>CM073585.1:1918688-3122377 GCA_037074715.1 Magnolia kwangsiensis
GACATGCATTAATGGGATGATTCCTATGGATTGCATGCATTCTGGGCCATTTTCAGGCTCTTAAAGTGTACCCAAATTGAACCAACACTATTCATCCTATGTGTCGTCATTACTCATTTGTGGACTTAGGGCCTGTTTAGTTTTGCATAATCCAGGTAAATCGCTATAAAGAAGTAATTATTACATTTTTTCACTTGTTTGGAAATGCGTGAGTAATTTCACCTAGAAAACCGGTCCAAAAATGTTGACTTAAATCCGTGGGCCCCACCATAATGTATATAATATATCCATGTCGTCCATCTGTTTTATTAGAATATTTTGAGGCTTGATCCGAAAAAATTAGGAAGATCTAATGTTCAATTGGCCCACATGAAAGGAAACAATGGACTTAATTTGTCCACCGTTGAAAGTTGATTCTTTTACTGGGCCCACATTGAGGTTTATTCACCATTTGACCCGTTCATAGGGTCACATGGACATGGATAAGTGAAAAATATAAATATAAGCCTGATCTAAAATTTCTAAGGGACTCAACAAGTTTTTAATGGTAGGCATTCAATTCTCATAATTTTGTGTGGTGTGGTCCACTTGACCTTTGGATTTGCCTAATTTTTGGGCTCATGCCTTAAATTGATTTGGCATAATGAATGGGCGGTGTGGATAAGCCACACACATTATGATGGGCCCTATAGTTATTTTACAAATTCCTCGATTTAAGTGCTTAAAAAGTAACTAGTCAAGTCAGCATTGGAAAAGATGCACGTAATTACCTTGGTAAATAATGATTACTCATTTACAAGGTAATTACACTTGAGTCAGAAAACCAAACAGGCCCTTAGTAATCTTATGTGTTGACATTAGATAAAATAATATATATATATATATATATATATATAAAAGAATCTAAAGTCAGCTGGGTACTTAGTAATTAACATTAAAAGGCCAGCTCGATAGGCAGCATTATTACCAAAGAATGACCCATTACACCATCAAATACATGTCCGTCCATCCATCCATGCACGCATGCATACATAATACATACATCCATGCATGCCCGCAAACATAATACATACATCCATGCATGCATGCATACATATTTGGGATCCTCACATTAAAAAAAAAAAAAATCAAATCAAATCAAATATTTTTTGGGACATTTTTTCTCCAAAAAAAAGGCCATTACAGGGCATCTAGATTCCCTTTTTTTTAAGGATTTAAGAGTCAAATGCATTTTTGGGAGTTGGAGGAAAAAAACCTCAGCAAATATATATATATATATAAGATATTTTTTTTTTCTCCCAATCACATGAAGAAATAAAAATTTTGTTTTTTGACTTATCTTTCCACCAGGGTAATTTGAGTTTTTGACAATTGGATCAAGGTTTCAGTCCAACCTTTAGTTAGGTTTTTCCATTTATCACAATTTGTTTCTTATAAATGGGCTGATAACATTTGAGTCATTATTTCTTATGAGTTTTCAACTTTTTTTTTTAATATTCATAGGTAATTATTGGGTATTTTTTCAGGAAAGTGGCACGAAGTCATGTAGGTAGATGTTCTTTTGGAAGAAATTAATCGCAACTAATTTCCCATTTCAGTTGTGAAACACATCACAAATTCGTCATAGTTGGTTTCCAAAATAATAGGAAATTTGAGGTTATAAGTTGAAGTCCTTTAGAGGATGTTACAGGAGTGTTCTGATTTCTGAGGGATTATACTGGATTTGGATGGAATATCCAAATTCATAGGGATTTTAGGGGTTTGAGTCTCCTCCATTGTGAGCTATATGAATGAACTGAGAAGAGTATTTTATTTCTTCTAAGAGAGATTCTCTAGACTTTGGGAAGTGATCGATCAAAATCTATTGATTGTTATGCTAACAAGCACGGTGAGATCCTGTGCTTATTGAGAGTCTGGTGACTCTTCTCTTGTAAGTTTGACGCTAATCAAATGTGGGTACTATCCTGCTATGCTATCTGCATATGTGAGGTAAGATCTACTCTGCAAATCTACTCATGAATTAAAATTGTTGTTTATTTGTTCTTGAAGAATTGAGATTGAGATTTCGGGCTGATTGTATTCTGGATCAAACAGTCAAATCATACATCACTCAATCTTCCACAGAGCTGTGTGAAGAAATTGAAGGGAAAATGTCTATTACACCTAGAAATAAGTATGCCAATTGCAGAACATTTCAAACTTCATAAAATGAATTAGAGGTTTGCTCGAATAAATCCCGGCATATTACAATAAGATGCATGGGGACTCAAAACTGCTGGATTTGGATTTGTCCAATGACCAAAACCATTTATCTGACAGGGCTCCCCTTGGATGCGGGATGCCTGAAAAACTCTCGGATTGAATATTTAAACTCTTTGATCATAAAAGGTTATGGTGACCATTCATGTTCAAAGCCAAAGAGCCAAATTATCCCTTTGATTAATCCAATTGAGAGTTTTTACTTGTTGACTTTCCACCATTCAAAGAGACTCGTCATATAAACAGTTTGGATCATTGGAAGATGACCCAGATTCAAAGGCTAAGATCCCAACAACGTATCATATTGCAATACATTGGGATGTATTCGGCCAAACCTCGATGAACTACCGCATATTGCATGAGTGAAATCCTAAAAAATTAGATGAAAATAGTAGTAAAAGCAGGCATGTAGATAAATATTTCGTAAAATAAGAAGGTTATAATATACTACCAAAATATGGCATAATTGAATGTTAGCTTCATGAGATTTGTGTATCATATGAAAGATTTGCAAGAAGGCGAATTACCAGAAAATTCCTTCAAAAATATTAGCTACAGTGAAAGAGGTCTGAGCAAACACCACAAAAAGAATCATGTGTGTCCATGCATACTGGCCGAATTGATACTTGTACATCTTCTTCTTTAAAGTAAGAATAAACCACACAAAACCTAAACCCCATACCAATAAGAAATTGTACATTAGGCCGGAAAGCATGAATCTGATGGATATAAATACAATGATCAAAAGGGGGAAAAAAAAAAACGGTAAAAGGTAACATGTTCCGAGTGTCTAAAACAAGTGTCAATAAAAAGGTATGCAGATTCTGAACATATGAATCCGAGGAACCAAAAGCTAGCTCCGGAGCACAATGTCCCATGGATTAAACCTGTGCCAACTTCGTTCCATAATACACATGTATTGGTGGGTAGGGGTGGGAATGGGCCGGGCCCAACCCGACCTAGCCCGGAAATTGATAAATCCCACTTTTTTTGAAAGAGAAAACAAAATTTATTAGAAGACCCGCCAAAAGGCAGGAAAAGAATACAACACCAAACTAAGAAGACAAAAATGGAAAGTAAGGGGCAGACTTAACTGTATGAACATGATGGGCCCAATCCCTCACAAACCCCATAACTACCTTTATAACCCCATCCACCGAGGAATTCCCATTTCTAAAGCACTGCTTGTTCCTCTCTCCAAATGGCCCAAAAAATGGCCATGATGAAGAGCCTTCAAACAACTTTAGGAGCCTTCCTGCTACCCACTCCATGCCAAGCCCAAAGACGGGCCTCGACATAACCCAGGCCGCATGCGCATTAACAAGGAAGACACACTCTCCGGGCAAAGGTGCAATGAATGAGATTCCGCATCCTTCATGCACACGAGGCAAATGTTGGGGAGAATGAGAGATCTGCGCTAGAGGTTGTCGATGGTAAGCACTTTCTTTCGACCAACAAGCCACACAAAAGCTATAACATGAAGAGCCCCATAATGCCAATGAAGAAACATATGGGATGGGTGGGGTGTCCCTCCCGAAGGCTAAAACAAAGAGTAAACTATAGAAAGAAGCAACCGAAAAATTCCCAGATTGGTGTCCTTTCCAAATCATGGAGTCCGCCAAAGGGGACATGTCGTGCTTGAGCTGTTCCAACAAAGCAAAGATCTGCACGACATCATCGGACAAATTCCTCCGGCAAGGAGGGCACCAAACAGTAGATCCGCCACAGTAGAGAAACACCTTGACACTAGGATGTAACGATCTGGAGCAAGAGAAATGAGGCTAGGGAACAACTCTTGGAGCACCCTTTCACCGCACCACTCATCCGCCCAAAAGCAAATCTTATCCCCCTTACCAAAAGAAAAAGATATACCTCTTTGAAAAAAGTGTTTTGTTCATGCAATCGCTTTCCATATGCTTGAGTCCCAATATAAAGACAAGAACGTCACAAACCAACCCCCTTCCAGAACTCCATACGTGCTCACGGTGATCTCCCTCCAAAGGCTTCCGATTCCATATCGAATTTCCATAATCGTTTCCAAGAAGCGCAATGTTCATAAGCCCCAAGTCTTTGATCCCTGCTCCCCCTTGAGAAATCAGCTTACAAACCTCCCCCCATTTAAGAAGAGATGTAACTTGCACCCATTGTGCACCCCCTCCAAAGAAAGTCCCTTCTCAACTTATCTAGACACTTCAACACCAATTGGGGGCATTTGAAGATAAACATAAAGTACACAGGCATGTTTGAAAAAGTCTTTTTAATGAGAGTCAACCTTCCTCCTAACGAGAGGTAGGGGCATTTCCAACTATACCATTCTCATCCCCCCTAGTTAGCATTTTGCTAAGTGCCTCACCAACTAATACAAAGAGGTAAGGCAAAAGGGAGTCTCCTTGCTTAAACCCTTAGAAGCTCAAAAGAAGCCTTTTGGTGATCCGTTAAAAAGGATCGAAAAAGAAGCCGATTGCACACACGACGTATCCAACTCCATTTCTGGCCACACCCCACCCAATCTAGCATATAGTCTAGAAACTCCCAGTTGACGTGATCATAGGCCTTTTCCAGATCAAGCTTGCACACCAAGCTAGTCTTTTTCTCTCTCTGTCTTGAATCGATGCATTCATGAGCAATAAGAGAGGTATCTAAAATTTGCCTCCCCATAACAAAGGGCCCCTTGATTATTGGCGATGACCTTAGATAAGACACCCCAAAGACGAAGAGCTAAAATTTTGACGAGGATCTTGTACAGGACCCCTTATGAGATCTTAGGGCAAAAGTACTTTAGCTGCTCCTCTCCCTCAAAGCTTAGGGATGAAAGCAATAAACGAAGCCCTAATGTCGATAGATAACTTGCCTCTTTTTAAAGAAAATTCCAAAAAGTCTAGAAGAAGGCAATAGGGAAATCGTCAGGACCTAGAACTTTTTCGCCACATAAGGAATCAATAGTTATCTTTAGCTCTGCCACCGAGAACTGAGATTCAAGGGAAGTGGCAACGTCTCTGGAAAACTTTTTGAAAAGCAAGAAGTCTAGCCATGGCCTATTCCATTGATCAATCGCTAACAATTTAGAATAGAAGCTAACTATGGAATCACAAATCTTTCCTCTGTAAGAAGTCCTTTCATCATCAACAGCCAAATTAGAAATATGATTGCATCTTGCCCGAGCGTTCGCAATGTTATGAAAGAAATGAGTGTTTTTATCATCCTCCTTTAGCCACACCACTCTAGAGTGCTAACACCATTTGATTTCCTCTTCTTTCGATCAATCAGCGTATTTGAGATATAAAGCATTTCTTTTCTCCCTGCCCTCACCGACTAAAGCACCGGACTCCTCTAACAAATCTAATTCATGGATTTCCAAAGCCATTTCATCAAAATCTAATTCCCGAGAGCCAAGAACCTCCCTTTTCCAAATCCCCTTTTTTTCCTTTAACAATTTAAGCTTTCTGCAAAGCCAAAAAACCAGCATATCCTTCCAGAGCAAATGAATTCCACCATTCAGCTATAAGGTCCTTAAAACTGTCTACTTGTAACTAGGCTAACTAAAATCTAAATGGTTTGGGGCCCCAAATGTCTACTGGGATTTCCAACACAATCGAGTGATGATCAAATAAGATTTTGGACAACCCTTGATAACAAACCAACGGATATTTTTCCATCCAATCTGAGGTCACTAAAAATCTGTCCAGTCACAACAAAATGGTGTTTTTCTGGCCATTAGCAGCACCAGGTCCACCAAATCATGACGGGCTACCCAATCAGCAAATTTCTTCATGCTATTGCTGACCTGGCCTCCACTAGACTTCTCGTGAAAAAAGCAACCACCCCCCTTCCCCCCCTTTCTAGAAAAAAGGCATGTCCCATTTTTGCCTGACAAGATCCAACTCATCCCAAAACTGGTCCCTTATGTTGCTCGAACAAGGGCCATGGAACTACAGTGAAAACCCACTGACTCCCCCTAGTCATTTGTTGAAAAAAGATGTAAACAGAAAAAGTCCCCAAATAACTATCTTCTTCCACAGGATTGCATTCCATTCCACGAGAAAACCCCCCGCATGCCTGTGGCATCAACTGATTCCCAACCCTTGTTTTTTACCCCCAAAGAGAGTCAATCGTACCTTTATCAATAGCCTGAAGTTTAGTCTCTTGTAGAGTAATAATCTCTGCCTTGGCCTTCTCACAAACCTTCCTCACTTGGGCTCATTTGAATTGGAAGCCTAGACCCCTAACATTCCAAGAGAAAAGCATCACTGATCACTAAATCTGCTTGATCTTCCCCTCTTCCTGCCGCTTTCCTGCTGAGTAGAGCATGCTAAATCAGGAGCCCCCTTCAGCCCCCCGGGAAAAATTTTATGCCTTGCTAACTGCATCTCGTGTTGTCTTTGAGCTACCTTACTTTTGATTAACCAATAGAAATCTAAAACATCCTCTTCATGGACTCTGTAAGACATCCATATTAAACCTCCAACCCTTTCGAGAACACCTTTAGTCCACCTGTATTGCTCCTCCAAAACGTCATCGCACTTTGGAAATGCCTCTTGGTGCATCTTTAAAGACATCATGAATGTCTGCCCATCGAACTCTCCTTGCACCTTCACTAACTTCTTCTCATCTGAAGATGGCATTTCAACCCATTGCGCTCCTAGAAAAGTCATGTCCTAACCAAAACCTCTAGCATCAACTGAGCCGCCTCGACAGAAAGAATCTGCAGACTCATTGTTTGCGAAAGGGAGAGATGGTCCTCAACTATTCCGGCGTTGACCCCTGCTCTCTCAGAAATCTGAAAATGAGATTGTTCCCCAAACTATTGAGGATATAAAGGGATTTTATCCCACATGAGAGAACTTTCACTCATGTGGGAGAAGACCCGATTTTTACATGAGCAGGCGATATTATAATGACTTTCAAAGCTAACACCTCTTCCCTGCCACGTGTCAACCTTCCATGCATCCCCTTAACAGTGTTGAGGCTCTCGACATGCCATGTGTACAACACCACGTCGGCTTCGCAAGAGGCAGGGATAGCAATTTCTGTCTCGACGCAATGCATGGCCCTAACCTCACTAAGGACCGGGTTGAAGCTACCATATGTCTATAACACAAGCACTTCGGAGAGAGGCTTGACACCTGAGACTAGGGCTAAATCCAGGCTTGGATACAAACATGCTTGTGGAGTATCTCCTGCGGGACACAAATAATGGCATGTCACCTCCAGAGAGCATCTCCCTTCACCTACTCCATCAGTGTCATCTGCTCTATGACACGCATCAATCCCACCTCTAGGAGGGATCGGTGCTCCATCCCCTCAACGCATGACTGCTACGGCTCCTCCTTGACCTCGAGCTTTCTCAAGATCTCCAGAATCCCCCCTCCCAATCTAGATGTTGACCCCCTTCCGTCTCCCTTTCGACCATAACCTCCAACTCATCAAACCCGACTCTGATTCTTACTGTCGACAGGTCTACAACGGATCTCTTCTTACTAATGCACATCTGAGCAACTCCCATCTCCTCCCCCTTCTCCATTTATCATCAATAAAGACAACCTCCCCTAAGCAAGATTCAATAGCCACAAACACATCTGTATACCAAAGTTCAAGAGGAACTCCCTAAAAAAGAAACCAAGCCTCCTCCCTTTCGAAATACGAATGCTCCAACCACTTGACTGGATCATCTCTATACAGGGCTCTTGCGAAGAGAACTTGATCAATGTTAACATCTTGCCTAAGCCGAATCCATACCTCCTTCAAACCAATGGCTTAATGAAGAAGTCCTACCATTTGAGGTTATAGGACTTACAAAGCCATCCATCTATTTGAGGAATCGAAGCTCCCTCTTCCGTAAACACAGCTAAAGACCATTGCAAAAAGCTTCATGCATTCTTGATAACTTCCTCCAGGACTCAAACCACCATCACATCCCCTTCCCTTTCTATCCATACCCATTTCCCCTCCCCAATGTCTGCAATTCCTGCACCCTTTTCCCCAGTTCCTCCTTCCTAAGATGAAGAAAGCCCCTTCTTCTCCCTCACCACTATGTCCATGAAGGAAAATGGTTCCCCCCACAACTCACTTCAGCCCACCCCCTCTTCTCTCATTGCCTTCTTTCCAATGTTCTTGTCCCCATATAGACCCACAACCCCTCCTCATTCCTCACAAGAGGCCCAAAACAAGCTTCCTGGACTCGTAGCTTCCTACCTCCAAAACTTTCCCCATATAACAGTTTCAATACTCTCTTCACTTCCTTCTCCTCACTCATTCGAATGAAGGCAAAGCCCTGATACTCACCTGTAAAACAATCTCGAGGAGTGACTAACTCCATGACTATGCCAGTCCTAAAGAAGACTGGAGAAGTTAACGGGAGCCCAACCTTCTAGGAACCTAGTTACAGACAAGGTCGGGAGCTCGGCCAAAGAATTTTTCTTGTGCTTTGTCTTCTCCAACCCCATTTTCTTCCTCCCGACATCAGTCCAAATCCTTCCTCCTCCTTCAACAGTGCAGTCTCCAAATGTTCCTAATACATTTCAACAGTTTAGTCTCCAAATCCCTATTTCTCACTCAAATGTTCCTAATCTATTTGTTGATCAAGTGGACCACACATGCACAGAGCATATAATATGCATACATATAAAATCAGGTCATAATGGATTGGACTAAAATGACTTAAGCCCCAACCAGACCCAAAAATTGATTGGGCATGCATGCAAGGCCCAAACTAGTAGGTTCAAGCCCGACCCAATGCTATGTCGGACTCGTCGGGTCAAGTAGGCTACCCAGCCCATTGCCACCATTATTGGTGGGGCAGCTCGTTCAGTTCTCCACCAAACCGGAGTCAACGCAATACTCAACTATCTTTCACACCATGTTCAAATGGCTTTTGAAACAATTAACTGGGATGTTTTTTTTTTTCAAAATGTCTTACTTTGTCTATACAAATGATGATCCTAAAAGGAAGTAGCCAACCTGCAATATATAAGAAATAACAAATAAACATCTGATATTTGATAAGGCCGCTCACAAGCTGATATAAAAATTTATCTGAAGAAACAGTGTTCACAAGCTGCCGACTAAGAAAGCGGCCATATACGAACAACATTGCTGTGAAGAAAAAGTGCCTGCAAGTAGATACAGAGAGTAAATACAAGGAAATATAACCACTAGTCACTCAGGCGGTTGCTAAATAGCTGCTCAAGCTCAGACGAAACAATGTCAATGGTTTCATTAAAAAAAAAACAATAGTAAACAAATATGCCACGTTTGATCGAGCATTTGCTTATAAACCGAACATGTCGGCCCATTTTTAGGCAATCTAAACCATTCATATGGTAGGCCTCAAAGTGGACGAAGACACCCAAAAGATCTCCACTGGAATCTGAATGATCATAACCATCCAACAGGGACACTTTTAACTGTGGATTATGGTTGTATTTTCCTGTTTTCATGGGATGGCTACAACCATCTAATACAGGGAGATGTTAGGGCATGCCCACCAGGCTAATGGTTAGGTTACTGAAAGGTTGGCCCCATCTTTACCATTGCTAGTTCGAACAAAAAGACGACAATTTTTTATATCAAATATCATTTTTTAAAACACCAGATTTAAGTTTTGAATTAAAATAAAAAATAAAAAATAAAAATAAAAATAAAAGAAGAAGAAGAAGAGAAGATATTTGATCATTAGAAAAAAAAAAAAAGGAGCATAAGTTGATAAATAAAGGCCGGGCTGCTTACCAATTCAAGAGCCTGAATCCTGGAAGACTTCTACTTTCATGAGCTCTTCTGAGTAGATTGAACAGCTCACTTACCATAAAGATTTGGATGATGACAACCATGGCCCAAATATAGAGGTGGCCCATGTAGATAATAAATGCAAACCCCCCGATCATCCACACAGATGAACGTGCACGAACCAACATTGATTTGTATCTATTTTGATCATTAACAAGTAAATGACTTCCGTTCGTAATACTTGCATCAGTAGGAACCTAACACCAAAGGACCACTTAGAAACAGATGCAAGAAACTATTCATTTTGAAAATTTGTCATAGTAATTACCAAAATGAAACAGAAGACTGTTTTTAAGGGGAACATGTTTCCCGGTAACCATGATTTTGACAATGATAACACCATTAGGAATTTAATCCTCATTTATAGATAGAACAGCATTATAAATGGCAGACCGATCAGCCTTGAAGATAGCAAGCAGAATGTGATTTTTTTTTTACTTTTTTACCTTTTTTTGAGAAGAAGGATGTGCATGATATCCTGATTTTCCTAGTCGTCTAAGGCGGCACTTGGTCCGGTGATCCAAACTGTTGATTTGATGGGTCACACAATGAATGGGGGGTTCTGCCCAAAATCACACAATGCCAATGCAGGAAAGCAGAATATCCTATCCATCCAATGATTGACCTTTTTTGTCTGCAATGTTGCTATATTCCTTTATTAATCATCTATCTATAAGGCATTGGTTGAGGGTGGAATCTTCCAGTCTTGAAGATTTTTGGGGCATCCCCATACCATAGTGGGGCCCATCAGATCACTGGTCTGAATCCTGAACCGTGGGCCTAAACTATAAACGCTTGGCACATCAGGGAACTTTACCCATCATGATGCATCAGAACACTACAGGTCTTTTAACAAATAATGGCCTCAAAACAATATATTCATAAATTTACTCCATGCCAAAAAGAAAACATAGCTTGCAAGAATGGCAGGTGTGGCTCATATATTGACTCCTATGGATTTGCCCCATTGCCTTACAAGATGGTGGAACCACAAAAAGAATTTGAAGAAACCAACCTCATTTGAGCGTCTTCGATGCCGAACCCGACTAGAAGGGTTCAATGGAGGGCCACTGGTACTGCTATCACTTTGCATTGTCCTTGTCCTTGTATCCAACTTCAAAACAACCAGAAAATACAGAACGGCCCTCCGGAATGAGATTAAAAGACTGGATGATATTTGCCCTAAGAAAATAGAGAACAACACCTTGATAATTAAGGGAAAAAATGGCCATATCATAACTTATGATATAGCCGCTGCATCTGATCATTTCTCATTCCATTTGGGTTCAAATGAAATTCATGATGATCCAGGATCATGGTCCCAATTACCCACTACTTGGTTTCGATGATATATACCAAAAGAAAAGGCAGGATTACATAAATGTACATAACCAATTCAATAGGATTGATAGACTTCCCCAAAAGTAACATATCAAAAGCAACCTATAGAAGGACAAAATACAAATGTGAAAGTATTGTTAGGAAAATGATCAATTGCAAACGTTTTCACCACAATTGTGGTGCAAATGACCTCTGTGGGCCCCACCATGATGTGCTGATGACATCCACTCTGCTCATCATGCCGCCCTCCCATTTTGGCCATGTGCCTAGAAATCACACCAATCCATGACTCAGGTGGAACCCGCCATAGGGAACACTTGAGAGGGCATGCTTGTGTGGCCCACCTGAGTAATGAATTAGCTTTGATTTTTGGACCCAAGGCCAAATGAGGATGCAATGCTGATGGTTGGAGCAGATGTCATGAATATATCACAGTGGGGCCCACACAAGCCATTTGTACTATAATTATAGTGAAAACAGTTGCACAAGATCTTGAACCACATCAAAAAGGTTCAGTAACAGCATTAGACCTGTGACCTGTCCAACAAGATTACCACAACCCCCCCCCCCCCCCCCAAAAAAAAAAAAAAAGAAGCCAATCCAATCATTACATGAACCACAGGTGAATCTCGAGGTTTTTGGGTGATTGTTCATTGTTTTATATGGTGTGACCCACCTAATGGTCGGATTAACCTCATTTTTGGGGCATCCCATTTTCATGGTTGGGCAACCTTGTTGGACTGTGTTTATGCCATACAAACACCATACAACTAGTTTTGTGTAAGCGTTTCTCTTATACCATGCTTACTAAAAGGATAAAACATGAAAAACTTGTGACATTTCAATCATTTAAAAAATGACATTTGAGAGTATGAAAATAAAAAGTTGACTCAAACACTTATCACCTTGATGAGAAGCGTGACACTCTCCTCTTCTTGAAAACAATGTTACTGGAGCTACGAAATTTGATGGAATTGGAAAATATTAGGAACAACCCTTTGGCTCTTCGACTGATCAGCCTGCTTTTGATAATTAAAATAGGAGATATTAAACAATACCGTATCAAAGACCATATACATGCTATTCATGTAAGCCAATCCCGACCACCAAAATCATGGGCCCCGCTGCAGATGGAACATGACCTAAAAATCGTATCAATTAGATGATCCTAGCCATCTAATAGGTGGACACCAAATGGACAGCAAAGCAAATGGTCCAAAATTTAAATTCGACAGCAAATATCCATCGAGTCTGTTACGATTGGACTATGCCTCATCCACAGTGGGGCTCACAGTTCAGACAGTAGGTATTGAGAAAATAAATGGCACATGTACTTGGGTGAGGCCAGCATTTTGCACAGCTCAGGTGTTCGACAAAGGTAACAACACATCAGCAAGAAAGAAAGTACTTCATATGAAAGTTCACATGCAATATGGTATATGATAGTTGCATTTCTTGTTTTGTCCAGGCAACAGGCAATGCAACAGTTGGGGCCCACCTTCTATTAGTATAAGTCAATTCGTTTTCCGGGATTGTGCCCCGAAACCTCCAATAAGCTGAATATCAGATGACCCTAGCCAACTGATCAGTGGCTGGCAAGTGCACAACTGAACCCAACAGTCTATATTTACCGGGTCCGGTCAAACAGTTAGAATCAACCGACTCGGGGGGGTTTCACAGAAGCAACTCCAACCAGAAACACAGCTGATGATATGTAAGACTTGGATCACCAAAAGGTGGGCTACACATGTACAGTTCCATGGGCTGAAAAAAACCCGAAAATCGAATATTATGAACACCACAATCACAATTCCACTAAAAATTTCACCCGAAAAAGATTAATCTCTGAACATATTACACTCCTGACAAAGTGCTAGAAATATCAGTTATTTCATAACGGTTAATGCAAGTTATCCGACGCGAGAAACCAATCATTCTGAATAGAAATATAACCCCCAAAAAAATGTATTGGGTGAACATCTTGGTCCAAAATTTTGCTATGAATAACCAATAATCTCCAGAAATTTGTATGAAATTATACAAAAGAAAAAATGCTGGAATTGAAAGAATGTGGCAGAACGTGAGAAATTGAAGGAGAGAGAGAGAGAGAGAGAGAGAGAGAGAGAGAGAGAGTACAGAGAGAGATTGGAGAGAGAGAGAGAGAGAGAGAGAGAGAGAGACTACAGAGAGAGATTGGAGAGAGAGGGAGAGAGAGAGACTACAGAGAGAGATTGGAGAGAGAGAGAGAGAGAGAGAGAGAGAACCTCAGGAGGTTAGCCCAAAAGCCAGGGTGAAGAGCTGAGACGAATGAATGATGAGAGAAATCTAAGGAGACAGGATGGAGCGTGAGATCATCAGAGGGTTAAGAGGATTTTTCCTTTCTATTCGGTGATCCACTGGACCACCGTTTCATGTGGTTTTCATTCCGGGTACATTTTAAGCATAGACCCACCTACTACTAACCTTTTTTCGTTCGACCGAGAAAACTCAAATAATCAAATTAGACTTAAATAACCAAATTAGACTTCTATTTGTATGAACAAACTCAAAAAGATGACAATACTACTACTTTTTTCAGCTATTTTACCTTAACGAGTAAAGATTTTTTTGTCAAAAAACTTACCTCCACACCCTAAAATCCACTTTAGTGAAATAAATTTCGAGTGAAAAAAATAACATAATACAGACTCATATACAATACTAATTTTTTCTTTTCATTTCTGAAGAATTATATGATAAACCACGGGTGCCAATGGCAGGAGTGGATTGGGTGTTACTTGGGTAACTATTTAGTGGGTATTACCCTTGTTGTGTGGCCCACATTGATGATTTTATGTAAATCTGGGTTGTTCACATGTTTTTCCAGGGCATTTTAATTTGTGATCCTGAAAATTAAATAGATCTAAATCTCAGGTGGATCACACCAGAGGAAACATAAGTGATTGAATGTCCACCATTAAAAAAAATTGTAGGATCCACAGTAATTTTTATTTTCCATAAACCTCATAAAGTTGAAAGGATCTTTAATAATAGGATGATCTTGATTCATACCTTTTGTGGCCCATAAAAGTTTTTAATGCTCATTCACCACTGTTTCCAATGGTATGGTCCACTTGAGATTTGAATCTAAGTAATTTTTGGTATCACATCTTAAAATGATATGGAAAAACAGATGGATAGTGTGGATTTTCAACATATTCATCGAGGTGGATCCCACACAGTCAGGGAAACATCCACTCAGGTCTTGCCCAAGTAACACCTAATCCACTCCCGTAGATGGCCGGAGTACTAGGTACCTACCCCAACCCGGAAGCGGATTTTCATGTTGCCCCGGCCTAGACTAATATCGGTCCAGACAGGGGCTCTATGGGACCACCGTGATGTTTGGATTTTATCCACGTCGTTAATCCATTTTTATAGATAATTTTAGAATATGATCCAAAAAATGAGGCAGGTCTAAGGCTCAATTGGACCACACCATAATAAGCAGCGGTGCTAACGATTCCCACCATTGAAACCTTCCTAGGTCCCACTGTGATGTTTATTTGCCGTCCAAATTGTTCATAGCGTCACATAGACATGGATTATGGGAAAACATAAATTTTAGCTTGATCCAAAACTTATGTTGGCCCTAAGAAGTTTTTAATGGTGGTCATTCGATCCCCATTTTGTGGCCAACTTAAGCCTTGGATCTACCTTGATCTTTGGTTCACACCTTAAAAATATATGGAAAATGGATGAATGGCATGGATAAAGCCCATACATCACAGTGGGCCCCACATAAACCCTGCCTGCAACCATATTCATACTGGTTCATGATTTTAGATTTAGAAAAAACATACAACATTAACTCAACTAATTAAATTTTATACAAAAATAAATAAATTATTGTTTTTCTTTAAAAAACTAGAATGATAGCATATTATTTTAAATTTTAAAAAACTAAAAACAACTTAATTTTGAATTAAATCCATCACATGGTTAAAAGCTAAATGCCATTACACCAAAATTTCATATTTCAAGTACAAGTGATTAAAATATATGTTGTCCAATGGTCTAAAATTAGATTTAGAGTAAGTTAAGCCTTTTTCATTATTTATTTAAGATGGTTTAACAAATTTGATTTTATGTCTACTGCTCAGTGTAAGTAATTTTTACAATTTACTTGGTTTAGTTTGATATATTATTCTCCGCATGTACAAGTTTTAAATGCTACATTTCAAGCATTGTACACCATTTGCAAATCAACGACTCCTATTTTATTATGATTTTTGGTTATGGAGGCTTTTGATTTTTGGAGTCATCCCACAAAGTAGGGCCCACCAAGATATTTATTCGCCATTTAATCAATTGGGTAATTCAGACTTTTTGCGACAAGTTAACTCATAGTTAAAAACTTTAAACTGGACACTAAAAACTTTTTGCGGCGTGTGCTGCTTGTCTCCAATTTTTTTTAACAACTAAATGTATCATTGTAAAAAATTAACTTTTTATGATGACATTAAACTTATTGTAAAAAGTCTAAATTATTGTAGTATAGCCACTTAAGCTTAGGTAAATGGATAAAAAAAATACAAATATCAATCGATCCCATACTTTCATGTGGCCCACTGATTAGACTAAGGAAAAATACAAATATCAACTTAATTTTAAACTTTTAGGATTTCACGAAGTAGGGCTCACTTTACTGTTATTATGATCCAACCTATTGACAGGGTCACACTGGCCGCATAAAAGAGAAAAAAAACATAACCATCTACATGATCCAAACCTTATGTATTCCCACAAAGTGGGACCCACCATGTATGTGGGTGTACACACTAGCACTTGTCCCACCTTTTTGCACCTAAAAGGGCCTATGTCAGAATAGTAGTTGGTAGGTTAATTCTAGATGGTTGGCCTTTTTAATACACAGAGTATATATATTATTTATTATTTATTTATCTATATAGAGATGGGTTAGGTGGAATTTTGGTATGAGTTAGGGTGAACCCACACCTGGCCCATTTATTAATTGGGCTACCCACGTGGTCCTGAGTTTAATTGCCCTTCAGGTGGACCCGCCAATCGGCAGCCGTAGATATAGGTGGCCCCATTGTATGAAAGCTACACCGTTGATTTCAATGCTAGATAGAGCCCCTCCAGACCTGATTTTTCTATAACCCAAAGCTTTATGGAGCCTGCCTGTGTTGTATCCACTCCAACCATCCATTTCTTTGGATTTTTTTTTTTTTTTAAATAATAATAAGCCCAAACTTGAGAAAGATACAAAGTTAGAGTGAGCAACACCACAGGGACGGTGAGGATTGAAATGCCTACCATTGAAATCTTCTTAGTCCCTCCTTGGATATTTATATGCCATCCAACCCATTAACAAGGTCCTTCTCACCTAGGTGAAAGGAAAACACAAATATCTCACTTGAATCAAAACCTTCGGGCCCTGAGAATGTCACAAATGTAGGCATTCAATCCCCCACTTATTTTATTGTGGAGGGTCCCACTTAGGTTTTGATCTCTCTCTAGTTTGGGTTCCCATCCTAAAAATAAAAATAGATAACAAATCGATATAATACAAATATCACAATGGACTCCACTAAGCTCGGGGTCACCGAGGATTCCACTGGCCACCGGTTAGAGGTAAGTAGTATCAAGGTACATCCTAACAATACAATTATTAGTACCTTAATTAGCGTGGACTCATATTTTAAGCCATCAAATGTGGGACATTCAAATGAGAATGTTGTTCTATCAAGGAGGTTTTGGAGACATGGTCCATCAATAATGGGATAGAAAAGACCAATGATCTAGATTACAAAGCCAAGAACTCTATTGTAACTAGGTCAACGTCTCAAAATCAAACTCATTAAACAATCTTATCTTAAATTCGTGGACACTTGTTTATAAGGAACATGAGATATATTTAACAACTCCATCGGTTGAGCAAACATCACTTATCAAATGATCATCTCTACCATATATAAGAATAAGTTTTTACTCATGTCTCAATGGTAAACTCACAAAAGTTTTAAGACGAGGTTGATGTAGAGCGGGTCGCGGACAATTTCATGGCCAAGATGGATCAGAAAAGGCACGGTCGGCAACAGAAGTGATCCGGACCATCTGACCTTAGATCGGGCATATCTCACAATCCGGAATGAGTTATCCGACGTAAAATATATGATTTTGGAGTAGAACGAGCTACTTTAGCCAACCAACCCCGCTACGCCGGGTTGCGCAGCCCGGATTTGCGAGAAACCCCCTGATCGACGGTCGTTTCCTCATTTTAATTTTGTTTTTACTATAAATAGTAAGTTTTAGTTTGAGTATAACTTTTCATCCGTTGGGCTTTAGGAGTTGTGTCCAACATGAAAAGTGCTTAGGATAATTAGGAGAACGGTTTGGTGAAGCCAAATAGGACACTTACTATTTTTGGCTGAAAACCTTGCGCACTAGTAGACATCATGACCGTCTATAAATAGTAAGTTTACTATTTATAGTAAGTTGCGAATTCTAGGAGTTTTAGTTGTAGTTTGAGTCTGATTTCTTTCTTATTGCTTGGTTCCCTTATTTAAAGGGTTGTGAACTCGATTTTGGGAATTCATTAATTAATTTTGAATTTATTAGAATTTATTTCTATCTTCCTGCTTTCTTTCCTCGTGGATTCGAGAAGTCTCTGTGAGGAGTCCAGAGAAGCTCCGTGGATTCGAAGTAGTTATCCTTGAGGAAGACGGTGATCGACCTCATCACGTTCATCCCTGCGTCAATTTGGTATCAGAGCGAGGTTTTCCCTCGGGCCGATAGCAAACAACGAAGGTATGAATTAAAATCCTGTGGACGGTGATCCAGGGATTCGTTATCTTTCGGAAAGAATGGAAACTTTCCATCGGGAGAGTCAGTTGACCATGCAAGGGCTGCAGGCAACCCTCGACCGTCTTGCGGATGCGCTACTTCCGCCCCGAGCCCTAGGCGGTGCTCCACCACCTATGGTCGCTCCACCACCCGTGGTTACTGTACGACGTGATCCTGATTATTGCAGAGTACTACCAGCGGCAAACCGTAGGGCTACACCAGATGACTCTAGTTCCAGCAATGAAGACATTAATGAGGGTTTTGACCGACAGCCAATCCATGGAGGCGATCGTCTAGATCGTGTTGAAAGAGACTATCGAGGTAAGGCTGAACTTTCTAGTTTTAACGGTTTATTACGTATCGAAGATTTTCTCGATTGGCTAGCCGAAGTAGAGAGATATTTCGATTATCTGGATGTGCCAGATCATAAAAGGGTGAAGTTGGTAGCGTTTAAATTAAAATCTGGTGCTTCTGTATGATGGGAACAATTGCAACTCTCACGAGCCCGCCAGAATAAGGCGCCCATCGCATCATGGCCTCGGATAAGACGTCTTCTTCGTTCACGATTTCTCCCCAGTGATTATGAGCAGATATTATTCCAGCGATATCAGAATTGCCGATAAGGAAATCGAACTGTTACAGATTATACTGAAGAATTCCAGCGGTTGGCTACACGAAACGATTTGTCAGAATCTGAGTCACAGAAAGTGGCACGATTTATAGGTGGGTTGCGACCGGTAATTCAGGATCGAGTTCAGATGTACCCAGTCGGGACCGTAGATGAAGCAGTTCAATTGGCAGGAAGGACAGAAACACAGCTTGCAAGAGCTCCTGCTCGCCCCTATCCTTCAAATCGACCCCCTATGACAGGTCCCACATAGGATCCAGTGCTGGCTCGAGGAAAAGATCCGGTAGGAGAACGTCCTCAACCTCCTCCACCCGCGAACCGTGATACGGGGAGCGGACCATACAGACCTCAACGGGCAGCACCCACAACAGTGGGCCCGAGTAGGATTCCGAATCCTTATGCTCGGCCAAGGTCGAACAGTTGTTACCGTTGTGGCCAACCAGGCCACTTATCAAACACTTGTCCTCAACGTCCGGCAGCACACTTGACTATAAACGAAGGGGGCACTGAAGATGAGGCCGCAGAAAAAGATCATGACTTTAATGAATATGAACAAACCACTGAAGAAATAGCAGGTGGCGATGAAGTGACAGGCGAGGATCGTGGCGAATCTCTCGTTGTGAGGCGACTACTGTATACCCCACGAAAGGAATTACATCCACAGCGGCACAATATATTTCGTACTCGGTGCACTGTCAATGGAAATATCTGTGATGTAATCATAGAGTGGTAGCAGCGAGAACATCGTCTCAAGAGTGATGGTGGATAAGTTGCAGCTACCAACGACGAAACATCCTTCCCCGTACTCAATTGGCTGGATAAAAAAAGTGAACGAGACCAAGGTAACTGAACAATGCACTATCTCGTTTTCAATTGGTAAACATTATAAGGATCAGATACTTTGTAACATGGTTGACATAGAAGCCTGCCATATGCTACTCGGTCGGCCCTGGCAGTCGGACCGTGATGCGACCCATCGGGGGCGAGACAATGTCTACATATTCGTCAAGGATAGTCGAAAAATAATCTTTGCCCCTATGGCACCAGAGAACCATCCTGAAGCCTCTAAAGTAGAGGGGAGTTATCTCTTGACTATTCGAAATTTCATGGAGGAGTACAATGAAACCGGCGAGATATATGCCGTAGTGGTGAAGGGCGAGAAAGAGGAACCCTCAAACATCCCTCCAAGCTTAAGATTGTTACTAAATGAATTCAAAGAAGTCTGGCCTGAAAATTTACCTGATGGATTGCCCCCCATGAGAGACATCCAACATCACATAGACCTCGTCCCTGGGGCTAGCCTGCCCAATCGCCCTCATTATCGGATGAGTCCGAAGGAGTGTGAGATACTTCAAGGGTAAGTGGAGGAATTGATCCGTAAGGGTCTATTGAGAGAGAGCATGAGCCCATGTGTTGTACCAGCATTATTAACGCTAAAAAAAGATGGAAGCTGGCGCATGTGTGTCGACAGCCGAGCAATTAACAAAATTACTATCAAATATCGATTTCCAATACCACGGTTGGACGACATGCTCGATATGTTAGGAGGGGCTAAAGTGTTCTGTAAACTCGATCTAAAGAGCGGGTACCATCAGATTCGTATTCGACCCGGTGATGAATGAAAAACGGCATTTAAGACAAAGGAAGGGTTGTATGAGTGGCTGGTCATGCCTTTCGGCCTATCGAACGCACCAAGTACTTTTATGCGTTTGATGAATCAAGTTCTAAAACCCTTCACTGGCCGATTTGTGGTAGTTTATTTTGATGACATATTGATATATAGTCAGGATGAGGCGGAGCACAAGAAACATCTCAGGCAGGTGCTGCAGGTCCTACAAGATAACAAGTTGTATCTCAACTTGAAAAAGTGTAGCTTTTTAACTGACAGCCTGTTATTTTTAAGATTTGTTGTAACATCCACAGGCATTCGGGTGGACGATGAAAAGGTGCGAGCTATTAGGGAATGGCCGATCCCGACAAACATTCATGAGGTGAGGAGTTTTCACAGATTGACGACTTTCTATTATCGATTTGTGCGAGATTTTAGCACCATAGTCGCGCCTATAACAGACTGCATGAAAAAGAGGCCGTTCCAGTGGACCGATAAAGCTGACAAGAGCTTTCATGAGATCAAGCATCGTTTGTCTACAACACCGGTCTTAGTGCTTCCTAATTTCGATAAATTATTTGAGGTGGAGTGTGACACTTCATATGTCGGAATAGGAGGAGTATTATCACAGGAAGGCAGGCTGGTATCCTTCTATAGCGAGAAGCTCAGTGAAGCTCGAAAAAAGTGGTCGACTTACGAGCTTGAGTTGTACGCAATTGTTCAGGCGCTGCGACATTGGCGGCATTATCTGATTCAAAGGGAGTTTGTTCTGTACACCGACCACCAGGTATTAAAGTTTATTAATAGTCAGACTAATGTGAATCGTGTGCATGCTAGATGGGTTGCGTTTTTACAGAAATTTACGTTTGTTCTGAAGCATAAGTCAGGTCAGCAGAATAAGGTGGCTGATGCACTTAGCCGTCGTGCGTCACTACTTGTTTCGGTGAGCAATGAGGTGGTCTGTCTCAAGGAGCTATATGCCGAGGATGAAGACTTCAAAGATTCTTAGTTGAAGTGCCAAGAAGGTCACCCCAGTGACTTTCATATACAGGATGGTTTTCTCTTCAAAGGGAATCGATTGTGCATCACCCAAAGTTCTCTAAGGGAGCAGATTATTCAGGAACTACATGGAGGTGGCCTCGGTGGACACCTTGGGCGAGACAAGACGCGAGCTCTTGTGGAAGAGCGGTATTACTGGCCGTAATTAGTACGTGATGTGGGAAGAGTCGTACAACGTTGTCATATTTGTCAGACTTCCAAGGGACAATCTCAGAATACGGGCCTCTACACCCCGTTACCTGTGCCTGACGGTCCTTTGGAGGATTTATCAATGGACTTCGTGCTTGGTCTTCCACGAACACAACGCGGCATGGATTCGGTGTTCGTAGTGGTCGATCGTTTCTCCAAGATGGCGCACTTTATCCCTTGCAAGAAGACCCTTGATGCAACACATGTGGCGAATTTATTCTTCAGGGAGGTCGTACAGCTACACGGGGTCCCTAAGACCATTACTTCTGACCGTGACACGAAGTTCATTAGCCACTTTTGGCGAACTTTGTGGACTCGATTCGATACACGACTTCAATTCAGGAGTGCTTACCACCCATAGACTAATGGGCAGACCGAAGTTGTGAATCGTACTTTGAAAAACCTCCTTCGATGTATTTCAGGAGAGAAACCGAAGCAGTGGGATTTGACCTTATCTCAAGCGGAGTTTGCATTCAACAATATGGTGAACCGCTCGACAGGAAAATCCCCGTTCCAGGTTATTTACGGACGAGTACCTCGCCACACACTAGACTTGGTCCCTCTGCCCAAGCTCCCAGGCATGAGTATTGTAGCAGAACATATGGCAGACAGGATCATGGGTATTCATGTGGAGGTGCAAAGTAAGCTACATGCCTCGAATGAAAAGTACAAGGAACAAGCGGACAAGCATCGTCGACAAAAGGTGTTCAAAGTGGGCGACCAGGTAATGGTCCATTTGCGAAAAGAAAGATTTTCGACCAGGACGTACAACAAGCTGAAGAATAAGAAGATTAGACCAGTACCAATTATCCGAAAGATCAATGACAATTCTTATGTTATTGATCTTCCAGATGACATGGCGATCTCACGGACTTTCAACGTTGCGGACCTGACCGAGTATCATGAACCAGCGCAGGAGGAGAACTCGAGGACGAGTTCTTTTCAAGTGGAGGGGACTGATGTAGAGCCGGTCGCGGACAATTTCATGGCCAAGATGGATCAGAAAAGGCACGGTCGGCGACAGAAGTGATCCGGACCATCTGACCTTAGATCGGGCGTATCTCACAATCCGAAATGAGCTATCCGACGTAAAATATATGATTTTGGGGTAGAACGAGCTACTTTAGCCAACCAACCCTGTTACGCTGGGTTGCGCAGCCCGGATTTACGAGAAACCCCCTGATCGACGGTCGTTTCCTCGTTTTAATTTTGTTTTTACTATAAATAGTAAGTTCTAGTTTGAGTATAACTTTTCATCCGTTAGGCTTTAGGAGTTGTGTCCAACATGAAAAGTGCTTAGGATAATTAGGAGAACGGTTTGGTGAAGCCAAATAGGACACTTACTATTTTTGGCCGAAAACCTTGCGCACTAGTAGACATCATGACCGTCTATAAATAGTAAGTTTACTATTTATAGTAAGTTGCGAATTCTAAGAGTTTTAGTTGTAGTTTGAGTCTGATTTCTTTCTTATTGCTTGGTTCCTTTATTTAAAGGGTTGTGAACTCGATTTTGGGAATTCATCAATTAATTTCGAATTTATTAGAATTTATTTATATCTTCCTGCTTTCTTTCCTCGTGGATTCGAGAAGTCTCTGTGAGGAGTCTAGAGAAGCTCCGTGGATTCGGAGTAGTTATCCTTGAGGAAGAAGGTGATCGACCTCATCATGTTCATCCCTGCGTCAGAGGTCCTGGGTTTATATATGAGGTGCCAGTTGCATGAGCATAAGTGTATATGTAAATATATAATTTTACATTGAAAGCTCTCTTACAGGGAATGATTCAAAAGATGAATCAAAAAGTACAGTATTAACCATTAAAAACTACTTGTAGGCCACAAAGACTTTGGATATATATATGATATTTGTGTGGTCTCTTCATCTAGGTGTTGGTGACCTTATGAATAGGTTGGATGGTAAATAAACGTTAGGTGGGATCTACGAAGTTTTTAATGGTGAGGATTAAATCACAAGTCTTTCCTTTGGTGTGGTCCATTTAAGAGTTGAGTCAGATTCATTTTTGGAATCATGCCATAAAATAACCTTTTAAAATGGTTGGATGGTGTGGATTTAAGGCACATACATCACTGCCATCCCCACAGTCAGGGGTCCTACCACCCTAGGTGGATCCCGGGTCTCACCTAATCCTCTCCTCTTCTCCTAGTGCGTTTTAAATAGGCGTTGCTTTTGATGTATGTAAAAATAAATGCCCTACCATCTTTTACAATGCTCTTAGTTGCACTGGGATCGCGGACTATTCTCGAGCAGAAAATGTTTATTCTCTGTTATGAAATGGAGAAAAGGATCACAAGTTGCCCAGTTCGTTCTTATTCCAAGGATTCTTCTACGAAAAGAATCACGTATTAAACACATCTTTTCTACACCCACTGTACCCACACATGTGGCAGCCGTTTATGAGATCAGACCATTCATTTATTTGGCCTATGATCACAGCCAAAGATACATACGATTAGGGGTCTTTAAAGATGAACCGTTGGAAAAGAAATTCGACTAACGGCCCGGATCTTTTGGTGTAGCCCGGCCATCGTGATGTTTGGGTTTTATTCTTAAGGTTGGAGTTTGTGAGTCCCACCTTGATGTATGGGTTTTATCCAGGCCGTCCATTCATTTTACCAAACAATTTTACGGTCTAAAGCCAATAATAAGCCATATCCAAGCTCAAGTGGGCCACACCACGTGAAGCAAAGGTGATAATGACACCCACCGTTGAAACCTTCCTGGAGTCGACCGTGAGGTCTAGATGCAATCCAACCTGTTAATAAGGTCATGTAGACCTAGATGAAGGAAAATACAAATATCAGCTTGATCCAAAACTTCTGTCGCTATCAGGAAGTGTTTAACGGTGGGCGTTCAATCCCCACTGTGTGGTCCACTTAAGCCTTCGATCTACCTCGTTTTTTAGTTCATACCCTAAAATTATCTTGGAAAAATGGATGGACAGAGTGGATAAAACCACTATATCACGGTGGCCCCACAGAGCCCTGCCTGGACGGATTATCATCCAGCGGCGGCAGGACGCAATCAGCAATATGCTTCCAGATGAATCACGTGGAGCTCATGGTATGCCCAGTGATTTTAGGAATGCTGATGGTCAAAACATCGATCTGGACCATCCGGCAGGTCTGTCTCACCTTTAGTGGACCACCCAGAAAACACCAACAAAGATTAGAGGATCTTTCCAACCAATCACTGCCAAACAAAACTGAACGGTTTGGATCAAAGGTCCAACGGTTAATCTGAATAGTCTATTGTACAAAGTCGAATTCGGATAACATTCTTCCCAAACAATTTGCATCCGGTGGCCTTTACCATCCCATCAGCGGCCAAGGTCCGCTGCTCCATTTCAAAAGGGTTTAGGTATCGTTCACCGTCAATCTGACTTTGTATCGTATTTGTTTCTTAATGTTGGGCACGGTTGTTGGAAGAGCGTGGTGCTTTTATTCTCTCGAACTTCCAAAATTGTACACGTGGCATGTGCGTAACTAAAAGTAACTGTCTAAACGGTGGACCCCACGCTTTTATTCTCGAGCAACTGTGGACGGGGATTTCCTGCGAAAGCCTTGCGCAGGAAGTTCCTGCGCTGGGATGTAGGTGGGGCCCACCTTGATGTTTGTCATAAATCCACCCCGTTCATCTGTTTTCTGAAATCATTTTACGGTATTCTACAAAAAATTAAATGGAAACAAAATTCGAATCAACCACATGAGAGGAAACAGTTTTGATTCAGTCACCACCGTTGAAACATTTTTAAGGCCATAAAAGTTTCTTATCATGCTAACTTTTCCGTGTTTTCACTTCATCCCAGTGGGAATGACCTTATAAACCGTTTGGATGGCTTATAAAAATCAAGGCGGAGCATAAGAAGGTTTCACCTGCAGAAAACACTTTCCCCAGTTTTCCCTCTTTCATGGCCTGCTTGAGTTTTGAATCCACATCATTTTCTGTAGAATGTACTAAAATGAATTCAAAAATCAGATGGACGGAATGGATTTATCACAAACATCATGGTGGACCCCACCTAGCATCCCAGCTCAGGAACTTCCTGTTAAAGGCTTTCCAAGGAAATCCGCGTCCAGGTGTTACCATAACTGTGGGATCACCTTGATGTAGGCATTTTATATTTATGCCATTTATTCTTCTTCCCCTCCCCCCCTTTTATGGCATGAATAACCCAAAAATAAAGCCAAATAAAGCCAATACAAATGTCAGGTGGACCATACTATATAAAACAGTAATCATTGAATTCTCACCATTAAAAACTTTCTATGCTTTATTATAATGTTTATTTGTTATTTAACCCGTTGATAAGGTCACCAACACTTACATGATGGGAAAAATACAAATACTAAATTGATCCAAAACTTTCCTAACCTACACTTTTATTAGCCATCAACCACTCTTTCCTATGATGTGATCCACTTATGATTTATAATTACTTTATTATTAAACTCACGTTTCCAAATGAGTTGGCAAAATAGATGGCCAATATAAGTGAGCCTTATAGTTAGGGCCTCACTTGTGCAACTAAAATCAACAACTAAGTTGAATGGATGCCCTACTTGGTTGATAGGCATGCATCTTATTTACACCCATGAAATTTTTATTAGCCATCAATCACTCTTTCCTACGATGCAGTGTACTTAAGATTTATAATTACTTTCTTATTAAACTCATGTTCTAAAATGAGTTAGCAAAATAGATAAACAATATAAGTGAGCCTTGTAGTTAGGGCCTTACCCATCCAACTAAAATCAACAACTAAGTTGAATGGATGCCCTCCTTGGTTCGTAGGCATGCGTCTTATTTACGCGTATTTTCAGTGCAGCAACGTTGATAAAAAGAGAAAGTCGTCATATGTCCACATTATGGTTTGATATTGGTATAATTGTATTTACAATATAAAATATTATATTCAATAATAAACCTTCTTAATATATATGTTATTATTTATTTCGCCAACTCATTTTAGGGCAAGAAATTTAAAAATAAATCTGATATAAATCTCAAGTAGACTACACAATGGAAACCATGATCATTAAATTCCCTTTATTAAAAACTTTCTAAAGTATATTATAATTGATGTTTATTTGCTAACCAAAGCACATATAAGGTTACAAGGACCTGAATATAAGGAAAACACGGATATTTTACGCCCAGGAACAGGTTTTTATTAGTCATCCACCTTTCTTCGGTGTCGTGTGGTCCACCTATGATTTGTAGTTGCTTTATTATTGAGGCCCATGCCATAAAATGAGTAGGCATAATGGATCGACAGCATTCGTGGGTCCCATCTAGTGGCCCACCCACAGAACTAGCTAAGTTGCGCCCTCACAAGTCACAAATCAACAACTAAGCTGAACGGACGTCATCTCTGGCTGATGAGTGGGAATCAGCCTTATTTCTATGCCGGGCATAGAGACGGTGGGTGGACAAAACGATGGACGGCTAGGATCTCTCACGCGCGTGCCATGGTGGCCAGGTCTTGCTGGCTTCCACCTTGTTAAAAATATAAAGTTGCAGGAATCAAAGGGGAATCAACGGATGTAAATCGAGATATCACACGCATAAATGCTCCCAGTGTGATCTGATGTGGCCACGGCCGTTACAATGCTCAGGCACACAGATTATACAGTATGCTCAAGCTTTCAGTTTGTACCAGTGGGCCCACGTGCCAGTGATTGATGTAGAGCAGGTCGCAGGAACTTTTATGTCCCAGGTGGACTAGAGAAGGTTTACTTGGAGGCTGAAGTGATCCGGACCTTTGGAACTTTAAAACAAATGTATCTCACAAATCAAAATGAATTACTCCGTATAAGTACATGATTTTGGGTAGGATAAGCTACTTTAGCCATCCAACCTGGTATGTCAGGTTGCTCATGCCAAATTTGTGAGATTCCATTTTATGGACGTTCAAAATTTTATTTTATTTTAATTTACATTATTTATAATAAAATTTAATTTAATTATAGCTCTTCATCCATTAAACTTTAAGAAGTTATGTCTAACATGAAAATTGCTTAGAAACAGTAAGATAATAATATGGTTCAGCCAAATAAGCACTTATTATTTATATGGGAAAAAGTACTATGCGCTCGAGCTCACGGCTCCATCCCATGCAGTTGAGCTGTGTGGGCCCCACCGTGATGGCTTTCGAAAATCTATCCCATCAGTCAGATGTGTCATTCCACCGTGGATCTAGGGTTCAAAAATCAAGTTAATCCATAACTATCGCGGGCCACACCACATACAAAAGTGGAGAGGGGCCATGCAACCATTAAAACATTCATATCATTTTTGGGGCCCACAAAATATGTGGTGTGCAAATCCAGCCCATCCATTATGTGTCTCCCACTTGTATGAGGGTTTAGACCAAGTTTCAGCAGCATTCAAAACTTAGGTGGGCCCCACCAAGTGCTTTTATATGTTTTAACGGTGTCTTCACATAATTTTAGATGGTATGGCCCACCTGAGTTCCGTATACGGTTGATTTTTGGGATATCCCATTATTTAAAGGGGAACCATCAAATGCACGGTGTTGATGGTCGACACGCATCACAGTGAGGCCACACAGCTCAACCTCATGATAAGCTTATCATAAGCTTGAGCGCATAGTACCTTTTCCCTATTTATATTAAGGCCCCGTTTGTCAAATCTGAAGTCTAAAGACTGAATATGAAATCTAAAGCCTGAATATGAAATTTGAAAGTTGAATCCAAAATCTGAAGTCAAAAAACTTGTTTGGTAATTATGGCGGAAGTCTGAAAATTAAATACCAAAATTGAAACAACATGTTTGTTAACAAACATCTGAAATGTTTGAAATATGTTAATTTGACGCATTCTTCTCTATCTCCTATTTGAAAATATTTTACATTATAAAGAAGTTATTTTTTATTATATGAAAATAAAATTATTTTATTTAATTCAAATAAATTATAGTAATTAAGAGAAAATTAAAATATCACTATTCATAAAAATATAGGTAAATTCCTTATGAGTATTCAAAACTCAATTTAGGACATTAGACCAAAATGAGGAGCATCCAATACTCAAGTAAGCCATATAAGATAAAACAGTGAGAAAGAAATGGCTACCGTTAGAATCTTCCTAGACTCTACCTTGATGTTTATATTCCATCCATACTGTTTATAAGGTCATTTGGCTAAGTTGAAGTGAAAATACTATGAACTTAAATCAATACAAAACTTTTGTGGCCATATAAATGTTTCGATGGTGGTCACAAAATCTTCATTATTTCCTATCATGTGGCCCATTTAAGTTTTAGATACATCTTATTTTTGGTTGCATGTCTTAAAGTAAGCTCCAAAAATGGATGGATAGACTGTTAGATCCAAATTTGGAGTAGACCCCACCACATAAAACAGTGGGAAGAGTGACGCCCACCGTTGAAACCTTCCTAAGGTCTACTATGATGTTTATTTGAGATCTAACGTGTTTATATGTTAAGACATACATTAAAGAAGGTAAAAAAAACAAATTTCAGCTTAATATAAAACTTTTGTGGCCCTTAGAAATTTTTAACGATGGTTGGTACTCTCTCCATTATTTTTTATTATGGGGTCCATTCGATCTTTAGATCTAACTCTCATTATTTGGCCCATACCTTAAATTTATATCGCCAAATAGATGTACAGTGTGGATGCAACACATACAATATTTTGGGTTTCACATGACTTGGTGACGTCACTTCCATAGCCATTCTTGCTAATCAAACTATGTAGCTAATCAACGTACTTTGCAGGGGATCTGAAATGGATTGACTACTCCCCTGTGGTCGGTGCTCTGTAGGGCCACTATGATGTATGCGTTTCATCCATTCCGTCCATCTATTTTTACAAATCATTTTACCGTATGAGATAAAAAATGAGGTATATCCCAATCTCAATTGGACCATATTACAAGAAACAATGTTGAATGAGCGTCAACCATTAAAAACATTTTAAAGGCTATAAAAGTTTTGGATCAAGCTGATTTTTGTTTTTTCCCTTTGTCTTGGCCTGTATGACCTAATCAACAGATTGGATGTCAAATAAATAGTACAGTGGGTCTTAGGAGGATTTTAATGGTGGATATTCAATCACCATTGTTTTCATGTGGTGTGGTCCACTTGAGATTTATATTCCTCTCATTTTCGAGATCAAGCCCTAAAATGATATTTAAAAATGGATGAACGGAATGGATGAAAAACATAGATCATGGTGGGGTCCACAGAGCACCGACCACTAGCCTGGGCTGGTGTCAGGGGAGTAGCCAATCCATTTCTCGAAATCCACGGACGCAGATTAGATACTGACAGGTTGAGTAGCGAGAGTGGCTACTAAAGTGACGTCACCAAGTTATGTGGACCGCACTATGATGTATGTGTTGTATCCACAATGTCCATCCATTTGGAGATATTATTTTAAGGTATGAGTTAGAGAATGAGGCAGATCCAAATCTTTAATGGACCACACCACAGAAAACAACAGGAAGATTGATTCCCACCGTTAAAACCTTCCTAAGGCCCACCAGGATGTTTTTTCAAAATCCAACCTGTTCAAAAGTTAGAAAAGACACTAAAAAAGGTAAAACACAAATATCAGCTTGATCAAAAACTTTTGTGGCCTTTAGAAGTTTTTAACGGTTGCATCACTCTCCCCACTGTTTTGTTGGTGGGGTCTACTGGAGCTTTGAATGTGACTCATTCTTTGGATACTACAGTAAAATTATCTCTCAAGATGGATGGACAGCGTGGATACAAAACATACATCATGGTGGGGTCCACAGAACTTGGTGATGTCACTTCTCTCGCTACTTAACCTGTCAGTAGCCAATCCGCGCCCGAAATCCGCGTCCCTTCGAAAGGCTTTCGCAGGAAGTTCCTTTGCTGGTAACCCAGGTGGGGCCCACTGTCATATTTTTTAGAAATCTTCTCCATCCATCTGTTTGTTGAGTTCATTTTATGATATGAGGCCAAAAATGAACCGTATCCAATGCTCAAGTAGGTTGAAAAAGTGATAATTGAACGTCTACAGTTAAAATATTCGTGGGGCCTAAAAGTTTTGAATCATGGTATTATTTGTGATTTCAGTTCATCCCATTACAAATGACGTTATTAATGGTATGGATGGCATTTAAATATCACTATTGAACCTAGAACCTAGGGAGGTTTCAACGGTAGAAATTTCCTTAACCCACTTTTCTTTTAGTACGGACCACTTGAGTCTTTTATCCTGCTCAATTTTGGCTTTGTCTCCTAAAATGAGCTCACAAAACGGATGAATGGAGTGGATTTTTAAAAAAACAAAATGGTGTACCTCATCTAAGTTTCAGGCACAGGAACTTCCTAAGCAAGGTTTTCGCAAGATATCCTCGTCCGTCACGGAAGCGGATTGGCTGGTGTACCACACACCTATGTAACTGGTGTATTGATGTCAGCAAATTCTGTGGGTCACATAATGAAGTATGTGTTATGTCCAAACCGTCCATCCATTTTTAGAGATCGTCTTAAGGCTTGAGCAGAAAATTAGGACAGATCTAAAGATCAAGTGTACCACGCTGCAAAAAGCAGCGGGGGATTGAACGTCTACCATTGAAATCCTTTTGGGGGTCATAGAAGTTTCAGATCAATATGATTTTTTTTTCCCTCTTTATTCAGATATTTTTAACCTTATGAACATATTGGATGGAAAATAAACATTATGGTGGGACCTGTGAATTTTTTAACGGTGAAAATCAGTATCCCTGCTGCTATTTTTAGTGCAGCCAATTTGAGCTTTGGATATGATTCATTTTTTGGCTAATATTCTAAAATGATCTCAAAAAATGGATGAACGGTGTGGATATAATAAATACATCATTGTGGGCCCATGTAACTTTGATATCACTTTAACTGTTCACACTGGAGCTAAAGGACCGTAGGCGCTGGTCTTCCCCACGACACGTATCTACTCCCCCTACCACCTAGGGTGATGCTTTGTGGGCCCATCATGATGTATATGTTTCATCCATTTCGTTTATCCATTTTTATTGAGCATTTTAGGGCTTCACACAAAAATTGAGAGGGATATAAATCTCAGGTGGACCACACCACAGGAAAACAACAGTGATTGGATATCCATCATTAAAATTCTCTTAAGGCCCACTGTACTATTTATTTGACATCCAATCTATTGATTAGGTCATACAAGCTTGACGAAGGGCAAAAAAAAAAAAATCATCTTGATCCAAAACTTTTATTGCCCAAGAAAGTTTTTAATAGTTTACTTAAGTTTTATTCAATTTCCATTGGCTTTTATGGTATAGCCCACTTTGTTTTACATGTACCTTATTTTTGGGCTCATGCTCTAGAATGATTTGAAAAAGTTGATAGACGGTGTGGATCAAACACATAAATCATGGTGGGGCATAAAGAAGTTTCATAGGTTAAAGGTTAATTTTGTATTTCGCAAACAATTTAAAAGAAAAAATTACCATAGTAACTTGAAAAATGATACCTTTGAAAGCAAAAATTTTTATTTAATAAAAAATCACGTAACGCATTCCATGTTCACCATTAAGTTAGACTCCCATCGCTGAAAGAATTCAGTAAAAAATCATTTAGTGCTTTCTGTCTTCCATGTTAACAACACATTAACAAACACCACTAAACACGAATTTTTTTTTCATTTCCGTGTTAAGTATAAAAATTAAGTGTTAACAAACACGGCCTAAGTCATGAACTTTAGAGAGTTTGGTGGGACTTTGATTCTGAAACCTATTCTAAGGTTTGGTTTTGGTATCACTACTTGAAGTGTTCTAAATTCGTTCTTCCAAGCTATCAATTAAATTTCTAGAATTTATTTTTAATTTTTTCTTTTGGATTTTAAGGTGTTTCTGTGATGGGTCTAGGAAATCCTTTCCTACGGTGATGGACCTTATCACGTCAATCCACGTGTCATTCAAACGGTTGATATGGTATTCCCCACATTTGATGGCCTATGAACCAAAATCCCTCAAATTCAAAGATCATAGCTATAGAATATCTGCGTTTTATTAGATGAATGCCAACCATTGCCTTATTTTCTTTTCTAACTGTATCTTTCTTGGCCACCAATCAAAAGGCTTAGTTTTTTTTTTTTAACATAGGTGATCTACAGTATTTTGATTAAACATAGCGTGTACGATAATTATAAACGGCTTGGATCGGTGAAAAATGGACTCCACTATTACGAACGGAGAGACCAGAGCTGCATCATGCAGTTTCCCCGCCCGAGCCTTGTATAGTACTTCACTAGCTACCTGGCTACCTCGTATGGAGTAGAGATGGGCCACATGGCCATCGAAGCCCCTTCACTCGGTGATTGCGCGGTGAATTTCAGGTTTATCGCAAATTATATATTTATAAATTCTGTAAAATAATAAAGAAATTGAAAAGTTATGGTGTAAACATGAGTGATTCTGATGTGATTGAAGCGTTATTTGCTCATTCTCAAAGCTATTGAAAATGCTCATGGATTATAGGCAAATAGCTTCTACGATATAACAAATTGTATGTGATTCTGTGTGTAGCAAATATGATGGAATTCTGTGTACACAAATTTTTTGTGACAAATAAATAAAATAAAAACCAATATAAGAAAGATAATTAGAAAATTTGTTGTTGGTTTAGATTACTACTTTACTCTATTCTTTAGGATTATTGGCTAAGGTTTGTATTGAACTTGACTGGCTTAATCTTGCTATTTTTGTTGGGTAGTATGTGAGAGTGGTTCGAGTTGTTGGTGATTATCCAATGAACCATGCAAACACTATTTTTACAGGCCAGGGTCATAACTTCATATGATCGTTTTATATTTGTTTGTGAGAAACTAACTGTTACTGGCTGTTTTTGAGCATTATGCATGTGAGACAACATTTATACTCATTGGTTAGTTGTTTTATGACCGTTGATTGTTATGCATGCGGGACAATGTTTAGACTCACCGGTTAATCGTATTATGACCGTTGAAGTATCCACATGCAATAGTTTTTGCATGGTCTGGTTTAATTATACATGCACAATTAATTAAATCTATTTCAAATGACTAGTTTTCAGCCTCTATAGAAGACAGACTAGTCTTATTCAGTCCATTTGCCCCCAATCCAGCCACCTAACTTAACTTCTCTGTCACATCGGTTGTTTGTGAGGGAGCAACTCATCTCCAAAATGATGTGCACGTGCAAAGTATGTCACTATAGGTACACTACCTTACATACCCACACTTTCACACTCAGACCGTGATTGTGTGTATGTGGTACTCCACGAATCTACCAAGCAAATAATAAGATACTCTACACTTCATATATAAGCACGTTATTTCCTACTCTCATTTCTTATGGGGACTATTCCTAAAACACTAAAAACCATGAGTTTTCATGCAAACTAATTTTTAGCATACACATATTTTTTTATTTAAAATATTTTTAAAATATTTTCACAACAGTCAATAGTTCAGTCACCTAGACCGTTGATATCGTAGGTCTAACCGTCCAATTTAGTCATTTTCTTTTTGATTGGATTAATATTCCATGTTTAAATTAGTTGTCCACTCAAAGACAGCTAGAGCTAACTGTGGTATCGGCATATGTGGCCCACTCGGTGTATGTTTCACATCCGACCCATGCACCAGATGCGTACCCTCCGTTTACTCCAATGTACCGGAAAATCGATCAGCTCAATCAAAAACTCGGGTGGGCCACTGCACATGAAACAAGGTTGGAGTGGATGTCCACCTTTTATTCTCGCCAGCGCCCACATGAGTCACAGAACAGGTCCATTTTTTATCCAAACGATTCAACCGGGGCAGATGAACGGTCTAGACGGCCTGGATTACGTATAAACAACACAGTTGGGCCCCATGTAAATCAAGGGTGGCCGTCTCCTCTCCAATTGTCCGGTGCTGTGGCCCACCTGAAATTCCGTTTGATCTGTCTTGAGTCTTAGAGATAATGTGTGAGGCCATGCATCTGAAGGACAGATCTAATGTCGTGAATGTATCATGTGTGTTTCCCATCTTATCGATCACAGGGTGAAGGGATAAATTGTCAAAGGTACGGATCCATCATCTGGGAATGACCAATCAGGAGTGTTTGAATTACATACAATTTGGCCTTGATTTGCATGGTATGGATTGAGGTACTTCCTGCCACGCTCAAACGTGTGAAGTAATGCTTTAATACTTAAACTCGACTAGAAAGTTGGGTTTTGAGATTTTGAGCTCGGAAGAATTTGGGCCGATCTTGACTAACTTGGCTCGAACTTTGGTCTGAACTCGACTCAATTATGCTTAGATTCACTCAGCTCAAGTTATAACTTAATTATAATTGTTGGTGTAAGAATTTGGATGGCTTTTTTTAGACATTTGAGCATTTGAACAGGAGAATAATAAAGAAGGCCCTACCTAGAGTAGGGGACCCTCCGATGCCAAAGTCAGATTAAGAATTCGGGTCTGATCGTATTGAAGGGTTTAGGGTGAGAGATTTTGCATACCTTTTTAGTGTGGGAGGATCCTTTATTTATAGTGTTCGTAGGGTGGGGTAGTTCATAATCTTCGACACGATCTTAGTCGTTAAGTGAGATGTGCGCAAGTGGTGAATGTGGACAATTACCCTGGAATTGTGCGGTGGATGGTTACGCGTAAGTGATGGGTGTTAACGATTACCCTAGAGTCATGTATAGCCGAGGAAGATCATCCGTTTCGATGACGAGGTAGGTTGACATGGTTCTAGTCGGGACATCATGGGTTGGCACTGTATGACTTCTTATTTCGTTCGAGGTGAACCCACGTATGAGTGATCCAAGGAGGTTATTAAAACTCATGAAGAAGTTGGAGGCTACAGAAATTGAATATCACAAAGATTTAAGTTGAACCTTCGTTTACTTATGTAAGAACCGAGTTGAACCAAACGATTAGCTATATGAAGCCAACCTAAATTGAGTTGAGCTGAACCAATCGATTGATCGGGGATGGGTCAAGCCGCATTGAGCTGAGTTGAACCCATCGGTTAATCAGCTAGGGATTGCTCTAAGGGGCTTGGAAGTTCTGCATTGGTCGTTTGAGCTATTGGTTTTTTCGAGTTGAGGGTTGGACCTATCTTCTTGTTGGTTCCATCTGTTTATAGTAAGCTCTTCCTCAACTTCACTAAGCTGATCAATCTCTTGGGCTTACTCTAGCATGAGACTTCAAGATAGTCCTTGTGAGGTACATAGGTAAAAGCTTGGGGACGTGTGTTGCTGAAGATTACGCTTGTGGACGCGAACTCTAGCTTCTCTGGGTGAGGTGGCACAAGAGTGTATGCTCGTCAGCCTGAGTCTACCTTAAGGACGATTGGACTATATTTTCCTATAACAATAATATATATCAATAACTTAATTAATATATTATATTTAATATTATATATAATATTAAAAAAAAAGCTAACCTGTTTAAAACTTAAAAAGAAAGTTTGATCTCAGCTTAAGATAGCCCGAGCTGCTGATCAAATTAAGCCAAGTTAGCCAATCAAGCTCGACGACTGAGTTGAGTGAGCTCGAGCTGGAGTAGGTTGTTAGCCGGGCTAAGCCGTACCAAGCTAGACTCAGTATGGCTCGATGTCCATCTCTACCTGTAAAGCCTCCTCAATTTTCAATTCTACGAGATGGGCCTGTTGTTCGGTAATCAATACCATTAGTATTGACATGGATTTGCCAGTGAACTTGGCTAGTGGTCGGTGCTCTATAGCCCTACCATGATGTATGTGTTTCATCCACACTTAGTCTCACCTTTGGCCTTGAGTACTAAAATGAGCTCACAAAATGGGTGGAGGGGGTGGATTTCTTGCAAACATCACGGTGGGCCCCACCTAAGTTTGCGAAAGGCTTTAGCAGGAAATCCGCGTCCCTTTTTTGCGGATATGGATTGGCTACTCCCCTGCCACCACCAGCCCCTGGTGGCTGGTGGGCGGTGCTATGTGGGCCACCATGATGTCTGCGTTTCATCCATTCCATCCACCATGATGCTATGTGGGCCACCATGATCTTCCTCACCTTTGGTCTCATACCATAAAATGATCTAGAAAAATAGATGGACGGCATAGATGAAACACATAAATCATGGTGGGCTCATAGATCACCGACCACCATCCATTGGTTGGACACAGATTTCCTGCCAAAGCATTTCGCAGGAAGTTCTGCCTGGGATGCTAGGTGGATCCCACTGTGATGTTTGTGAGAAATTAACACCGTCTATCCGTTTTAGAAGCCCATTTCAGAACATGCAGCCAAAAACGAAGTGTATCCAAAACTCAAGTGGGCTGTAAGGGAAGGAAACGGTGTAGGTTCAGTGACCACCGTTTGAAACATTCGTATGGCCACAAAGTTTCATATAAGGCGAAGATTTTTTGTGTTTTCGCCTCATCAGAGTGGGAATTACCTTATAAACGGTTTGGATTGCATATAAATATTAAAGTAGATCCCAGGAAGGTTTCAACGGTAGAAAACTCTTTCTCCGGTTTTCCCTCTCCTCCGGCCCACTGGAGTCTTGGATCCACCTCATTTTTGGTAGAATTTTCTAAAATTAGCTCCCACAATAGATGGACGGTGTGGATTTCTCACAAACATTACTGTGGGCCCCACCTAGCATCCCAGCGCAGGAACAACCTAGGAAAGACTTTCACAGGAAATCCGCGTCCCCACTGGCAGGGGGAGTAGCCAATCTGAAACCCTTTTTTGCCATCTCTTCCATTTCAGAAAACACATCCTATCAATTAATGGCACATCAACATCGATTATTTGAAAAAGAAGCAAGATTCAGAAGTGCAGAGTAGTCTAGTGCAGTGCAGTATAAATAAATCTGAAGCTGAAGGTAAAGAGTGGAAGATTAGGCTACCGCTTTGTTCGATAGAAACAGGCCAGGCTCACTTTCCAGGGCTCCGATGCTATACCTCACCGAGTTAAAAACCAAATCAGAGATCCTGCACTCATTCTGTTATCAAAAAATGTCCATAAGCAAGGGCCCAGGACTTTCTCTAAAATCAGCAAGAAATCCAAAGGTCTCTCTCCCTCTCTCCCTTTCTTCTTTAACGAGCATATTTTATTTATTTATTTATTATTATTATTATTATTATTATTATTATTATTATTATTGTAGAATTTTTTATCCAAATTTTGCATTCACAAGACAGGATTTTGCATTTTTGTTAAATTGGGGTTGGGCTTGGGCCTAGCCTTATATAAACAATGTAGGCTAGGTTCAGGCTCGACTATTTTGGCCTGTCACGCCGGGCTGGATTTGGACTTAAGTTTAAAAGTGCTGTCTGACTTCGATAGGGCTTCACCTCACTCTAACCTGGCCCGTTGACACCCCTATTACTGGCTGATTAGGTGAGACCTCGGCCTCACCCAAGATGGTGTGGCCCTGACCATGTGGCCTAGCATGATGAGTTTATTTTGTATCCACCTCGTCCATCCATTTTTCCAAATCATTTTAGAGCGTTATTCGAAAAAAAAAAAAAAAAACAAAAATGAAGTAGATCCAATTATCAGGTGGTACTATAAGAAACATGAGTGATTAACTATTAATAGGCCACAAAAGTTTTGGATCAAATTGATATTTGTTTTTTGTTTTTTATTTTTGTTTTTCCCCTTCATTCAGTTACGTGGCCTTCTCAATAGATTGGATGACAAATAAATACTACATAAACATTAAGGTCTGCCCTAAGAAGTTTTCAATGGTAAGGTATTCATCAATCACCACTATTTAGAATATGGTTCACTTGATAATTGGATCTTCTTCATTCTCAGGATCAAGCCTTAAAATGATATGAAAAATGGATAAAAGGGGTGGATACAAAAGAAACACATCAAGGTGGGCCCCATGGTGAGGCCAGGGCCTCACCTAATCTGCTCCCTCACCTTGGTTTCCAATTCTGACCGATGGGGCCTGTTGTTTGGTAATTAATACTATTGCTATATATGGTATGCCCCGAAATTTTTTGACCTAAAACAGTCCAGTGTTGCATGTTATTTTAATTGAATGTGTAGTACTGCCATTTCTCTCTTGTTAATCCTCTATTCAAGTGAGCTTTGGATAATCAATCAGAAAATTATTTGGAGTGAAGTTTACCCATTGCAATCCATAACATACCAATGGCCTAGATTAAAAAACCCTGAACCTCACTATCAATAACTTAAAAGCCAAGTATATCATACAAAATTCTTAGCCAATGAATTGTATGAGTCAGTTTGTCCATCATCCTAAACATCCTTCATATATGATAGAGAGATGCTCTTTTCGAATCTTATGGCTCATCCTAACCATCTTTCCATATTAGGAGTGGCAATGGGCCAGGCGAGGGCCGGGTTGGAGTTGGCATAAGCCCAGCCCTAATCCCTTCAACTATGGCCCTAGCCTAGCCTTGACCTTAATGGGGTGAAAATAGTTGGGATCTTGCTCTAGCCTAGTAGGTTAAGTAAGATGGAGGGCTAGCTCTATAAGGAAAAGAGTTGAGTTATCAATGCTTCTTAATAGGATCAATTTTAAATTTTTATGGGAATATTCTCCAATGAATCCTGCATATACATATAAATAATTTGGATTATAGAAACACAACTCTAAATCCAATGATTATATTTAAACCACACATACTTTCATAGGGAACCATTAAGAAGTGCATTAAGCCATTATAAAGGTGGTATGTTTAGTGATTCAATAGGGTCAATAGGTCGGGCTGGCCTATTCATCAGTGGCTCTACACTGCCCAGCGTAACCATGAAGGCTAGATTTTAGGACTTGGCCGGGCCTACCCTAACTCCACAACGCTTTTTCATCATTTAAACATGCTTGTGCATTCCCCAAATCTGCCACGGTGTTGACTGACTCATTCATGTTTGTCCCAATTGGCCCTTACTTTAAGATTTGTGGTACCCACTGGCTCAGACTAAGCTTGAGTGCACTCAAAGTGGTCACGTCGGAATCAAGTGAGCCAATAAGCACAATCAAATCATTTTTAACAGTAAAAAAGTTCACTTGCAGTTTGCTTACGCTACTATCTCAGTAGCATCCATCAATTTCCATATATTAATACCCACGGTAATATCCTGTATTTTTTCTAGTGGTATAATTTCCAAAATCGTACAGAAAGATGAATGAGAGAAGAAATAATGCATTTTCTTGAATGTGCGAACTATAAAATACAACTGAAATATATTTCATTCAATTTTCTTTTCTAATTGTTGAAAAGCTATGTATAGGAAGAAGTGAAAGAATTAAATTTTTATACCACTACCTAGACGACTGTTTCAGGCCATATAACTATCTCATTAACCTACAAACTTTTTTCTGTCCCTTTAACTTCGTAACCCTTTAGTTGCTTCATGAAGATCTGTTTGCTCTTCTTCCTGTCACCTATTACATTGCGGTACCGAGACCAATTTCCACCCCAGGTGTGTATCTCAAACGATGATGGAATCGTTCACATTCTGGGTTCTATGCTGCCCACGCCATGCTAAGAAACGTTTCTGGAATGGGTGAGTTAGTACGAAGATGGATGTTTCTAATTAGTCATAGTTGAATTCAAGATCAAAAGGATACAATAATCAACGGATTATGATTGTAAGAACATGGCTTCTATATGGCAGAAGTGAGAACACGAATGGTTAAGATCAGTTTAGGAATGTAATCAAGGGGTGAAAACCGGTCACGATACATGAGTTTGACAGTGTGGCATTGAATACTATTAAAGTATTGATATGTCCATGCCTAACTTTTATAGCGTTGATTGGGGCATTTTCCTGAAACACAATGGCAATGGGGGAGTTATATGATACTCTCGCAACGCATGACGGTTGGAGGTGTTGCTAAAACAGATTTCCTAAATCTTGGTTCGAGATGCTTAATCAGTCGAGGGATTGACTTGATTAGTCGAAGGTCCCTTCTACTAGTTGAAGCTTGTTCGACTTGAAGTCTATCAACAACGTATTTGAGATTTTCGGGATGCTCAACCAGTCGAGGGTCAGGCTCGACCAGTTGAAGCACTGGCTCGACTAGTCAAAGGTTACGCAGACTGCGTAAAATTGAGGCGGTTTTCGGACTGTTCCAAAGTCGGTGCGAAAGTGTGGTTTCTTAAACTATAAATAGGTGTCCCTAGGGCCTTTCTAAGTAAATTCTAATGCTTCCTAAAGGTATTCCAAGGGTTTCTAAAAGGGTTTTAGGGTTATCAAAGGGTGTAGCAAGGGTGAGATTCGAGGTTGTTCGAATCAGGTAAGTCTTCTCTCTTTGTAATTTCTATTTTCATAGTGGATTTTTGTCGCTTTGTGCCGTGGTTTTTTTCTGAAAGGGTTTTCCGCATTAAATCTTTGTGTTCTCTTGTGATTGTTTGGTGCTTTTGGATTGCTATCCTAGATCCATATCTGTGTGATTCCGTAGCACAAACACCAACAAGTGGTATTAAAGCTATTGTTGGGGTATAAATATGTAGGAGTAGTAATAATGGGAAATGACAAGTTTGATAATGAGAAGTACTCAAACAAAAATAGTTTCGAGGTATGAAAGGTTAAGATGATTAGCCTATTAACCAAGCAAGGCGAGATTAAGGCTTTTGAGGAATGAAAATCTACCATGAAAGATGAATAATGAGAAAACCTTGATAGTAATACTTTAGCCTCTATCCGTTTGTCTCATGGATGAGGTTCTTTATAATGTTTTGAGGGAGAAAACTGTGGCTAGTTTGTGGGTGAAGTTAGAGAACATCTATACTAAGAAGTCTTCTGAAAATTGCCTACACTTAAAGCTACAGTGCTATACCTTTAAGATGACAGAGGGTGGAGATCTGGAAGCCTATATCAACAACTTTAATAAATTGATGTGTAAGTTGCTAGATATGGAAGAAATGGTCAAAGATGAGGAATATGCATGTATATTGTTGAATTCTCTTCTTGCATCGTATGAGTCATTCAAAGACACAATATGCACCGCAAATAAAACTCTAAATGTCGACACCATTATCTCATACCTTCAAGGGAAGGTCATGAGAAAGCTAAATGGCGACATGGAGACATCTTCCAATGCACTAATTACGAGGAATAGAGATTCTGATCAAGGTATAGAATCTTTAAGGCCTAGATCCAAATCCAAGGGCAAGGGTAAAGGAAAATTAAAGTGCTGGAACTATGAGATGTCTGGACAATGAAGAAGGATTGTAAAAATCTTAAAGTGAAGAAAGAAAATTCAGTGGCTTCTTCCAAGGAGGCCAATGTTGTCACATCTGATGAAGAAACAAGTGGTGGTGATGTTATGTCTGTTTTCATGATTGGTAACTTACATGACAATCATAAAGATGAGTGAATACTTGACACAGGGGCATCATATCACATGACTTTTCATTAGAGTTGGTTCGCCAATGACAATGAATGTGATGGTGGACAGGTTTTTATGGGTAATGATAATGCTTGTAATGTTGTGGCTATTGGTACAGTGATCATTAAGATGTTTGATGGGATAGAGTGTACCTTGACTGATGTCAGGCACGTTCCTGATATGAAGAAAAGTTTGATTTCTCTCAGTGCACTCGAGGCTATAAGGTGTAAGTTCACTAGTATTGATGATATCCTTAAAGTTTCAAAAGGGACACTCTTATTTATGAGAGCGCAAAGGCATAGAAACCTTTATAGGTGATCGGAAGCACTTCAACAGGTAGAGTGGCAGCAACTATTACAGATTCCACATCTCTATGTATGTGGCATGCTCGTCTGGGCACTTTCTAACCGATGTTTGATTCCAGCTTTTAAAAATTCTGATTTAGATATATGTGAGCATTGTATATATGGTAAGCAATTTAGATTATCTTTTAAATCTAGTAAAAATATATGTAAGTGAGTGCTTGATTATGTGCACTCTGACATATGGGGGCCATCACTAGAAGTTTTTATTAGGGGCCCATCATGGTTTGTGTCATTCATTGACGACTACTCTAGGAAAGTTTGAGTTCACTTTATGAAATGTAAATTCGAAGTTTTCACCATATTCAAACAATGGAAACAACAGTAGAAAAACAGTCATGGTAAAAAATAAAGGTTTTAAGGATTGACAATGGTGGAGAATTTTCTTCCACTGAATTTAATGAATATTTCAAGAATGAAGGGATTATTAGGCATAACAAAGTGTGCCACAAGCTCAAACAAAATGGTGTGGCTGAGCAAATGAATCAGACTCTCTTGGAGATGGCTCGATGCATGTTAAGTAATGTTGAGTTGGGCAATGACTTATGGACTGAGGCTGTTAACATGATTTGTTATTTGGTGAACCGGTCTCCTTCTATGACAATTGAATGTAAAATTTCAGAGGAAGTATGGAGTGGTGATAAAGTCGACTACTCAGATTTATGTATATTTGGTTGTGAAGCTTACTCTCATGTACCATCAGTTGAGAGAGATAAGCTAGACCATAGAGTCAAAAAGTACATTTTTATTTGTGTTGGTATGAAAGGTTATAAGTTATTTGATAAAGTCACATGTAGGGTCATCACTAGCTATGATGTTAAATTCGACGAAATCTCTCTATTCCAAAAGAATGATCAAGAGGAGTAAGAGGAACCGAAAATGTTGATCATAGACGTCTAGATTAACACAGATGCCACTTAGGTGGAGACAGATGTGCAGGCAAAGGTACAGGATCAAGTGAAGCAGCCACCTGTGAGAAGGAACCCACCTCGTGATCGCAGGTTACCGGCAAGATACAAGGACAACTCTAATATTGCATATGCCCTCATTACAGATGAGGAGAATCCATCTACTATTCAGGAGGCTCTTGATGAGCCTAATATAAAAAAGTGAAAGATGACTATGGATGATGAGATGTAAATGTTGTATAAAAATCACATATGGGAGCTGGTGGAGCTACCAATGGGCCGAAAAGTGATCGAATGCAAGTGGTTATTTAAAAGGAAACAGGATAAATACAAAACAATATTGGTAGCGAAGGGTTATGCTCAAAGAGATGGAATCGACTTCACTGAGATATTCGCGCTGGAGGTTAAGCAGGTGTCTATCAAATTCGTGTTGGCACTAGTTGTCCAATGGAACAGATAGATATTAAGACTGTATTCCAGTACGGGGAGTTGGAAAAGCTGATCTACATGAGCAATTAGAGGGCTATAAAGTTAAATGGATAGAGGAAAGGTTCACAGGTTAATGAGGTCATTATACGGCCTGAAACAGTCGCCTATGTACTAGTATAAAAAATTTGATTATTTCATGTTGAGTCAGAAATTTACTCGGAGTGAATACGATCCTGTGTCTATTACAAGACATTGAGTGATGGCAAATTCATCATCCTAGTATTGTATGTTGATGATATGTTGATCGCCAGTCATTATATGTCTAAAATCAACGTACTAAAGATTTATTTATTAGGGACATTTGAGATGAAAGATCTGGGGGTTGCAAAGAGGGTTCTTGACATAGAGATAGGAAGAGGAACATGCATTGGTTATCACAGGTAGAATACCTTAAAAATGTGCTGATCAAGTATGGGATGGACCAGGCAAAGGTGGTGAGCATTCTCCATGTAGTTAACTTTAAGCTTTTTTCAGAACAATGTCCTAAATCAAATGAGAAAAAGCAAGTTATGTCTCATGTGCCTTATTCAAATGTAGTTGGCAGTTTAATGTATGCCATGGTCTATACAAGATCATATATTTCACAGGTAGTTGATGCTATGAGCAGATACATGTAAAATCTCAACAAGCAACATTAGGAAGAGGTGAAATGACTACTTCGATACATTCGAGGTACGAAAGACTATGTCTTAACTTTTGAGAAGACATGAACAAAATTGGTAGGGTATGAGGATTCTGACTACGGAGGCAGTGTGGATTTCAGAATGTCTACTTCAGGGTACTCCTTTTTAGTAGTGGGTGGAGCAATTAGTTGGATGTTGAAGCTTTAGTCCATAGTAGCTCTTTTCACGATCGAAACAAAATATATGGTAGTGATAGAAGTGTTTAAGGAAGGCGTTTGGTTAAGAGGTATGATAAATCAGTTGAGACTTCAGCAGAAGGTCGTGCCAGTTAACTGTGATAGCGAGAGCGATATTAATTTGGTTAAAAATTTTGTTTATCACTCACGTACTAAACACATTGATGTTCGTCACCACTTTATCCGACACGTGCTTGAGGAAGGAGGCGTAACGCTGGAGAAGATTCACACTAACGTGAATTTAGCAGATATACTCACCAAGGTTATTCTTACAGAGAAGTTCAAGTTCTATATAACTTCTCTAGGTTGGCGATGACATAAAAGAAGGACGAAGTGTGCACATGAAGTGTTGACTAAAGTTATGATGCGATGCAGAGATAAGAGAATAGGTCAAGAAGCTACATGATTAAAGATTGAAGACATGATGGAGATTATTGTTAAAACAGATGTCTTAAATATTAGTCCGGGATGATCGACCAGTTGATTGACTGGCTCGACTAGTCGAAGGTCCCTTCGACAGGTTGAAGCCTGTTCGACTTGAAGTCTAGCAACAATGTATTTAGGATTTTCGGGATGCTTGACCAGTCGAGGGTCAGGCTTAACCATTCGAAGGGTCCTTCGACCAATTGAAGCACTGGCTCGACTAGTCGAAGGTTACGCAGATTGCGTATGGACTGTATAAATTTGAGGCGATTTCTGGACTGTTCCAAGGTTGATGTGAAAGTTTGGTTTCCTAAACTATAAATACGAGTCCCTAGGGCCTTTCTAAGTAAATTTTAAGGCTTCCTAAAGGTATTCTAGGGGTTTCTAAAAGGGTTCTAGGGTTATCAAAGGGTGTATCAAGGGTGAGATTCGAGGTTATTCGAATCGGGTAAGTCCTCTCTCTTTGTAATTTCTAATTTCATAGTGGATTTTCATCACTTTGTGCCGTGATTTTTTTTTCGTAAGGGTTTTCAACGTTAAATCTTTGTGTTCTCTTGTGATTGCTTGGTGCTCTTGGATTGCTATCCTAGATTAATATCTATGTGATTCTGCAACACAAACCCTAACAGGAGGTTGACACTTGGTCACCTAGAGATTGTATATTTTGCATACATTAACTCTAAATAAAATAAGTAATTAGTGTAGCCCCACTTTCATTTGAATCACAACATCAAGATGAGACTTTAAAAAGGAAATATTATTCGCCAATTTGTAGACATTTCTCGTTGAAATAGGACCGTACTCAATGTCCACCACTAAGGTACCCACATGATATGGTAATCTTAAATTTTCGGTCCTGACGAATCTATCCTGGGACGATAGTTTTAAATGTTTAAGTTTAATTATTTTACACCATGCATGCAATTTGAAAGTAATTTCTAAGTGTCTTAGTATTATTAATCATGTTTTGACAGAGTATTAAAGTATTTATCTTCGGTAAGGTACGTCGGAAATCTAAGGGTTGCATTTGGTATTTTTTACAATGACCAAAATCAATTATTTAATGGGTTCCCCTTCCATGGGAGATGCCCTAAAAATGCTTAATAGTTTAATATTAATTTCAACCATTTGGTCATACAAAATCTATGGTGACCGTTCATCTTCATGCACCAAGTTATGGTGTGTTCGATTCAATTGTCCACTGATTATATTTATGCTAAACGTGTACGTTAGCAGGAACCGATAAGAAGTGTATTTTAAGCCATTATGATGGTGGTCTACTTAATGGATCGGGCTTGTGAGCCAAGCTGAGCCACTCATCATTGGCCCTAGCCCAGCCCAGCCTACCACAGGGCCTATACTTTAGGCATTGGAACATCCCTCGGGCTAAGCTTAAGCATCCAAGCCTAGGCCCGACCAATGGCCGCCCCAATTTTTATATGTAGTAGAGATGCCCTTTTCAATCTTATATATAAAGGATGTGTCCCTCCAATCTGCAGTAGAGATGACCGACTCATCCACATTGGTCGGAGTCAGCCCTTACTTTAAGACTTATGGTACCTAGGGGTGTACATCGGGCCGAACCAAGTCGAACTGGGCTTAACCCGGCCCGGCCCAGTTACCTGTTAACCCATCCCCGACCTAACCTGGTCACCGGGCCAACATGTTCAGCCCGTACTCCGCCCGGTTAGCGATCGGCGAGTTCTGGCCAATTTCGGACCTGCTCCATCTACAAAGGGACGGACGACATTCTTACTTTTATGTCTATATATATATATATATATATATATGGCCGAGTCGGGTTTTGGACCAAGTTGGGCCGAATGAGACATGTTTGAACTCGGCCCGAACTCAGTTTTGGGTTGAAGAAAATGGCCCGTCCCGGCCTAAACTCAGTTTCGGATCGGGCCGATTCGAGTTTTTTCGGGCCGAGTTAAGCGAGTTAACCGGGTTAACCCGGTTTGTGTACAGCTCTAAGGGTACCCAAGGACTCAGACTAAGCCTGAGTACACTCAAAGTGGTCACATCGAAATCGAGTGGGCCATCAAGCACAGTCAAATCATTTATCCGGTAAAAGATTCACTTAGAGTTTGCATACACTACCCTCTTAGGAGCATCCATCAATTTCCATATATTAATACCCACGGTGACATCCTTTATTTTTTCTAGTGGTATAATTTTCAAAATCGCACAGAAAGATGAACGAGAGAAGAAATAATGCATTTTCTTGAATGCGCGAACTATAAAATACAACTCAAATACATTTCATTGTAATTTTCTTTTCCAAATGTATAGGGGAGAAGTGAAGAGGATCAGAGGCAAGAGGGAGGGCTTTGTGGGCCAGAAGAAGTTCCCTTAATGTTAGAACATGAGGATGTGGTAGGTCCCCCCCAATCCACTGTAGACCAGGTTGATGTTGTTGAGCCGCACATTCTGACATGGCACGCCTTTGCTGCATAAAAGATTGACCGCAACCTGCGAAGTCGAGCTGCCCCGAATGTTTTTGAAGCTAACGTCGCTGATCTTAACACGCGAAGGGGTCAAATGGATAGAGCGCCAAACCAACGTAACATGAATTAGATAATTTTTTTGCCGAAGATCCAAAGATTTTTTAAAGTAGTAAACAATAAACCAATGTACCGAGTGAGTGAAGATGTACTTGTTGGGTGCAGGATGCATATGGGCAGTACTCTTGATCTATGATGATTGGATTATAGACATTGTTCATGACTATATCCTTGAATGTGAAATCGGATGCAGACAAGATAGAGGAGTCTTGCCATGTCTTGATCCTTAGGCCGTTGGTGGTCCCTGTGATGGTGCAGTTCCTCACGTTCATGCCCATCACATTTCCTTCGTTCGGGTACTTTCCAAGGCTACCGATGCTGATACCGTGTCCTGGCCCACATAAGATGTTGGATATGGAGATGTTGGAGGTGCCGGGGCCAATGGAGATGCAATCGTCGCTGGTGCCTATTACTGAATGGGACATCCTCACCCCACTTGAGTCTCCTATGTGGATACCGTCCGTGTTAGGGCTGTCCCCAGGTGCGGAGATGTTAACGGATTGGAGCTTCAAGTTCTTGCACCCCACAATGTTCATGTGGAAAAGCTTGCTATTCACCGAAGATATGCTACGAATCGTTGCGTTCGTCACAAACATGAATCGTAGGGACTGTGATTGCGATTAGAATAAACAAAAGACATGAATTCCTTTCGTTAGTCATCTTCATATATGCCATCCTAGTCTCTTGACAGGGACCATAACAAAATGTATCGTTGGTAAGAGCTTGCATTTCTTCATCTTGGGGCATTTATTGTGTGGCCAAGCTAAAGCTCCTTGACCGTCGAATGTCCCGCCTCCTGTGACCATCAAGCCGTTAATGTATTGGAACTCTATCCAACTGTCCGATTCGAACTTCTCAAGACCGGGCGCCTTCACCACCCCAGCGACCTGAAATACAATAGCACCCTTGCATGGCCCTTTGAATACAACCGGACCCACAAGGAATGTCCCTTTGGGAATCAAAACCCTACCCATACCATCCCATGCACATGCCTCCTTCCATGCATCCAACAACGCCCACAAAACATACAAACACATGAATAATTTCAAGGGTGTGTAGTAATGAGATGCACATGCATTGCACGTGAGAATCTAATAGCATTGTATGTGCATTATCACCTTGCTGCTATCTGCTTTGCCATCGGCGATTGCACTGGAATCTTTCACATTGAAAACTTTCGCCGGCGCGACGGCTTCGGCCACCCATGCAAACAAGAACACTAAACAGGCTGTTTGAAGATTCGATTTCGAACTCATTTCACTAGTAATGGAAAATATGTTTTTGGATTGTGATTTCATCAACTTGCTTTTTCCAATGGATGGAATGAGATCATTTGCATGGGGTATTTATACAGTGGGTGTACGAACGTCCTCATCTCTCCCTCTCTATCTCTCCAACTTCTTTTAATTTTGAAGGTTTTAACAACTCACCATCCTTGCCATTCCACGAGGAACACATCCTTGATGGAATTATGCGGTTGGGACATCCCTTACCGTCCAGTTGGTAAGGGGTACATATGGACTTCCATGGATGAGCCACGGTTACAAGCTTACACAAAATGAATGATCCTAGCAATCTGGTTGGTAGGATCTTAATGAATGGTAGAAGTGAGAAGTACTAAAGGTTTATATTTTATGGGGAAAGGACCACAAAGTAAGGGCCAGACTAATCATATTGAAGTGATTTATGAAAAATTGACTATTTATGTTAGCGTCTACTGGATGAACGGTCCTGACCGGCTCTTTAATAGCCACGTGTGCAGCCGAAGGGCACATGTCACGCAATCCATTGTATTGCATTTATTTTACATGCATAACATCTCTATATTTAGATCTTATGTCCTGTAGTTGTAGTTGCCAACTTTCCCTATTTTTAGGCTGAGAAATGCTCCCATACTCGACAGTATGACTGATGATACGCAGGTAGTAAACTATTGAGAAATTGCGTAGGTGGCGCACAAGTAACTCAAGAAAACTATCCAAACCAAATGTGTCATGAACCAAAATTTAATTTTACTGAACTCTCTAATTATTAGATCGGTGGGCAATGATTGCACCGCCAAAAATGAAAAACATCCTATGGTCTTAATTAAAAAATGTGTCTAAGAATAAGAGGTTAATTAGGATTGTCCAAACAATATGATTTTCATAATCTAACTTATCTAGGGTAGTTTCAACAATTTACTTGATTTAGTATGCTCCACGTGTACCATTTTAACTGTCCGTCTATCAGGTGTCACATGCTGTTAGATTATCATGTAACTCCTCACCTTAGGCTCTGTTTGGCGCGTGTTATGTTGCTATTATTACAAAAAGGGTTTAGAAATTTTTTTTTACCTAATTAATATGGAATTTACATCCCCGTACCTTCTTCGAACATGTTTCAAATAGCCACCTCATTAATCATTATAATTATCGTTCCACTACCTTCTGTTACATTTCGTCCACGACCAATTGGTAAGCGTGTTAGCAAATGGGTCGGTAGCTTGGGTTGGCCCAACTGTGATGTTTGTGTAAGATCCATTCCGACTACGAGTTGCGTCATCATGTTAGGCCAATGGCTTAAATATCAACCCATTCGTGGTGATTCAGGTGGACCACATTATTGGAAAAAAAAGCGTATATGACAACGATCACCCTAAAAACTGTTTCCCTTCGTATGGCGCACTTAAATCACTTATGGGCCCATTTTAGGCCGCATGCATAAATTTTAGTGAGGCATCGAGTGGTTGAAGTATATTTCTAATAATCATCACGGTGGGCCCTATAAAACCAAGGCAGATTCTCTCTCCGTAATTAATGTTTTGATTGGTGTGGCCCACTTGAATCAAAAGCTAGCCTAATCATTTTTGGCTCCGAGCCCAAATGGGAATTATTCATCTAATAGCATAAGCGGATTTTTCATGCAGGTCATGGTGGGCCCTGCAAAAGATCAAGTCGCACCAATCCTCTCCATGATCCGTACAGAGATATTATTAAGAAAAAATAGAATTGCATTGGCCGTAGGGATCACCGTGATGTGTATGTAAGATCCACTTTGACCAATAGATGTTTAGTCCCGTGCGAGGTCCATTGACAAAAAATCAGGATGGGATGTGATTCTGGTGGGCCACAATAAAGGAAACAGTGGGGGGAGAGAAGTTCACCCTTCATTTTATGGGGCGGGCCGTGACAATTAGATGAAATCCATTACAACCATTAAATTCCACAAAATGTTTTTGGCATGTGGCCCAAAAAATCATACCCATTCGTGATTCATTTGGGCCACACTACTGGAAACAGTTTGGGTAGATGAATGATAACTATATCCACTATTGTGGTATCTTTCTGAAAACATTTTTGAAAAGGCATTGAGATGTAAATTCTATATTAATTAGTTATTATTATTTTTAATCTTTTAAAATGGAGTGACCATGATAAGATAATCTCGCGTTTGGTAGGAGCCGCGCTAGTGTGCATCGCTTTAGGTACGTTGTGCACCGAGAACCACGTGGGTGGAAGTCTTATGAGATCCACTGCGTCCGTCTAAAATTTATGTCCATCCAGAGCTAAAGAACAACACACACTAGCAAAATGTTAGGATGAAATGCACACCATTAGCTTTTTGTGGGGCCCATCCTTGCGTTTAAGTAACATCCAATACATGTACCTCATCAGGATGAAGGAATTATATGAGAATCACAACATTCCCTAACTCAAGTGGGCCATACCACATGAATATAGAGGTTTTTAAGTATAATTTTATGTGGTGGTCCACCTGAGTTTTGAATCAGCCAAAATTTTAAGATGAAGGCTATAAAAGGGATGATGCACCTATGGATACGATGGATTTTTATGCATTTTAGTAAGAGAGAATGACCTAGGTATGCCAGTGCTTCTCCTTTTGATAATGTATGGTGTCACCTACTACATTGCGGTACTGAGGCCAATTTTCACCCCAGGCGTGCATCTCAAACGATGATGGAATCGTTCACATTCTGGGTTCCATGCTGCCCACGCCATGCTAAGAAACGTTTCTGGAATGGGTGAGTTGGTACGATGATGGATGTTTCTAATGACTCATAGTTGAATCCGAGATCAAAAGGACACAATAATCAACGGATCATGATTGTAAGAACATGGCTTCTATATGGCAGAAGCGAGAACACGAATGGTTAAGATCAGTTCAGGGATGTAATCGAGGGGTGGAAACCAGCCACGGTGTATGAGTTTGGCAGTGTGGCATCAAATCCTATCAAAGTATCGATATGTCCATGCCCAACTTTTATCGCGTTGAATGGGGCATTTTCCCAAAACACAATGGCAATGGAGGAGTTATTTGATAGTCTCGTAGCGCATGATGGTTGGAGGTTGGCACTCGGTCACCTAGAGATTGTATATTTTGCATACATTAACTCTAAATAAAATCAGTAATTAGTGTAGCCCCACTTTCATTTGAATCACAACATCAAGATGAGACTTTAAAAAAGAAATATTATCTGCCGGTTTATGGACATTTCTCATTGAAATAGGACCGTACTCAATGTTCACCACTAAGGTACCCACGTGATATGGTAATCTTAAATTTTCGGTCCTGACGAATCTATTCTGGGATGATGGTTTGAAATGTTTAAGTTTAATTATTTTACACCATGCATGCAATTTGAAAGTAATTTCTAAGTGTTTTGGTATTATCAATCATGCTTTGGCGGAGTATTAAAGTATTCATCTTCGGTAAGGTACGTTGAAAATCTAAGGGTTGCATTTGGTGTTTTTTACAATGACCAAAATCAATTATTTAATGGGCTCCCCTTCCATGGGAGATGCCCCAAAAACACTTAACGGTTTAATATTAATTTCAACCATTTGGTCATACAAAGTCTATGGTGACTGTTCATCTTCATGCACCAAGTTATGGCGTGTTCAATTCAATTGTCCACTGATTATATTTATGCTAAACGTGTACGTTAGCAGGAACCGATAAGAAGTGTATTTTAAGCCATTATGATGGGGGTCCGCTTAATGGATTGGGCCTGTGAGCCAAGCTGAGCCACTCATCATTGGCCCTAGCCCAGCCCAGCCTACCAAAGGGCCCATACTTTAGGCATTGACACATCCCTCAGGCTAAGCTTAAGCATCCAAGCCTAGGCCCGACCAATGGCCACCCCAATTTTTATATGTGGTAGAGATGCCCTTTTCAATCTTATATATAAAGGACGTGTCCCTCCAATTTGTAGCAGAGATGACAGACTCATCCACATTGGTCGGAGTCAGCCCTTACTTTAAGACTTGTGGTACCCAAGGACTCAGACTAAGCTTGAGTACACTCAAAGCGGTCACATCGAAATTGAGTGGGCCATCAAGCACAGTCAAATCATTTATCCGGTAAAATATTCACTTAGAGTTTGCATACACTACCCTCTTAGGAGCATCCATCAATTTCCATATATTAATACCCACGGTGACATCCTTTATTTTTTCTAGTGGTATAATTTTCAAAATCGCACAGAAAGATGAATGTGAGAAGAAATAATGCATTTTCTTGAATGCGCGAACTATAAAATACAACTCAAATACATTTCATTGTAATTTTCTTTTCCAATTGTTGAAAAGCTATGTATAGGAGAGAAGTGAAGAGGATCAGAGGCAAGAGGGAGGGCTTTGTGGGCCAGAAGAAGTTCCCTTGATGTTAGAACATGAGGATGTGGTAGGTCCCCCCAATCCACTGTAGACCAGGTTGATGTTGTTGAGCCGCACATTCTGACATGGCATGCCTTTGCTGCATAAAAGATTGACCGCAACCTGCGAAGTCGAGCTGCCCCGAATGTTTGTGAAGCTAACGTCGCTGATCTTAACACGCGAAGGGGTCTAAAGGATAGATCGCCAAACCAACGTAACATGAATTAGATAATTTTTTTGCCGAAGTTCCAAAGATTTTTTAAAGTAGTAAACAATAAACCAATGTACCGAGTGAGTGAAGATGTACCTGTTGGGTGCAGGATGCATATGGACAGTACTCTTGATCTATGATGATTGGATTATAGACATTATTCATGACTACATCCTTGAATGTGAAATCGGATGCAGACAAGATAGAAGAGTCTTGCCATGTCTTGATCCTTAGGCCGTTGGTGGTCCCTGTGATGGTGCAGTTCCTCACGTTCACGCCCATCACATTTCCTTCGTTCGGGTACTTTCCAAGGCTACCGATGCTGATACCGTGTCCTGGCCCACATAAGATGTTGGATATGGAGATGTTGGAGGTGCCGGGGCCAATGGAGATGCAATCGTCGCCGGTGCCTATTACTGAACGGGACATCCTCACCCCACTTGAGTCTCCTATGTGGATACCGTCCGTGTTAGGGCTGTCCCCAGGTGCGGAGATGTTAACGGATTGGAGCTTCAAGTTCTTGCACCCCACAATGTTCATGTGGAAGAGCTTGCTATTCACCGAAGATATGCTACGAATCGTTGCGTCCGTCACAAACATGAATCGTAGGGACTGTGATTGCGATTAGAATAAACAAAAGACATGAATTCCTTTCGTTAGTCATCTTCATATATGCCATCCCAGTCTCTTGACAGGGACCATAACAAAACGTACCGTTGGTAAGAGCTTGCATTTCTTCATCTTGGGGCATTTATTGTGTGGCCAAGCTAAAGCTCCTTGACCGTCGAATGTCCCGCCTCCCGTGACCATCAAGCCATTAATGTATTGGAACTCTATCCAACCGTCCGATTCGAACTTCTCAAGACCGGGCGCCTTCACCACCCCAGCGACCTGAAATACAATAGCACCCTTGCATGGCCCTTTGAATACAACCGGACCCACAAGGAATGTCCCTTTGGGAATCAAAACCCTACCCATACCATCCCATGCACATGCCTCCTTCCATGCATCCAACAACGCCTACAAAACATACAAACACATGAATAATTTCAAGGGTGTGTAGTAATGAGATGCATATGCATTGCACGTGAGAATCTAGTAGCATTGTATGTGCATTCTCACCTTGCTGCTGTCTGTTTTGCCATCGGCGATTGCACCGAAATCCTTCACATTGAAAACTTTCGTCGGCGCGACGGCTTCAGCCACCCATGCAAACAAGAACACCAAACAGGCTGTCTGAAGATTCGATTTCGAACCCATTTCACTAGTAATGGAAAATATGTTTTTGGATTGTGATTTCCTCAACTTTCTTTTTCCAATGGATGGAATGAGAGCATTTGCATGGGGTATTTATACAGTGGGTGTACGAACGTCCTCATCTCTCCCTCTCTATCTCTCCAACTTCTTTTAGTTTTGAAGGTTTTAACAACTCACCATCCTTGCCATTCCACGAGGAACACATACTTGACGAAATTATGCGGTTGGGACATCCCTTACCGCCCAGTTGGTAAGGGGTACATATGGACTACCATGGATGGGCCACGGTTACAAGCTTACACAAAATGAATGATCGTAGAAATGTGGTTGGTAGGATCTTAATGAATGGTAGAAGTGAGAAGTACTAAAGGTTTATATTTTATGGGGAAAAGACCACAAAGTAAGGGCCAGACTAATCACATTGAAGTGATTTATGAAAAACTGACTATTTATGTTAGAGTCTACTGGATGAATGGTCCCGACTGGCTCTTTAATAGCCACGTGTGCAGCCGAAGGGCACATGTCACGCAATCCATTGTATTGCATTTATTTTACATGCATAACTTCTATCTATATTTAGATCTTATGTCTTGTAGTTGTAGTTGCCAACTTTTCCTATTTTTAGGCTGAGAAATGCTCCCGTACTCGGCAGTATGACTGATGATACGCAGGTAGTAAACTATTGAGAAATTGCGTAGGTGGCGCACAAGTAACTCAAGCAAACCATCCAAACCAAATGTGTCATGAACCAAAATTTAATTTTACTGAACTCTCTAATTATTAGATCGGTGGGTAGTGATTTCACCGCCAAAAATGAAAAATATCCTATGGTCTTAATTAAAAAATATGTGTCTAAGAATAAGAAGTTAATTAGGATTGTCCAAACAATATGATTTTCATAATGCAACTTATCTAGGGTAGTTTCAACAATTTACTTGATTTAGTATGCTCCACGTGTACCATTTTAACTGTCCGTCTATCAGGTGTCACATGCTATTAGATTATCATGTAACTCCTCACCTTAGGCTCCATTTGGAGCGCGTTATGTTGTTATTATTACAAAAAGGGTTTAGAAAAAAAAATTTACCTAATTGATATGGAATTTACATCCTCGTACCTTCTTCGAACATGTTTCAAATAGCCACCTCATTAATCATTATAATTAACGTTCCACTACCTTCCGTTACATTTCATCCACGACCAGTTGGTAGGTGTGTTAGCAAATGGGTCGGTAGCTTGGGTTGGCCCAACTGTGATGTTTGTGTAAGATCCATTCCGACTACGAGTTGCGTCATCATGTTAGGCCAATGGCTTAAATATCAACCCATTTGTGGTGATTCAGGTGGACCACATTATTGGAAAAAAAGCGTTGATGACAATGATCACCATAAAAACTATTTCCCTTTGTATGGCGCACTTAAATCAGGATAGGATGTGTTTCTGGTGGGCCACAATAAAGGGAGCTGTTGTAGGAGAGATGTTCACCCTTCATTTTATGGGGTGCACCGTGACAATTAGATGAAATCCACTATAAACATTAAATTCTACAAAATTTTTTTGGCATGTGGCCTAAAAAATCAGCATACCCATTCGTGATTCATTTGGGCCACACTAATGAAAACAGTTTGGGTAGATGAATGATAACTATATCCACTATTGTGGTATCTTTCTGAAAACCTTTTTGAAAAGGCATTGAGATGTAAATTTTATATTAATTAGTTGTTAATATTTTTTTTTAATTTTTAATTTTTAAAAATGGAGTGACCATGATAAGATAATCTCACGTTTGGTAGGAGTTGCGCTTGTGTGCATCGCTCTAGGTACGTTGTGCACCGAGAACCACGTGGGTGGAAGTCTCATAAGATCCACTGCGTCCGTCTAAAATTGATGTCCATCCAGAGCTAAAGAACAACACACAATAGCCAAAGCGTTAGGATGGAATGCACACCATTAGCTTTTTGTGGGGCCCACCCTTGTGTTTAAGTACCATCCAATCCATGTGCCTCATCAGGATGAAGGAATTATATGAGAATCACAACATTCCCTAACTCTCTCTTTGTTTTTTAAAAAATAATATACGAAGCTAAACCAACAACTTGGTCAGTGGGTTTAGCTTTGAAGTTTTCTACTGTCATATGTAAAAATAAGGAGGAGAGGTGCGTGTTATGGTTGGATTCCATTGCCAATGATTTGGTTTTTATTTATGGGCATCAATATCTCTGAACGGTAGAGTTTTCTTAGCTGGATTAAATGGTATGTGTTACGGGAAAACACGTTAAAGAGAGTTTAAGGTGTTGCGACTACTAGGTACACCAGATGGGTCCTAGAGACAGGTTGTTCAATGGCTGGGATTAGAGAAGTGGACGGTCTGGATTTGCTGGAGGGAGTAACACATGGATGAGGGATTTCAGAGAGGAAAATGTGTTCGAGCACTGATTGCCTGCGCTGGGATGCCTTAGCATTTAGCTTTTCTATAAAATCTTGGGAAAGAAATGAGAGTGGTGATGTGGGGTCCATCATGATGCATAAGAAAATCTTAACCATCCATCAGATTTGATAGATTCACATTGATTAACAACTAAAAAAACAAGGCAGATCTTGGTTTAGGTGGGCCGCATCAAAGGTTTCTGAGAAAGGAATCTCTATAGTCAATCTTCTATATATATCAGTCTGGAGCTACTGGACGGTCAAGATCCAGTTGTGGGTCCTACTAAGGTGAAAGGTTTAGATCACTGGTGTGGGTCTTGTTCGCTTGGTCGAATTGGAAAGAAATGGAGGAGATGGGGTTTGAGATCGGGTTTTAGTCAATGTAGCAATTAACAGTTGTAGACACCCCACCCCTAGCTAATAAGTTGATTGAGTTTGAACTGAGGGATGGTCAACCAAACCCTAACCCTAGAAGCCTAAACCATAGGTACCCTAATTCGAAAGCCCTAAACTCAACTTAGTTAACTCAGTCAGCCTAACCATAGACCCTAAGAACCTAAAACCCTAGGGCCTTGAGTCAACTTGACGAGTTAACTCACACAGTCAACCCGCTGAGTCAACTCACCTACTTAAGCCCAAAACCAAGCCCAATTAGAGAAATATGCAAAACCTCAAAGTAACAACTTTTACAACAGATACTCCACATGCTTTGGAAAAGGCTTCCTACTAAATGAGGGAGTCCAAGCGGGGACTGACGGCAACCAACTTGCCGTTGACCACGTGGTGCTCCCTCTCTTTACGGGGGGGTCCCTTAAGCATGTGGAATCTCACTTTTTTAGACCCTTATTGTGCAGTTGAGGTGTATTTACTTCGATGCCCCATTATGCCAAAATAATAAAAAAAGACAGACCAAGTCCATCGTAAAATGCAGTTAACGACGAACTTCGTCTGTCACATGGTCTGCTGAATTTTATTGTCATAAAATGTAAACGACAGATCATATTCACCAAAATAAATTGACAGCTCAAAATAGCGATGGATTTAGTCTGTTGTAAAAATATCTACCAAAAAAAATTGTTGCGTTCATTATTTATTATTATTATTTTTAATTTGTTGCACCTGATAGCATATTTATACATATCAAATTCATAATACGAAGGCATATATGATGATTCAAATGCGTGGATTGTAAAAACTTAGAATATGCATACACATGAAAATCAAAAGATACTACCATGGAAAGCATATCTGAATCATTTTTTGATGTTCACTTGGATAGTCCTTTGTTAAAATTTGTTTTACAAAAAAAAACCAACAATATATTCGCCATTGTCAACCAAGATAAGAGCTTTCGAGTCTTAAACAAGGGAAAAGATGCAAACTTCTCAAGATTAATTCAATGAGGAATAATAGGATCCTTGGCAACTTTGCACCATCTACTCTTCGATATTGATAAGTGGGCCAGACAGCTTACTAATCCAGATCATTTTCTTTTTTGTGTCCCACACATGGATGCACCATGCCACAAAATGCTACAGGGTTTAAAGATCCTAGACACCAATCTTGGGCCTTTCTCTATTGAATGTGAATCTCTGTTGTGTTAGTCTTCCTAAAAGTCCAGTAGTAGACCACAAATCAAAAGGTTAGGATTGTCTTATCTAGGAGATTTGTACGGTGTAGTGTTGGTTGACCGGGGAAGTACACAGATGTGAATCTAGGATAACAATCGAATAACACCAAGCAAACACAAAGAGAACACAACGATTTAACGTGGAAAAACCTTTTCGGGAAAAATACCACGGCACAAAGCGATAAATGATCACTATGAAAGTAGAAATTATAAAAAGAAAGAGATTACTCGATTCAAACAACATCGAATCTCACCCTTGCTACACCCTTTGAAACCCTATGACGATTTAGCTAGAAACACTTAGATTACCTCCTAATCTCATTTACACCCATACATATAGCCTTGGAAAGAATCCCAAACAAAATTGGAAACAAATCCCACAATTTTGCAGTTTTGCAAAAAATATGCGCGGAATTTGTAAATGCCATCGAACACTCATAGATGGCATCGAAACTAATCCTTCGATGGCATCGACACCCTGTCAATGGCATCGAAATAACACATCAACTCTCCAGAGACAAAACATAATTTTTTAGAAATTCTCGATAGCATCGAATGCTCATCAATGGCATCAAACTAATCCTGTTGATGGCATTGAACACTCATCGATGGCATGAAAAAAGTGCCCAGTTAGTCCAGTAACCAGCTAAAGAAAATCTAAAAAACATCGATGAGATTGAAACTTTTTATGCCATCGCAGTTGACATCGAACAGATTGTTGATGGCATCGACAGACCCAGTAACAGACTCGATTTAAGACATTTATTACAACACGCAGTCCATCTATCATAGGGCCAATAGACCAATGGTCTAGATCACTGGCCCATGGACCCCATTTGTCAGAACTAAAACCCTCTTTACAAAACCTTAGATTAATGTGAAATTGCGGTAGAACCGCTATTACTGAACTATGAAGTATGCCCAAATGTCCTAGAGAGGGGTGAATAGGACTTTTTCAAATTTATTTTCTACTAAGAACAAACCATGCCTAACTTTAATTGAAAGAGTAAGGCAAAGCAAGTCTATGGCTTCCAAGCTAATAGAGGGCCCAAATCACCTAGGCTTATACAAGATATATATATATATATATATATATATAAAGAACAAGCTTGTTAAGAATAGCATATATGATAGTGTGTGTGGGATGTGATCTTTGTCAGTACTTATACATCAACTAAATCATGCATCATAAAGACATTTGATAATCATAAGCATAATTAGAATAATACACAAAAAGCAATCCCGAACACAATCATATATAGTGGTTCAACTACTTGCCTACTCCACTCCTGGCGGATGTACTCTCTCCTAAAGTGTACCAGATTTCAGTATCCAATGGTTTTAAATCAGGTTAACCATGAACCTTTATAACCTACACAAGGTTAACTAAGAGACCTACACAAAGTTCCCTTCAATGCCTACTCAAGGTGACGAGTCCTACATAAGGACACAACAGGAAGCATACCTAAGGCTATCCAAGCCTACACAAGACAACTCAACCCTACACAAGGCAATGCCTATACAAAACAACTTGTCCTACAAAAAGGACCATGTATTCTCTCGTTGGGGCTTACAAAGAGGTCTTGGAGAGTTTGTCACTCAATCTCTGAATCCCAATCCTACACAAGGAAAGGGCTTCAGACTCGACGAACTCTGTATACTATAATAAGTTAGTGAGCCCCTTTCTTGCACGATGTAAAGATCTTCGATGATGACGAAGAGTCTTTAACTCCCTTGAACTGCAACCTGCTTTTGATGCTTTGATGAATTCTTCGAGGTTATGAGGTTTAGGTTTTTGTTCTTCTCTATGGATATGATATGATCTTAAATACACATAAAGAAGGTTCCCATGAGCTATGCATTCAAGAGTTCCAATAATAGGTTTACTCAGTTGGATACTCTTTGAATGCTAGAGTTCAGAATTCAATCTTAAGCACATAAGATGGTGAGTTAATGCATGTGCCAAGATCTTATGATGAACTTTAATGGGAAAAAGGGAATGAGGAAGAGGGTATAATGTATGTGAAGTAAATATCTCAAATTCTCTTAATTTCTAGCTTGTTTTACAAGAAGCAACACTAGTGTAACAATCCGAGATTTCACAGCCAAAGTTCATACTCGTGCCCGAGAAAATCAGGTGTTAATAATGTATAAAATTGGCTGCTTTTGAAAATCGTAACTTTTTTTTTTCATTTGGAGTACATCTAGATATATTCAAGGAGGTAACATTCACAAGAATAAAATCAACTGTATTGATTATATCTTATTACAGTAAAAAGAATAATCAAAGGCCTTCTCAATGGAAGCTTATTACATTCATCGAGTTCGCGGTAGAAGTGTAAAACTAAATCATAATTCATTTTCTTATTCTTTCAACCTAAACTTCCTTAGGGAGGATGTTCACCAGGTCTTTAATTTGTACGTCACCTGTATAATCTGTACAGTTGGGAGAGGGTTAATGCCCTACTCATAGTGATGGTTATCCTTTCAGATTAACAGTAATTCAAGAGATTTATAAAAGTGATGTAAATGTTCTGATACGCCAAGTACTCCACACTACAAGAGGTATCAATGCACAAGCAATCTAGATGCATGCCTAGCAAAGTATATGCAGTGTATCACTCTTAGCGATCGCCACAATGTGGAATGTGATTATAGTTATCCGACTCGCCCCGCATCCCATACTACGGAGATTCGTCGGCATGTCCTACGCTTAACATGATTTTACACGGTTATCCCAAGATGGCCACAACACATGAACCGGGTGAATACCCCCCAGAAATTGGAGTGACTATTTGCGACAACCAACCCCCCATAAAAAGGAATTGATGTACTGCATATACAGAATGACTCATGTACACCAACAAGGACACCATCAAACCGAGAAACACGGAATTACGTGTCACCCCAGGGCCACTACCGAAAATGCATTACGTCCACGATATTTAATCGATTGTTAGAGGTGGGATTCCCAACATGGTACTTACATCAAGAGATAATTCCTTAATCTATAGAAGGTTAAGAATATCAAGACACCTGCCAAGCCCTTAAGATAAAAGAGGCAAGTGACAATAAGTAGCTCGAATAAGAGGCGAGTGACGAAGGCCAACTCGAATATGAGGAGAGTGGTTAAGGCCAACTCAGTAAATAGAAGAGTAACGACGACCGATTCTTTGAGGAGGGTGGCAATAGCCAACTCCATAATTAGAAGAGTGACAACCATCGATTCTTGCATACGGAGAGTGGCAGAGCCAAATCAATATAAGCAAGAGCAAGGCTTGTATCCATAGCCTCCTATGAATTCAGGAAAGCCTCTTACAATGGATATCATGTAAAAACTTCAAAAGGGCCAATAATTGAGGATAACAAAACAGAGGGAAAGCAATAGAAATCTGAGTACAGATAAGAGGCATGTAAAGGACAAATGTAAAGGAAAGATAAAATGCATCAACTCAATTGAGATAAAAAGTATGTAAAAGGCGTGATAAAATAGCAGAAGGCATAAAAGGAAGGATAAATATATAGACTTAAACTAACTTAAGCTTAAAGGATAAAACCCTCACCTTTAAAGTCGAATTGTCGTAATCCGAGGCTAGGTGTTCTTGCATACTCCTTCACATTCAATCCTATATCATAAGATCTACAAGATTTAAAAGGTTAGGATTAAATATAGGGTTATGTTTATGGCCTAGATATAGGGTTTAACTAATTCCTATTTCAGAAAAACTTGAATCAAGACATTAGGTATTAAATACTTTACCTGCACCTGGTCCTGACTCAGTCCTACGACTCGGCCAGTCGACTCAGTACACCATATTTCTCTTTCTTTCTTTCCTTCATTCTCTTTCTCTTCCTTTCTCTTTTCTTTCTCTTTCTCTTTTTCTTTTCTTTCCTTCTTTCCTTTCTTTCTTTCTTTCTCTTTCTTTTCCTTCCTTCCCTTTCCTTGCTGCTATGTCCAGCCCGTTGCTCTCTCTTTATTTACTGGTTTTTCAACCCGACTCAGTCTTAGCCCAATTCGTCAATGTGTTGAGGTAGGATGGAGCAACACTCGACGTGTTGCAACACCGCACGAACCTCCTCTCTCCTTCTTCCTCTCTACGTATTTTTCTTGTGGGACTACAAACCTGTTTTATAGGTTGTCCAGATCCAGCATCTCTTCTGTGTAACAAAGTTATGCAGCACGAAGCTTAGCGTAAATCTTACGCAGCTCGACTTCGTAGAAAGACGGACTGTGTATGAAAATTGGATTGCATACGAAGATGTGGGAGCATTTTCATGTTAGATCTTTTCCTATCTAGCTTCGTTGGATAGGTCAGTTTTGGCTTGGATTCCCTTTGGATGGTTTGGATTAGCCATCCGTTCACAAGTGGTGGGCCACAACTTCGACCAATTGGTTATGTTGATATTCGCATCACAATCATCTACAACCAGTGCTACAGCCACATATATGTGCATGGGTTCTCAAAGCCAACATGGTTTTAGTCTTTTTGATCCTCTGGTTAGGATGGATGGTTCAGATCATCGAGGATCATTGTGACATTGGTCCACGAGTGCTCTCAAACGGACTCTGTCCGTCCATGTCGCCGTGCAGGGGCCTCTTTTGGCTGAAGATTGCATGTGTAACCACTTATTGTCTCACCTGATATTACTTGGGTTAGGACGGATTCGTCTGAACTACCTAATGGACGATCTTAATCGATTTAGGTGGCCCCCGTTGGATTCTCCTACGCAGGGGAGTCAAAACTGCCTCAGGTTCCTTTCTTATGGATGAACTTCGAGCGAGGAAACGTCCCGTTTCCTAGTCACGTTGGGAGAGAAAAAGGGCCAGGGTTTGGTCATTTTGACCCTGTGGTCTCAATGAATGATTCGGATCGTCTTAGATGATCATGATCGTGGCCCACCATAGGTCCCAACACGGACGATGTCCATCCGTTGCGGGTGAGAACTCGTAAGGAGGGAGGAAATCTCCCTCTTATTAGACAATATAGACTTTTATTTGATGCAATCGAACATTGTTCGATGGCATCGAAGATGTCCTCAATTGCAATTCGATGTACTTAACAGGGACATGTGATTTTTCTATTTTTATTTTTCTTCCAAACATACTCAAGGTGCAATTTAACTCAAACTTACTAGAATATGTTTTGAAATAGTTTCTAGGGTAAGATGGGTTTTTATGAGGGCATATACCTATCAGGGTTTGTTGTGGGTTAATGAGGCTATAATTTACTTGTTGAGTATGATCATGTGCCTTTATCTTTGAAGAGTCTTGGTCTTGATGTCTTCATCTTAGGGTTCACTTGATTGACGTACTCAACACTCATGTATATTGACAAACAAGGGTACTTTTATAAGGACCCTATAATCCATCCAATTCCATTAAGTCCCTTGTCATCTGTGGAACAAACAACTGACACTTCCCTACTGGCCAATTCATGGTTCAATGACCATATACCCCTAAATTCTTGTGTAAACGAAATGTGCATTTGGTTGCACTATCTGTTTGAGTTACAATAATTACTCTAAGTGGAAGTAACCAAGTTGAAATGCCATCCTTGAACTTGAGAATTTCGGCCAACGAAGTGGACTCCAAATTCCAATTACATCACTTTCAAGTGGGGTTCAATGCCCAAGTTCAGTTGGGGAATTGTAACTCTAGTTTGAGGGCTGCTTCTATTGAGATATGTCTTAAATTTGAACGTGTACGACCGGTCATAGGACAGGTTCGACCGGTCGTGGGAGCAGCTCGACTAGTCGTTGCCCGCTCGACTCAAAGTCCAGCGAGCATAAAGTTTATGGTCCGAGGTGCTTGACCGGTCGTGAGTCATGCTCGACCGGTCGTGGGTGGCGCTCGACCGGTCGTGGTTACGCAGATTCATTCTGCAATTTTGTGCGGATTGCGGATTTTGAGTCCTTTCGCAACTGGAATGCAGAAAGGAAGTTGCCTAAACTATAAGTAGGTGCTTCTAGGGCTTTTATAGGATATGAGAAATAATTCTAAGGCTTTCTAAAGGGGTTATAGGGAAATAAAAGGGTGTAGCAAGGTCAGATTCGAGGTTGTTCGAATCGGGTAAGTCCTCTCTCTTTATAATTTCTATTTTTATAGTGGAGATCTGTCGCTTTGTGCTGTGGTTTTTTTCCGCAAGGGTTTTCCACATTAAATCTGTGTGTTCTCTTGTTTGTGCTTGGTGCCATTGAATTGTTATCCTAGATCTAGATCTGTGTGATTCTGCAGGTCAAATTCCCAACAAGTGGTATAGAGCTATCATTGGGGCACAGATCTGAATCTGAGGGATTAGTAATAATGATGAGCGCTAGTTTGAGATTGAGAAGTACTTTGAAAAAAAAAATTTTGAGTTATGAAAAATCAAGATGATGAGTTCCTTAATCAAGCAAGGTGAAGATGGTGCTCTTAAGGAGCGAAAGTCTACTATAACTGATGGTGATTGAAATACTCTTGATAAGAAGGCTTTATCATTGATCTGTTTATATCTCACGGATGAGGTTCTCTACAACGTCATGAAGGAGAAAACTGCGGCTAAGTTATGGGTAAAGTTAGTGGATGTCTATGCAAAAAAATCCTCTGAAAATCACCTGCACTTGAAGTGGCAGTGGTATAACTTCAAGATGGCAGAGGGTGGAGATCTGGAGGCTCACATAACCAACTTTAATAAATTAGTTTGCAAATTTTTGGATATGGAGGAAGTAACGAAAGATGAAGAACAAGCATGCATGTTGCTAAATTCTCTTCTGACGTCTTATGAGTCATTCAAGGACACTATGTGCAGCATGAATAAAATCCTGAGTGTCGACACCATTATCTCAGCCCTTCAAGGGAAGGCTATGAGACAGCTAAACAGCGACATGGGGACATCTTCTGATGCACTGTTTACAATGGGTAGGAATTCTGGACAAGGTACAGTTTCTTCAGGTTTTAGATCCAAATCCAAGGGCAAGGGCAAAGGAAAGGTAAAGTGCTGGAACCGTGGGAAGGAAGGACATGTGAAGAAGGATTGTGAAAATCCTAAATCGAAGAGAGAAGATTCTGAGGCTTCATGCAGGGAGGCCAACATTGTCACGTCAGATGGATGTGATGGTTATGTTTTTATCTGTGTCTTCACTCAGATAATCATAAGATGATCACAGGGACGAGTGGATGCTAGACATAGGGGCATTCACGTGACTCCTCATCGGAGTTGGTTCACCAGCTACAGGGAGTACGATGGTGGACATGTATTTATGGGCAATGACATTACCTGTAATGTTGTGTTTGTTGGTTCGGTGCGCATCAAGATGTTTGATTGGGTGGAGCGTACCTTGACGGATGTGAGGCATGTTTTCGATTTGAAGCAAAATCTAATTTCTCTTGGTGTGCTTGAGGTCAAAGGATGCAAGTACACAGGTATTGATGGTGCTCTTAAAGTATCTAAGGGGGCACGGATAATCATGAAAGTGCAATGACTCGGTAACTTGTACAGGTTGATCGGGAGCACTTCAAAAGGTGGAGCTGCAGTGGATGAAGCGGATTCTACCTCTGCACGTGTGTGGGATGTTGGGCATGGCCACATAAGCGAGCAGGGAAGGAAGGCTGAGATGGGTGGACAGGGTTACAGAGCAGGTGGAGCAGTCACCTATGAGAAGAATCGCACGGCATGATCACAGGATATCAACAAGGTACATGGACGACTCTAATATCGCAGGGGATTCATCTTTTATTCAGATGGCTCTAGGTAAGCCTGGTGCTGAGAAGTGAAAGGTAACTATAAGCGATGTGATGGATTCATTGTACCAGACCGACATATGAGAGCGGGTGGAGCTTCCAGTGGGCCAGAAAGCGGTTGGATGCAGGTGAATCTTCAGAAGGATACAACATAGATACAGGGCGAGGTTAGTAGCGAAGGGTTATGCTCAGAGAGAAGGGATCGACTTCTCAGAGATATTCGTGCCAACGGTATAGCAGGTGTCTATTAAATCCGTGATTGGCGCTGGTTGGCCAATGTGATCTTGAGCTGGAAGGATGAATGTGGAGTTTGCACTTCTGTAAGGAAAAGTGAAGATCAGATCTACATAAAGTAACTAGAGTGGTTCAAAGTTAAAGGGGCTGAGAAAAGACTTTGTAGAAGGTCGTGGTTTGACCTGTCGCCTAGGTAGTAGTTTGATTCCTTCATGGATGAAGGATTGTGGGGCTGCAAAGATGGTTCTTGGCATTGAGACTGAAGGAGGAGTAGGCTTTGATAATCACAGGAGGAATACCTTATGTGTAGTATTGATCAAAGATGTGATGGGCCATGTAAAGCCAAAGAGCGTTCCCTACGCGTCTCTCCTCAAGTTTTCCTCAGGACATGTCCTAAAATAGATGAGAAAAAGCAGGATATCTCATGAGCCTTATTTGAATGCAGTTGACAGTGTATGTCATGGTCTGGATTAGACCGGTTATTTCACAGGCTATCAGTGTTGTGAGCAAGTACCCCGGTAAGCAATATTAGGTAGCAGTGAGATGGTAAGAAGACTATGTCTTTTCTTTTAAGAAGACAAGAGTAAAGGTGGTTGAGCTTGTGGATTTTGATCGGGCAGACATGCTTACCTAGATCGTTCCTACAGAGAAGTTCAAGTTCTGTGTAACTTCTTTGAGCTTGGCGATAACGTAAAAGGAAGATGGAGTGTGTACAAGAAGCTATGATGTGATACATAAATAAGAGAAGAGGTCATAAAGCTACACAGTTTAAAATTGAAGACATGGTGGAGATTGTTGAGATATGTCTTAAATTTGAATGTGTACGACCGGTCGTAGGTCAGATTCGATCGGTCATGGGAGTGGCTCGACCAGTCATAGGCTGCTCGACTCAAAGTCCAGCGAGCATAAAGTTTGTGGTCCGAGGTGCTCAACCGGTCGTGAGCCATGCTCGACCTATCATGGGTGGCACTCGACCGGTCGTGGTTACACAAATTCGTTTCGTGATTTTGTGCGGATTATGGATTTTGAGTCCTTTTTGTAACTGGGATGCAGAATGAAAGTTACCTAAACTACAAGTAGGTGCTCCTAGGGCTTTTCTAGGGTATAAGAAATAATTATAAGGCTTTCTAAAGGGGTTCTAGGGAAATAAAAGGGTGTAGCAAGGTGAGATTCGTGGTTGTTCGAATTAGGTAAGTCCTCTCTCTTTATAATTTCTATTTTCATAGTGGAGATCTGTCGCTTTGTGCCGTGGTTTTTTTTCACAAGGATTTTTCATGTTAAATTTGTGTTCTCTTATGTGTGCTTGGTGCCATTGAATTGCTATCCTAGATCTAGATCTGTGTGATTTCGCAGGTCAAATCCCCAACAGCTTCCTAATATCGAAGGGCATGTTTGGATGCACTATTCTCTTGGATTGCAATAATAGTTTATAGAACTGAAAGTGACCATATTGTTATTACTTTCCTTAACATTGATATTGAGGGATTCGCCTCAAAATTGCAATTACATTTCTTTAAAGTTGGACTTAGAAGTAGTATAACTGCAATTATATTAGATTGTTGTTCGTCACAGGTGGTCATGCAACAGCTAGGATGAGGATGCCCACAAATAAAACCTTCTATATTGTTTCATGCTCAACCTGCTTTGTGTAAGCCATTCAATCCATTCAAAAGATGCACCCCACCATGATGAATAGACACCCAAAAATCCAGCTATGCCAAAACTCAGGCAGGCCATATCATGTTATTTTAGAGGTTTTAGGCATGATTGTACATGGTGTAATTGACTTGAGTTTTGGATTAGCCTAGTTTTTGGTATCCAAGGAAAACATGAGAGACCGCAGATGGATGGATAGGATGTCATACAAACTTCATGGTGGGCCCCACACACAATTGTAGAATAAGCTCATTCTACAATCATTGTTGAAGAACAGGCCTGTACTAGGAAATGCCATTCTAATATGGTCATTTCCTCTTTATTAAACAGAATGTCGATGCTTCAATTCACATGTGCATCCAAACACAGCCCTGAAACATCTTATTTCTTCATGATTCAAATGAATGTCTGCAATTTGATTCATCTGTACATCCAAACACAGCCTGAACATGGAATGAAGCTTACCAACTGCATCATATACAACATCGAATTTCTCAGGTAGTTCTTCGAAGTTCTCTTGTGTAGTTGATTGCTAAATCGGCTCCCAAGATACTCAACAGTTCCATTTTTCTCGTGCTAGCAGTAGTTGCAACTCTTAAAGCATTGAAAACTTGCTTCGGTAGCTGTATGTCCATGACAAAAAATGGAGTGTTTTAGGCTCATACAGCTAAGAGAGAGGCTTGATTCTTATAAAAGGAAAAGGTTGTGTTGAGTGTCTTCAAGAAATTCAATGTGAGTGACAGTGAAAGAGAAGAATTATATGGCCCTTGATACAAGAATGTCGATCTAATGGACCCCACAAGTGAATGCGGCAAGCAAACCTAACCCTTTAATTGGTGGCCAGAACATAGAAGGTAAATAAAAGAAATTCAACTATAGTCAACATTCAACTGAAAAGAGACCAAGGATTTGATGGATGGGATCTCCCAAACTGCATTTTAAGGCATCATCCATCAATGGCGGGGCCCATCATGCTGACAGCTTGGATAACTCAACCTTAGAACCACTTGTACGAACCAAAACCCTTCGTATAATGCACATATCATATAAATGCTACTACGACCAGTGCACAAATTACCATTTTATCACCTCATTCAACCCATGAGATGATGTCATATGATAATCTCCAATCCTAACCCTTCAGCCACCTTTTGGCCTTAGGATTACCAACAACCACCAGAAAACCAGGTTTAGAGGCTATAAATAACCTCATCTCCCCTTCTCATTTCAAGCATCCAGTAGGTTCAGAAGATCCAGGGCATTCAGGGAGGATCCAACATCTTTCCTCATCCCTTAGGGCCTTATCCATCTACCTATCCCTCCACCAAGGAGAGTGAGAGTGAGAGAAAGAGCCCATCCTTGGTCTAACCTGGCCTAGCCAAAGTCTAAGCCTCCCAAGTCACCTAAGTTTAAATATGAGCCACTCGATCTAGTCTTGTGATACTACTGTTCATCAAATCGTTCAATGTTCAATTGGTTTCATCAAAGTAGAGCATTAGCATCGTGTAACACTCATTTCCTTCTTAACCCACTTGCTCCTCATATACATCACTATTACATTGCATTTCATCATTTTTTCACATCAAACTAGCGGGCGTATGCTCTGATGCTTGGCAATATAATTGGAGCAAGTCCACCAGAAATCTTAGGCAATTAGCTATCATTTTGTCATATACATTGCACTCCATCATTTTCTTATATCTAACTGGAAAGCGTATGATCTACGTCTTGCTGCTATAATTGGATCATGCCCACTAGAAATCTTAGCCAGTTAGCCTTTGTTTTATCATAAGTCTCAATATAGCATCAAGCATCTCATGCATCACATTTATACATACTTTGCACCCTGCACTAGATCGTTTCGAACGTATGCTTTGTGACTTACTGATATAATCAGATACTGCCCATTAGAAATTTGGATCGATCAATCATCATTGCCATTACACCGTATTACATTCTATACACATGAGAACTAATTTTATTCCTTAAAAATTAGTCAGTTCTTGTGAAATAAAGACCATAAATCTATATGGGCAGAGTGGGTACGTAACACCTACCCTTTATGTAACTGCGGTCCCTTGGAATCTCTGGAACACAAACTCAAGAGTTATTTTAGGGTTAAGGATCTTCAGATTTTTGATCCTAAGCATTTCTTTAGGGTCTAACCGATTGTAGTATCATAATAATTAGTTAATGACGACTCTGGTCAAATATAACATTCTTTTACCCTTAAACGAAAGCCTTCAAGCGAGGCAACTAGTGGAAAAGAGAGTCAATCTCTCGTCTCCTGGGAAATCCTCCCTCTAGTGTCCATAGAATGGTGACTTTACTAGAGAAATATAGTCACACTAGTCGAGGTATAACTTAAAAAGCAAGATCATATGAATTCCTGAAGAATACAAATTCTCTTACATTTGCATCTACATCTGCATCCACATTAACATTCATTCTAAAAAACTAAAAAGAACAAAAAAATTGTGCCGCTACGAGTTAGGCGTCCTAAAAAACTCCCTTATTGTAGCATAATCCAAACCAGATCCTGAACAATGATGGCCAACCACGAAGAAGTAGCTCTCCCTTTCACCGCTCTTGATATATAGGAAGGCATTCCCCTATAATTGCATCCAAAAGGATCGGTGCTAGTCTTTTGCATCCAAGAGGTGGCCTAAAATACAAAGATCATGCAACAAATGCTTCACTAACTCACACTAGTGTAAGTTCCAATATACAGCACCCAAGTTGGCCAAATACAACAACCGCAATAGTCAAGGTTTGTGCAAGACTTTCGATACCCTCCTAATGGAGACATCCAGCCAGCACAACCATCTACCTCAGTGCATTTCTTTCAATATCCTTCCATGAATAAGAGTCAGTTCCATCATTCTACACCTTAGACTCCCAATCAATTTTAAAATTTTCTCCCTTACGGGAATTTCAGTCAATTTCAACAATCTCCTACAATCAGAATTTCTTTGTGATCTCCTTTTTCAATCTCACTTCAATAAACTCCCTATAACGGGAACAACCACCAGGTCCAGCCTCCTCCAAGTAAGAATCATAGAGGTCTCAACGAGGTCAACTATTATGAGAAGGATACAGGGTTGGCTTAGCAGGGAGCAAAACCTCTCCCATCTGGTCTCTCTGAAATCGAGCAACTCTATGAGCAATTGCAAGATGAAGAGAAAACTACAGAAACAACGTGGGGTGGATCTCCCATCCACCAAATTCAGGGACCTATGTCCCTTTCATGATGTAAAGTATCTACAGACTTTGAGATACTCAAATTTAAAAAATATGATACTACAAGATGTGCGGTAGACCACCTAAGAGCATTTTGTGGGGAGCTTAATATCGTGGCATGCAATGACGAAGCATTGATCTGTCTATTTCAGAAGTCCCTAAAAGGCGATGCGTTAGACTAGTACACGTCACTGAACTACCATCGAATCAAAACTTTGGAACAATTTTCCCAAGCATTCATTGATTATTTCGCGTACAATCTTAATGTAGCACCTATAAGAGTTGATCTTATTGTCTTAAGGCAGAGGGATGATGGGTCATTATCTACTTACATTGGACAGTGGTGGGCCACGACCACCAGAATGAAGACACCCATTGACAACGAGGAGCAAATCTCCATGATATTTCACTTGACAAATTGAGTCTCTTTAGATACCTTATCTCTCATCCATATGCCAACTTTACTCAACTCATCCACATCAGAAAACAAGTCAAAACTGGAATAAGAGCTGGGATGATCTCCCTTAGTGGCCTCATTAGGCCTCATCGATATAGCCAATAGTGGAAGGAATTCCGACTGAATTAGAGAATGATAACAGAAGTGGAAGAAGATGATCTTGTCGCTTCTACCGAATACGCATCATTTGCTCCTTAGCAAGGATAACATCAACAATAACAGCATCAATTAAGATAGAACCCACAATACCCCAATCAAGGTTGCCTAATGGGCGTGGTTCGAGAGACTAGGAAGTTCACACAGATAAACCAAACTTATAGTGAAATGTTAACCAGGCTAGTCCAAGGGAAACTTCTTACTCCACTGCCGCCTAGGCCCCCATCAAATCCTTTATCACCAACCTTCAATGAGAACGAGTATTGCGCATACCATCAATCAAGGGTCATACAACGGATCATTGTTTCACCTTAAAACATGCGATCCAAAATTTGATCGATCAATGAAGGATTTCGATTGAGGCCTTTGACGCAGTGGTAAACAACATTCTCCAAAATCCCATATCACAACATTAAGCAGGTCTCAATACATCAGTCACCCATACCATCAATATCATTAGGGAATAATTTCTTCTCCATCTAATTCAAATTTTCCATACCATTGACTCTCATTCAGAGTTTGAACTCCTTATCCTACAAGGGGCACCCCCAACCAGTCCATTCTCTAGGCCCTTGAATATGCAAGGGGCATTTTCAGTCAATTCAGTCTTCACACCCTCAATCAATTAAGGGGATAACCTCTCCACTCCATTAATCAACTAGGGGACACACCTTGTCAGTCTTTGCACCCTCAATTAATCAAGGGGATAACCTCCCCACTCCATTACACAACTAGGGGCACACCCTACCAGTCTTCGCACCCTCAATCATTCAAGAGGACAACCTCCTCTCTCCAGCAATCAACCAAGGGCCTTGCTCGTCTTAACATCAGTCAACCAAGGGGACAACTTCCCTGTTTCAGCAATCAGCCAGGGGCATAGCTTGTCCATCCTAACATCGTCAATCAGGGGCACCACTTGCCCGCAACACTAACACTACTATCCATGCCAGCGTTGTTAGTCTACAACTAGGGGTAAAAGCCCCCACCATTTAGCCATAACAATGAGAGACAGAATCGGCCTATTCTCCCAACCATAGATGTACAATGCTCCAATGAGGATATCTCATACCATAGTTTGGAATTCGAGACTGTGAATTACATTTCTCTCACATGTCCTATTGGATCAAACTATGTCTTCTTTCCTAGCGAACACCAAATCTTCTACTACTGGCTCGAATATCAAGACTTGACTACAGTCATTGAGGATCGAGAGTATGTGAACAAGAGAAGACTAGGATATTAACCTCCTCCAGGAAAGAAACCAAAGCATAGGGGCACCAGAAGAAGACAAGGTTGTCAAAAGGAGGACAATCCCTTCGCCTACACAACAATCCCATCCAATGATACAAAAGACTTAGACAAGGGGCATGAATTTCTCCCGATAGACTAGACCACAATAATAGTCCCACATGAATTAAAAGAACCTGAGGAGCTACAATCCATCAAGGATGAAATATGAGAAATCACATCCAACATTGATTCATAACTTAACCCGAGACTCATCCTGATGTTTGGGCACAATAATGGGAGCCCATCTACTGATCCATTAGGCCCTACCTCCTTAGGGGAAGGAGTGCAGGGTAGTAATAGGACCGTAGCCCTCATACGACAATAAAAGCAAATGTGTATAGCACTCGGATCCCTGAGCCAGCTCAGACAACCCCTGGTTCGCGTTGCCATCTCGCTCACGGTCATTTATAACACAAATTAAAAAAATCCAAAAAATCATAATTTTTTTTTAAAAATTCAAAACAAAAAATTTTTAAAAATTCAAAAAATCTAGATATTTATAAAATTTCAAAAGATTTTAAAAAGTTTCAAAACCCTAAAAATCCATATATACTTTTCAAAATTCCCAAGTAATAAAGTGACAGGTTTATTTGTCAAAGAACTTGAGTATGAAGTCAACTTATATGATTTCGATCTAGAGTTGGACTTCGAACTCAAGGGTTAAGACAAAGCAGATGATGTAGAAGATGATGATCCGACTCTCAAACTTGGGGATCTCCTTAAAACATTTGAAATAAAAACCAATGTCATAGCCGACAATTTTGAAGTAGTGAACTAGGGAACCCTCAAAGTCTTTAGGGAAGTACGCATTGGGAAATCCTTATCGCCAAAATTCAAGAAGAGAATGGTAGAATTCTTACTCCGAGACTGTCCAAGTTCACGTTTTTATGTGAATACATGTCATGGCTCAATGAAAAACTCATTGTACACCATCTGCCGACAAACCTAGAGATAAAGCCAGTAAAGTAGAAGCTCAAAAAAATTAAGCAAGAATGGGCCTTAAAAGTTCGTGATAAAGTCATTAAACAATACAATGCAGGATTCTTAGTAGTTTCTAACTACCTTGAATGTCTTGCTAAGATTGTGCCAGTACCAAAGAAATCTGACAAGGTCTAGATGTACATCAACTTCTAAGATCTCAATAAGGCCAGTCCTAGAGATGACTTTCTAGTGCCACACATCGACACTTTAGTTGACAACACTACTGGGCACAAAATCTTCTTATTCATGAATGGTTTCTCGAGTTATAATCAAATTAAGATAGTCGTTGAAGATCGTGAGAAGACTTCGTTTATCATGCCTTGGGGAAATTCTACTATAGGGTTATGTCGTTCGGTTTGAAGAACACAAGAGTTACAAACCAGCGAGCAATGACATCCTTATTCTATGACATGATAAACAAGAAAATGGAAGTATACATAGATGCCATGATCGTCAAATCTCCATGATTGAATGACACTTTGAAGACATGAAAAATCTCTTTGACGGGTTAGAGAAGTATAAGCTCTGACTTAACCCTAAAAAATGCGTCTTCAGTGCAACCGGATGTAAACTTCTCAGCTTTGTAGTTTATGAGGAAGGCATCAAGTCAACGAAATGAAGACATGAACCATCATTGAGATGTGGCCTCAAAGGACAGAACAAGAAATTCGTGACTTCCTCGGAAGAAACTAATACATTAACCACTTAATTGCATAACTCACTCCTATTTGTGAGCCAATATTCAAGCTCCTTCAGAAGAATTCGGCCAAAGAATGGAATGACGATTGTCAAACCGTCGTTGATCGCATTAGAATATATCTCATGAATCCGCCAATTCTAGTGTCACCAACTCCTACACAACCTCTACTATTGTATATCTCAGTAGCAACAAACTCCATCGGTTGCATCCTCGACCAACACAATGAAATGGGAAGAAAGGAACAAACAATATATTATCTAAGTCACAAGTTCACCGATTATGAGACTAGATATTCAGCACTCAAGAAGACATGCCTATCCTTAGTCTGGGTAACTCAGAGACTTCAACAATACATGATCGCATATCATATCCTCCTCCTTGCTCGCATGGATCTACTCAAATACCTGTTCAAGAAGCCGACACTCACTAGAAGGTTAGGCAAATGGCAGCTACTTTTGTCTAATTTTGACATCACCTATGTCGCTCAGAAGGAAATAGAGGGCAAGCCCTTACCAATCATCTCGTGACCGACTCACTGTCTAATTATCAACCACTGAAGACCTTCCTTGATAGAGATCTTTTGCTCATTGAAGAAGAAGAAGAAAGAAAAATAGATGAGTGGACATTATTCTTCGATATCACAACAAACTCTAAGAGAAGTGGAATTGGAGCTATCCTTTACTCTCTCGACGGTGTCCCAGTTCTATCTCCAAGCATATAACAATCAAGTGCACCAACAACATAGCCGAGCACAAAGCTTGTATTGTCGGTCTAAAAGAAGCCATAATCTTAGGCGTAAAGAAGCTATGAGTCTTCGGAGACTCATAGCTTATCATTAACTAAACAAATGGCGACTGGAAGACTATACATGAGAAGTTGATACCATACCACATATACCTCAAAATTTTGATCGAAGAATTCAAAGAAGTCACATTCTCATATATGTCGTGAGTAGAGCTGTACACGAGTCGAGCCGAGCTGAGTATTGCCCAGCTCTCTTGCTCGGCTCACACTCCCTGAGTCCCAGCTCATACTCAACTCGGCTCGGGCTTCGAGCATGGATGCCCAGATCGTGCTCTGCTCATCTGAGTGTAAGCCGAGTTCGAGCAAATATCGAGCTTAGTCAAGTCCAAGTTTTTGAGTCGAGTTCGAGTCCGAATTTGAGCCGAATTAACAATTTCTACAAAAAATAATAATAAATCAACACCACAAATCAACCTATATTAACAATTTCTAACATATATTAGCAATATATGATATCAATTTCTGACATATATTAACAATTTATACAAAAAAATAATAAAAAATCAACACCATAAGTCAACCTATATTAAATCAACACACATTACCGGGTGAGCTGCGACAGGAATGAGTCGAACGATCGGCATCGTGCATACAAGGCAGGGATGAGCTGCGACACTAGATAGGGGCATCGGGAAGGGCATAGATGAGCGGCAGGGTATAGCACCGGACAAGGGAGTGAGAGAGAGAGAGAGAGAGAGAGAGAGAGAGAGAGAGAGAGAGAGAGAGAGAGAGAGAGAGAGAGAGGAGAAGAGGAACAAGCCGGACGGCATTAGACAGGGGAATGAGAGGAGAGAGAGTGAGAGAGAGAGATGGAATGGGTATTTTGGTTTTGAACGGGTACTAGGAGGGAAATAAGGGGCCGAAGGGGCATAGGGTTTTTTTGAATGGGTGGGTTGAAAGCGACTGGAGTTAGAGTATTTTTGTTTTGGGTATATATATACCCCTAGTCAAGTACGAGTCGAGTATTGCCCAGCTCGTACTCTGCTCGAAATCAATTCGAGTATCAAAAATCAGCTCATGCTCGGCTCAAACTCATTTTAAGCCGAGTCGAGTCAAGTAATTCTGACTCAAGTCGAGTGAGTAATCGAGCTTACTCTGCTTGTGTACAGCTCTAGTCACGAGCAAAGAATTAGTTCGCAAATGCCTTGCCACATTAGCATTGATGCTAGAAATTCCAAGAGGAGCTTCAGAATGGGAGATCACAGTCGAACTCCAAGATGAACCCGCCTTCTTCCTATAAATTGAAGAGGTCCCATATCGGTAAACCCTGGTATATTGACATCAAATGGTATTTGGAAAGTCAGGAGTACATGGAAGAAGTTACATCAATAGACTATCAAACCATCTAACGTTTAACGAGACAATTCACAACAACGGTGAAATTCTCTACAAACAATCCTATAATCAAGTTCTCCTCTGATGTGTCGATGAATCCAAAGCTGCAAATATTATGGAAGAAATCCATGCGGAGTGTGCAACCTGCACATGAACAGACACATGATGGCAAAGAAGATTTTATGATTCGGCTACTACTAGATGATAATGGAGATAGATTGTTGTCAGCACGTTAGGAAGTAGTTTAAGTGTCAAGAGTATGCAAATCAAATATATGCCCAAACCTTAGAGCTATACAACTTGGTTACGCCATGATCCTTCTCTATGTGGGTTATCGACATCATTGGAAAGGTAAATCCAAAGGCTTCAAACGGTCACAGATATATACTCATAGTAGTCGACTACTTCACCAAGTGGGCAGAGGCAACATCCTATGCCACCATAGCAGCATCCCAAATAATCAAGTTTATAAATAACAATATCATCAGCCGATATGTAGTCCCACACACCCTCATCACTGACAATGGTTTTCCGATGGATGGCTTTCTTGGAAAGTTCAACATTCAGCACTGACAATCGACCTCCTACCGCCCCTAAATGAATGGAGGAGTGGAAGCCACCAACAAGACGCATATCAGGATACTCGAGAAGATGGTCAAGACATGCAAAGATTGGTATGAAATGCTCTCATACACATTATGAGCCTATTAGACGTCTATACGCTTTGATACAAGCGCAACTCCCTTCGAGCTTACATATGGAATAGAAGCAGTTCTACCAATTGAAATAGAAATATTGTCTCTTCGAGTGCTACTTGAAAGAGAAGTTGGGGAAGGGGAATGACTCAAAGCTAGATATGATCAGCTACACCTTGCAGATGAAAAATGTATGCGTGCGCTAAGTCATTCTCAATGCTATAAAAAAAAGGATCGCTCGGGCCTACAACAAGAGAGTCCGAAAGAGAAGTTTCGAGGTGAGCGACATGGTCATGAAGTCTATTCTACGGCCACATCTTCCAGATGGTTGAGGAAAGTTTAAACCCTTGTGGGAAGGACTACTAATCATTAGAGAAGTACTTCGGAGAGGTGCCTTCTGTGAGACCTGTATTCTAGCTCATACCGTTCTATAGGCTTTCACAGTCCTCCTGATCGAATTCCGGTGACCCGCGATGTGTAGATAGTAGTTGCGCGCGACCTTGAGTCGTATCCCATATTCCAGAGTCAGCTCGACCCGAGACTTATATCCTTGCGACCGCGCCGTTGCTGTGGTTCCTACTTCGTGTCTCGCGCGCTGAAGTGATACCTGGGCCAAGAGATATGGGCTCGTGTTCAGTTCGAGAAAAATGCCGCACTTTGCAAAATCCAAGAGAATTTCTAATCAAATCAATCCTATCAATCAGGTACACATCACATCAAATATCAAGTACCACATCTCATTCTTAAGGACAATCAACTCTTACTTCTCTCTTACACGAATACCCTAAAGTCAACTCTCTCTCTCTCTCCACCCATCACTTACCATCCCTCTCTCTCCTTACATCACATCTCTCTCTCATCTCTCTCATTTTCCTCCCAAACTCCCAAGAGCAACCGTTCAAGCTAGCTCCATGGGAGAGAAGCTAGTGTGGCCCACCTTCCTACCACGCTCCATGATCCATCTCAACCATTGAAATTATTTTCTTGGAGCTCTAGCACGCATAGGTGGAAGGAGGAGTCCAAGATCTAACGGTGGGTGTTTATAAGCATTTAGTTTTGATGATTTGAGGGCCCACTTATGGTGGGACCCATCTTGATGTATGCATTGTATAGAGGGGCCCATAGTGGTGGGGTCCCTCGACCATCCGATGTCTCTCTCTCTCTCTCTTTCTCTTTCTCTCTCCCTCTTGTGATGCTGTGTGGCCCACCTGATTTATGTGTTTCATCTAGCCGTCCAACTGGGACAGTGGATCCCACCTGATGCATGTATTTTATCCAGCCGTCCAGCTGGGACGGCGGGCCCCACCATGATTATGCCTTCCATCCACACCGTTGGACGGTGTCAGGTCACCGTGATGCATGTATTTCATGTAGGCCGTTCACCTGCAGCGTGCAGGGCCCACCTTGATACATTTATTCTATATCTAGCACTGTCCATTCAACTTGGCCAGATCAAGGGTCCACCTGATATATGTAATGTATATCCACTCTGTCCACACGTGGACAGGGGGTCCCAGCAGCATGCAACTGCTATTGCAGCGTTAGCAAGTGCTGTGGTCCCATATGAGATATGTATTATATCCCAACCATACATCTGTGGGGCCCACTGGAATATATGTGTGGCACTCACACATGGGGCCAACAATGATTTGCACCGTCCATCCATCTGGTGGGACCCCACCGTGAGATATTGTTTCGTTCACACCGTCCATCTATTTTGCTATGGGGCCCACCCCACACGTGCTGGACATGTGGGGGTGGGGCCCACCTTGCCGTATGTGTTCTATATTCATCGCCCATCTGGATGGGTGCTGGGGAGGCCCTACCACGATATATGTGTTTACCTTCACCGTCCGTCCAGCAGCAATATAGCTACTGGACTGACGTAAGTAGGTTTTGTGGGTCCCACCTTGATTGTGTTTATTTTATATCCACCGTCCATCACAACAGATGGACGCACCCTAATTGTATGAGGCCTGCCTTGATGAATGTGTTGTATTCACACCGTCTGTCCATTTTGATGGATGTATGACCCACCTCGATGCATGCATTTTAGCCACGCCGTCCATTTGATGGCTGGCCCAGTAGCCATTGCTGCTAAGCAGGCGTCAGGAAGTTCTGTGGGTCCCATCTGGACCGTGGACACCACCATGATATATTTATTTCATCCACACCGTCCAAATTGTGCTGGATGGTGCTAGACAATGTTTGGACAGTGTTGATTTACATAGACAATATTTGGACAGTGCTGATCATCATTACTGAGCCATGTGCCCCATAGAATGATAGTGTACAATAATACACATGTTACACCTGCAACTATTGAAATGATTTTTGGTGTAATCCAAGCTCTCACTTGAGGCCCATTGGTGCAACCCATCCATGAGGCCCATCTTGATATATTTGCGACCAATCCATTAAGGCCTACCTTGATGCAATTGCGGCCCATGTGATGAGGCCCCATTGTGGTGTGTATTAGGCCATGGGACGTGGCCCATTGTGATGTATTTCCAGCCCATATGATGAGGCCCATTGTGATGTATTTTCAGGCCATATGATAAGGTCCATTGTGATATATTTTCAGCCCATAAGTGAGGCCCATCATGATGTGTATTAGGCCCTTGAGAGAGGCCCATGGTGATGTATATTGGGCCCTTATATGAGGTCATGGGCCCACGATACATTTGGCTTTATATGGGCCACTCTTTGGGAGCAATGTTTGTTAAATATCCACATTAATGGGAAATGATGGTTAAATGTCCTCATTGTGACCTTCCCTTAGGCTTTTATAGGCCCTTTCTCATCATTTTCTAAGTGGGTTAACCCTAATTATTGAGCCCCATAGGAAGTCTAGTTTATTGCACAATAGAGAGGGTAAGGAAGCCCATTTATTGCACTTAGACTTAGATCTGGCCTTGGTGGGGGATATTATGACACTCCATCACTGTGATCACATGTGGGTGGACACTGAGTGGGCGAGGCATGAGAACTTGAGCGAGTTACCAGTGATTGGTAGGCTACACAGTAAAGGCAGAACTTTGTCTCATATTAGGAGCATCGTCCGATGTTGTGGTGGCTATAAGTTAGATTCTTTCCTTAACTATCGTGACGCGTTTTAAATAAGTGAGCTTATCTTGATATTTAGACTAGATTCGCCGTCCTTTTGTGGACGTCAATAATTCGTATGCATGTTGTGATGGATGATTTATTAAAACAGATGTCATTGGGCTGAGATGTTTATGGGACTCCTTGTGAGATGGAGTTATCCCCACATGATCGTGCAATACACGCAAGTTTGATATATGACCTAGATGAGGCTGATGGTATTCGTAGCTCTTCCGAATTGCTTATTGTATTGCATCCTCGGTGTCTAATATTTGACTCATTATGTCTCCGCATTGCATAGCCGACTTACATTAATTTCTCAGTATATGACATTGGCTTATTACGTCTTTTCATCGCATATTCTGGATAAGGTTGATGATATTTCTATAGACTTTCTGTATTTCTGCTTACTCTGATATTTGCGTGCTTGACACTTATCTTGTGCACACACTTTCACCATCCTCTAAGCTTTCTATAAGCTTATGCACAATAGATGTGTGCAGGTGGCATTAGGTTGCAGCAACGTCGAGCATGGAGCGTGTAGCGGTCTCCTGGAGCTTTAGTTTTCGATATATATATTTTTCTTTTTGCACTGTATTCAAATGTTTATATTAGTGGATATGTGATAATGATGTTGCTTTTGTGATTTAGGTGTACTTATGGTTATGCTTCTTACGAGATAAATATACGTTGAAAAATTCTCCTTGTACAATCCCAGGATCGGAACCTGGTGTATGGGCGCTGAAAGCTAAGAATAGGATACTACGGAGGTTGTCGGCACCGGATTCGTAATCGGGAATTCTGTGAGCCCATTTTCTGAGTTTGGGGCGTGACACCCTCTGACTCACCAAGATGAAGGGAGAGAATCTTCCGGAGCCAATCAACGCCGACAATGTAAAATTCTTTCACAGGTAAGTCTACCTAATCTCATCTGTAGTTACATTAGTAAAGCTAAAGTTAACTGACTGAAGTTGGTCCTCCTAAAAATTGCTCCTCCCATCCACCAAAAAGTGCTTCGAAAAAAGGGTCAAAAAATGAAAAAGAGAAAAGAAGAAGAAGAGTGAAAATACAAAAAAAAAAAGAAAAAAAAAAGAAAATCAGGACAAAATAAAGAGTGTGCAATCCAAAAACAAAATAAAAAAAATCAACCCCTAAAGCATAAACAACCACCCCTTAACCTTGGAATAAGCTTGACTAAGGTCAATAGCTTTACCATTGTAACTCAAGATAAGGTTGGAATAGCTACTAATTGGTTGACAACGATGGAATTTTGACCCATCATCCGCTGTGAAAAAAAGAAAAGAAAAGAAAATGAAGAAAAAGAAATATGCATAAACAAAATGGGTGGAGTGAAAACCCAAAAGGGCGCTCTAAGTAAAAATAGTGGGCACATAGCAGACTTGGTGAAAACTTGAAAATGCACCAAGGGTAAAAACAATATAGCTGTCAAGGGGCAAGCAAGATCAAATACCTGTGACATGGTGAAAACCCGAAAGGGTGCAGTGCGTAAAAATGATAGCAAAATCCGGCTTGATGGAATTCACCTATATGGGTGTGGAGATGGAGGCGCTTCATATGAGAATCTAGGTAAATTCTCTAGAGTACACATGAAATCCAGGTAATTGTGTATGGATGGCTGAAAGCACAGAACCGTGGAATTACTTGTAGAGAAAGAGTTGTGTGAGTAATATGTACTTGTGATTTATATTAAAAGGATTCAGGTTCAAGACTATAGTATCATTTGATTCCCGTAAACCTATCTTACTTACTCTAATGTCGGTTCAAATCTATGGTGACACCGACACCATTGCACAACTATTACGCATTAACCAGAAAGTATTTTTATTTTGAAATATGTGGGGGAATGTTTTATTTTGTTGAAAATTTTATTTTAAAAATAGAATTTCAAATATTTCAGTTTTCCTCTAAATTTGAAATTTTTGTGCCAATAGCTCTGATCAATGCTATTAACCACATGCGCGCGTACCATGCCGAGCCGAGCCGAGCCTAGTCCATGTACGCATGCCAACATGATAGGACGAGACGAGACGGGTTGGGTCGCTGGTGCAGGTGCGAGTGTACTCGCACAGGTGTATGTGTGTGTGTGTGTACTCACAGGACTTTATTTATGCAAGAGTTTACTCGCACTTATGTCTTTTTGATTTAAACCAAAGAGATGTAACTGATCGGTTGGTCGCACCTATTGGGTTTAAAATTACTGGACCAAACCTTTTTGAAAGAGTGCTTAATGTATCACTTTAGAGTCTATATAAAGACTTTCGTTCCATTTTCAAAGCAACGGAAATTATTTCTATTCTTATGAAAGCTCTCTATGTTTTCTGGTTTTGGAATTTTGGTTGTTGAGTTAACTCAATGCTTTTGAGTTAAACTACAAGTGGTTCGAGCCGGCATACAGTGAGTGCATCGCTGCTGGGACCAGGTTATAATAGTTGTATCTTACAGGTCGATTGCTCTTGAAACCTGTTACACTTGGAACGTTGTTCAAAGGAAGCAAATTTAATTTTAAGCCTCCACTCAGTTCTATATAAGTCTTCTATCTCAAAATTTATTTTCTTCCTGGTTCTCAATTTTTTAATAGCATATTTGATTCAACCAAATATTCCACCACTAATTTCCTAAGAATCACTTTGATTCGATGGTGTGGCCTGCATGAGTTTTGGCTGTACCGTGAAAATTAGAACCGTTACATGATACATGGCGTGGATATTCAAAACAAAAACCACGGTGGGCCCAAAAGAATTGTATTTTACCCTCTGCACCTCCTCCTAGCACGTTCTTAGGCACGTTTGTAAAAAATCGCTTTGATCCGACGATCCTAATCATCCGATCCATGGGTTGGAGAACTGACGGCTAAAGAAAAGAAGGCTAATTTCGAAGGATATGATCATCCGGTCCGTGTAATCCTCACATGGTGGACCATGAACTATTAGCTGGACCCAATGGACGTTTCGGATAGATTGATTGCTCTGTCCAGGTATCCATATGAATAACGTATAGCGCTGCAGGAGTACGGGTTCACGTGTGTATCCTCCCATTTCTCAGAAGGGATTGATTTTTGCACCCATTTCTTAAAATTGAGTCACGTACTTGGTAGTCGAAGTGGATTTTGAAAACACGGCAAGGTGGGGTCCCAACCCAATGCGGCTGACCCAAGAGAGATGCATAGTGAATGAGAGAGCGAGGAGATGGATTTTCGGGGTTTCAGGGGGAGCGTACCCGTTTCACACATGAGAAGATGGATGAGAATGGTTTATGGGTAATTTTCCGGTAAAAATCCCTAAAACAAAAGGTTGATGCCCCTGCTACTAGCATCTTATGTCCCATTAAATGATCATCAAAGGACCATTCATCTAAAAGGTCCTACTTTAGCTGAGTCAGCAAGGTCATGAGCTCGGCCGGACCATCAGCGAGCTGCCAGGGCGGGACTCCGGTCGGAGTGCGAGGTCCCAAGCCAGAGCGGGACACTGGCAGCAGTCGAGCCAGTGAGGTCCCGACCTTGGCTGGACCACCAGCAAGTCACGGTGGCATGCATGGCTACGCCTGACGTCCCGAGCTCAAAAATACACATAAATTTTTTTTTTAATGGAACATATTTGATGAATGGAGGAGGATGAATGGTGAAGATGGGTTGCCGGGCTGCTGAGTGGCTTGGATTTGAATCGAGATCAGTGCAGCGCCGCTTGAGTAAGGTTAGGGACTTGGGGTTCACCGTTTGGATAAAAAAGAAGGGTAAAAGTTTTTTTTTTTTAAGTAAAAAGATACTTTATGGTACCTAACCGGATCAGAGATCGGATTGGATTGGCTATTGACCCGAACTCAACTCGTTTTATGGTCAGATCTGAGTGGGTCTACTCGATCTGACCCAACCCGACCTTGGTTTTTGGTTCAGGTCGGATTGGATCCGACCGGTTCAATCGAGTCCGATCTGACGAGTCGGGTTGGATCCTGCCCACCTCTATTGGAGCACTCCATGCTCATCTAGAACGCGGAATGCATACTGACCCTGCCAATATGGAGGTAGCTAGTGGTCGGTGCGCTGTGGGCCCCACCATGATGTATGTGTTTTATCCAGGCCATCCATGCATCCATTTTTCCCATTTTAGGGCATGAGTCCAACAATGAGGCAGATCCAAATATCAGGTTGACCACACCATAGAAAACCATGGTGTTTGAACTCCCACCATTAAAAACTTCTTAGGTTCAACTTTAATGTTTATTTGTCATCCAACCTGTTGATTAACCTAGTGATTAGCTCACACAAACCTGGATGAAGGGATAACACAAATATCAGTTTGATCCAAAACTTCTGTGGCCCCAGGAAGTTTTTAACGGTGGGCGTTCAACCTGTGGTGTGGTCCACCTGAATATGATTTGTATCTGCCTCATTTTTTGAATCATGCCCTAAAATCAGCTAGCAAAATGCATGGACAGGGTGTGCAATGAAGCTCATACACGCACACATGTGTGCCAGCATGGCACATAAGCGAGAAATCCAATCCATCCATCAAGTTGGCCCCACTTTCAACATACTTTCCCAAAATAAATCTGGTCCACTCCATGCCGGGCCCAAATATTGGAAATAGTTGGATAGATTAGAAAAATTCATCCAAGTTTTTTATAGCCGTACATTGTATTGCAAAATGTGGCCCACCTGACCAGTGGATCAACCTGATTCTTGGATTAGAGCATCAATATAGTAATTCCGTTCTAAAAGATGGATTGGATCTTGGACCTATCCAGCCGAAGTTGCTACTGATGTTTTTCGTTGTGGGAGGTTCCTGTGTAGGCCCAACATGCTCGATCCATGATCCACCTTCTACAAGATGCACTCGATGTCATGAAGCTTCCACCATCAGATGCATCCTTTGCGATTTCCGACTTGGGTTGTTCATGTGGTGAAAACACGCTCTTCCTCGTCGAAGCTATCATCAAACACTTGATACAGAGGCACGAGGCCATGGGACGTGACCCACCGGAGTTCCAGGCCTTCTTATCTCCCATCGAACCATTTCAATACCCTTTTCCAGCTTCTCCCTCCCTTTGCTGTTAACAGTGGGCCCCGCTCTAACTACGCAGCTGGGGTGCCAGGATCGTTCTATCAGCGGCTTTTCCCGGCAAGATCAATCGACGTTTTCCATTCACCATTCGCCTTGCATCGGTTATCCCAGGTTTTGTTCTATCACCTTATAAATATATTGCACCAAAGTATAATAGCCAGGTTTATCTTATGGGGTCCAACATGCAGAAGATCTGATGTAATGCACGTATACCAAATGCATGAAATTAGAGTGCATATGTGTAGAAATGCATGCATAGTATTGTTGGGGATTTTGACCTGCAGAATCACACAGATCTATATCTAGGATAGCAATTCAATGGCACCAAGCACAAACAAGAGAACTCAGATTTAACGTGCAAAACTCTTGCGGGAAAAAATCACGGCATAAAGCGACAGATCTCTATTATGAAAACAGAAATTACAAAGAGAGATGACTTACCCGATTCAAACAACCTTGAATCTCACCCTTGCGACACCCTTTAATTTTCCTGGAACCCCTTTAGAAAGCCTTTTCCATCCATTCTCATGCCCTAGAAAAACCCTAGGAACACCTATTTATAGTTTAGACAAATTTCCTTCCGCATCCCAGTTGTGAAAGGACACAGATTTTCGCAATTCGCAAAATTGGGAAAACCGATCTGCGTAACCTACGACTAGTCGTAGCTCTCCTACGACTGGTCATAGATCAGGGAGAAAAACAACACAATGTCTCTGTATTTTGAGTCGTGCCAGGGCTCGAACCTACGACCGGTCGAGCACCTCGCACGACCAGTCGTGGCTGTCCCACGACTGGTCGAACGACCTCAAAAACTTCAGATTAAAGACTTCTCTTAACAATCTCCACCAAGTCTTCAATCTTCAACTGTGTAGCTTCTTGACCTCTTCTCTTATTTTTATATCACATCATAGCTTCTTGTGCACACTTCATCTTCCTTTTACGCCATCGCCAAGCTCATAGAAATTTCACATAACTTAAACTTCTCTACAGGAATGATCTAGGAGAGCATGTCTGTCGGATCAGAATCCACATGCCCAACTATCCTTGCTTCTGTCTTCTCAAAAGGAAAGACGTAGTCTTCTTACCATCTCACCGCTACCCAATATTGCATGCCGGGGTACTTGCTCACAATATTGATAACCTGTGAAATAACTGGTCTAATCCAGACCATGGCATACACTACCAACCGCATTCAAATAAGGCTCATGAGATATCCTGCTTTTCCTTATCTATTTTGGGACAAATCCTGAGAAAAACTTGAGGAGAGATACGTAGGGAACGCTCTCCGAATTTATCCGGCCCATTACATCCTTGATCAATACCTACACATAAGGTATTCCTCCTGTGATTGCCAATGCCTACTCCTCCTTCAGTCTAATGCTAAGAACCATCTTTGCAGCCCCCCGATCCTTCATCCTGAATGTCCCACTTAATCGAGTCTTTAGTATATTGATTTCAGATATGTCATAATTGGCGATCTACATGTCATCAATTCCTGACTCACCATGAAGGAATCAAACCACTGCCTAGGCGACCGGTCCAACCACGACCTCCTGCAAAGTCTTTTATCAGCCTCTTTAACTTCGAATCACTCTGGTTGCTTCATATAGATCTGCTCTTCACTTTTCCTTACAGAAGTGAAGACTCCACATCCATCTTTCCAGCTCAAGATCACATTGGCCAACCAGCGCCAATCATGGATCTAATAGACACCTGCTATATCGTCGGTGTGAATATCTTTGAGAAGCAGATCCCTTCTCTCTGAGCATAACCCTTCACTACCAACCTCACCCTATATTTATGTTGTATCCACCTGAAGATCCACCTGCATCCAACCACTTTTCGACCCACTGGAAGCTCCATCCGCTCCCATATGTCGGTCTGGTACAACGAATCCATCAAATTGCCTATAGTCACATTTTACTTCTCAGCACCAGGCTCACCTAGAGCCATCTAAATAGAAGATGAATCCCTTGCAATATTGGAGTCATCCATGTACCTCGCTAATATCCTGTGATCATGCCGTGTGATTCTTCTCACAGGTGACTGCTCCACCGACTCTATATCCCTGTCCGCGTGTCTCAGCCTTCCTGCTTTGCTCGCTCATGTGGCCATGCCCAACATGCCATACACGTGCAGAGGTGAAATCCGCTACATTCACTGCAGCTCCACCTTTTGAAGTGCTCTCGATCAACCTGTACAAGTTACCGAGTTGTTGCGCTTTCATGATTACTCGTGCCTCCTTAGATACTTTAAGAGCACCATCAATACTTGTGCACTTGCATCCTTTTGCCTCAAGCACACCAAGAAAAATCAGATTTCGCTTCAAATCAGGAATGTGCCTCACATCTGTCAAGGTACGCTCCACCCCATCAAACATCTTGATGCGCACCGAACCAACAGCTATAACATTACAGGTAATGTTATTGCCCATAAATACCTGTCTTCCCTCTAGCTTGTGAACCAACTCCGATGAGGAGTTACGTAAAAAGATGCCCCTGTATCTAACATCCACTCATTCTTACGATCATCATATAACCGTCTGAGCGAAGACACAGATAAAACATCACCATCACATCCATCTGACGTGACAACATTGGCCTCTCTGCATGAAGCCTCAGAATCTTCTCTTTTCGATTTAGGATTTTCACAATCCTTCTTCACATGTCCTTTCTTTCCACAGTTCCAGCACTTTACCTTTCCTTTGTCCTTGTCCTTGGATTTGTATCTAGAACCTGAAGAACCTGTACCTTGTTCAGAATTCCTATCCACTGAAAATAATGCATCAAAAGGAGTCCCCATGTCGCTGTTCAGTTGTCTCATAGCCTTTCCTTGAAGGCCTGAGATAATGGTGTCGACACTCAGGGTTTTATTCATGCTGCACATAGTATCCTTGAATGATTCATAAGATGCCGGGAGAGAATTCAGCAACATACATGCTTGTTCTTCATCTTTCATTACTTCCTCCATATCCAGCAATTTGTAAACGAATTTATTAAAGTTGCTAATGTGAGCCTCCAGATCTCCACCTTCTACCATCTTAAAGTTATACCACTGCCGCTTCAAGTGCAGTCGATTTTTAGAGAATTTTTTTTGCATAAATATCCTCTAACTTCGCCCATAACTTAGCCGCAGTTTTTTCCTCATGACGTTGTAGAGAACCTCATCCGTGAGACATAAATGGATCGATGATAATGCTTTCCTATCAAGAGCATTCGACTCAGCATCAATCATAGTAGACTTCCTCTCCTCAAGAGCACCATCTTCGCCTTGCTTGATTAAGGAACTCATCATCTTGATCTTCCATAACTTAAAATTATTTTTTCCTGAGTACTTCTCAATCTCATACTTAGCGCTCGTCATTATTACTAGTCCCTCAGATTCAAATCTGTGCCCCAACGATCGCTCTGATACCACTTGTTGAGGATTTTGACCTGCGGAATCACACAGATCTATATCTAGGATAGCAATTCAATGACACCAAGCACACACAAGAGAACTCAGATTTAACGTGAAAAACCCTTGTGGGAAAAAACTACGTCACAAAGCGACAGATCTCCACTATGAAAACAGAAATTACAAAGAGAGAGGACTTACCCGATTCGAACAACCTCGAATCTCACCCTTGCTACACCCTTTAATTTCCCTGGAACCCCTTTAGAAAGCATTTTCCATCCATTCCCATGACCTAGAAAAACCCTAGGAACACCTATTTATAGTTTAGGCAACTTCCCTTCTGCATCCCAGTTGCGAAAGGACAGATTTCTGCAATCCGTAAAATCGCAGAACGAATCTGCGTAACCTACAACTAGTCGTAGCTCTCCCACGACTGGTCGTAGACCAGGGAGAAAAATAGCACAATGTCTCTGTACTTTGAGTCGTGTCAGGGCTCGAACCTACGACCGGTCGAGCGCCTTCCACGACTAGTCGTAGCTGTCCCACGACCGGTCGAACGACCTTAAGAACTTCAGATTAAAGACTTCTCTTAACAAGTATAACTTTTTTTTTAATTATTATTTATACGCATGAATGAATTTTGACAAATAATATACTAGCATTCTATTTATAATATCTTGAAAAGTATATAATTTTGTGAGAATCCAAAACGGCTTCTAAATTGTTGAATTAATGCAGTTTAATTTTATATATATATATATATATATATATATATATATATATATATATATATATACATATATATATGTTCCAATACATGTGTGGGGTGTGTGCGTGTGTAAAAAAAAATAAAAATGTTCCAATACATGTATATGTACTTTATGAGATACATGTATTTGTTCTAATACATGCATATTATGAAACACATACATTTGTTCCAATACATGCACGAGAAGCATGCTAAGGGTTTTGAACATGCATGTATTCATGCTTAGAAATTTGTAAAAAGGTACATGTCTATTACTTAAAAAGGCACATGCCTCTTAGTTTTTTGATGCACGTGTTAAATTGCACAATATTCCTAGCATGACTGCACCAAAATTAAGAAAGCTAAATGGAAGTGGAAGTAATCCATTAAATCCTGACTCAATTCTCCGTAGGGCATGATGTAACTAGCCCCAGGCATGTTCGCTTCAAAGAAATTCATTTTGGACATAGAAAAATTACCCTTTGAACTGTGAGCCTTAAATCAATCATTACTTTTAACTTGGGTAGTGTTATAAAACACACGGCTTATCAATCTTTACTGTAACGGGCCATCTGGGGTCAACTGACCCGCAGTGGGTCATGTCCGTCCATTTCACGAGAACACACACATTTTCGGTTTTTTTTTAAAAAAAGGATTTTAGAAAAAAATTATTATTTTAGTAATTTCAATTTTTGTCATATTTCCTTATTTTTAAAGTTTTAGAATTCCATCTTTTTTAGAAGCTACTTGTAACATGTTAGGACTCCCCCCGTAAGGTTTATCTAGAGTTTTTTTTATTTTTATTTTTATTTTTAAAAAAAAGGCTTTAAATGAGTTTTACTATTTGGGGTCACTTTTATTCGGATTAGAATTTTACTATTTTTAGTAATTACAAATTAGGGTTTTATTTTTTTATTAGTGGTGTAATCAAGAATTGATACACATTAGTGTTATTCAATTAAAAAATAATTAAGTTTTATCTCTTTTTTCTTATGAATTCAAGAAATTACCTTGTGAATTCAAGATTTTAATCACTTTAGGAAGATGGTGATCTTTCTCTTTATAACTTTTTTTTTTATGCTCTTCCCTGCATCACGTAGTGTCATGTTTGGATGCATTATTGAGTTGATTGCAATAACCATTGGAAATGACTAAGAAATTGTAATCACCATCATAGGGTTTATCTTATAGGGATTGATCTCCAAATTATGTATACATTTACGAATAAATGTGTCAGGTGTGGATTTATGAATAAAATGTGTTGGTTCTAATAAAGAAATAAAGTTAAAAATTGAAATATTATTGACAAAAAATAATAGAAATGAAATTTCAAGAGCTGAGGCACGTTACGATCGTTGTCTTAAAGATAGATTTGCTCTCATAAAGAAGATCATTGATGCATTAGGTCTTAACAATTTTGTCTCCGCGATACAACATGAACCTAAATTGCTCTTATTGATTTGCCCAGAAGAAAAGATGTGTAGAGAGGAAACTCAAAGCAGAACAGAGAGAAGGAGAAGATGCTATTGTAATGAGAAACAAGAGTTAGTGCATGTCAGTTCATTAATTATTTGTCAATGCATGGCAGATAGCTATCTGTTCATGTGCACATATGGTGACTAACTTAAAGACACACATCACACCTCACCGCATCGTTCCGTGACCATGGCTCCACACACGCATGAGCGATGTTGCACCCATGGCAGACCTTTGATTTTTAATACAAACAATAAGTTAAATGGATTAATATATATATATATATATATATATATATATATATATATATATATATATATATATATATATATATATATATAGAGAGAGAGAGAGAGAGAGAGAGAGAGAGAGAGAGAGAGAGAGAGGAACGCTCAGTTACGTATATACCAGTTCGCACGTCATTACGTACGAACCTTCCTATCAACCGTCGGATAAGGTAGACGGTCGGGATGAAGGCACTCTTAGTGCGAGCTTAAAAAAGTGAGTTTTCTTTTCTTGCACGCCTCTTCATCTACTCTCCCAAGGCTGCGGCAGAAGTCTTTTCACATAAAATTCTTCCGCTAGAATGCTAGGTGGGACTCACCAAGATGTTAGTGATAAATCCATGTCATCCATACATTTTTAAAAATAATTTTATGGTATGAACCCAAAACCGAGGTAGATCAAATTCTCAAGTGGGCCACACAATGGTGATTAAACTCTCACCATTAAAAACTTCCTGGGGCTACCAAAATTTTGGATCAAGCTAATATTTGCTTTTTTTTCCATCATCCAAGTCTATATGACCTAATCTACAGGTTGGATGTCAAATAAATATCACGGTGGGCCCTAAAAAATATTTAACGATGAGAATCATTATCACCGGTGCTTCCTATGGTGTGGTCCACTTGAGATTTGGATCTTCCTCAGTTTTGGGATAATGCCCTGAAATGATAAGGAAAAATGGATGGATGAGGTAAATTTCTCAAAAACATCATGGTGGGCCCAACCTAGATTTCCAATGAACTTTGCAAATTGTGTGCGTCATTAGGGGACGCGGACTGGACGCTGATTTCCTTTGAAAGCCTTTGGCAGGAAGTTCCTGCGCTGAGAACCCAAGTGGGCCCACTATCATATTTGTGAGAAATCCTCTCGTCCATCAATTTTTTGAGATCATTTCAGGGGATAAGACCATTATCAGGATAAAAAACTCAAGTGGGACGCACTAAAGGAAAAGGTAGTTAGGAAAATTTCTACCGTTGAAACCTCCCTAAGTTCAACAGTGATGTTTACATGCCATCCATATCGTTAATAACATCATTTGTACTGGGATGAACTGAAAACACAAATAATAGCATGATTCAAAACTTTTTTGGCCCCATGAATATTTCAACTATGGACATTCAATTATCATGTTTTTGGCCCACTTGAGAATTGGATACGGTTCATTTTTGGCCTCGTATCTTAAATGAACTTAAAAACCGGATGGACAGATAGGATTTCTCAAAAATATAACAGTAGACCCCACCTAAGTTCCCAACATAGGAAGGCTTTTGTAGGAAATCCGCGTCAACGACAGAGGTTGAGTAGCTGACGCGGATTGGATACTGATAGAGGTTGAGTAGCTAGAGTTGAACTGACGTCACCAAGTTATATGTGCCCCACATGATGTATGTGTTATATCCCCACCGTCCATACATTTGGAGAGATCATTTTAGGATATGGTCCAAAGAACGAGGTAGATCCAAGGCTGGGGTGGACCCCACCATAGAAAACAGTGGTGAGAGTGATGCCCACCATTGAAACCTTCAAAAGGTCCACCATACTTTTTATGCGAGATCCAATCTGTTCATGTGTTAACGCAGACATGAAAGAAGGGAAAACACAAATATTAGCTTGATCGGGAACTTTGGTGATCCACAGAACTTTTTAATGGTGGGCGTCACTCTCCTCACTATTTTCTGTGGTGGGGTCCACTAGATCTTTGGATCTAACTCATTCTTTGGATCATGCACTGAAACGATCTCTCCAAATGGATGGGCGGTGTAGATACAAAACATACATCATGGTGTGGCCCATAAAACTTGGTAACGTCACTCCAGTAGTGACTCTGGCTACTCAACCTCTTCCAGTATCCAATCCTCGTCAGCTACTCAACCTCTGTCGTTACGCGAATTTCTTGCAAAAGCCTTTGGCAGGAAGTCGCTGGGCAAGGATGCTGGGTGAGGCCCACCACCATGTTTTTGGAAAATATAATCTGTTCATCTATTTTGCAAGCTAATTTTAGGACAAGCGACAAAAAATGAGGTGGATCAAAGACTCAACTGGGCCACACCAGAGGAAATAGTAGGGATTCAGTGATAACCGTTGAAACATTTTTATAAACATAAAAGCTTTTTTTAAGGATAAATTTTTTGTACTTTCACTTCATCCTAGTGTTAATGACCTTATAAACAGTTTTGATGGCATATAAACATAAAGGTCGAGTTCAAGAAGGTTTCAACGGTAGGTATTTCTTTCCCCAATTTTTCCTCTCGTGTGGCCCACTTTAGTTTTGGATCCACCTAGTTTTTGGTTGATTTTCCTAAAATGAGCTCGACTAACGGATGAATGGAATATATTTTCTAAAAACATAGTGGTGGGCTTCACCCAACATCCTTGCACAGGAACTTTCTGCGAAAGGCTTTCACAGGAACTTTGATCCAGCATTCTAACTTTCAAATCATCAACTTTCACATGGTGAAATAGTTCTCTCATCTAAGAAACACTAATCTTCTTCTTGATCAAGATTTAAATGGTTCTAAAAATAGTCTTACACAATAAGTAATATTAATAATATTATTATTGTTCCAAAATTACACTGATTAAAAGCTTGATTAACAAGCCAACGTGGTATAACCTGGATCTCCACCACGAACCACCAGTATGATCAGGAAAGCCACACGGCTATTGATCCAACATGAAACGTAAGTACACATTTTTGATAGATGCAATCAAGACCATCCAAATGGAGTGTCTATTTGCATAGAGAATGGTGAAAATATTATATTTATCAGACGATGCTAGCCATCAGATCTGTGGCCATATTAACGGATTAAAAAGAGAAAACGTCAAAGGTCCGAATCCAGCATCTGAAATGAGCATTAAGGATTGTCCGAATCACAAAATTTTTGTGCCATATATATGGCATCCAAATTGGTGATAAATGATTTGGATGGTATGGATTAAGACACATGCATGCGACTTGCAGTACTCATGTCTGCATGAGTACAATCCACCATACCCTTCTGGATTATGGTACAAACTTCACCGACTAAAGAGATATTTCCATGGTGTGTTGTACGTGAAAACAGGTGCCCGAAAGTGTGATGAACAGCAGCTCGTTAGCATACAATAAGGGAAGGGTTTTTATACATGGACCTTCGGTGTATACGACCGGTGCTTACAAGCAGCAATTGCAGAAGAACCTGGCCATTTTTCTCAAGGCAAGGTCACCTGAGTTGAAAAGAGGGGTTTCCATGTTTCTTGCCTTCTTGGGGAGGATCTCTGTGGACCCCACTGACCAAGGTGGGCCAGGTCTCTTCTTTGGGACCCACTTTGATGGTGCTTGGAACGATCTCGTCGAAGAGGTAAGCCACGATTCTGCATGCATGCGTAAACAAAAAATATACTTACGTAGATATGTATATATGTGAGCTTTTGCTAATTTCACAGGCTCGTGGGAGGCCCAACCATTCACATGTGCCAATATGGACCGCGTGTGTGATCTGAGTTTTTCTATCAGATGGAGTAGAAAAAAAAAAACAGGCCATTTCACACATCGTGTGGGGTCCACCATTGAAACTTTCAGATGTTATGTGGAGTTCAAGGTATTGTTTATATGCCATCCAACCCATTCATCATATGCAACCCACCAGGATGAAGGGAACACACCAAACTTAGGCAATTCCAAAACTCAGGTGGGCCACACTTTTAGGGTTGATTTTTACATGGCTACCTGTGGTGTGTCCCACCTGAGGTATGGGATCAGGATGATTCTTGGGATGTATGGTGAAAATGGGGAGGCAGACCAGATGTACGGTTTAAAATCCACATATACATCACAGTGGGGCCCACAGTTCGATTTCATGGTTTGTGATCATTCCCCCTCATATACATCACAGTGGGGCCCACAGTTCGATTTCATGGTTTGTGATCATTCCCCCTCATATACACCACACACTTGTACTCACATCACATCCTAGCCGTACTTTGAATCAGAGTAACGTACGAAAGTGGACCTGGTGAGCCCAATCCCAACTAAGTTTTCGGATCCATATCTAAATCAAGCTAGAAATGGGCTTGAATTTCATAAATGTCCAATTAATAGAAAGGCCCACTCTGGCCTCTAACGGGCTCAATGGGCCCACATCTTTAGCTTAAATGTATATGATAATCAAAACCGTTGTTTTGACAGGGCCTGGTTGATGGTGCGGCCCGTGATAACATCAATTTACCAATGTATGCAGCTAACCTGCAAGATTTCAAGGAGGTGGTTGAATCAGACGGCTCATACGCCATCAACAGGCTCGAGATCAGCAGAGGAGGTAACCCACTAGTAGTTACACGGCCAGATGATGCAAGAGAGGTGAGCCAGACCCTGGTCAACAGCTGTAGGGCCGTCTGTGGCGTTTTGGTTGAGGCCCACCTCGGGGAATGGCTCAGCAACGAGCTGTTTGCTCGGCTCGAGAGACGAGCCACCAGCCATGCAAGAGAACTGGTGCAACGTCTACAGTTCTACCATATAGTAGCCTCACTCTCCTTGAGATAGAAGAGGAGTGGGCCATCCAAATCCTCCCCGCTAATAGGCTGACCCGACTTTTAGGCCACGAGGCATAGAAAGTGGGGCCCACCTGTTTCCTTAGTTTCATTGCCTTCATTTTATAAAACCCTCTCTTTTAGCTTGTGTTGGCTATCATGTCCAATGAAATAAACGGTTGGCTTCTTCTTTTTTTTAATGCAAAATAAAGTTAAGTATAGATATGCACGAGCAATCTCTCATGACTTCAAAACCAGACACGTGATTCAATGAGTAACCCTCAGGTTAGGGGACCAAAATCACCATCAACCGTTGAATTGTACCCGTGTAACTGATCCTGGCCATTTGTTAGGTAGAACCAATCTCTCTCTGAAGTTTCAGTCGATAAGGATCTTGAATCAAGGGAAGGAAAGAATGAGACCATACTAATGAAGTAACCTCCTACAATTTAATTCTCCGGTAAGGATCAGTTGAAACTTCTTAATGGTTTCTGCGAGACCAACATATTTTCCTAAAGAGCCAGTAAATACTTTAACCATACAGAGAAGGGTTGTGATAAGAAATGCACCATCGGGCCAGGAGCACGAGCTCTCAAGAAGCCAAACACCATGTTTCTGATTTCTTCTTCGTCAAATTGCCTATGTTGAAAATATGCCACGGACCAAAATAATATTGGTCTACTAATAATTAGTCATGTCAAACTGTAACAAGAAAAATGGATAGTTAGAAGAAAAAAAATTCTAATAATCCGAAGTCAATATGCGTGTGTGGCTCAATTGATGAGTGTACTTCTCCCATTTTTACTACATTGAATGTCCACAATGCGTGATGAGTGACATTAGCAATTGATTAACGGCTCACATGAACGTAATAGGCAGATTTGGAAGTTCAAATGGCATCATCAACCACTCATATAATCTTTCACGAGTTTCATTCATCACTAAGTCCTGATTATATATGATAGTAATTTGAATTTGGTGGTATGCACTATGTAGGTGATCTTTCGGAACTACTTTACTCCTAATTATATATAATAGTAATTTTGTTTAAATTGATAGACTATCCCTATGATAACTTATATTTCCACAATTATCTTCAAATGGATAGACCAGTTACAGAATTTCAAGGATTTTAATATTATAAATGTAAGATTGTAATATTTCAAATAACCATGTTATTTTGTTTTCTCTTTGTTATCATGTTATTTTGTTTTCTCTTTGTTATCATGCTGTAGTATTTCAAATAACCGGTTGGCGTGCATGATGTCTCTCCCAAGTAGGAAAATTGGTCCTAATCCGGCATGTTCTTAGCAGTATTCCGGTGCATACGTTGGCAACCACGATCGTGCCCTCCCAAGTTCTGGCATCTCTTGAGCGCATGTTCACAAACTTTCTGTGGGGTTGGACAGAAGGCAGAAAAAAGCTCCATTGGATAGAATGAAAATCCATTGCGCTCCCAACGTCAGAAGGAGGGATGAGAATTCGATTGCTAGCAGACTCTATGAAAGCTCTCAAACTGAAGTTGGCTTGGACCATCACCTGCTCGGACGAAGGAAGCCTTTGGAAGTCTTTCATGTCCTCTAAATATAAGGTGAACCTTTCAGCTCTTGGCCCAATCCGCACATCTGCCTTTGCCTCCTCTCTGTGGAAGAAGCTTCACGCGCACCTGCCCCTGCTAGCTCAACACGTGCGATGGCAAATTGGCCACGATACCTGCCAATTTTGGACCGACAAGTGGATAGGGATGGGCCTGCTGTCCCAGCTTGCTACGCATCCAGTTCCCCTGCATCTCCTTTCCACCTTGGTAAACCATGTCCTCGGACACCCCCCCACCCCCCCCCCCCCCCCCCCCCCCCCCCTCAGCTTTCAATTTTCTGCCACAGCAGATTGTAGATTTCTAGTTCCAGGCAGGATTCTATTTATCTGACAGCTTGGATTGCCATGTTTGGCCGTTCACCCCCCATGGTGATTTTACAGTTAGCTCTTCCTGGAATCTCTGCTGCTCCTCGCAAATGCGTATGGATTGGTCCTGTTGGGTATGACATTCTACCCTCCCCCCTCGAATTTTCGTTTTTGTTTGGTGACTTCTTCATAGGGCCATCCCGTTTGATGAGGACTTTCAGAATCGTGGCGTGTCGCTGGCGTCATATTGTGCATGTAGCACAAACTCCCCCTCCTGCTGCAGATCAGTGGAGTCCCGCAGGCATGTTTTCATCAACAGCCCGGTTACGGCTGCTACATGGGTGGGCTTTCTTTAGGAGCATTTTTGCAATTTCCAGTAACCCCACTCTCTCAACAGAAGGTATGCTAGCTATCTGGTGGAATGCGGCAAATTCTACAGGGAGGACTTCTCACCTCCAGAAAATCACACCGTGCGTTATCCTATGGCAGATTTGGAAGGCCCAAAATTCGGCCAGATTTGAGGGGGTCAAGATTAATGCGTCCATCATTAGGGAGAAAGTGAAAAGATGGTTGGTGTCTCTAATCTCCCTTCACCCTGATGTCCTTCGTCCTCCTGATAGCACATTCTCAGCGGCTGACTTAGGAGTGTCAACTTTCGCCGGATCTCTACACCTCCTATCGTTGTCAGACGGACGAAACCACCATCTAGGTGGTTCAAGCTAAATGTCGATGGTTTAGCGAGAGGGGGAACCCGGGCCCCTTGGGCGGCGAGGGCATCAGTAGAAACGATGTAGGTGATTTCATCTTTAGTTTCTCAGTTAGGTATGGGTCAGGCTCAAACGTATTTGCAGAGCTGAGGACCATTCATGATGGGCTCTCCTACTGTGCCCTACTCGGCCAGCAACAAGTTATCATTGAATTGGACTCCAGACTAGTAGTGGATTTCTTAAATGGGGTAATTAATCCTAGCTGAAAATGGGCATACTGGGTAGCCCGTATCAGGAGATTTGGATCCAACACTCAACTGGTTTTCTCCCATATTTATAGAGAGGGTAATGACCCTGCTGACGGGATGGCCCGCCTAGGTAGCAGCTCATAGGAATCGTCTTTCATCACGCGTTTTTCTCTCCTCCCCCGACTTGTCAGAGGCAACCTTTTCCTAGACAAAGTGGGCCTAGGAGTAGTTCGGTTGGGCCCAGATAGGATCTCCTCTGTCTAACTTGGCTCGGTTGACGAGCTGGCCCACTTTGGTCATTTTCAGTCCCCTTCTTTTCAGTGTACATGTTTGTGGTTGTTAGTCTTACGATTGGCCTTGTCAGATCTTTTTCCTATAAGGGCCCAAAAGTCTACCTTGTAATTTTGCATATGTGAATGAAAGGATCCTTAAAAAAAAAAAAAAAACAACTACTTCTATTTAATATAATGGATCTGTCTTATCTAAGTAAGAATGGTTTTTCGAATTACAACCATCTTTACTCTACATATTTCACATGACATCTTTCTCTGTGGAGTGAGTGAAGCGAGAATGGCACAAGGACTCATTCTCTCTCAAATAGCCCTTCATTTGATAGACTCGGGCTCCTAAAATTACTTCGACGTGGTGTTGGATTTCTCTCATATGCAAATGGCAATATAAGTTCTAATGACGTAATGTCCACAAATTTCATAATTAATGGTTTTGCCTCTTTTGTTAATTTGGGGACTTCTACTTAGAAATAATGGCATAAATTTGACTAATATCTCAGGCCTATTAATGGGCACCATGGAGAGGAAATTATCACCCTTCCCTACATCAGGCTTAGGTGCTATTTAGATATTTTTCATTTTTGACCCTCCAATAAATTTCCACTGATCAGATAGTCAAATAAGCAAACTATTTTGTTAGTGATAGATTCAAATCAACACATTGTTTTGGATGGTTTATTTGAATTACTTGTACTCTACGTATGCAATTTCAAAGTAATTTCTGAGAGAGAGAGAGAGAGAGAGAGAGAGAGAGAGAGAGAGAGAGAGCGTAGTTTGCAAACCAAGCAGTCAATTAACCCAGCCTGCTCATAGACCTGATCATTGTTCAAAAGAATCAAGGATGCCCAATCTAACCCAAAAATTTCCGAGTTTGCTCCAAAAAAAAATTATAAATATTATAAGATCATCCACACATGACTATGATGTATTCATTGTCATATATAAAATTATACACAATGTCAGTTACAACAAACTACATTTGGTGATAACAAAAATCTGTTTAAATAAACACAGCTAGCTATGACATATTTGAAATCCTACACGGGTGGCTAACCATTTGGAGATAAATGTGAAGGAGATACATTAACAAGCCCCTGCAAGCTAAATGGTCATTCAGTGACATGGAGCTTATTTTGTAATAGCTGCAACCTGATTGTGCTTAAGCCTTTAGTGAAGATGCCGGCCACTTAATCAATTGTGCTAATGAAATAGACATGAAGATCATCATAAATCACATTTTCTCAAAAAAAAGTGATAATTAACCACGAAATGCGATGTAATAAACTAGGTTGGAAGGCACTATGCGAATCCAAAATAATTTAGTAGCTAGCAGTATGTGCAAGTGGTATTTTAATTCATTATTGTCAGACATGAAATTTTCTAGTAAAACTTTTTTTCGTATATTTCCTTTAAACTATTTACGGGATATATAGATACGAGAAGGAATATTTTTGGGGCCTATTCTTAGCCTATATAGCTAGACTCACAATTGTCCCTTAAACTAAGGGATTTAATACAATTAGGTGAGATTTGATACATTTAGGTTCCTATTTTCTTGTGATTCTAATGACTCACGCCAACACTCCCCCTCAAGTTGGTGTATAGATATCTCTCATGCCTAACTTATCAAGGGAGTCATGGAAATTCTTACTAGAAACTACCTTTGTGAGTATATCTGCCAGTTGATCTTCTGACTTGACAAAAGGAAATCGAATAATTTTCTTCTCAAGGTTCTGGTTAATAAAGTGTCTGTCTATCTCCACGTGCTTAGTTCAGTCATGATGGATAGGATTTTGTGAGATATCAATGGCAGCTTTATTGTCGTAGAACAAGTTCATCTCCATGATGGAACCGCAACCAATCTCCATCAATAACCTTCTAAGCCATAACAGTTCATAGAGCCCTTTGGCCATGCCTTTAAACTCGGCTTCAGCACTAGACAGTGCCACCATCTTTTGCTTTTTACTTCTCCATGTAACTAAGTTCCCTTCCATGCATGTAAAGTAGCTAGAAGTGAATTTTCTATCTAGAACATTCCCTGCCCAGTCCGCATCTGTGTATCCGTTAATGTTCAAGTGATTGTTCTTAGAGAACATCAACCCCTTTCCTAGTGAGTATTTCAAATAGCAAAGTATTCGGATCACCGCATCCATATGCTCTTCACTTGGATTATGTATAAATTAACAAACCACACTTACGGCATAGGCAATATCGGGGCGAGTATGTGATAAATAAATAAGTTTTCCCACCAACCTTTGGTACCTTCTGTAAGACCCGTATCTTAGTCTGTACCGTTTCGTAGACTTCCACGGTCTTACCAGTCGAATTTCGGCAACCTTCGACCCTTAATCGATATTTACGCACGACCCTGATTCGTATGCCGTCAACCCGTATCGACTCAACCCAAGACCTTTACCATAGCGACCGCGCCATCGCTGCGGTTCCAATGCCGCGACTTGCTCGCCGAGGCGATACCCTGGTCAAGGATGTGGCCAACGTTCGGTGTGAGGAAAACGCCGCGCGTTGCGAAATTCAAGAGAATCTCTATGATGTGTCACATCAATCTCATCAATCAATCAATCCATCAATCCATCAACATGTAAAGTACATGTCAAGTACACATCACCTTTCACCCATACCCAAGCAACCACAAAAGTCTAAAAGTTCTTTCATGCCCATACTTTTCTTACACAAAATGACTCAAAAGTCAAGAAATCCTTACAAAAGCCATGCATTTCTTACACAAAAGGCCACCAAAGTCAACAAATGTGTCTTACACACCCATCACCACCTCATCCATCACTCCATCACCCATCACTCTCTCTCCCTTTACAACTCTTTCTCTCTTTCTCATTCTCAAACCCAATTCCAAGCAAGAAACACCCCCATACGTATGAAATTCTCCAAGCTTTCCAAAACTCCAAGTGTGGCCCACCTCTCCATCCCAAGATCTCCCATCCTAGCCATCCATTTCTCATCTCCTCCATTGAAATCAAAGCTAAGGAGCTAAGGAACCCATAGGAGCAAGAAGATTGAACGGTGGGTGCTAGATACTATTAGTTTTTCATGTTTTTAAGATGGGCCAAGTGAGGCCAACCGATCAATGGTTTGGATCTTACTTGGGACCCTAAGATGTGGCCGATGGCCCACTTTGATCATCATGATCATCCATGATGGAGCCATTCTCCATGGACCCCATCATGATATTTTTTTCATTACATTTAAAGGTCATCTAAACCGTCCATATTGGTGGAGAAAGGATCTCCACCGTTAAATTCGATTTTGTTAGTTCCATGTGTAAAGGGACCCATTTTATTGTATGATCTCCTACAAGGGAGGGCTCATAGTGGCGGAACCCTCCATCACACGTGTGTCCCACTCTCCATCTCTCTCTCCCTTTTATTTTTATTTTATTTTATTTTATTTTATTTTATGAGGATATAATAGGGTTGTGTGGCCCACTTGGATGGACCCCACCCTGAAGCATGTATGTTATCCAAGCTATCACCAAGTGGGGCCCACCTTATATGCATTATATCCACACCACCCATTATTTGGTGGCCCACGTGTGCAGCCCACTTGAAATGGGAACTGTCCAGCGTCCAAGGACGTTGGACGAATGAATGGAAAACACAAATATGGGCTTGTTTCAAGCCTTGGGGGTGGGCCATTGGTGTAACCCCACCTTGATGTATATATCCAATCCAAGCCGTCTATCCTCTTACCAATATCATTTTAGCCGTTGGGTAGAAGAATGAGGCTGATCTGAGTATCTGGTGGACCATAGCATAGGGAACTTTGGTGGTTACCGTTAGAAGATCGTCTAATATTTTTTTTCACATCCAAAAATCCCGAACTTCGGACTCATTTTGTTTGTCTCGGGCTGTAGAGTCCCATGGTCGGAATGGATTTTCCGAATGTGAGTCCCACCTGTGAAAAACCACAGGAAAACGAATTTTTTTTTAAAAGGAAATAAGAAAGGAAAGAAGGAGGTAGCAGCTGTCAGTGCTGCCAGTGCCTGCTGCACGACGAGCGGGCAAGCAGACGACCAGCAGCAACCCACGGCTGCTGCCGTGGGCCCCACCATGATATATATGTAAATCCAAGTCGTTCATGAGGTGTGCCCCCTCCAAGTTTCAATCGAATCCAAAAATCAGGTGGCCCACACCACAGGAAACAGTGGATTGAACCTTTGCCATTGAAATTGTCTTTATGGACCACAGAAGTTTCAAATCAAGATGAAAATTATTTTTCCCCTTTCATCCAGGGTTGTGAGACCTTATCAACGGGTTGGATTTCAAATAAACATTGAGGTAGGCCCCACGTGGAGCCCACAGTGATGTATATGCTTTGCCTCCACCGTCCGCTGGACGGTGGAGCCCACCTAATGCATGTGTCTTCTTCACACCACCCCTCTAACTGGATGACAAATAAAAATTTGCAGTGGGCCCCCCCTCCTGGCCCACACGCTGGACGGATGGCAAATAAACATTTCAATGGGCCCTTTTGCCATTTTGGATGGCAAACAAACATTTCAGTTGGCCCTTTGCCATTTTGGATGGCAAACAAACATTTCAGTGGGCCCTTTGCCATTTGGATGGCAAATAAACATTGCAGTGGGCCCTTTGCTATTTTGGATAGAAAATAAACATTGCAGTGGGCCCTTTGCTATTTTGGATAGAAAATAAACATTTCAGTGGGCCTCTGGGCCCATTGGATTAGGCCCATTTGTCGTATCTTAAGGCCTATAGGATTGGACCCATTTTGAAGTATTCCAAGGCCCATGGGTTGAGGCCCATTTGATGGACATATGGGGCCCAATTGGTGTGGCCCATTTGTTACATATAAGACCCATAAGATTAGGCCCATTTGATGCAATCTAAGGCCCACGGGTTATGACCCATTACAATGCACATAAGGCCCATTGGTGTGGTCCATTTATGTGGCCCATTTGATGAATGAAAGGCCCATATGACATGACCCATTTGATGTATTTAAGGCCCAATGGGATGTACCTAAGGTCCATTGCAATGTGTGATCCCAACACAGATTATATACGATGTTTACGACGATTGTGCCTTGAGAGCAATGTTGATTTGACGTCCACATTGCGAGTGTAATGTTGGTTGGATGTCCATATTACGACTCTCCTTAGGGCCCATTATTAGGCCCGTACTTATTGTGTATAGACCGTCCGGGCCCATCTGCATTGTAAGGATAGTTCATTTCATTATAACATGTTTAGTATAGTTCCATGACTCGTGATCATACGCATCATATGTATGCTTGATATGAGAGGTGACTAATCATAGCATATGCCTTCGGACAAGTTGTTTATGGGCTCCCGATAAGGCGGCGTTGCCCTACATGAGCGCACGTTACGTGCAAGGATTTGTTGCATGATTGGATAGTGTGATTCATGCATCTCGCATTGTGTGATATGGTTACTGTACGCCCTAGCGACATCGGGATCGTAGCCTCCACAGACGCATCGTGATTGGCAGGATTGGATACCGAAAATCTTGTTCTACATGGGGTGCTATAGATATCCCTGGGTGAAAGTTCCTAAACCCTTATGGTACTAAGAGATTGCTCCAACGTCTAGACCGAGTGTGTTACGCCCCAAACCCAAAAATCGGATTCACATGAATCCCGATTGCCGAATCCGGTGCCGACAGCCTCCATAGTGCTCCATTCTCGGCTTCTGATAATCAAATGCCAAATTCCGATCCTGGAATCTTACAAGGAGGATTTTCAGAATGAATTTTTTTTATATAATGGAGCATAACCCCAAGCATAACCAAGTCACAAAACAACATCACCACGTATCTACTATATCAAAATCTTTTAAGTACAATGCGGAAAGAAAAATACAAGATGATCAAAAGCTCAAAAATGGTCTGATACGTGCTCCTGCCTTAGCGCTGCTGCTGTCCAACGCTACCTGCATGAAACGGTCGTGCATAAGCTTACAAAATCTTAGAGGGTGGTGTAAGTGTGTGCGCAAGGCAAACGCCAAGTGTACAGTATCTGAGTAGTGCGAAAGTATGCGGTAAGTCCATGAATACAATCAACCATACCAAGACTATGTAATGCAAGGCATGATGCGAGATATGAATGCCATCGGCCACACCGATGCAATGCAAGGCCTACATATCCGAATGTCATATGTGAAATGAAATCCAAAAAAGTCGGTACTCGTCAAGTACATATATCAGTACAATTCCTCTCTCGATATCACCGGGGTCTAATATACTTCGCAGAGACTGCCACCTCCCTAGTTGCACAGTCAAGCAAGCGGAATAGACCTAATTATCTGCCTGACCAGTAGTCTGCCAATACCTACCCAGCTCGTCGATAGAGGACTCATTTGCGAGCTGGTCAAACTCAGCCTAACTTATAGCCCTCTCACTCAGGCGGATAAGGCCACAGCCCCTTCCAACCGACCACGACACAGTGGGAGACGCGACCTACTGGTATTCGGCACTCGGGTGCTCATGTATCCACTCGGTCTAGACATTGGAGCATCTCTTGGTACTAAAAAGGTGCTGAAACTTTCACCCAAGGACATCCTAAGTGCCCACAGTGCTAGAATCAAGTATTTTCGGTATCCGATACGGCCATCCACGATATACCTGTGGAGCCACGGCCCTGATGTCGCTAGGGCGTGCAGTGAACAGGTCACACATATGCGAGATGCATGAATCACGTCGTCAAATCATGCAGAAATTCAGCGCGTATTGCGCGATCATGTGGGGCACTCTGTCTCATAACGGGTCCCATAAGTGGTCTGCCCAATGGCATATGCTATGATCAGTCACTACTCAAATCAAGCATACATATGATGCGTATGGGCATGAGTCATGAGATTATACTAAGCATGTTATAAAGTGATGAATAGTAACGAGTATGAGCCTACCAATGGGCCCTAAGGAGGGTTACAATGCGGACATTTAACCAACATTGTACTTACATTGTAGACGTCAAACCAACATTGTTCCTTAGACACGACCTGCCATAAATGTCATTACATGAACCATGAGAGATCACTCATTGCAATGGACCCTAAGGTCATCTCGTTGGGCCTCGACCCATGGGCCTTAGATACATCAAATGGGCCGTATTACATGGGCCTTACATTTATCAAATGGGCTACATTAATGGGCCTCACCAATGAGCCTTATGTACATTGCAATGGTCCATGATCCATGGGCCTTGAAATACATCAAATGGGCCTACACACATGAGCTTTAAATATGTCAAATGGGCTACTCCATTTGCGCCCCATGCACATCAAATGGGCTTGATCCCATGGGCTTTAATATATATCAAATGGGCTTGAATCCCGCGGGCCTTATATAGAATAAATGGGCCGGATCCCATGGGCATTGCATATGTCAAATGGGCCGAAACCCATGGGCATTGCATATGTCAAATGGGCCGAAACCCATGGGCATTACATATGTCAAATGGACTTAATCCCATGGGCATTACATATGCCAAATGGGCTTAATCCCATGGCCTTAAATGTGCACCAAGGTGGGCCTAAATGAATGACCATAAATGGATCAACATGGGCCCTATATACATACCAAAGTGGGCCCATTTGAACCATAGATCTGGCTCATTTTTAGCTCAAGAGATGAGTTTTCAAAATGGATAGACGGTGAGACGCAACACATGCATCATGGTGGGGGGGTGGGTCCACATAGAGGCCCACCATCATATATATATATATATATATATATATATATATATATATATATATATATATATATATATATATATATATAAAATATATACAATATTATATATAATATCATATATGTATATATACATATGTGGATAGAGTGGATAGAAACCATAAATCATGGTGGGTCTCACTGTCCAAACGGTGGACAGTGTGGATAGTCACATACATCACAGTGGAGTCCACACCGTCCATTGGACGCTGTGAGGAGAGCACAACATCAAGGTGGGCTCCACCGTCCAGGCGGACGGTGGAAAAGAACACATACATAACTGTGGGTCCCATGTGGGGCCCACCATAGTGTTTACATGACATCCAACTCGTCCATTAGGTCACGCAGACCTGAATGAAGGGTGAAAACAAATTTCAGCTTGATTCAGAACTTCTGTGGGCCCCAAAAAAAGTTTTAATGGTAGAATTCCCTTCACACTGTTTCTTATGGTGTGGGCCACCTGAAACCTGGATTAAGCCCATTTTTGGGTGGGGCCTACTTAAGGTAGGGACCCACCATATGGGTGGGTTGAATCAGAAAACAAACATCAAAGTGGAGCCCACATGAGGAGTCGTGGGCCCCCAGCGTCCGTCCGCCTGGGACGTCTGACGGGTGTAGAGGCAGCAACCTTTGTTGCTTCAATTTCTTTTTCTTTTTTTTTTCCTTTTGAAAACCCGAATTTTTGGGGTTTTTCATGTATGTGGCCCACCCAAAGTAAATCCACACCAGCCGTTAAATTCTACGGCCCATAACCTATCCATCAAGACCAATATTGGCCATTTTCCAGCGTGTAAAAAGGAATCTAAAAAGGTTTCAATGGTAATGGTACAATTTTTGATGCTATGGCCCACCAGGTACTTTGATCAACCTCATTTTTCGATTCAACGCCTAAAATGAGTCAGGGAGTGAGGTGGACGGCTTGGATTGGAAACATACATCAAGGTGGGGCCTATACCAGTGGTCCCTTCTAAAGGTTTTGAACAAGCCAATATTTGTGTTTTCTCTTTTGGGCAAAAAAATATATTTTAAGTGGGCCCTGCCTAGGTGGGCCACCACATTATAGGTGGTGTGGGTACAATGCATATAAGGTGGGCCCACTCATGGATGACTTGGATAAAATACTTACTTCAAGGTGGGGTCCATCCAAGTGGGCCATACGGCCATTTCATCACACACAAAGAAATAAAAAAAATAAATGGAAAGAGAGGGAGAGAGAGAGATAGAGTGGGACACGCGTGATGGAGGGACCCCGACACTATGGGCCCTCCGTTTCAATCATCCAATCATACATCAAAGGGCCCATTGCATATGGGCCATCAAACAAAAGATCAACGGTGAAGATCCCTCTCCATCCAAAATGAACGGTCTATATGACCTCTTAATGCAAGAAAAGTAAACATCATGATGGGGTCCATGGAGAATGGCCCCATCATGGAATGATTTGATGATCAAGATGGGCCATCGGTCACATCTTAGGGACCCAAGTGAGATCCAAACCATTGATCGGTTGGCCTCACTTGGCCCTTCTTAAAAACATGAAAAATAGACTATGGAGACACCCACCGCTTGATCTTCTCGGTCCGTTGGAAAGCTACACTCCTAGAGCTTCACTTTGATGGTGGAGATGGAAAATGGATGGCTAGGATGATGGGTTTTGGAGTGAGAAGTGGGCCACCAAAATGCACATTTCTCTCATGGGAAGCCTTGGACGTGGGAGGCTCTTGCTTGCTTGGAATTGTGATGAGAAATGAGAGAGAGGTGAGATGTAAGGAGAGATGTGAGTGATGGATGTGAGTGATATGGTACTTGACAAGTATGGGTGGTGTAAGAGAGAGGGTGAGAAAGAGTTGACTTTAGGGGTTGCTTGGGAATGGGGTGAAAGGTGATGTGTACTTGACATAAAGTGATTGATGGGTGATTGATTGATGGGATTGATTTGACACTTTGTAGAGATTCTCTTGGGATTTGCAACGCGCGGTGTTTTTCCTCAAACTGAACGCAGGTCCGCATCTCATCGTATGGGTATCGGATCGGTGCGTGAGTTGCGGCGTTGGAACCGCGGCGATGGTGCTGTCGCAATGATACGAGTCTCGAATTAAGCCGACTTAAATGTATAGGATACGACTTACGGTCGTGTGCAACATCGACTATAGGTCACGGATTGCCGAAATTTGACGAGAAAGATCGCAGGAAGTGACGGAACAGTACGGATTAGGATACGGGTCTTACAGCTCTCCCCACCTAATAAAAATTTCATCCTCAAAATTTACACTACCATCGTAACTAACCATAACTCAAAAAGAAAATAGAAAATATAACATCATATATAATCAAAACACCATACACAATATAATCAATCATCGAAAAGATGAGGATAACGCTCTCGAATCTCAGCCTCGCGCTCCCAAGATGCCTCATCCACACTATGATGGCCCCACTGCACCTTCACCAAGGGAATGACCTTGGTTCTGAGGACCTGCTCCTTCCGATCGAGGACACGAATTGACTACTCAATATAAGAAGTGTCCTCACGAACCTCCAACGGCTGCCAATCAATAACAGAAACGACGTCTGACCCACACTTCCTCAACATAGAGACATAAAAGACGTTGTGGACGCCAGACAACTGCGATGGCAAAGCAAGCCGATAGGCCACAGCACCAATGTGCCCAGTGATCTCGAAAGGTCCTATGAATCTCGGGGCAAGCTTGCCCTTCATCCCAAAACGAACCACACCCTTCATGGGTGAGACCTTGAGAATGGGGTGAAAGGTGATGTGTACTTGACATAAAGTGATTGATGGGTGATTGATTGATGGGATTGATTTGACACTTTGTAGAGATTCTCTTGGAATTTACAACGCGCAGTATTTTTTCTTAAACTGAACGCGGGTCCGCATCTCATCGTCTGGGTATCGGATCGGTGCGTGAGTTGCAACGTTGGAACCGTGGCGATGGTGCGGTCGCAATGATATGAGTCTCAGATTAAGCTGACTCAAATGTATAGGATACGACTTACGGTCGTGTGCAACGTCGATTACAGGTCACGGATTGTCGGAATTTGACGAGAAGGATCGTGAAAAGTGCGGAACAGTACGGATTAGGATATAGGTCTTACAGAGTGGATAGATGAGAGTTGAGTGCTGATTACCAGATGGTTGCACTCTCCACTGTGTCGTGGTCGGTTGGAAGGGGGTGCGGCCTTACCCGCCCGAGTGTAGGGGGCAATGCTAGGCTGAGTTTGACCAGCTCGAGGAATGGGTCCGCTATCGATGAGTCGAGCCTGATATTGGTAGACGGAGAGTGAGGTATCTTTCACTTATCTTATTACGCTCGATGAGGCGGCGATCTTTTTTAGAGTGTACTAGACCCCGGTGATATCTCAGATTTGAGCTGTATTGATGTGTGGACATAGATGAGGATTTGTATGCTTAAGTTGTATTTCACATCGCATGGCCTTGGGATGGCCGATATCATTCATGTCTTGCATCGCATAGCTTTGGTACGGCTAATGGTTTTCATGGATCCATCTGCACATTCCGCATTACTCTGATATTACATATTCATATTACTACCTTGTGCACACACTTTCACCACCCTCTAAGCTTTCTATGAGCTTATGCACGACCGTTGCGTGCAGATAACGTTGGGGCGCAGCAATGCTGAGGCAGGAGTGCTTTGCAAATCATTTTGGAGTTTTTATTCTTCATCGTTGTATTTCCCTTTATGCTCATTGTACTTGTAAAGTTTTTTATTATAGTGAAAATGTAATGGAGTTTTTGGTTATTGTTTGTGAGTTATGTCTTTGGTTATGCTTATTACAAATCAAACTAACGTTGAAAATCCTCCTCGTAGCATCCCAGGATCGGAACCTGGCGAATGGGAGCTGGGAGCCGAGAATGGAATTCTACGGAGGCTGTCGGCGCCGGATTCGGCAATTGAAAATTTTGTGAGCCCGGTCTCCGAGTTTGGGGCGTGACACCTTCCTTTATCCATAGGCATTTGGTCCATGTATTCTGAGAGTTTGTGGTTTTGAGCTATGGCCGTATTTGCTGGCTTGCAATCATGTAGCCCCACTTCTGACAGTAGGTCTAGCACATATTTTCTTTGTGATAAAAAAATGCCACTTCGTGATCTTGCCACCTCTATTCCCAAGAAATACTTAGGTCCACCCAAAATTTTCATCTCAAACTCAGCTGACAATTGCTCTTGTAATCTTAAAATTTCTTCTGCATCATCCCCCGTAATAATCATGTCATCTACGTAAATAATTAGGGCCGTCACCTTCTCTTGTCGATGCTTTAGGAAGAGAGTGTGATCTGCATTGCTTTGATTAAACCCGTACCTCCTCATGGCCGAGCTAAATCACCTAAACCATGCCCGAGGCAATTGTTTCAGCCCATATAATGCCCGTTCTAGCTTGCATACCACCTCAGTTTCGGAAGAGGACGTATAGCCTAGTGGAATATCCATATAGACTTCTTCTTCAAGATCGCCATGGAGAAAAGCGTTCTTCACGTCAAGTTGTAGTAGTGGCTAATCCAAATTCGCTGCAAGAGATAGTAAAACTCTGATAGTATTTAATTTAGCAACCGATGAAAAATTCTCCATATGATTTATACCGTATGTTTGTGTGAACCCCTTCGCCACTAGCCTTGCCTTGTAACGGTCAATGGATCCGTCAGATTTATATTTAATTGAAAACACCCATTTGCATCCTACTATCTTTTTCCCTTCAGGTCGTGGTATTAACCTCCATGTATTATTTTTCTACAAAGCATCTAACTCATCTTGTTTGACTGGTGCCTATTTGGAGTCGGCTAAGGCTTCCTCCACACTATTTGGAATATGATGGGAGGATAATGTCTCTGTGAAGGTCTTAATAGGCTTGGTTAAGTGCTGGGTGGACACATAATTCGCAATGGGGTATTTGGACCTCCTTGCTTCTTCATCAAGGGAGTATCTGTTAAGAGGCTTGCCCCGGTTTTGCCTGAAAAGCAACAGATATTCCACAGGGGTATTCGAGTCAGTAGTATATGGAGGAGTAGTGGGAGAGCTTACCTCAGGGTTGTTCTCAGTTGAAGATTCAGGCATTGTGGAGAGAGGGGGTTCTTGATCTTCTTCCAGAGCCACTACTTCACTAGCAGTAGTTTCTCTATGTTCAGCTTCTGCTATGTTCAAATGCTGTTGCAGTTCTGTATTATTTCTGGTCCACTGCTGCGCTGTATTATTTCTGATCCTCTCAATTTCAATTTCATGCTCTCCCGCGGTATTTGTAACTAGGCCCGCCATGAGCGAATTCAGCTCCTCACCCGTAGACTCCCCCTGAGGAACTGAATTTGGTACCATGGGAGAAAAAAAAGATTCGAATTCAAGGAAGGCGGCATCCATTGTGGTATAGGTTTTGTGAGTAGTAGGATTAAAACACTTATAGCCCTTTTTATGTAACCTGTAGCCTAGAAATAGACAATGCACAACACATGGATCAAGTTTGGTACGCTGGTTTTTGTGGAAATGAACAAAAACTACACAACTAAAAATTCTAAGGGGAAACATCAGTACAGTAGGTAGAAAGACATGAGAGGAGATCACTTGTAGACGAGTTTTAAAGTACAAGACTTTGGAGGGCATGCGATTTAGTAGGTACACCGCAACAGCTACGGCATCATCCCAGTAGCGGGGTGGAACATGGGACCCAAGAAGAAGAGCACGAGCTGTCTCCAGGATGTGGCGATTTTTGCGTTCGGTGACGTCATTCTATTGTGGGGTTTGAGAGCATGAAGTTTCATGAAGGAGACCATGTTGTTGGAAGTATGCTTGAAACCGTTGGTTGATAAATTCTCCTCCATTGTCTGACCGTAGAACTTGGATGTTGGCTGAAAATTGGTTTCAGATCATGACATGGAAGGCTTGAAATATTGAAAACACCTCATCTTTGGTCTTCATCAGGTAGAGTCATGTCATGCGGGTGCAGTCATCAACAAAAATTATAAACCAATGGTGACCAAAGTGAGTAGTACTTAGGGAGGGTCCCCAAACATCTGAATGTATTAGAGCAAAAGGAATAGTACTTTTATTCAAACTTGCAGGGTAAGAGATTCTATGGATCTTAGCCAAAATACAAGTATCACATTTAAACTCAGCATGTTGTAAGTGCAAAAATAAGTTCAGAAATAAGTGCCACAAATATCCAAATGATGGATGCCCTAGGCAGCGATGCCATAACCAGATTTCCCATTCTTTGCTACTTGTCTGATGATGCATGTGATGTGCTGTCCCTTGGCTAAAATCGTCCAAGTAGTAGAGCCCTCCTCTCTTCGTACCACGCCTAATAATCTTCTTATTGAGAACATCCTGAAGGAGACAGAAAGTAGGGTAGATCAATGCAACATAGTTAAGCTCTTCAGTTACTTGACTTACAGACATTAATTTATTTGATAATGAGGGAACAAGGAGAGTATGAGTTAAGGAGAGGGAGGGTGATAAAGATACGGTGCCAACCCCTATGACCGGATATGCAACCCCATTTGCATTAGCAATACTAGTCCGCCGTGGTTGAGTGGTATGGAAAAAATCCTTGGGATCAAACGTCATATGGTCAGTAGCCCCAGAGTCTATAATCCATGCCCCTGCATCCTGAGAGGTAGAGCTATAGAAAACTCGGCCACAGTTACCTTGGTCCACAGATGTGGAAGGATCGGTCAGAGGGATGAGCGAGAGATGAGGCTCGGCTATGACCACAACAGCTTTGCCCATGCCGTCCTCAAGTGCTGTTGAGTCCTTTTTCTTCCTAGCTTGTAACTCATGCCACCACTCAGGATACCCATGTAGCTTGAAGCAGGTATCACGAGTGTGTTTGGCATTTCCACAGTGTGTGCACTTGCTTCCAGCAGATGGACCTTTCAATTTGAAAGAGGAGTTGTGCTTCCCTGTCACCAGCATTGGCTGTTGGCCATTGTTCGAGCCTTTAGTGGCCATGACAGCGCCATTAGTTAGAGTTTCTACCCCGGATGCCATTACAGCCTGACCGGTGTCCTCCCTTCGAACATGTGTGTAGGCTTGTTCGATTGTAGGAAATGGCTTCAGTTGGAGGACATCACTCCGGATGTGATCGAGTTGGTCATCCAATCCATCTAAGAAAATGTAAACTCTTTCTTCCTGTAATAGAGAATTGTATTTTTAGATGTCTGTTATGTACTGCATTAGATTTGGACGGCGGAAGTCAATCTCACGCCACAGCCGTTGTAAATCGTTAAAGTATTTTTCTAGTGATCCGCCTCCTTGCAGCATCCATGTTACCCTACGCCGGAGTTCATAAACCTGTGAAGTATTAGTACCATCGAAATAAGTAGTAGCAATGGAGTACCAAACTTGTTTAGCCGTTGGGAAGTGGATGAAATTTGGGACCAGAGACGGGTCCATGGAGTTAATCAACCATCCTTTCACTATGGCATTTTCAGTGCGCCACCTGCGAAATCTCAGATCTGTTTCAGATGGTGGAGGAGAATTACCGTTAATATATCCCAGTTTATCCTTGCCTGAGATGTACATCTCAGCCACTTGGGACCATAGGCCATAGTTGGATCCATCCAACTTAATGCTGATCGGCACAGTAGGAGAATCGGTGGTCTGGGCTTTGGTCAAAGCCTCCGTCATTCTGGTCGTGAGGTTGTCAAGAATGGAATCAGTGGAATCAGTGGAGGTGAAGTCATGCAGCCATGGATTATGAGTGGTTGGTGTCCCGTTTTCTGTCAGATTACAAGAAACCCAGAGCCGAAATGCTCTGATACCATGTCAGACATGAAATTTTCTAGTAAAACTTTTTTTCGTATATTTCCTTTGAACTATTTACAGGATATATAGATACAAGAAGGAATATTTTTGGGGCCTATTCTTAGCCCATACAGCTAGACTCACAGTTGTCCCTTAAACTAAGGGATTTGATACAATTAGGTGGGATTTGATACAATTAGGTTCCTATTTTCTTGTGATTCTAACAACTCACGCCAACAATTGTTAGAGTGTGAAATCATATGTTGTTTCTTAACACTCCGAGAGATTAAATCATGGCCCAAGAAAATTACAAACCTCGAAGTGGAGCATCTATCATTAGGATCACGATCAGTATAGGTAACCATTTGGAGATAAATGTGGAGGAGATCTGTTAACATGCTCAAGCTCAGCCATGTCCAAAGAAAATCTAGAACATTTCCCATCTTATTTTATAGTTGATGTAGGACGTGGCACAGATATATTCCTAGCATCGCTGGACCAAAAGAAGGCCAAACAAAAGTAAAAGTAGTCCATCATATCTCGGCCCAAGGAATGACATAATTGGGCCCTAGGTGTATCTAACTCGAAGAAATTCAATTCGAATAGGGAGAAATCACAGTTTGAAGTGTGAAACATAAATTGGCCATAACTTTTGATACAAGTATCATTATGGGATGCACAACCTATCAATATTTACCATAACGGGCCATTTGGTGTCAATTGACCCACAACATGGGTCGCGTCTAATCATTTTGTGAGAAAACATATGCTTACCACTCAAAAATGGGATTTTTGAAAATTTTTATTATTTTTACGAATTCCAATTTTTGTAGTATTTCCTTAATTTTAGAATTTTATATTTTTATCTTTTTTAAAAAATACTTCTAATTATGATAGGACTCTTCTAGTAAGGTTTATCTAGACTTTTTATTTTTGGCAAATTATGTTTTAGATGAGTTTTACTATTTGGGATAATTCTACTAGGTTAAAATTTTACTTTTTTAATAATTATAAATTTTAATTATTTATTTATTTATTAGTTTTGTAATTGAGAAATCATGGACAATTAGACATTGTTAAATAAAAAAATTATTTTGAGTTTTCTTATTTTTTCTTGTGTTTTAAAAAAATACCCTTGTGGATTCAAGCTTTTAATCACTTGAGAAAGACAGTAATCTTCTTCTCATTATTTCACGTTATTCCCTGCGTCAATTGGTATCAGGCCAAGGCTTTTCCTTGGTTCGATGGATTCTAATAATGGTTCAAGCAACAAATATATGGACGGTGCTCCAAGGAATAATCCTATCATGGCAGTAGCGTTTGTAGCTTTCCAATAGGAGAATTGGCAAGCAATGCAAGGACTACAAGCAACGATTGTCGGCTATTTGACGAAAGTCATATGACATATCAGTGTTCGTAGTTATAAACAACATGAGATCAGCGATGGAACTCGAGGTTATCATGTTCGTGGTGTGACATTTGTGATGAATCCCAGGCCAGCACCTGATAGTGATGAATTACAAGCTACCACTCTTATCGTGTGAAAACAGTTATACACGCCGAAGGAGGAGATAGATCTGTAGTGGCACAACTTCTTTCGAACGAAGTATATTGTGAACCAAAGGGTTATTGATGTGAACATAGATGGCAGAAGCATCAAGAATCTCGTGTTGAAACTATGGTGAAAAAGTTATAACTAAAGATTAAAAAAAGAACATCTCTCTATACACAATTGGATGGATTAAGGAGGTTAGTGAAACAAAGGTAATTGAACGATGTCATACTCCTTTCTTCATTAGTAAATATTATAAGGACAAAGTAATATATGACGTATTTGAAATGGAGGCTTGTCATATGTTATATATTTAGTCAACCATGGCAATATGATGTTGCTGCCACGCATAAAGGCCAAGATAATATTTTTATTTTTACTAAAGATAGTAGAAAAATTATCCTCACCCCTATGAGAATGGAGAACCAACCCAAGATTCATGTCATATATAGGATACGTTGTTCTTCCTCTTCACTTTCCTACACCCTTCCCTGCGTCAATTGGTATTAGAGCTGATATCAGCCTTGCTAAAACCTAAGAAGGATGGGAGTTGGCATATATATATTGATAGTTGAGTCATAAACAAAATAACTATGAAGTATTGGTTTCCTATACCATGGTTGGACACCATGTTAGACATGCTGGAAGGGGTAAAAATATTCTCCAAACTGGATCTGAGGAATGGTTACCATAAAATCCATATTAGGTTGAGTGACGAGTGGAAAACAACGTTTAAGACTAAGGAGGGCCTATATAAGTGGCTGGTTATGCCCTTTAGACTATTGAATGCGCCTGAAACATCTATGAGGTTAATGAATCAGGTTTTAAAACTATTTATTGAGTGATTCGTAGTAGTATATTTCGATGATATTCTGATTTACAGTCAGACTGAGACAGACCATGTGGAGCATCTTAAGCAGGTGTTTCAAGTGCTTAAAAAAAAACTATACCTTAATCTAAAGAAGTGCAGTTTCCTAATAAAAAAACCACTTATTTGTTAGCTTTATAATCACGTTCACAGGAATCTGTGTAGACAAAGAGAAAGTGGAAGCCATCAGAGAGTGGATGGTCCTAAAAAATATTCATAAAGCGTGAAGTTTTCATAGGTTGATAACTTTCTATCATTAGTTCGTGAGGAACCTTAGTACCATCGTGGCCCCTATTACTAATTGCAAGAAGAAATGCCAGTTTTAATTGTGAACTAAGAAGGCAAACAGAAGTTTTGTAGAGATTAAGGAACAATTATCTATCAGCCCGGTCCTTATTCTCCCTACCTTTGACAAGTTATTCGAGGTCGAGTGCGATGCTTCTTATGTGGGTATTAGAGGTGTGTGTCTCAAGAGGGTAGACCAGTAGCATTCTACAGTGAGAAGCCAAGTGAAGGTCATAAGAAGCAATCAACATATGAGCTGGAGTTATATGCAGTCATCTAGGCCCTGCGCCATTGGAAACATTATTTGATCCAGAGGAAGTTTATCCTCTATACGAATCATTAAGTCCTCAAATATATTAACAGTCAAGCTAATGTCAATCACGTACATGCCAGATGAATTTCTTTCTTATATGAATTCACATTCGTATTGAAGCATAAAGCAGGGTAGCAAAACAAGATTGTTGATGCACTTAGTGGATGAACGGCCTTACTCATTACCATGAGTAATGAGGTGTAGGGTTCGAGTCTTTTAAAGAATTATATGCAGATGACGACAACTTCAAGGACACGTTGGCTAGATGTCAGGTGGGTCAGTTGAGTAACGTGTATATACAAGACAGTTTTCTCTTTAAAGAAAACCATTTATGCATTTCACAGAGAGAGCGTGCAATTCAAGAGTTATATGGCAGTGGCCTCAGTGGTCACTTAAAGATAAAAAAGGCTTCTAAAGTGGAGAGCCATTCTCTCATAACTGAATATGATTTCATCTAAAAATCTAAGAAGATGAGAGAGACTAATGCATTAATTGAAAACGAAAAAGAAGTAGAACTCATAAACATCTCAGAGATCATTCAAGAATCTGATGAGAAAATAAAGATCAATATATTAGTTGAAAAGGAAAAAGAAATGGATGTCACGGAATATTCCTGAGAAGTTAAAACTAGTATTACAAGAATTTAAGGAAATCATGTCCGATGAACTCCCCAGTAAGTTGCCCCCTGTGCGGGATATTCAACATTATATTGACCTTGTCCTGCGAACAATTCTACCTAGTCGCCCACTTTATTAGAGCAGTGCAAAAGAATGCGAAATCTTACAAGGACAAGTGAAAAAACTGATTCATAAGGGTCTAAGTGTTGTGTTAGCTCCCTTGATGCCCAAACGTTATAGGAGTCTAATGTCAAGGAAGGAGCTGATAAACATCATCGCCAAACGGTGTTTAAAGTAAGTGATAATGTACTAGTTCACCTGCACAAGGAGATATTTCGGACTGAGACATAAAAAGTAAAGGAATAAGAAGATCAGCGCCTATGTTATTGATTCTCCCAAGGACATGGAGATGTCATGGACTTTCATTGTGTTAGACTTTTATGAGTATCATGAGCCAAAGTCCATTGAATAATTCAATGGTGAGTTCTTTCTAAGTGGAGGGAATTGATGTAGGATGTGACAAAGATACATTCCTAGCATGGCAGTACCTAAAGAAGGCCAGACATAAGCGAAAGTACTTCGTCAGATATAGATCCAATCCTACGTAGGGCATCACATAATTGGGCCCCAAGCGTATCTGGCTCAAAAGAAATTTAATATGGAGAGGGAGAAATTACCGTTTGAAGTGTGAACCATAAATCAACCATAACTTTTTATCCGAGTATCGTTACGGGACGCACGACCTATCAATTTTTACCATAAATGGGATTTTAGGAAATTTTTACTATTTTTAGTAATTCCGATTTTATTAGTATTTCCTTATTTTTAGACTTTTAGCTTTTCATTTTTTAAAAAATAAAAATAAATTTACGTATAATCATGCTATGACTCTTCTAATAAAGTTTATCTAGACTTTTTATTTTTGGTAAATTAGGTTTTAGATAAATTTTATTATTTTGGGTAACTTCTATTAGGGTTAAAATTTTGCTATTTTTGGTCATTATGAATTTTAGTTTTTTTAATTTATTTATTAGTAGTGTAATTAAGAAATCCTGAATAACTAGACATTATTGAATATAAAAAAATATATATTTAAGTTTTATCTCTTTTTTCTTATAAATTTTAAAAAATACCACCGTGAATTCAAGGTTTTAATCACTTGAGGAAGAACTTGATCTTATTCTCATGCTCTTCCTTACGCCGATAGTTTATGGCCCATGATCGCTTTCAGATGCTAAATGTGAAAAAAAAAATGAAAACATAAGTTATTTTACAAATTCAAGTAAATCACTGGATCATGCATCTCATATCACCCATGTAATTAAGTTAGTACGCACATGCATGACTTGGGCAAAATTGCGCTTGAGCAAGCATTTCAAGAAAGCTCTGTGCCTCTCTGGCTCGCACGTTCATTTTCATTGAAATCTTGGCAGGAGATCACATTTAAGCACCATGTCCTACCGAGTCCCAAGTCGAGAGAGAGAGAGAGTGTGTGTGTGTGTGTGCGCGCGCGCGCGCGCGTGCGGGCGTACCAACTTAACACCCATCCACTGATGTTTTTGAAACCTGATATATATCCATTCAAATAACACCATCAACCAAACCAACCTCTCTACACTGAAGAAGGAAGAGGAGAAGGAGAAGAAGAAGAAGAAGAAGAACACAGATGAGAAAGAGTTGTAACTCCCACACCTTAGTAGTAGCAACTCTCCTCATCCTCCACTTCATAAAAGATGTATATATCAGCGTCCTCAGGCAATCTAAAACTCACCCTCTTCCCCGAATTCACACTCTTGCTTTTCCTTAGACAAGGAGTCAAACCTCCTTCACTTCCTTCTCCAACCTCCACAATCTCACTCTTGCTTTTCCTATGACAAGAAACCAATCCCCCTTCAATGCTTTCTCCAACTTCCTCTTCCTTCTCCATTTGTCGACTTTCTCTTGATAGAGGAGATTTGTCGGCCACCCTCATTTTCCTCTCCATATAGATCATCTCATTTGATTTAGAGAAGTGGGCCTTGATTCTCATAGTAGAAGGGCTAGTAGCAAGTGACAAGTGGCCATGTACATTCAAATCCCTTGGTTGAGATAACTTGGCATGGACATTCATTAATGATGAAGGGCTAGAAATCATTGGACGAACCTTGCCAGCCTGTTTGAAGACTGGGACATCACCTACACTAGGGCAACCAGGCTTCATGGCTGGAGAATTGAGTATCCATTCCTCCAACGTCGGTCGCCGCCGTATTTTTGCCGTCTTCGCCAACGTATTCTCCCCCCTTTGGTGGGGCACTGGGAAATACAAGGAGCGATTATCTTTAAGGCCACCGTCGTCGGCGTCCTTCGGCCGTCCATCCGGTTTCGATTGCTTGAGACAACACAAGTGTCCTCCCATTTTCATTCATGTTATGATACCATGATTGAGTGTTTGGATGAGGGGTTTTTAAAGATAGATAGATAGATAGATAGACAGAGACAGAGAAGAGACGGCCATGAACAGACATGGAGGAGATCATATGGATCATCACATGGCCCACCTAGCTAACCTAGGTATCATCCAACACTTAATGGATGGAATATTTTTGGGTGTCTCTTCCCTAACACCCCATGAGATACTGAATTTACACCGACGAATATGAATTTGAGATTTGTAGGTCCAACATGGGGGTGCAGCTTGGCATCCGTAGATGTCCCCGTACGTATGAACATGGCATATGAGTTGATGATCCATTCCATTCATTAGGTGGGCCCCCATGTATATATTCTCTAGACCAAGTATTGGATTGTTCTACTTATCATGTGGGCCACAATTTTCGAAATGATCAAACGGTTAAAGTTAGCCTAACACAAGCTGTGTGTCCCATATGATGAGCTGATTGGATTGATTCTTTGGCCAGGTAATCCAGTTATCCGGACCCACCAGTGGATGATCATGCACGTGGGCCACACTTACAGCCTTGCATGGGGCTGTAGTGCATGGGATGTGCATTGTAAGCGCATGTGGGATTAACAACGTCAATGGAGGAAGCGGATTGGCTGGTGTACCACACACTAACGACCTGGCTGGTGTTCGTACGTGTCGTGCGAAGATGAGCGCTAACGCTTCTCGCTCACTTTGTAGGAACGGTTGAGATCGAAGTTACATGGGCCCATGATGATGTATTTATTATATCCAAACCGTTCATCCATTTGGAAAGATCATTTTAAAGCATAATGAGAAAAATTAGTCATATCCAAAGTTCGAGTGGATCACACCACAAATAGAAGTGGGACAATGATTCTCACCGTTAAAACATTAGTAGGGCCCACATAACGTTTATTTTCCATCCAATATGTTAATAAGGTTACACAGACCTGGATGAAGAGACAAAAAAAAATCATACTGATCCAAAACTTCTGTTACCCCAAAAGGGTTTCAATGGTAAACGTTCAATCCACTACTGATTTTGCAGTCTGGTCCACTTGATCATTTGATATGTCTTAGTTTTCTTCCGTAGACTTAAGACGATCTTGCAAAATGGATAGATGGTTTGGATATAAGGCATACCTCATGATGGGACTCACAGAACTTGGTGACGTCAACACACCAGCCGGATCGGTGGGTTTGGTACACCAGCCAATCCGCTTCCGTCAATGGATACGTTGGTCAAAAACATTGAACGTGGAACTGTCACTGTAACTACGGAAGTTTGCTAAATCCACGCGCGTATGGGAGCCTACACATCCACATGCGGGGCGAACGTATCACAATGTGCCACGTATCTGAGATCTAAGCTTTCCATCAGGTGAGGTATCCTGTTGAGATATTCAGGTATAAAAATCATTCTATTTCACATATCAGGAAGGCCATAGGAAATTAAAAATGATTTTGACCGTCAATTTATTTTGTATCTTGTGGCCAACTTTAAGAGTTAAATTATTTGATTTCTTACAAAACGAATATAAGAACTATATCCAACCTTATGAAAAGATTAGATCTTATACATGTGTTTCATATTTTCACGTGTACCCCGCATGTGGATGTGTACGGATTTACACGAGCGGGTGGTGGAATTACTAAAACGTTCCACTCGCAAATGTGAGTTCTGCAAATCCCACACGCGTGTACACCTTGTCTCTCTACACGACACTGCACGTGCTGACATGGTACGTATGTGAAATAGACTAGAAGTCCATCAGGTGGGCTACATTATGAAAACTTCTTACCCTGAAGGTCTTGATCATGTGGGACATAGTGTATAAAACAAACTAACGGCTTTAAAAGCTCATATTATCTGTCCATTTGTTTCATACATTGTGGTCCAACTGATGAGTGGACTCGCCTGATTTTTTAATACAATATCTACACAGAAGATCCCACCTGATGGATCGCTCAGATCTTGTGCATATTTTCAATATCAACTCACGCACCGGCGTGTAGATACCACAAGGCTACACACGTGTGCGCTTAGAAAACCCAAAGCGGATTGCCTGTGATATTCCTGTGAGGCTGTGACCGGAGCCCTGTGGGACCCAAAGAGATGTAAGTGAAAAATCCACTCCGTCCATCCGTTTTTCAAGACCATAATAGGACAGGATTCTAAAATTCAGAGAGACTCAAAACTCATCTGAACCATACCACACGAAACAGAGAGTATTGAACGTCTGAGAATGGAAGAAGTTTTTTATTAGGATAATATTTGTGCCTACAGTTTATCTGAGTGTTAATAACCCTACGAACGGTTTGGATGGCATATAAACATCATGGTCAGCTCCAGGAAGGTTTCAACAGTGAACGTTTTTGGTGTGTCCCACCTGAGTTTTGGGTCTATCTTATTTTTACATTCGTGCACTATTGTGATCTTTAAAAACATACGGATGGAGTGGATTTGTCACGGACATCTATGTGGACCCCACACAGCCCCAGGCACAGATATATCTATGTGCCCGGGGTCACAGGCAACCCGCTTCCTAGCAAACCTGATGTAGATTATATAATCCATATAAAAATTGTGGGTCCCCATTTGGACGGATAAGATTTGTTGGTTGACGTCAGCTTTTACTAGGCCACATCATTTTGTCAAAATCCAATCTGACAAAAGAAGGATTGATAATATCGAAGGCTAATTTTTATTTTGGCCGTGTTTGGCTTGAAAGTGAGACAATTGAAGTGAGCAAGGAAAGATCAGCTTTTGATAACGCCCACAAACATCTACACATTGGAATACGAGGAGGTTTGTCTTTTTTCCATGTCCTTGAATATATTATGTTGCAAATAATAATAATAATAATGATAATATCATCTGGAATCTATGTTAATATGTTGGTGTAAGAAAGAGGATTGGTCCGCATCAAGAGGACATTGATTCTATAGAGTATAGTTCTAAAACTTGGTTGTGACTCGATTTAAAACTCGGATGAGTCAACTCGATGAGATTCTAATCCTAGCGACTAGGAACACCTTCCACACAGTCCTGAAAAACTCAAAGAAACAAAAACAAAAAAAAAAAAAACAAAAGACTTCAAGTGGTCTGAGTTGAGTCGACTTGCCCGGATTTCACTAAGGGCCTGTTTGGGAGCATGGATTTGGAACCCCCTTGGATTCAAAACCCCCTGGACTTGAAATCCTCAAAGTGTGTTTGGCACCCTGAAGTGTGAATTAACTTTAATCCGAAAGTAGCTATGCGTGGTATATTTACAAAGTTTTGAATTTAATTACTAAATCAACTTTAATATCTCTAATTAGTGAGATATGTAATTTTTGACGCAATGGTTGTGATAAGCCCACTGAAATATATGCTTTGCACGAAAACGATGAAATTCCAAATCTCGGATGGGCCACAAGCACAAGATCATGTCTGAGTGACTAACTAACGATTTTCAATCATTGATTTACATGGATAATGTTTGGACAGTGCTGATCATCATTAGTGAGCCATGTGCGTAATAGAGTGATAGTATAATAACACATATGTTATGTACACCTGCAACTATTGAAATGATTTTAGGTGTAATCCAAGCTCTCATCATGAATTTCAAACCCCCTCAAAGAGGGCATTTGAAACCCTCGTTTACTTTATGCTGCCAAATAGCCAGGGGATTTAAAACCCTCCCAAATCCCCTAGAATCCACGGTGCCAAACGACCCCTAAGGCTTTGAAAGAAAATCTAGTCATGCCTTGATAAAATTTTAAGAAAAATCTTTAAAAATCGGCAAAACTTGTCTTGACCTTGCATAACTTGATGATATTTATATATTATTTATACTTTTAAATATTTAAACCAACTATGTTTAAGGTCTGAGTTTTCTTTTCATGTTTTTAAATTATGGGCATGCACATGACTTTATGTCAGCTTGGTAACTCCATCAGGTAATTGTTGCAGATGTGGCATGCATGAAAAAAATATGAACCACTCATTTAGTAGGTCGATTAGGGCCCGTTTGGATACCACCAAATAAGTTACTTTTTCTACTTACAACAATAGATAAGTGACTTATTTTTGATAAGTTTGGCTTATAATTAGGTATAAGTTATTTTTTAACTTATAAGTATTTAATCATTTCAATTAAATTTTTTAGCTTTTTTCCTTTTTGTAAGGTGCTAAAGAGAGGCATACAAGAGATGAAAAAGAGAAGTTGATAAGTATGTTATTTACCAAACATACTTATCTTCTTAATAATAAGTAGAAATTAAGATAAGTTACTTATGGCATAAGTAGTTTATCTTAAGCAACTTATGATCCAAATGCCCCCTTAGTGCAACAGGCCATAATTCAGAAATTTCACTATTTGGATTATCCTTGATGGGGTTTTTCTCCTCAGTTCAGAGGAGAGACGGTGTAGTGGTTGAAATTTCGGAGGGTTTCATCGCGCTGCTCGACCGGTCGTGGGTGGTCTTCGACCGGTCGTGGGAGGCACTCAACCGGTCGTAGGTTCGAGCCCTGGCATGACTCAAAGTCCAGCGAGTTGTTGCTAATTTTCTCCGCGATCTACGATCAGTCGTGGGTGAGCTACGATCAGTTGTAGGCAGCTAAGACCAGTCCTTGAATTTCTAGGATCAGTCCTGAAATTTCTAGGACCGGTCCTAAGTAACGCAGTTTTTGCGCGAAATTACAGATTTAAGTCCTTTCGCAACAGGGATGCGGAAAGGAGTTTTCTAAAACTATAAAAAGGGGTTCCTAGGGTTTTCTAGGGGATTATGATGTATGAGAAAAGCACAAGAGGGTTTCCCTAAAGGGTTTAGGGATATCAAGGGTGAGAGAGAGAGAGAGAGAAAAGAGAGAGAGGAAGCTTGTGGAAGGGAGTCGTTGTCTCAACGCTTCTACGTCCTCGTGATCGGTAAGATCTCTCAGTTTTCTTTTTATTCTCTTATTGTTTATCCACTCCTGCGAGAGTGAAGAATGTTGTAAACGTTCTACTTCATAGTGGATTGTTGATCTGGCCGAGGTCCCGTGGTTTTACCTCTTTGAGGGTTTTCCACGTAAAAATCTCTTGTGTGGTGTGTGATTGTTACTTTGATTGTTTTCATTGCATTATTATCTCATAATTCTGGTTCGTTCTGGAGGGCTAGATCCTAAGGTTTTGTTCAAGGTCCTCAACAAAGTGGTATCAGAGCGCTAAGTTCATTAAACGGGTAGGATCGGTTTGGAATTATGGAAGGTGGCTCATCAAGGATGATCAGCCTCAATGGTTCTAACTAGACCATATGGAAGGCTAAGATGGAGGACTTGCTTTATTACAAGGATCTATATTCTCCAATTTTAGGCATATCAGCAAAATCCAAGGATATGTCTGAGGATGATTGAAAGAAGTTGGACCGGAAGGCGGTGGGGTTTATTAGACAATGGTTGGATGATTCTGTATTCCACCATGTGTCTACGAAAACCTCAACTGCTAGCCTATGGCTGAAACTACAAGGGTTGTATGAGAGGAAGACAACCGGTAATAAGATTTTTCTGATAAGGCGACTTGTGAATCTCAAGTTTAAGGATGGTGGTTCTGTGGCTGAGCACATGAATGAGGTCAGCAATATAGTGAACGAACTCTCCTCTATGAAGATGGTCCTGGATGATAAATTGCAGGCTTTACTATTGCTTAATTCATTGCCTGACAGTTGGGAGACATTGGTGGTATCTCTAAGTAACTTCGAGCCAGACAGAAAGGTATTCATGGAACAGGTTACTAGCTATCTCTTCAATGAAGAGACAAGGAGGAAGTCTCAGAGGTCTACTCAGCAAGAGGCACTTGTGACACAGGAACGGGGGAGAGGAAAGAATAGGAAGGGTGGGAAGGCCCGAGATAAATCAAGAGGCAAGTCGAGTAACAGAAAAGATGTTGAATGCTAGAACTGTGCCAAGAAGGGCCACTACAAGCATAAATGTCGTAAGAATAAGAACGACAAGAAAGGAAAAGGAAAGGAAAAGGAAGATGAATCTGATTCCACTACGGTCGCTTCAGATGGCGACATTGTTATTATTCTTTCCACAGATCACGATGTATGTCTCACAGCTACGAGTCAGGATACCGACTAGGTGATTGACTCAGGAGCTTCTTTTCATGTGACTCCACGTAGGGACTTCTTCACAAGCTACAAGTCAGGTGACTATGGGACCGTGAAGATGAGAAATTCTGGCATATCGAAGATCGTAGGGGTCAGTGATATTTGTGTGAAAACTGATGTGGGATGCACATTGGTTCTCAGAGATATGAGGCATATCCCATACCTTCGCCTCAACTTGATGTCGACGGGAAGGTTGGATGATGATGGCTATGAAAGCCGGTTTGTTGGTGGGCGCTAGAAGCTCATCAAGGGTTTGTTGATCGCAGCCAAAGGAAAGAAGTGTTGCACCCTTTACAAGGTAAGTGTCAATGTGTGTAAGGGTGGATTGAATGCAGTGGAAGATTCAGCTATTGACATGTGGCACAAGCATCTAGGCCACATGAGTGAAAAATTACTTTAACTACTAGCGAGGAAGCGACTCCTTCCAGACGTGACAGGTATGCTTCTCAAAACCTGTCTTGATTGTTTATCAGGGAAACAACATAGAGTTTCATTCGTTAAAACTGCTTCTCATGTTAATAAAGTGCATACATTAGATTTGGTTTATTCTGATGTTTGTGGTCCTATGAGGATAAAAACCTTGGGTGGGGCATTATATTTTGTTACTTTTATAGATGATGCATCTAGGAGGGTTTGGATTTATGCATTGAAATCCAAGGACGAGGTCTTTGGTGTGTTTAAGTTGTTTCATGCTATGGTCGAGAGAGAGACAGGTGGATCATTGAAGTGCTTCCGCACTGACAATGATGGTGAATACATTGGCGACTTTCACGAGTACTGCAAATCCCTGGGTATACGGCATGAACAGACAGTTCCCAAGACCCCCCAACATAATTGTGTAGCTGAGCGAATGAATCGCACCATTGTTGAGAGAATCAGATGTATGTTATCCCATGCGAAATTGCCCAAGACGTTCTTGGGAGAAGCAATGCACACAGTGGTGTATCTGATAAACAGGTCTCCATCAACCCCGTTGAATGGAGAAGTACTCGAGAAGGTGTGGACTGGACAGGATCCATCGTACAGTCATCTCAGGGTGTTTGGATGCAGGGCATCCGTTCACGTACCGAAGGACGAGAGATTCAAGCTCGATATGAAGATCAGGCAGTGTGTGTTCTTAGGGTACGGTGATGAAAAGTTTGGTTACAGAGATACGACCGAGAGGAAGCTCGTCAGGAGCAGAAATGTGGTTTTCTTTGAAGATCAGTGTATTGGAGACATTGGTAAGCCAGAGAAGAACCAGCCTAGTTCAGGTGAGCTAGAAAACATGGATCCAGTTATTCCTCCCGTGGTGCCTGATGACGGGAGAGTACAGCAAGGTGCAAAGGATGATGGAGTTTGATGAGTGTCAAATATTGCATATTAGACCCTGACTATTACCTGATTTTACCAACATGATAATGCTTAATGCCATATTTTAATTGTGTTTTTATTACAAAATGTAATCAGGAGCGTTGATTGAAAAATGATATTAAAAGCGTGGATTTGACGCTCTGAAGTAACCAAAGCAAAAAGACGGATTCTAGAGGACCAATATTAAAGAATTTATATTTCAGGGATCCGAGAAAATCAAGCCGTTCACATTAAAGAGGCCTGAAATTGGTCCAAAATGCAAGATCACAGGGTTTCCGCCATCCGATTGATCTGAAACTTCATACATGATATGAGGGCCATAAATTAACCGTACATATTGAATTTCAACCATTGGGTCACTGAGGAAGTGGCCCAACGGTTAGATCAGGCCCTTAATTCATTAAGTGGGAACCACCTGATATTTGGAATTGCCTCAAATTGGTCTCAACGCCTTAAATGGGGATACCAATCATATGGTCGGATCAGATTTTGATAAAAAATCACAGTGGGCCCCGTATGTGATGCATGTACACCATGCACATCAATGCTCGCCGTGCGCCGGTCCTGAATTGCTGGTCCAAGTCGGTTTGACCGACTATCCTTCTAAAAACGGAGATTGCTGTTTGCAGCGTCCGCACAGAGGCCGTGAACGAACAGTTGTGGGCCCCACTCATCGTCCTTAAGTTTGATCCATACCGTTCATTCTTTCTCTGAGGCATCCATAATCATCGCCTAAGTGTCGGAATCCTGGAAGACAACAGCAATATAATTTCAGCCTTTAAAACGCACAACGGACGGTAAAGTAGAAAATCAGGTGGACTGCATTAAAAGCAACCCAAAGTCAATCATTTCCAACTGAAATTTCGACGTACATCCAATGGACGGTACAGATTTATCAAAAGACGTTGATCATGGGCCCTACCAGTGCCACAGCGGAAGAGTTATGCGTCTCTAGTTCGCGACCGAACGCAGCCCCATTTTTGCGGGCTATGGTGTGGTCTCTGGGATGATCAGATGGAAGATCTGATCCGTCCATCTTGTAGGCCACTCAAAAACGTCCCAAGTGACGTTGATCATTTGGACAGTATTACAGGCAAAAGGATGCTGGGTGGTTGCAAATATGGCTGTGTACACGCGCACGCGGCTGCTGCTGCGTATTGTTTCCATCGCCCTAACAGCTATAAAAGGACCTGGAGGCAGCCGGAGGAGTCAAGATTCAGACCTTTGGGAAGATCCAGAGCTTGGGTAGAGCTGTGAAGAGAAGAAAGAGGAGAGAGAGAGAGGAAGGAAGATGTTCATATTGTTCATATTTATTACTTTTTTCCTAATTAATTTTATGGATTGCTAGACTTCTCAGCTAGGGCTGAGATGAAGCCTAATTTGATTGACTCTTGTTTATGTTGAATTTATTTTAATTTGATTGATTTGTTTCTTTTTCTAATGTGCTTTCTTGAGATTTTCATACTTCTTCATTCTATGAGCTCAACCATAGTCTAGATATGGATGTTGTTTGGAATATTATTCTAGGTGCTTATGTCTGATCATGAACAGGTTTCCTATAGACGAAGAAACAAGATTCTACATCTCTTCATGCCTGACCATGGATGGAAAGATGTGATCCATATGCTTTAAAGGATTATACATTCTGTGTGCCCGACCAAGGACATAGGATGTGCTTTGTTTATTAAATTTACATCAATTTGAATTAGGATAAATCAACAGGTAAAATAAGGGTTATGATAGTTAGGGGTGGATTCAAGAGTCCTAGTCTTCTCATCGATTGGATTTTACTCACTACTCTCAGTTACTTTTTCATTGATTTTTGTTTAGTTTTCTTAATTATTACCTGAATTCTTTGTTGGATTAGTTAAGAAGAATCGTAACATTCAAATTGTGACAATCAGTCCTCGTGGGAACGATCTCGTAATACGTACCATATCTACATTTGATTCGTATACTTGCGAGTTAAAATCATTTAAATCAGATTAGTTTAAATTAAAACATATGAGTTCCTACAGAAGATGTACCGGGGGAGCAGCCCCCACTTAATCCACCTGTTGAGCCACAGGTGAGGAGGTTATCTAGGGACAGACAACCGTCTAAGAGGTACTCACCGCATGAGTACATTATGTTGACTGATGGAGGAGAGTCAGAAGATTATTCTGAGGCCCTAGCCGATAAGCATAAGGATGAATGGTTGAAAGCTATATAAGAGGAGATGGAATCCTTGTATAAGAACCACACTTATGACATGGTGAAATTGCCTAAGGGCAAGAAAGCTCTGAGCAACAAGTGGGTGTTTAGAAAGAAGGTTGAGCAGAAGAATTCACAGACGAGGTTTAAGGCCATACTTGTGGTAAAAGGATTCGGTCAGAGGAAAGGCATAGACTTCGAGGAGATATTCTCACCAGTGGTGAAGATGACATCCATACGGGTGTTGCTTAGGTTGGCAGCTAGCATGGATCTGGAGATAGAACAGTTGGACGTTAAAACTACTTTTCTTCATGGTGACCTGGAAGAAGAGATTTACATGCACCAACCAGAGGGGTTCGAAGTCAAGGATAAGGAACATATTGTGTGTAGGCTAAGGAAGAGCTTGTATGGGCTGAAACAAGCTCCATGGCAATGGTACAAGAAGTTCGATTCGTTCATGTTACAACATAGGTATGGCAGAACGGAGTCGGACCACTGTGTGTTCACGCGGAAGTTCTCGGATGGTGATTTCTTAGTTCTGCTCTTATACGTTCATGACATGCTCATCATGAGAAAAGACATCAAGAAGATCGACAGGCTGAAACAGGAGTTGGGCAAGTCATTTAAGATGAAAGACTTGGGCCCGGCTAAACAGATCCTAGGAATGGAGATAACCCGTGACAAAAGCAGTAGAAAACTTTGGCTGTCACAAGAGCGGTATATTGAGAAAGTCCTAGAGCATTTCAATATGAATGCAGCGAAGCCGGTTAGTACTTCACTAGATGGTCACTTCATATTGAGCGATAAGCAGTGTCCCAAGACGAAGGCAGATGTGGAAGAGATGCAGAAGATACCCTATGCGTCAACCGTAGGAAGTTTGATGTATGCTATGGTGTGTACATGTAACGCCTTAAAAAATCGGGGTCGTGTATACGCTAGACTCCCGAGTTTCCGAGTGTCACTTATCATCAATTTTATGATTTTAAGATTTAATCAAGTTTAAACACGCAGCCTGAAATTACTTGGAGCATGAAACACAACCACACAAGTCTACTGAAATGAAAGATATCATGCATATATATATAAGTCTAAAAATGTAAATGGGTCGCACAAGGCGTTGCCCAACAAAAACAAACAAAAGAATACTATGACCCCAAAGAATAAAGCTGAGTCCGCAACTCAGCGATCCAAATCCCGCCTGATCAAGCTGGTAGGGAGTTGTCCATCAACTGAAAGTATGACAGCTCTACCTCGTCGAGAGTAACATCACCATGCTCCCCCTGCTCCGCATCACTTGTAACTATGAGAGGGTCTGGTTGGTGTTTTAAAACACCTTCCTAGAGTGGGAGTGAGTGATCAACTCAGTGGGTGCTATTAATCTTAAGTTTTAACAGGCATCAATTATAATATGAATTTAATGAAAAGCAGATAATCAACAATACCTAGCAACTCTTATTTAAAATACATGCATGCAAAATGATATGATGTATGCCCTCACCACAACGCTCCCTCGAGCGACTCCATCTAACGATCGCAGATGTCAGCACTCCCTCATTGCGACCTCGACTTCCGAGTCGCCACCCTAACTAATACGATGCAATGCGATCGTGTTAGCAGAGTTATTAGTTAAGTCCATTCATCCAGAAGATTAAAAAATCTGATGCACCCCACGTATCAATACCCTAAGCCGGTTGCGAGGTCAAGACCCCCCAATGCGTGAGGCCGAGACCTCGCAGTCCTTGATCCCGTCGGGTTCCTCATCCCCGACTTCAAGCACATGAGGAGTGCCGAGAGAAAGGGATCGCTCACGGTCACTATGGGGAGGCGCGGCACCCCAGCATAGGCCGACAGCTCGGACACAGTGTCTCATTCCACCATGCCCGGCTCACGAGGCTGTTGACCAGTTTTAAGTGGGTTGTCAATGGGCTTCAACGGTGGTAAGGTGGTTCAGGTTCCAAACACATGTGAGAAAACAGGGTTAACAAACAGGGTTAGTCAGGGGGTAGGCAAGACTGCATGAATCGGGCGAGCGTGAGACGAGAGACATCGGGCACAAGAAACCCATGTAGTCGAACTACTGCCACCCGCACACACCCGCCCAAACCACAGGTCTAGCCTTAGCATAGTCCTATCGATGGGACTACCGTTTCTCATCCTGTTCCTGACCAACCTTATGGGTTTTGATAACAATCCATAATATATCCAAAATCGGATTTATCAACTAGCATGGGTAATATCAAGCATTCATGTTCCCTAACACCCAATTCCAAATTTTTCATAGAACAAGGCTAACAAATTTATAATATAAGGTGCATGTGTGTTGTGTGAGTTGATGAGGAAGTTAAGCACTTCCTACATCTCATAGAGCCAATTTGCATGAGGATAATGAAGGCATACATACAATAGGGCAACAATCATGTGAAGAAATTAACAAGGCATAAACATGAAATCATTCATTCATACTAAATCATGTGGGACAAGAACAAACATATGAGAAGATCAACATGGCATACAATTCCATACAAGTTCTAAACAACCCAACGATTTCTAGATTTCTCAAATGTGTCATCCATCAAACAAAATCATTAAACTCCTACTACAATTGGTGCTAGGCTACGTAAGGTTAATAGTCCGCACCTTAAGGGGAGATTTCCACTCTTTAAGATCTTAGGGTTTGGAGATTTGGGTAAAACCACCATTTCCTAAATCAAAACCAAGAAAGACAACATTAATACCTAGAAATCTACACTAAGTTGCTCTATTGAAGGGAAAATGTACCATTCTTACCTCCGCTTCTTGGCATGAGTAGGTTTAGTGGAGGTTTCTTTGGAGAATGGGTACAGAGTTGCAAGGTTATTTCCTTGGGCCCTACCTTCACTCTCCCTTCCTCTCTTCTTCTTTTTTTCTTTCTCTATTTTCTCTCTTTTCTCTTTCTCTTCTCTAGGGTAAAATTCGTATGGGGAGAGGGGTGCCCAAAAGAAACCCTTTTATAGTGCCAGATTTGGGGCAAATGGCCCCAATGTCTAGGTTTTTACCATAATAGCCCTATGGGAGGGTTTTTCTAACCTCTAGGGCCCACTACGGGGTGTACATGTTGATATACACCATAGGATAGTTGGCCCTAATGATGATCTACGTATGGATATGATCGGCCTGCCATTTGGATGCGTCGATCGATAGATATGATTAGAAGTCTGTTCAACGGTCACCGATGGTCAATCGGGGCCGCGACTATACGGATATGAGAAGGGAAATATTCTTACTCTACGTGTGAAGTTTAGTCACAAACTGACGGTCCGAAATCCTCAACTTTACATAAGAGTGGACGACCCAATTCACTTAAGTTCTAGCTCCTTTCTTTAGGGTATTTGCATTTCTCATGCACTCGTCCTTTGGCTCAAGTTGAGCGGTTCTAGATAGCACTCAGGTCTGACTTTCGAGATGGACGTCGAGCCCAGAGAGACGGACATTCTTCTATTGTTTTGGAACTAGTGGCCCGCCAACGAGTGGTCTAAAGCTTGTTCGGAAAATCAGGGCATTTCTGAAATGAATTAGGTAGTGAGATTTCTCGTGGGTGATGATTAGGGTTTGGATTAATTATGTTCATGGTGTGGCCTATTTATAACTAGTGAAAGTAGAGATTTGGTCGTGCTTACTCTAAACCGTCGGTTTTAAGCTAAAAGAGTAACGGAGTTGCTCTGATGGGTCCCTAGTCACAAAATTTATAGGACAGGTGCTCCATGGCCTGATGAGGGGCCATGCAAAGTTTGGGAGCAAATGGATGAACGAATATGGGGTTTGATTATACTGTTCCAATCTTTAAATGGCCCTGCGGGGTCTATTCCAGTGATTGGAGAGGTCTTGGTGGTCCCCTGGCCATAAAACTTATAGGATAGGTGGACCATGGCCCAATGAAGGGCCATGAAAAATTTGGAGACGATCGGATATTTGGTTTGATCGTACGGGTCCGATTTGTGATCAATGGTTACCGTGCCATGATTGGGTTCCAGATTTTGTGGACGAGCGTAGGAAAATACATTAGACCTTCGCTGTAAATTTGAAAGAAATCCGATGGCTGAAAAGCCCAGAGTCTCGGCTTCATTTGCAAGTGCAAGATTCCAATTTTGGCATTAGTGAGGTACATTTGGCAAGTGCCAGATCTCAATTCTGGGTGTCCACTGGGTCTGTAATCCACGATGGACCACAAGCCCAGTGAGATCTATGATCTCCTAAATTTTTATATTTTTCTGACCCTCCTCTGTCGTTGGGTGGCCCACATGAGCTGTTGTTAAGTGTAAATAGGCCATCTGGCTTGGCGGCTCGCACTAGGCCCTATTATGACCTGTCCGGTCTACTCTAATGAGCTACTCCTAGGTTAATCAACTTATAGTACCCCACCACGAGTGGCTTAAATAAATGGTACTGCGACAAATCTTACGTGGACGTCCCAGGACACTGTGCTGGTTGGACGGGACGTTACAAAGGTTGATTTGGTCTACTATTAAGATCCGGGCCTCATTTGACTCGGCTTTGGTTAGATCTTTAATTTAGTTATGCTTGTCTTGATTAGTTAACGACGTGTCAGTCAGATTTGGGTCACTACACCTGATGTTCAAGCGATCAGGCGGATTCGTTGACTTCCTACGGTTGATTAAAAGAACTTATGTGGTTCTTTACTGGTACCACCCCCTGTATAGACTAATATTGAGTGCTAATGGTCATTAAGTGATGTTATAAGTTAATTAAAAAAAATAATTTAAGAATTTTTGAAAATCCAAAATAGTAAAAAATTCGGGATGTTACAGTACACACCCAGATATAGCATATACGGTTAGTGTGGTCAGCCGGTATCTTGTCAATCCTGACAAAGGCATTGGGCAACGGTGAAATGGATATTATGGTATCTAAGAGGTTCATTCAAGTTGAGCCTATGCTATGGTGACGGGAAACCTGTGTTAGAGGGCTACACAGATGCAAATATGGCAGGTGACATAGACTCCAGAAAGTCTACATCGGGGTTCATGTTCACGTTTGCAGGGGGAGCGATTTCTTGGCAGAGCAAGCTACAGAAGGTCGTAGCATTGTCGACTATAGAGGCCGAGTATATTACAGTCACTGAGGCATGTAAAGAGATGTTTTGGATGAAGAGGTTCCTACAGGAACTTAGCCTGAAGCAGGAGGAGCACGTGGTCTATTGCGATAGTCAAAGTACTATACACTTGAGCAAGAATCCAAGTCAGCACTCCAAGTCAAAGCACATAGAGGTTCGGTATCACTGGATAAGGGATACTTTGGAATAGAAGGTATTACATCTTGAGGAACTCCACACGGATGATAATGGGTTAGACATGATGACCAAGGCTTTGCTCAAGGGCAACTTTGAGGTTTGTAGAAACCTGGTTGGCTTGAAGAAGGTGAATTCCTCCTGAATCGGAAAGGGGTAGATTTGATGGAGTTTTCCTCCTCAGTTCAGAGGAGAGACGATGCAGTGGTTGAAATTTCGGAGGGTTTCATCGCGCTACTCGACCGGTCGTAGGTGGTCTTCGATTGGTTGTGGGAGGCGCTCGACCGGTCGTAGGTTCGAGCCTTGGCACGACTCAAAGTCCAGCGAGTTGTTGCTAATTTTCTCCGCGGTCTACGACCAGTCGTGGGTGAGCTACGACCAGTCGTAGGCGGCTAGGACCAGTCATAGGTTACGCAGTTTTTGTGCGAAATTACGGATTTAAGTCCTTTCACAATAGGGATGCGGAAAGGAGTTTCTTAAAACTATAAAAAGGGGTTCCTAGGGTTTTCTAGAGGATTATGATGTATGAGAAAAGCACAAGAGGGTTTCCTTAAAGGGTTTAAGGATATCAAGGATGAGAGAGAGAGAGAGAGAAAAGAGAGAGAGGAAGGTTGTGGAAGGGAGCCGTCGTCTCAGCGCTTCTACGTCCTCGTGATCGGTGAGATCTCTCAGTTTTCTTTTTATTCTCTTATTGTTTATCTGCTCCTGCGAGAGTGAAGAAGGTTGTAAACGTTCTACTTCATAGTGGATTGTTAATCTGGACGAGGTCCCGTGGTTTTTACCTCTTTGAGGGTTTTTCATGTAAAAATCTCTTGTGTAGTGTGTGATTGTTGCTTTGATTGTTTTCATTGCATTATTATCCCATAATTCTGGTTTGTTCTGGAGGGTTAAATCCTAAGGTTTTGTGCAAGGCCCCCAACAATCCTAACCTTTTAAAAGAAAAAAAGAACACCACATCACACTTATTGATGGGAGGTCTATTGATTAAATTGGAAAGATAGTCTAAGCAAAGCAATATTTTGGCTAGGGGACTAATAATAGTTATTCAAAGGATTTTTGAAATTTTGACAGGTCAATCGATGCATTTAAAGTTGTCTTTTATAAATTTTGTTGTTTATAATTTGTCTTAATCATTTATGCATAATAAGAAAAAATAAAAATAATAATCTTCAAACAATGTAATGAAAAATAGTTTTTACTTGTGATAAATTTTATCCTTACTCTATATTCTAGAGTGTTTGACAAACAATGAACAGAACAGCTAATCGGTGACAACATAAAATATCATGACGTTCATGATGGATTTTTTTTTTAATAAAGCCATTTAAATAGCTTTGACAAGTAGACAATAAGTCATGTTTAAGGTTGTTTTAGGCCTACATTTTGAACTATTCTTATTTAAAATTTTACAGTTGCTAGGTCCAAACCGGCTGTTTAATTGGCCATTTCAATAAAAAATAATAACAATAAAAAATAAAAATAAAAATAAAATCCCTTCAGCTACCATTTAACCCTTTGATTCGGACTGTACAGTTAGTGGGTCACCTTTCGAATGAGCTGTATCCCAAAAATCTTAACCCAACGTCTGATTCGTGGATACTTTTTTGTTGAGATAGGAACATTGGATATTTTCATTTTTAACCATCCAATAGACATCCCCCCATGGGACTGTCAGACTATTAAATAGGCCCATGATGAATCTAAATGGGAACCACGATTTGGACAGTTTGATTTGACTTGTACACCACGTATGCAATTTCTACGTACCTGTGTATCATCCCATCCCAATGCCAGAGTGTCGAAGTTCTTCTACGAAACAAGTTGCAAGGCAGCATTTGAGTGACAATAAGTAAACAGAAAATCCTTTCGATTGTAGCCAATCAGGGTAGAGTTATGCAATAGTTTCACCACCATTTTAAAAATGGATGCGACTCGTCCGTGCATCGCACATTAGCACAGACATCCGGCTCTGCAGACCGTCGAAATTGCAGGGCACGCTGCCGATGATGCATGGTTCGAAAATTGCATAGATCAAGCAACCCCTAACCATCCAAATGGTGGCTAACTGGCTATCAATTGGATCCAAATTCAATGAGCAAAATCAGATGGCTTGTGCGCTCTTAACTACAATCGGGTCAGCAGTTTGGATGGCTTGGATTATCGTGCAACAATTTCTGAGCTAACGCAACCAAGAGATATATCCCAGAGAGTAGCGAGTAATGGAAAAAAAAAATGGTTTTCTTGCATTGCAAAAGGGCCTTGATCAGTATTTTGCAGTGATTTGGTCCATTCATCCATAGGGCACAACCAAAAATGGGCCCAGGCCGGCATAAACATTTCAGGCAGGGCTGGGGCTAGACCATTATGGCTCGTCATGGACCCAATCAAGGCCTATGTTGAATAATGTGAGTCCGGCTTAGACAGAGCTTGCCCAGCCCTAACCTGACCCATTGAAACCCCTAGTTTTTTTTTTTTTTTACACACCCACATCCCATGGTTACTCTGATCCAATGATCTCGGTTTTGAAACACAGACTGCATTGACGCCCCTAGTTTAGATATACAACATTTCTCAGATAATAAAGTAAGAGCATGGTTAAAAGACTCAGTGAGTCAGGTCAAGTCATTCAGCCCTGAGTTGAGTTGCAATTCACCAAGTCAGGGCTAAATCAGCCTGACTTGCCCGCGTCAAGGTTACTTATATCAAACTGGATCAGGGTCGACTGAGTCCAGGTCAACTGGGATGAATCGTTACAAGCCCATTGATCAGACAACCAGGCATGCCCTACGTAAAATTAGAGAGGTTTCATTGAAGTCGTCTAGAAGAAATTCAATTGCAACTTTCACAGAAGTAACATTGAAATATTTAATCATCCAACAGAGGAAGCAATCAAATAGGGGAAATGAATGAGAAAAAGATTATGGCGCCTCAATTAGTTTGGGACGATTGGTGTCATTGTCTGAGGCATGAGATGTGGCTATTTTGTCCCATGGATGAAAAAGGTCAAAGTCTAATAGATTTTGAGCTTTTTCAAATCCATCTGGGTTATGTTTCACAATTGAGATCATGGAATCAAGTGCCCATGTGAGCAGCGTGTGTGTGTTTTTTTTTTTTTCTTCTTCTTCTTTTCTTTTCAAAAAAAAAAAAAAGAAAAAAAGAGAGGTAAAAAAAAAAAAAAAAAATCCTTTTGCAAGGAAATAACTCAGATGGTTTGGATGGTGATTGATGATGGTGGTGGTGGTGGGCCGGAACACCCCAACCCTCCATTTTCCTGTTCTTGCCACTAGCTCCAAAATGTGGTACGCCAGGTAGGATCATGTGGGTTACTCCAACACATACACTAGGTGAATGCAGGATACTTTGTGAATGGATTCATATCACAATCTGTAAATGAAATTGTGATGTAATTATTATATGCATAGCTAATGAATAAATTAGTGTATAATCATACATCCCAAAGTAATGCAAATACGATACATGAAGACTTTAGCCTTTGAATTTGGGTCATCTTCCAATGATCTATATATATATATATATATATATATATATATATATATATATATATATATATATATATATATGGCAGGTCCAAAGAACAAGAAATAAAATATCTCAATTGGATTGTTTCAAACCATTTGATAATTTGGCTCTTGCTTTGAACATGAACAGCCACCATAACCTTTGTAAAATCAAAGGGTTTACCCCTATCAAATAAACGGTTTGATTTGTGTCATTAAAAAAGGCCTAAATCCAACAGCTAGAGTCCTGACGAATCTGATCATAATAGTCCTGGATGTATTCAAGCAAACCTCATGTAAATTTGCATTACAATGGACAATATAGAACCATAATTTTGGGTTGCTACTGTGTAATCAAAACCCTTTCTTCAGTTTGAAGATTTGTCTCCTTGGGGACAGACAATGTCCGATAGAGCAATTGGTCGGACCCAATAACTGTACATGTGGGGCTCACATTTCGGTGATCCTAACAGATCTTGCGGATGGGGAGAGATTAGAGCATGGCCCATACAATGATGCAGGGCATCTTAGATTACTGAACAGGACTGCACCTGCACCTTCATGATTTGTAAAAAACTAGTACTCTGTTCTTTCATTCATAGCATCATGTTATCCGATCTCGTTGACAAAGGTCCGTTAATACGCTGATAGATGAAAATGTGAATCTGTGCAAATTTTCAAAGCAATTCTGCAAGTGGAGGTGGGGTTTATCCTCAAGAAAACAAAAACAAAAACAGTGGGTGGTGTTTATGGTGTGATGATTCAATCAAAAAAGTACTGCAAATATACGCATTCATCCATCAACCTGTACAACCAATCAAACTTGTACAAAACACCATTCACATTCATGCAACACTGCCAGAAAGAAAACCCCAACTTTAAAACAGTATATATCAGGTATAGACTTACTGACTTGTTGATGGATTTGCTGATGGATTCGTCAACAACTCTAGTGAACGGCTGAGGAAATCCACAGCGACCGGCACATCGTCGAACGCCAAGGCTCCAACAGCAAACCTTGCCGCCTTATGCGCCTCAGCAATCTTATCCGGAGGTGGCAGATAGTTGCTGTCATAAACAAAACTGTTGGTGGATGGGGATGCAGGTTGAGGCTGGCTCCCATTCCTGCTGCCGGAATCGTATTGCAAAGCTGATGTGTAGCTTGAGGGCGGTGAACTCGACTGGTGTGGTTGCACAGTTGACGGGTAGTTTGAGGGTGCTGAAGCTGACTGGTGCGATGGCACAGTTGATGGGTAGTTTGAGGGTGCTGAACCCAACTGGTGAGATTGAACAGTTGGTGGGAAGTTTGAGGCTGGGGGGCCAGGCTGGTGTGAGTAAGCAGCATCAGAGCCTTGATAGTAGGAAGTATAGTGGTCAGGAACCAATGGCAGGTTGCTTTCATTAAAGCTAGGATAAGACTGGTAATTGGCATAAGAGTGAGAAGGGTTGGAACTTTCATGTGAAGGATAGGTTTGTGGGAAGGGCTGCTCGTGTGAATAGGATGGATGATGGTACGGCTGAGGATAGGAATCTTCAGATCTGCCGGTTGGAGGTGGCGGCGGCAGCGGTGTTTGCTTGAAGTCATTGGAAGGAAAATCGGCAGAAGAATATGACGAAGGTGAGGTATGAGAGTTTGTGGACGGTTGCTGATTGACATTATCTACAAATCGAGATGATGTATCAACTCTTGGCTGGTTAGCTGGGTCTACAAATTGAGATGATGTGTTGACTCCTGGCTGGTTAGCTGGGTCTACAAATTGAGATGATGTGTCGACTCCCGGCTGGTTAGCTGGATAGCTCTCTGTTGGTCCCAGGTCCTGCAACAAAAGATTTGCTAAGATAAATATTTATGGCATTAGTTCGTAGAGGCGTTATATGATGCTTGATTGAGGGAAACGGCAGTTTCTGATCTGCCCAGCAATGGTATGGGCCATACCCACCTTTTGGTAACTAAGTTGTTTATCTGGTGAGCATGCCCTATAATCTCATTGTAACACCCCATAACACTGGTACACTAGCGTTACCTTTTAAACCCACATTAACCTAAATCAAATTGGATTAACCAAGAACTTGAACTCGACATACAGAGGATGGGGATTCCAGTCAACATTAAAGCCATCCATCAGGATCTCCAAGAGCCAGAACACGTCATACGACAGTCAGGAAGGTGAGGATACTCAAGCACTCTAAATTAAAGCCAACATGTCGATTAATACTGGCACAATACACCGGTCACCAACACTTGAAAGTTATTTAATGACGAACCAAGCCTTCATCATGACTAGTACCTTATATTAACCGTTGAAAAGTTTATCAGGCCCACCTGATCGACGGGTCACGACATATGGGCCAATGATGGCCAATAAGGTATGTAAACGTCCCGCCTAGGCCTCGGCCCCGCACTAAAATGAACCAAGACCCCTATTTCTAGGCCCCAAGGAGGATGGAAGGAACAGATTATCACAACCATCATGGTGGACCCCACACTGGATGCACATACATTGCGAACGTCCATGCACGACGTGCACTGAATTGTTCGGCTTGGTCAAACAGTCCCTGACCGAGCCAAAAATCGAAACCAAGAAAGGGTTTTTCCCGCCGTTGGAAAAGGATTTAAACAAGTGGCCATTGGACTCCAAAGTGGGCCACCACGATCACTTTCCGGACCATCCGGTCCGTTCAAACTATTTGTGGGGCCCATGCGACCAAAACCATATAGGCTTTTGGGCCCTTGTAAACGGACGAAGGAGATAGGTTGTAACCGTCCATTGTTATACACGTGTCAGATATCCATTGTGTGGGACCCATCTGTGACCACGTGAGCAGCCAGTAATCGTTCCGGTCTGGTCATCTCACCCGTCCGTTTTCCGGTTAAAGACGTGCTCCTCCTTTTGCAAAAACAGCCCAGACAGGGCCTGTGGGAGGAATGAGAGAGAGAACCGCCCTTCCTCTTTGGGAAGGACAAATCCCAGCCGTCTGTGGTAAGAACGATCCCAACCATTCCTTTCTCTACCTCCTCCTATATAAAGGGCACTATAGCCCATGGATTGGACGCCAGAAAGAAGGAGAAAGGAAGAGAACGGGAAGAAGGAGAGGAAAAAGAAAACAGGGAGACCAACCCCCTGTTTAGTCTTAGATAAGGTGGGCAGCAACCGTCACCGAGAGGGTCGTTTTATTTTCTTTCTTTCATTTTCCTAGTTTCAACTAAGAGGCATTTGCCTGGACCAACCAAGCAAGCAATGGTTGGGTTCGGTCCGGCCACAGTGGCGATGGAACGAGCCAAGCAATGGCCGTTTCAGACCCCATTTCAGGCCTCATTTGAAGTTGTGTTGAGCTCTCCGTAGAGCTTCGAACCAGCTCAGAAAACCAGCCATTGGATGGCTGCATGGGAAGGACCGAGTAAGCCATAGTTGGGTCCCTGTTTGAAACCGAAAACTGAGCCGATCCATGGCTCTGTCCCGGACTAAGAACCCACCCAACTACAGCACCTGTTTCGGGCCAAGACCCGGCCAAACAATGGTCGTGCGTCAGGCCATGAACAGGGTGGAACTGAAGCTCCATTTTGAGCTCTTTGTAGAAGCTTGAAACCAGCTCAGGTTCAGGCAGGAGACCTGCCAATCAATGGCTGTGAGTCAGCCCGACGAAGCAGCGAGTTTGGTCCCTGTTTGGACTAAAGTCAGGCTCTGCAAATGGTGGTACCTTAGAGCCGAGATCAGACCCAACGGTGGCGTCTGTCTTGGGCCAGGATCAGGGCCGGAGATGACTTTGAAATGCATGCAACAGGAAGCCATTTACGTTGCCAGCTGCGGGTGGGCAGCAGTGTTGGGCCTCACCAAACTGCAGGTGGGCCGCACCTTGCATCTCCTAGTGGGCCTCATGCTGATGCCAGGTGGGCCACACTAGGCTACAGGGGACCGTCCATCAAGGGACGTTAAGTCCTGACCGTCCAGTGCTGGACGTTAACAGCTAAACAGCAGCTGTGATATATATATGAAAATACCATAAGTAGTGGGCCCTACGTGGGTACCTGCCTTGATGTATGCTTCTACCTCCAGCCGTCCATATGGACGGTTCTGGTGGCAACTGCATGTAGGGACGTGCCACAAATAACGGGCCCCACAGTGACATGAGTCATATTCTACCCTCCATCCATCTGTACGAAGATGTGAGACCCACCTTGCACACGTTACATGTACAGGTGGAGGGGTGCACTCTAAGTCCACACCATTTGTCCAGATGCTGGACTCCCTCCTAATAAAATAGTATATTGTTTCATATATAAATAGTATGCTACATATATATATTTATGGTAAGCCCCATGTGGGACCCACCTGCCTTTAGCTTGGCTAAGGCCTGCTGATCCAGACCATCCATCCGTTTAGTTGATGGGCCAATGTGCCACTATAGCAGCAGCAGTCGCTGCATCCACATCAGTAACTCTGTGGGTCCCACCCACTGTACACAGTTCATCTATGCTGTCCAAAAGGTGGGCCGCACCCTACTGACTTCAGACGGCCTGGGCTTATGGGCCTCACCTTATATTTTGGGCCACAACCATTTCAAATGGTCTACACCACACGACCAAACCAAATAGGCCTCACCCAACTCAACTTCAAGTCGGCCACAGCAGCATGTAGCTACTGTGATGACATCAGCGACTCTGGGGACCCCACCTTGAGGGATGAAATTTATCCACACCATCCATCTAGTGGGCAAACTCGTCCTAGGGGTCTGAGAAGAAAATGGGACAGATCTAGTAATCAAGTGGGCCCTGACTAGACCCAGTTTGATTAAAATAGGGACTCATGCTTGAGCTTGGTCACCCTTGATTACAGCCCAAGACAACCTTGGTTTAGGGTTGTCCAAACCTCTACCTAACCCCAAATATTTAACCTTGTGGCTCACTATCTATTATAAATGGAATTGTTCAGGGAGATACGGGAGCGGTGTAAACTCACTACGTTCCCACGAGAACTTGCATCTAGAAGCACTCTACGATTCGACTAATGATGATTTCTTCCCCTTGAGCTTTCCATCCCTAACTAGACCAGAAATAGTAATTTGGTGAAGTTTAACGGATAGTTGAATTAAGGATAAATTGTGTATAGGAATGAACTGCTTTCACTTGGCATATCTATCTACATAAAATGATTCTCATGCTTGTTATTAATTAACTCATGCAAATGCAGTTAATATGTACTGATGAAAATATATGCATTGTTATTCATTTCCCCATTTATGATAAGATCTATGTTACTAATATGATGGTATGACACACATATTGTTAAAACCTCTCTATAGGAAGTCTGGTGAAAGGAGAATCCGTGCTTGGAGTGTCACTAGCCTAGTTATGACATAAGTAGGCCCTTGACACGAAGGTTTGTTGATCGACCATCCATTGGTGGGTCCTACTCACATCCCAAGACAGTAGTCTCATGGGCCGGGGATGGTAGTCATGGGATACTATGCCCGAACCGTCGGCCTACGCTGGGCCATGTGCTCCCCGTAGTGACCGTGAGCTTATTTAAATTTGTTGGTTACAATTGGACTAATAACAGGTTGAATAATCATGCATGCATAGCACAGACTAGCATCTATTATTGACATACGTAACATACAGATTCGTCTGTCTGTATGTTTTACCCGAGGCACCAACCATCATCTGTTATTATCGTATATATTTGCCTGTCTGGATGTTTTACCCGAGGCACAGACCATCTGCATGTTTTACCCGGGTCGATGATTGCATGGGTGACAACCCCTATGTCCGTCTGGATGTTTTACCCGGGACTGATTGCATTTACTCTGTTTTGGAATGTCTGTATGTTTTATGTTATTTCTTGTTTAGGGCAGCGGTGTGTAATCTTGAGGGGAGATCACACTGAGCTGGCCACTCATTCATCAATGTTCAACCATACCGAGGATACAGGGTTAGATGGACTTGCGACGGAGCCGGAGGTGGTTGAAATCGAGAAGGAGCCTTACATTGAGGAGCCGTACCAGGAGGTAGCTACTTATTTTGGATTAAATCAGTTGACTATTTTGCTTAATTTCATTTTAGTTCATTTTGGAATTGAGGTTTTGTATATGGGCCCCAGCAGAGTGGCCCAGAATATTGTTACTGCTTGAGCTTTATTTATACTACGCTTGATTCCGTTAATCGCACTTTGATTGGGTTTGATTATCCCTTGTTTATCAGTTAACACCCGAGTTTTCAAGATCAGAGTAGCCTACTCGGGTCTCGAAAACCGGGGCGTTACACTCATCTACCAAACCACTAGTCATACAATGAAAATGCACAATTACAACCAATGGTCCGAATTTAACCAGGGGGGCTCAAATTGGATGATTAGGATCATTTGATGGGGCCAAATATTAGGGGTCTCCAACCCACAGGGGGAGCCATCAAACGAATGATTTGGATCACACAAAGGTGGGCAAATACAACTTTCTGGGTCAAACAATTGCATATTTATTCCTTGAAAATTCAAAAGCGAGGTTGGTTATGGTCAGTGTGACAAATATCATTGATATTTGTTGTTGTTTGGGTGGGGGGGGGGGGGGGGGGGGGGGGGGGGAATCTCATGATAATATCACTGAAAAAACAATAAATGATTGTTATCATGATATAATCGTGAGATTTTCAAAATATTGGCAGATTTTAAAATATCGTGTTTTTATCGTGAAATTAACTGGAAAATAGTAAAAAGTTCAAGGAATTTGTTATATATATATATATATATAAGTAATTTATTAATTCACCAAAAAAAAAAAGTAATTTAATATTTTAAAATTTATTTAATTTATTAATTCACAATATATATATATATATATATATATATATATATATATATATATATATATATATATATATATATCTTTATTTTCAGTGAGATTTTTCCTGAGAAAAAATTCAAAATTTGAAAATCTCCTGAGAATTTTCTATGCCAAGAAATTGCCTAGAACAAGTTTTGTCACCATGGTTACGGCCTATATGGAGTATGAGTGCCAATTTCAGAAATTAGTGCAGTGTATTTGGCACATTTTAATCGAAATGAAGAGTCATGTACGCATATATGGAGATGATTTTGTGGGGGTACAATTTCTAGTTTTTTAAGGAGGTATGGGCTATTCTCAAGTTCAGAAGCATACATATGTGGTGCTGGATGTATTGGTGGAGGGGAATGACAGATCTTTCTCTCCACCAGGGGGGCCTGGCTCAGGTCTCCTCCCTTCCTTCAAAGCTTTCCTTATATCTGCAGCTTTCCAAGCAGCATACTTCTGTTTTTGCTCAATCTGTCAAAGAAAGGGGAATATTAAGGCCCTACAATGAAGTCCACTTGGCAGCATCAAATCAGAATAATTTTTCAAATTAAATATAAATTTACAGAAAAGAAAATTTCCTCTGATATAATATGATTCATATGAGATCATGATTGCTGCTGTGATGAACGCTTCATGGACTTCAATGACACACATTAAAACATCACGATTTACATGGCACTCATGTGCGGTGACCATTGATTTGCTTGGCCACCACATTGATGGGCCATGACCTGAAAGGCAAGGCAATTGGACTGTTCTAGAGATCCGATTTTCCAGGAAGAAGTGTGCTTAATGAGCAACTCATATGAATAGGCAAAGCTAACAAGAGAGAGAAAGAGAGAGATCATGACAATCGGATGGTCAATTTGGTGTGTGGGTCACACAAAAACCCAGGAGTGGACCCGCAATCTGTTCTGAATAAATAGCCCATTGACTTGGTGGCCCACCAGATCAACAGTCAGTCCACCATAAATGCTTGCCAAAAATACAGTAGCAGAGGCACTGCAATTACAATTGCATTGGATTGCAATTTCATCTCCTCTCTCTCTACAAAAATCTGAAAGTGTGGCAAAGAAATGATCTATTTAACATCACAAACTATAACATGATCAGGACTCACATCGGGCTGGAGTTCACCAAATTGATTCAGTATCTCAAAGAAGATGCTAGCAGCATAAAAGGTTTTGGCAGTATTCCTGTAAAAAATCCAGCATGATCAATAACCAAGTCACCATTCAAAATTACATGGAGATAATCACTGAATGTGCGACAAACAGAAATCAATTGTTAATAAAAATGCACAGTAAAAGATGCAAAGCGTGTTGTACAGGTCAGCTCGCCCAGCCCGGTCTTGCTTATCAGCCTTTGCAAAGACATTCAAGGCAAATCCTTCCACATACAAGTTATCTTCAGGCCCTAACTTCAATGACTTCTTATCCTGTAAGAAGAACAATAAATATACCCAAAAAAGTAAGGAGACATATGGAGCTCCATCAAATGACAAAAGATCAACTATTCATAATCATGGAGATATGTACAAATGAAAATACATACACAGTTTAAGCAGATGGCAGAAGTCTAGTAATTACAGATCTGGAATGACAATTTCTATTTTCTTTTTTGAAGAGTATATTCAGGATAATTAATTTAGCATCCATTAGTGTTTCAGAATTATGCAAGTTTTAAGGGAATCACCACATGCTATAGCCCAAGAAAAAATATCTCCTTCATTCCATCATAACTCCTTAGAAAAAGAGTATATGCATGTATATATATTCTTTCTTAAAGTACGACAAAACCCTAATATAATCCTAACCATCTATTACTGCAAATCCTAACGATCAATTTCACTAAAATATTCAGAGTAACTAAGATGCCATTGAATCCTGTCATAACCCTATAACTATAAGTAAATTGGTTGTAACTCACTCAACCGGTATCAAAATAGCAAGATTATGGCGGGCTCATTTTAAAGCTAACACAATAAGCTTTCAAACAGGACCAATTTCATGTTATTCAAACATAGTTTAAAACCCAAAAAGTGGTCGACAAAATAAGTGACAAAAATACAAAGGGGAACTTTTTCAACAAATCATAGACTTAACTCTAATAATAACCAGTGTTTTAAATATCGACAATATTGGCCAATATATCCCATGATATATCTTGTATCCCACCTGTGCGATACGAAATGGGTAGTGCCGATATATCCCACCTATTCGATCTAGTGAACATTTTCGATTTCCGATCAATTTTTTTGTTGTAAATCACGTTAAATCAATGTCAAATGGTTATAAATCTATGATTATTCATGTTTTCCATGAAAAATCATGGATTTGGGGCTTCGATTTCGAGATTTAGGGAGATGGGCCAAGTCGCAAAAAATTAGGAAAAATCAAAATACTCAATTTCTCGCAAATCAATTGCAATTTCGTATCCAAATACAAAATCAAACATGTATGTAACTTGATCTAGTAATTCTCCTTTTGCTTTTGAATGTATTGCTTGTGTTTCCATGCATGTCTTCTTATGTTTATAAGTTATATGAGTAGACTTTGAATATACTTGCATCAGTTCAGTTGGACAACGCATATATTAGGACCCCATACAAAGGAAACCCCTATTATGTGCACCTTTTTTTTTTTGTAATGTTTTAATTTCTAAGCGTGTATTGATGTCTTTTTCAACAATCCCTGAAGTTTCATTGAAAAATTCAACCAATTTCTCAATGTTCCAATGTTTCCCAACAACAACAATGCATTACGCGATACAACCGATATATCCCATGCGATAACCAATACGTATCCGTATCCCAAGGGTGCGATACATTATGCGATAATGATATTTAAAACATTGATAATAACAACCAATTAAATAATTGTTAGTATGATCTAGAATGCACATCAGGATTGTTGATCTTTCATTGGATTAATTAGAGATTCAATGTTGCTCAAATCGTCAATCTAGACGGTTGGATCATCTAGATCCTCCTTGATCACGACCCTTGGATGGGCCTGATCTTTAATCAGCCAGCTTATGTGGCCCAGATGCATCAATAAGATTTTAGAACCATAATCAACGAGCTTGGGCGGCCTAGATGCATTAGTAAGATTCTAGAACCATAATTTTGGGTCACTAAAAATAGCGATCAAGATAGCCAGATGACCCATAATCTAGATCATGCAATTTGGAACAGAAAACATCCAGTGGAAGCTTAGGAGGGGTTGGTCAGTCAAGAAGAAGAAGATTTGGATTGGAAGAAGAAGGAAATGCAATTTAGAACGGGAGAAGGTCCAGTGCAAGCTTCCATGGAGAAGAAGAAAAAGGTTTGGAATGGACGAGGAAGAAGATGTAATTTGGAAAGGCAAAACGTGGTTAGAAGAAGACAAAGTCCCAATAAGAGATAAAATGAGTAGCTTGTATGCAACAAAACAAGAGGGAAACATTGATTTGGGTTGGATAATTAGCTCATATGCAACGAAACAAAAGGAAAACATTGATTTGGACCTAAAAGGAATTAGGTTGAGATTATACATTGGATGAATTGGTCGGGTTTGAAAGCTTAAACAGTGACATTTTCTATCAGTTCACAATTTAGACAAGAAATGAGCAAGTTGATCATATAACAACGTGGTACATGTATAACGGTAATTAGGGGTTTTGTTGGTCATGTTCTCATAGGGTGTTGGTGTGGATATTAAAACAATATATAACTCAGCCAAATCAAACAACCAATAATGGAAACCACACACCTGTAATGATGAATCATAGATGACTAAAATATAGATGTTGCTAGGACAAGGCGCGGACGACGTCATTTTCTGTAAGATAATCTACGTCCCTCAATTGATTCGACCGTTGCAGTAGGCTCTAGACGCGCTATCCCCAGCATACAACACATCCAGGGAACAGTTCTCTTCGGCGTGTACAAGCCGCAGGAGAATCCAACACCATATTCATCAAATAACTATCCTTTAGGTTGTTTCATATATATTTCTTCTTTCAATTCACCGTTAAAAAAGGTAGTTTTAACATCCATTTACTTCATATGAATGGATGTCATCTTAGAAACAGGGAAATATGTATCAAAGTGATCAACGCTTTCCTTCTGTTTAAAACCTTTAGCTACTAACCTAGCCTTGTATTTTTCAATAAAACCATCAGCCTTATATTTCTTTTTTAACATCCATTTACATCCTAAGGTTTTTGCCTCAGGAGGTAGGTCCACGAATTTTCACGTGTTATTAGTCCTAATAAACTTTATCTTATCTGTAATTGCTTCTTTATAAAAGATTGTAACATGTGAGAACATAGCATCCTCGAATGTCAGAGGGTCACCATCTAATTAGGCAAAAAAAAATGAAAATCAAGACCATAATCCTTGGCAATTCTAGGCCATTTACTCCTTATTTCATGTTCAAACTCAGGATCTTCTAAGTCAAGAGAGTGTTGGTATGAAGGGACCCCCACCATTCTTTAGTTTATAAGGAAATTTATTTTCATAAAATTTGCATCTCTATATTCAATTATTATATTTTTAGCAATATCTAAGAATCCACAAGCATTGCTATGAGATGCATACCCTATAAGTACACACCTGAAAGTTCCGGATCCTAATTTAGGTCTTTTGGGATCAATTAGCCAAACATGGGAAAGACAACTACAAGCTCTAAAATAACTTACATTCATATGAATTATTTTAGATTTAGTTGTTATTTTAAATTTAGTTGTAGGCACTCTATTTGGAATGTAGCAAGCAGAATAAAATGCTTCTCCCCAAAGACTGAAAACCAGAACTTAATAACCTGATATTCATCATATTAATTAGAGTCCTATTTTTACATTCTGCTACCCCATTTTGTTGAGAATGATAGAGAGCAGTAACCTCATAAATAATACCATTAGATTCATAAATATTATCAAAATCATTAGAAGTATATTTGTCACATGTATCACTTCTAAGGATTTTGATTTTTCTGTACAATTAATTTTCTACTTCATTTTTAAAAAATTATAAATTTAGTAAGTGTTTCATCCTTAGATCTTAACAAATACACGTACGTATTTCTATTTTCTAGGAATATAATGAAATATTTCTTACCCCCTCTAGAAAATGTTTCATTCAGGTCACATAGATCAAAATGTATCAATCTTGATAACTCAAAATTCCTTCCTACAACAAGAAAAGGATTTTTGTTCACCTTGGTTTGTGAACAGGACTCACACTTATCAAATTCATTATTTTCTAAATAAGGAATTATACCACAAACAAACATATTTCTAATAGATTTAACATTTGCATGACTTAGTCCTCCATAAACATTACACACCATGTAAGCATGAGAGATTTTACTCATATGAACATTGAGTTGAAATATGCCATGATCATGATCTGCATAGCCATTTCCTACAAAAGATCCATTCTTTGTAATGACTAATTGATTAGACTTATAAACTTGTTTTAACCTTGACTTATTCAAAAGCAATCCTGAGACCAAGTTCTTGTGCATGTCTAAAATGCAAAGAACATTGGCTAATGTAATAACCTTCCCCTAAGGTAAACACAAGATCCACTCTTATATCCAAACCACGTCTGCAGTAACTGCATTGCTCATCTAAACCTTTTTACTAGTTGCAGACTCTTGAAATGTCTTAAACGAATAACGGTCATAACACACTTTTGTGTTAGCACCCATATCAACCCACCAACCATCACATAGTCCCAATCTAACCAAATAGACCTCTGTGATGACCGCCACAATATCGAGCTCCTCGGCCAGATTTGCTTGAGGAATAGGTTTCCTTATGCGATTGCAGCGCTCTCTTGCAAAATAGCCCGGTTTGCCATATACATAATAACCAGCAGATTTATCCTACTCTGTGGATTTCTTATTCTTAAGCTTGAGCTTAGGCTTAGGTTTCTTTCTGACGTGATTAGGATGGTTCAGCTTCAGGTTATTGGGTTTTCCCTTAGGCTGGACCTTCTCATGCAATACATAGATTTTTGACACTTCCTCCCTTGTTCCTCATTTTTATCTTGCATCAAAATCACATCTCAAAGGACACTTCCTAATGGACAGAAGGAAGGTCAATTGTCACCATTGGTTTCTATGTTCCAATCAATCGAACATGACAAATACTGGTACCATGGCATTTGTATCGGTACCCAGACTAGTGGCTCAAATACGTCGATGATGGGCTGAGCAAAATGAAAAATTGAACAAGTTGGTCCCAACGCATCTGGAACAAAATTTCGAAATCTGTGCCCCAAGCACTCCTGATTGGGAAATATCAACGACACTGATGGATACAAGGGATACTATATGTTATTCTGAACATCGAATCCACCACATCAGCCAAGGTGTATTAGGCCGAGGCATTGAAATCGCATCTCAGATAACAATTTGTAACGGACGACAGGGAAACGATCATCACCATGGTTTCTATATCCCGATCCTAGATATTTTTTGCATCACAAAAGTACAATTCAACGCCCAAAAATATTCAAAACGAAAAACAAAAAAGAAACGGAAATTTTCGAAGATCTGACCTTCTCGAGCTGATTCATGAGGGAAACGAGGATAGCGTTCGTAGTCTTCGTCCGCTCCTTTGGAGGAATCCTCAGCCCTCTCTCCATCGCATACAATCGGCCTGCAAAAAAGGGAGAAGAAGGAGAAGGAGAAGATCGATTACTGGAAATCTAGGCTAGGGTTTAGGGGCAATTTGGTATTTTTTGGGAGTGGTGAGAGATTACAGTAGTAGGCGACGAGGTGCTCGTGCTTTTGAAGCTCGTCTGCTCTCTGCAGGTATGGAAGGAGGAGCTTCGCCGGCTCGTTGTCCGCGCTACTCCCCATCGATATTCCGGAAGCTACGGTGTATACACGGGGACAGAGAGAGAGATGGAGGAAATGACTGACCGGTTATCCAGAGTAACTATTTGCATACACGGCTTTCTTTTGGTGTATATCCCCTCTCTTCCAATACGTCGACCTCTGATTCCAGCTAATGTACGCCTGCGGCGTATCGATGGGAAGCGTTGGGTCGAAGTAGGGCTGAAAGTCGGCGGGTTGGTTGGGTTGGGTTGGGTTGGGTTGGGTTAGTGCATGCTCAACCCTAACCCAACTCAAGATTCTTATACGTCAACCCAAACTCAAACCCAAACCAACCCAATCTCGAGTTGGGAATTCTCAACCCAAGCCTAACCCAAGCGGGCTCGGTCGGGTTGATCAGGTTAATCGTATATATGCAGGCTAATATTTTCATTATTACATTAGTTTATTATATTTCAATATAAGACTTATTTTTTGTATCTATAATTTTATTAATTATATATGTGATTATTCATTATAAAGAACTTCATTTTTTCTTTTTAAAAACAAGCTAAAATATAAGACAACTATTCTTGTTGGGGAAATAAATGTGTTAAGTTCGGAGACTCGGATTAAAGTAGGTCGGCTCTCCTGACACTGCCTGAAGAGTCCGAGACAACACCGACGGAATAGAGGATAGGTCAGGGGGCATAAGCAAGGGACGATAAAAGTCACTCTGTCAGACTGATGACCTCGTCTGTAAAAGCCCACTAAAGGCAAAGCGTGTTCAAGTCACTTAGCCGATAGAACGGGATCGACTCAACGAGTTGGTTCTGTGGGTCACGGAATAAGGAATGACAGATAAACATCGAGATTATTCCATCCGTGGAAAGGCCAAGAACCCACCTCCTACGTCGATCGACTCTCCCCGAGTCGGCAACAATCTGACCGAGACTCTCCCAGAGTCGGTCGCGACCTGGCCGAGACTCTCCGAGAGTCGGTAACGACCTGGCCGAGACAGAGAGTGGCAGAACGGGAACAGATACTGCTCTACGAAAATCCAGGGATACAGGTAGCGAATCCCGAGATTCTCGAGATTGGGAGCAATCTGTGGAAAGGAGTAAGTCTCCGAATAATCAGGAGGAGAATCCTCTGAGTATGAGGATTGACAAACTGTATAAATCCCCAAGCTTGGGACGGAAGAAGGTACGCAGTATTGAACTGAAACAAGCCTTTTATTACTGACCAGACGACTGACTTAAGCATCGGAGGTTCCCCGGCTCTAGCCAGGGTCACCTTGACGTTGTTGATTATGCAGGTGAAAGAAGGTCCGCCTTAGGGAAGCCATCTCATAAAATCACAGCAACAGTTTGGCGTCGTCTGTGGAAAACGGAAAAAAAGTCGCTTTCTCTAATTTTCTGAATGGCAAGAACCAGAAGGATGGATCCAGATGAAGCGGAGGAGGCCGCTGCTAGCACAGCTCAGGGAGCTCTCCCGACAGCACCACCTGCGACTACAAGTCAGCCTAATCAAGCGAACGCGCACTTGGATCGCGAGGTCCAAGAAATGCGTTCCGAGATGGCTACCATGAAACATATGTTGGAACAACTATGTAACTAGCAGATGCAGCGTCAGGAGTCGGCACAAGTTCTCCCACCAGCGTCTGTAGCGTAGCCTGCTGCGCCACAGTCGCCCCAACGACCGAGTCAGCCTCGAGAACCGAGTCACCCGGCGCCTGCCCGTTCAGCAACGACCATTTTGCCTCCCTCTGATCTGAGGCATAGAATAAATCAGAGGAGACGAAGTTGGCTACCTGCAGACGCAGAAGAAACGGCGGAGAGCGCTGAACCCTAGAAGGCTGATATACAAGACTTCAAGAATGAGGTTAGGGAGAAGATGGAAAAGGAGATGGCGGATATAAAGCACGGTTGGAACTCAAATCTGACCAAATCTGAAGAAAAAACTTCTCCGTTTGTAGACGAAGTAATGCGGGCTCGGTTGCCGGAGAGGTTCCGCTTACCCCAGATAACTTCTTTCTCCGGAAAGACTGATCTGACAGAGCATCTTGAATGCTTCAGAACCTACATGGAGTTGCACGACGCCTCGGATGCTGTCATGTGCCGAGCCTTCTCTCTAACCCTGACCGACGTAGCCCGACTTTGGTTTAAGTAATTGAAACCCAAGTCGATTAAATCGTTCGCCGAACTCAGTGACGCCTTCCTCAGCAATTTTATCAGCGAAAAGAAGAAATTAAAGCCGCCCGCGCATCTGAACAACATAGTTTAGAGGGAAGGAGAGCTATTGAAAGACTACATTAAATGCTTCAACTTCGAGTCTTTGCAGGTTCGAAAGCATTCTGAGGAGACGGCTCTCAACGCTCTCATGCAGAGGGTGAGAGATAAACCTTTTTTGGCGTCGCTGGACAAGAATCCGCCCGACACTCTGGGCGAGTTTATGGTTCGGTCGGACAAATATGCTGATGCAGAAGAGACGCGACTCCTACGAGAGAAGATCCAGAACACAAAACCATCGGCTAAAGAGTCGGCCAAAAAAGAAGCCGACTCAGCCGGAGGAAAAAAGCGAAAAGAGGACTGGGGGCGAGACGACAGCAGGCCAGGAAAGCGACCAGACAGAAGATTCTCCACATACACCCCCCTAAACAAATCTCCTGAACAAGTACTAATGGAGATCAAGACCAAAGGCTTCGTTAACTGGCCCCGAAAACTGCGAGGGAATCTGGATCGTCGGAACAAGAACAAGTATTGTCACTATCATCGTGACCATGGTCACAACACAAGTGATTGTTATCACTTAAAAGACGAGATTGAGCGGCTGATTAAAGAAGGCCGACTAAGAGAACATACAGAAGGGTCCGGTGTTTCAGCAGGACCGAGTGAAGAGCGGCCCCAAGAAGAAATTCGAAAGATTGTCGGAGGTCACCAAGGCGGTGGGGACTCAAATAACGCCCGAAGAAACCACGCTAGAAGCCTCGATCGCCCTGAGTCCGAGGTTCTTCTGCTGTCTCGGCCTCCCAAGGAGAAGAAACGAGAAAAATATTGCATCTCATTCACTGAAGAAGATGCCCGAGGCATTCATCATCCTCATGAAGATGCACTCGTGGTCACCCTTACCATCGTCAATAGAAAAGTATTCCGGATACTGGTGGATACCGGATCATCAGCGGACGTCTTGTTCACCCAAGCGTTCGACAAAATGAGCATAGGTCGATCGGTATTATGACCTGTCCGAACCCCACTCATTGGGTTCTCGGGTGGATAGGTACTTCCCGAGGGAATCATTTCACTGCCACTTACCGCTGGAACCGCGCCCCATCAAATGACCGCGATGGTCGACTTCCTTGTCGTGGACCAACCGTCGGTGTATAACGCCATACTAGGCCGACCATCTCTAAGTCTCCTTCAAGCTGTAGTATCTACCTACCACCTTTTCATGAAATTTCTGAGTCGGGAGTAGGAATTGTGAAAGGAGATCAACAAGATTCTCGAAAATGCTATGCCACCGCAGTCAAAGCTCCGATTGAGGTGTCGACGATTGAATCGCTGGACCCCCGTATCGGATCTCATGAATGGGGGCAGCCGATGGAAGAACTCATCTCGGAGTCGTTAACCGAGACAGACGTCTCGAAAGTAGACTGGCAACTGCTTCCCTTGACTCTCTCGTATTAAAGTCGAGCTTACTGCGGCCTCATATACGACCAAATATAATAACAACGCTTCACCAGGCTCGGGCTTAGATAGCAGCGGTGGGGATCTGAGGTAAGCCTTCAGATCTTGAAATGCCTTCTCACATTCGTCCGCCCACTCCATCGTCTGTCGTCCCTTCAATTGCTTGAAAAACGGGAGACATTTGTCTGTGGCTCGGGACAGGAAACGATTAAGCGCGGCCACTCTTCCTGTCAACCTTTGGATGTCTTTGATTGTTTTAGGAGACTCCATTTCGAGTAAAGCTTTGATTTTCTTGGGATTCGCTTCGATTCCTCGCTGACTAACGAGAAAACTGAGGAATTTTCCAGAGCTTACGCCGAAAGCGCACTTGCTGGGATTCAACTTCATTTTATATTTGCGTAGGGTCAAGAACATTTCTTCCAGATCCGTCTCATGGTCGGCCGCTCGTTTACTCTTGACGAGCATATCGTCAATATAAACTTTCATCGTTCGGCCGATCTGCCGAGCGAACATTTTGTTCATTAACCTCTGATACGTTGCTCCAGTATTTTTTAATCCAAATGGCATCACTCAGTAACAGTAAAGGCCTTTGTCAATGACAAAGGCGGTTTTTGATTTATCATTCTCGTGCATTACAATTTGATTATAGCCTGAATAGGCATCCATAAAACTTAGCAGTTCATGACCCGCGGTACTGTCTACCAGCTAATCAATGCGAGGAAGAGGGAAGCTATCCTTGGGGCAGGCTTTGTTTAGATCTGTATAGTTTATATAAACTCGTCACTTCCCATTGGCCTTCTTTACGAGTACGACATTGGCTATCCATTACGGATAGTATATCTCTTCGATGAATTTGGCTTTAAGGAGCTTGCCGACTTCCTCTTCAATGATAGTGTACCTTTCCGGGCCGAGAGGACCACGCTTCTGTTGGATGGGTCTGTAAGTTGGGTCAATGTTGAGTCGGTGTGTTATAACCGAGGGATCGATCCCAGGCATGTCTTCGTGGCTCCAAGCGAAGATATCGGTATACCGTCGAAGCAAGGTGACTATCCGTTCCTTAAGCAGCTGCCGGTCTACTACGTCAGCAAAGCCTTACTACCAGCAGAGACGAGGTATCCTCAGCTCGAGAAAGTAGCCTTAACTCTGGTGGTATCATCACGACGCCTCCGGCCATACTTTTAGGCCCACACCATTGTCGTTGTGACCGACTTACCACTCCGCCAGATTCTCCAAAAGCCGGAGGCTTCTAGCCGACTTACAAAGTGGGCAATCAAATTGAGCGAATTTGACATACATTACAGGCCCAGGACAGCCATAAAAGGACAAGCCATCGTTGATTTTCTTGTCAAAGTGACTCCTAATCGTGACAATATACCTGAGTCGGAGGGAATTATTGTACCTGAGGCTTCTTCCTCTCTCGGGCCGGAACCCTGGAAGCTATTTATCGACGGTTCATCCAATTCCAAGGCAAGCGGGGCAGGGGTAGTATTAGAAACTCCCGATCAAACCTGTATACAATATGCCTTGCGACTTGGCTTTCAAGCATCCAACAATACAGCAGAGTACGAAGCCTTATTGTTAGGCCTTAGACTCGCCACGAGTCTAGGTGCGACTCATTTGAATGTTTTTAGCGACTCGCAATTAGTCGTTAACCAGGTTTCCGGTGTTTATCAAACTCGGAAAGAACAACTGAAGGCGTAAATGGAAAAAGCTAAAGAATTGATCGGTAGATTCCAGAAGTGTGAAGTAATTCGAATACCCAGGACTGACAATGCCAAAGCCGACTTGTTAACAAAGCTCGCCTCAGCTGACGAGGAAGACATACCTCGGTCGGTTCCGATTGAATACGTCCATAAACCAAGCATAGATGAGCCGATAGTCTCGGCCCTATTTCCCATCAACTCAGCGACTGCTTGGTTTGACCCACTCGTCCGCTATCTCAACGATGGAGAACTGCCAGAAGATCGCGCCGAGGCACGGCGGCTAAAAGTTCGAGCCTCACGCTACACCATCTTGAATGAGATTCTATATAAAAAAGGCTTTAATGCTCCTCTACTAAGGTGCGTCGACTCCCAAGAAGCCGATTATATCTTACGGGAGATACACGAAGGGATATGTGGAAACCATTCAGGAGGACGCTCGCTCGCCAACAAAGTGTTGCGGCAGGGGTATTACTGGCCGACTATACAGCACAATTCTAAACGATTCGTTCAAAGATGCGATAAGTGTCAGCGGTTCGCAGTAATCCCGAGACAACCCCCTGAGGAACTGACTCCAATGTCGGGACCATGGCCCTTTGCGCAATGGGGGATCGACATCATCGGACCCTTTCCACTGGGGAAGGGTCAAACTAAATTCGTTGTGGTTGCGGTGGACTACTTCACGAAGTGGGCTGAAGCAGAACCATTGGCGAAAATCACCGAGCAAAGGATCACAAGCTTCGTTTGGAAGAATATCATCTGTCGGTTCGGGATACCTCGGACTATCGTTACCTACAACGGAAGGCAGTTCGATAACAAACAATTCCGGGAGTTGTGCAGCAATCTCGGGATTCGAAACGTGTACGTATCGTCTCATCATCCTCAGACGAATGGACAGGTCGAGGCGGTCAACAAAATTATAAAGCGGCACCTCCGGACGAGGCTCGATGAAGCAAAGGGAGCATGGGCCGAGGAACTTCCGAATATACTGTGGGCCTATCGGACCACAACACGGACTGCCACGGGAGAAACCCCTTTTTTCCTATGTTACGGTGCAGAAGCAGTCCCACCGGTTGAGATAGGCGTTGGCTCGGCCCGAGTCAACTTGTACAGTGGACAGGAGAATGGCGAACTCCTCTTATTCGAGCTTGATTCATTGGAAGAGAAAAGAGAAAGGGCTCGATTGAGGATGATGGTCCGACAAAGACAGGTGTCTCGGTTCTACAATCGCCGAGTTAAAGTCAGACGATTCCGAGCCGGGGATATGGTCCTCCGAAAGACCTTCCCAAACACCAAGGAAATTGGGTCGGGTACACTAGGGCCCAATTGGGAAGGTCCTTACGTCGTCTCAGGCACCATCCGCCCGGGAACCTATCGGCTGGAAGACCTAAATGAACAACTGTTGCCTCATCCTTAGAACGCCGAGCATCTCAAAATTTATTACCCGTAAGATAGAATAGAAAGTACTGTAATTAAAGTCGACTCAATGAAAAGTTATATTTCGTCTAAGTACCCAATGTTGGGTTACCAACAAAAAAAAAACAAAACAATAAAAAGAAAGTACAATATCCGACGACCCCATTCGGTCGGAATGCATCACCTATACCGCGCCCGAAGGACCGGCTTCGCCAGCAGTAGCATCTCCTTCGGTGGCTTCGCCCCCAGCAACCTCGGCTGACGGACTGTCAACTTCAAAGGCGGAGAGGTCGAGATCGGGGAAGGCCGCCCTCATCTCCAAGACGCAGGCCTTGTAACCACCTTGATAAAAGTGGTCCCTCTCCTCTTCAAACTCGGAAGATTTGAGGAAGGCGTCTACGGCTCGCTCTCGTTCCTCTTTGGCTCGGCGCATTTCTTCCTGAGCTTCCTGAACGAGGCCGGCGGCCTCGGCCTTCGCGCGAGCAAGAGCACCCTCGCACTCACCGTGAACTCGAAGAAGGTGTCGCTCCCTCTCCTCAGCCTCTTAAAGGAGCGAAGTCAGGCGAGTACTATCGGCTTTAACTCCTTCCAGAGCTGCACAGGCATCCGCGGCCGTCTTCCGAGCGATCGATAGATCGCCGGTCATGATACCAATCCGGCTCTCAGCGATCTCTCTGCGACCCTCAGCCTCGGCAGCGACCCTCCTCGCAGTCTCTGTCTCGGATGCGAGTTTCTGGGCGGCAGTCAGCTCCGAGCTTACTTAGACGAGGCAAGGTGCCAGCTGCGATAAAGAGACAGTGAGCTATGCTGTAAAACTTAGTCAGGGACGACACAAGATTGAAGAAAAGTTTACCTCAAAAAGTAACCTTGCCGCATGTCCGAGGGTCTGGGCAGTCGGAGCATTGTAATAACTGGCGAAGTCTCTTTCGCCCCGGTGGGCAAGCGCCCAAGGAACCATCCCCGCAATGATCTTCGTGAAGGGGGACTCCTGTTGAGTCATCTCCCTTCTCGGGGATTCTTCACGCGGGGCCTCTCTCGGCCCCGGGACCTCCTCTACAACAGGTCCCTACTCGAAGTCGCCTGAGTCATTGGAGGAGTTGGCTCCGCTTCCTCGGCCCTCTCGTCAGGGTCGGAAAGGACGACCACTTAGGGGGCACCAGGCACAGGAGCGGATGGAACGGCCGTTTCCTTACCCTTGGCCGCAGTCTTCTGCTGCTTCGAGGGCCGAGACCCGGACAATAGAGCCGATCTCGGGGGGGCCTTCACTTTGGAAAGCGGCTTCAAGGCAGGGCGAGCCTCGGGAAGGTCTGCAAGGACGAATAAAAAAGAATGAGGAGGCGAACAGGGAACCGAAAGAACAAAGAAAAGGAGGATGAGCTACCTGAGACGAACGAATCTAAACCTGCAAGATGGATGCGCTCGGGTTGCAGTAGCAACTTCCAAGACCGTTCCCCCACGCTCAGCTTCCTCAGCTCCTTTATCCGAGTCAGAGCCCCGGACTCGAGTTTCCCCCTCTTCTTCAAAATATCTGCAAGACATTTTGAAGTCAAGGTTAGCAGAAGATGGTATAAAAACAAAAAGGAAGAGAAGGAAAGACCATCGGGCCGAGTCACCGAGTCACCTGCTCTACGGAACGTGCGGGATACTTGAGGCTCGTACGGCCACGTGTCGGCCGACTCCCACCGACCGCACGCCTAGAACCACCTTTCCTTCCAGAACTTGTTCGAAGTGGGTGGGTCGATTATTAAAGACCCCCCTTTGCCTCTCTACGCGCTCAGAAAATAGAGGCCAGAGAAGTTTGGATTTGGCCTGACTTGATACAGATAGAGGAACTCGTCGACCGTGAGGGAAGGTTGCTCTAACTCGGATCAGAGTACGGCACACCCGAACAAATTCCTCCACGTATTTGGAACAATTTGACCGGGAGCTATTTTGACTCGGGATAAAAAGTCACGAGCAATGGGCTGGAGTGGCAAACGTAAGCCACACTGCATCGTGACTTGAAAAATTGTGACCATCCCTGCAGGGGGATGGTCGGGCAAATCACCCGAACGAGGGAGACGGAGGACGACCGAATCAGGGACATGATATCCAGCCCTGATCCGGTTTAAGTCGGATTCAGTCAGAATGGAGGCGACGAGACCGCTAGGTTCGTCTTCTTCTCCTTTTGAAGACGACTCAGAGACTTCCGTAGTTTGGTTCACAGGGCCTAAAATGGCCGCCCCTTCGCCCGTAACTAATTCATCCTCTCCATCCTCATCCTCCAGCTGATCCACCCAAGGGTTAGGTCTCCCTGGACGAGTCATCAGAGACATCCCGCTGCTGGATGGACCGGCCTGGGCAGGACACCCAGCCGATGAGTCATCGGTTTCTCTGACAAGCCGGAATGCGGCCTCAGCACCGACGGCAAACTCCGTCAATAGTGAAGGTGGTTCCGTAACGTCCCAAAGATGTTGGGACGCACCCTCATCTCCGGACATCTCCTCCCGGGGGCTTTGAGAGCCGCATGCCGCCATTAAAGCTTATAAAAGGAGGAAAGGACTCACCAAAAAATCGACGACGAGTGCAAGGGAAGATTGACGGAGAAAGGAGCGACAGCGGAGGAGGAGGAGGAGAAGAAGCAAAACGGAACTCGGAATCGGACATAGGCGGAAGGAAGAAGAGCGAAAATAAAATTCGCACAGTCCTCCCGCCCGGCCCTTTTATAGCTGTGCCACGTGGCAAGGTATTTATGGCAAAAGCGAATCATCGTTCGCCTCGGTTCCCCCGTTCGACGCGTGGCGACCGCTGGCTGACTGCGGTAACGTCGTGGCCACACGTCCGCATTTCATACGCGGACGAAACGAATCGACGGCTGGTCGCACGTGCGGCCTTAGGAGGCGCAGCGTCGTACGCTGGAGATGACTCAAAGAGCATTAAACGCCTCATCATTGTCTCGGATGCTAATACGAGCCGACTGATAAAATCGTACTCCTTGATGCCGCGGACAACACAAGGAGTAAGGGGGGCTCACTGTTGGGAAAATAAATGAGTTAAGTTCGGAGACTTGGATTAAAGTAGGTCGACTCTCCTGACACTGCCTGAAGAGTCCGAGACAACACCGACGGAATAGAGGATGGGCCAGGGGGCATAAGCAAGGGACGATAAAAGTCACTCTGTCAAACTGATGACCTCGTCTGCAAAAGCCCACTAAAGGCCGATCGTGTTCAAGCCACTTAGCCGATAGAACGGGATCGACTCAACGAGTTGGTTCTGTCGGTCACGGAACAAGGAATGACAAATAAACATCGAGAGTATTTCATCCGTGGAAAGGCCAAGAACCCACCCTCCTACGTCGATCGACTCTCCCCGAGTCGGCAACAATCTGACTGAGACTCTCCCAGAGTCGGTCGCGACCTGGCCGAGACTCTCCGAGCGTCAGTAACGACCTGGACGAGACAGAGAGTGGCAGAACGGGAACAGATACTGCTCTACGAAAATCCAGGGATATGGGTAGCGAATCCAGAGATTCTCGGGATTGGGAGCAATCCGTGGAAAGGAGTAAGTCTCCGAATAATCAGGAGGAGAATCCTCTGAGGATGAGGATTGGCAAACTGTATAAATTCCCAAGCTTGGGACGGAAGAAGGTACGCAGTATTGAACTGAAACAAGCCTTTTACTACTGATCAGACAACTGACTTAAGCATCGGAGGTTCCCCGGCTCTAGCCAGGGTCACGTTGACGTTGTTGATTGTGCAGGTGAAGGAAGGTCCGCCTTAGGGAAGCCATCTCATAAAATCACAGCAACAACTCCTTTAAAAGTCATGTAGCATAGCATGAAGTCTATTTGAGAGAGAAATTTGGCATATCTTGTTAACTTGAGTCCTTAGAAATAATGTGGACAAATGAGACTCGACATCACTAGTGTGCCTTCGATACAAACGATCCACATTCAATTATAATTTATAAGTAACTTATATATTGATCGGGTTTGGGTTGGGTTGGGTTGGGTTGGGCAACTCGAGACCTCAACCCAAGTTTTATCGGGTTGATGTTTATATAGCCCAAGCTTAAGATCAGATCCGAAATATCCTATCCAAGCCCAATCCAATGTCAAGTCAGTCACAGGTCGGTCGGATTAAGCTCAACTTTCAGCCCTAGGTTGAAGCCGTGTGACCAATGTTCCCAAGATTTTCGAATATCACGAAACTATCGTGAAAAACATAGTTAACGATATCATCGCAATATTTTTGAGATATTTTTTAAATATCGGAAGACTTTACATTGTCGCGTTTTTATCGGGGTGAGGCCAATATCGCGAAAACACATTAAACGAAATTACCGCAACATGTTTCAAAATATCGTGGTTTATTACGATATTAACGTGATAATTATTCGAAAAATTGAGGAATCTGTTATATAGATATATTTTTAGCTTTAATGTATTTATTAATATACTAAATATTTTTATTTTTTAGATATTTTACGAATAATATCCTAAGAAAACATCAAATATGAAAGAGTCAGCTTGGATTCTAGTCCTCGAAGCATGCGGGAGAGAGTTCCATGATACTCAGGCTGCATGCTTGATACTCAGGTACTAATGGTCGAACTCATGACCACAATATTGAAACCCACAAGGTCTATCACTAAGCCATCTATACTGGTTACGATCATTTGGACGGTTTAATTTTACTGATTCCATGCCACATATGCAATTTATAAGAAATTTCTAAGTAACTGTGTGGAGATACCTCGTTTCAACACTTGAGGTCTTGGTATCAATCCCTAGCGGGGGTGGCAAACATGGAGTGTGTGTACTGACATGGGTGGGTACTAACAAACTAACCCAAAAAAAAAAAAAAATTATAAGAAATTTCTAACCGTGTATTATCTATCAGTCTGTCAGAGAATCAATTTTTTTATTTTACGGACCGGGACCCAATGGATACATGACATCGTACTAAAATCACAATGTGATGGGCCACACTAAAATTGACCTGACGGCGTATGTGTAGCACACGATCTGATTGGGCCAATTTGGGTGGTGGACCAGTGTAATCCATCCATATACAGGAAAATTAGAACTGATACATTGGACTAAAAAAAAATGATGTAAAGCAGGTCCAGGATGATTTCATGGACTAGGTGTACCGGAAAAGACATGATAAGAGGCCGAAGTGATCCGGACCATTAGAGCCTTAAAACGAACTTATCTAGCAAACTAGAATAAGTTATTTGACGTGCCATATATAATTTTAAGTAGAATGAGCTACTTTAGCCACCCAACCCACTATACCAGGTTTCCCACGCCAAAATTGTGAGATTCCAGGGTGAATTTTCATTTTATTTTCATTTTCACTATTTATAGTAACTTTGAGTTTAATTATAATCAAGTTGCATCCAACAAAAAAAGTGCCTAGGATAATTAAGAGAATGACATAGTTGGGTCAAACAGGACGCTTACTATTTTTTGCCAAATAGTTAGTCTACTACTTATGGTGGTAAACTACAATTTCTAGGAGTTTTAGTTGTAGTTTACTTATGAAACTTTATCGTATTTAAAGGGTCTACATAATGGTTGATTGTCAGATTACAATTGTGAACAAGATAATAGTTGATTGTCAGATTACAAGCAGGTTGACAGAAAGAAAGACAAAGATTGGTTGAGAACGAGAGATAAAGGGAAATGAAGAGAGACACAAAGAAATGGACATATCAGCAACCGTGGTCCCTGTCTCTCCTTCTCTCTTTGACTGAATGTAAAATCCATCAAATTTAAATCCAGTTGGATCACAAAATACGAATTGTTGAATATATATGAAGACTTTGTTGATTCATGGGTCCAAAGATCTAATTTTACATTAATTCACTCCTTTATAATAGTCAAACGAGAATGATGTTTTTTTTTTATATAATAAAAAAGACATCTCTTTTATGCATACAGACCATTCAGCCACACCATCCCACAACCAAATTGCACTTGTGGTCAATTCTACAATCTAAATGAATATGAGGATGGACATGCAGAAAGTCAATGATCTTACACAAGTTTGGTCGAATGCGAAAATTCTTACCAAAGATGGCCGATTTTAACAAAGGCAGGTGATTTCAACCAAAATGGCCAATTCTCGATCAAGGCGGGTGATTTCAACTAGATATGGCCAATCTCGACCAATGTGGGTGATTTCGACCAAATATGGTCGAACCTAACCAAAGCGGGTGATTTCGACCAGATATGATCATTTTCAACCAAGGCGAGTGATTTCGACCAAAGCTAACCGATTTCCACCAAGGCGGATGATTTTCAACCAAAGCGGGTGATTTCGACCAGATATGATCGTTTTCAACCAAGGCGAGTGATTTCGACCAAAGCTAACCGATTTCCACCAAGGCAGATGATTTCGAACGGACACGGCCGATTTTATTTTATTTTTACCAATGATGTCTTTTCGACCTATTTCACTCAAATTGACTAATTTCGACCAAACTGTTTTACTCAACCATAAAACAACAGAGTATGTTGACGAATTATGTGACTATAAAGTAGGGTAAAGTAGGTTTATAATGTATTTTTTGTATAGTAATTAGACATAGATTATACCCTGGCCCATCCATATACTGGAAAATTAGAACTGACACATTGGACTAAAAAAATGATGTAGAGCAGGTCTAGGATGATTTCATGGACTAGGTGGACCAGAATAGGCCTGATCAAAGGTAGAAGTCATCCGGACCATTAGAGCCTTAAAACGAACTTATCTCACAAACTAGAATGAGTTATCCGACGTGCCATATATGATTTTGGGTAGGATGAGCTACTTTAGCCACCCAACCCGCTATACCGAATTTCCCATGCCAAATTTGTGAGATTCCAAGGCAAATTTTCATTTTATTTTCATTTTTACTATTTATAGTAACTTTTAGTTTAATTATAATCAAGTTGCATCCAACATAAAAAGTACTTAGAATAATTAAGAGAATCAAATAGTTGGGTCAAACAGGACGCTTACTATTTTTTGCCAAATAGTAAGTCTACTACTTATGGTAAACTACAATTTCTAGGATTTTTAGTTGTAGTTTAATTCAGAAACTTCTTCGTATTTAAAGGGTCTATGGTTATAGACCTGTTTATTTTAATTAACAATCAATTTACAAATTTTCATAAATTATTATTTTTTTCTTTTTTTCGGTGGATGCGAGGTATCTTGTGAGGAGTCCAAAGAATGAGGAAGACAGTGCTCTCGACCGCATCACATTAGTCCCAGCGTCAAGGATACACTCTAATGCAACCATTTTTGTGTTAGGAGTTAAGTTGACACTCTGGCAATGTGATGGTTGGTACACAAGCACTTACAGATTGTACACGTGGCATACATTAGGGCTTACATTGGGCCAGGGTGGTCCTCGAGCCTGGCCTGCTTCAACAGGCTTGGGCTGGTATATCAGTGTTGAGGAGAAGCCTTCAATCTTCAAGTTTTCATATTGCTCGACCGATCGTGGGGGAGCCACGACCGGTCGTGGGAGGTGCTCGACCGGTCGTAGGTTCGAGCCCTGGCATGACTCGAAGTCCAGTGAGTTGTGCTGTTTTTTTTTCCCAGTCTAGGACCAGTCCTGAAATTTTCAGGACCAGTCTTAGGGGTCTAAAACGGTTGTAGGAGGGCTACGACCGGTCGTAGGAGGGCTACGACCGGTCATAAGATAGCTAGGACCGGTGGTAGGTTACGCAGTTTGTTCCGCAATTTTGCGCGAAACTGCGGATTTGAGTCCTTTCACAACCGGGATGCGAAAGGAAAGTTGCCTAAACTATAAATAGGTGTTCCTAGGGCTTTTCTAGGTATGACAAAAGCTTTCTAAAGGGATTCTAGGGTTTCTAAAGGGTGTAGCAAGGGTGAGATTCGAGGTTGTTCGAATCGGGTAAGTCCTCTCTCTTTGTAATTGATGCTTTCATAGTGGAGATTTGTCGCTTTGTGCCATGGTTTTTTCTCGAAAGGATTTTTCACGTTAAATCTGGGTGTTCTCTGTGTTCTCTTGTGTGCTTGGTGCCATTGGATTGCTATCCTAGATATAGATCTGTGTGATTCCGCAGGTTCAAAATCCCCAACAACTGGTATCAGAGCTATGGTTGGGGCACAGATCTGAATCTGAGGGATTAGTAATAATGGCGAGCGCCAGATATGAGCTTGAGAAGTACTCAAGAGAAAAAAAATAATTTTGAGTTATGGAAGGTTAAAATGATTAGCCTGTTAACCAAGCAAGGCGAAGATGGTGCTCTTGAGGAGCGGAAGTCTACTATGACTAATGATGATTGGAATACTCTTGATAGAAAGTTTTTTCATCGATCCGTTTATGTCTCACGGATGGGAAGCACTTCAAAAGGTGGAGCTACAGTGGATGTAGTGGATTCCACCTCTGCATGTGTGTAGCATGTTGGGCATGGCTACATGAGCGGACAGGGTAGGAAGGCTGAACCGTACGGATAGGGATAAGGAGCAGGTGGAGCAGCCACCTGTGTGAAGAATCACACGGCATGATAGCAGGACATCGGCGAGGTACATAGACGACTCCAATATCGCAGGAGATTCATCTTCTATTCAGATGACTCTAGGTGAGCCTGGTGCTGAAAAGTGAAAGGTGACTGTGGGTGATGTGATGGATTCGTTGTACCAGACCAACATCTGGGAGCGGGTGGAGCTTCCAGTGGGTCGAAAAGTGGTTGGATGCATGTGGATCTTCAGAAGGATACAACATAGATACAGGGCGAGGTTGGTAGCGAAGGGTTATGCTCAGAGAGAAGGGATCGGCTTCTCAAAGATGTTCGCACCGACGGTATAGTAGGTATCTATTAGATCCGTGATTGGCGCTGGTTGGCCAATGCGATCTTGAGCTGGAAGGATGGATATGGAGTCTGCACTTCTGCAAGGAAAATTGGAAGAGCAGATCTACATGAAGTAATCAGGGTGGTTCGAAGTTAAAGGGGTCGAGAAAAGACTTTGCAGGAGGTCGTTGTTCGGCCTGTCGCCTAGGCAGTGGTTTGATTCCTTCATGGTGGGTCAGGTATTGTATGTTGATGATGTGTGGATCGCCAATTGTGACATGTCTGAAATCAATGTACTGAAGACTCAGTGAAGTATCGGGGGGTCTGCAAAGATGGTTCTTGGCATTGAGACTGAAGGAGGAGTAGGATTTGGTAATCACAGAAGGAATACCTTGTGTGTAGGTATTGATCCAGGATGTGAAGGGCCAGATAAAGCTGGAGAGCGTTCCCTACGTTTCTCTCCTCAAGTTTTCCTCTGGATATATCCGAAAACAGATTAGGAAAAGCAGGATTTCTTATGAGCCTCATTCGAATGCGTTGGGCAGAGTATGTCATGGTTTGGTTTAGACCGGTTATTTCACAGGCTATCAGTGTTGTGAGCAAGTACCCCGGCAAGCAATATTGGGTAGTGGTGAGATGGTAAGAAGACTACATTTTTCTTTTTGAGAAGACAGGAGCAAGGGTGGTTGAGCACGTAGATCTTTGTCTGTGAAACTTCTCTGGGCTTGGCGATGGCGGAAAAGAAAGATGGAGTGTGCACAAGGAGCTATGATGAGATGCAGAAATAAGAGAAGAGGTCACGTGCTACACGGTTGAAGAATGAAGACTTGGTGGAGATTGTTGAGGAGAAGCCTTTTATCTTCAAGTTTTCATGTTGCTCGACCGGTCGTGGGGGAGGCACGACTGGTCGTGGGAGGTGCTCGACCGGTCGTAGGTTCGAGCCCTGGCACGACTCGAAGTCCAGCGAGTTGTGCTGTTTTTTCCCCAGTCTAGGACCAGTCCTGGAATTTTCAGGACCAGTCTTAGGGGTCTAGGACCGGTCGTAGGAGGGCTAGGACCGGTCATAGGATAGCTAGGACCGGTCGTAGGTTACTCAGTTTGTTCCGCGATTTTGTACGAAACTGCGGATTTGAGTCCTTTCGCAATCGGGATGCGAAAGGGAAGTTGCTTAAACTATAAATAGGTGTTCCTAGGGCTTTTCTAGGTATGACAAAAGCTTTCTAAAGGGATTCTAGGGTTTCTAAAGGGTGTATCAAGGGTGAGATTCGAGGTTGTTCGAATCGGGTAAGTCCTCTCTCTTTGTAATTGATGCTTTCATAGTGGAGATTTGTCGCTTTGTGCTGTGGTTTTTTCCCGAAAGGATTTTCCACGTTAAATCTGGGTGTTCTCTGTGTTCTCTTGTGTGCTTGGTGTCATTGGATTGTTATCCTAGATCTAGATCTGTGTGATTTCGCAGGTTCAAAATCCCCAACAATCAGGTCTCAAAATTGGTCCCGAGATTGACATTAAAGATCATTAACTAATGGCCCGCTCAAACTGCTTATAAGAGCCCGTTGGCCAAACATGGCCCATTTAAGGTTTGAGGGGAATTTTTTAAAATATATCTTACATGGTGGTACACGCCTAATGAACAGGCTTGATCTTGAACAAAGTGGAAAGCCAGGGTCGGGCTCGGGCTCGGGCTGCGGCCATGAATAATCATCATGGTCCGGGTTTGGGCCTGTTTATTTTGGATAGTCATGGCATACATTAATTCAACTTAAACAGTTCAAAATTGTGGGATCCAATATAAATAGGCCATTATCCAAAAGTCTGGATGATTGGATTATCCTAACCGTGGACTAATTGGCATTTTTTTCAATGGGGACAGCTTACTCTTTTTTCATATTAACCATCCATCAAATTTCCACCAATCAACCCGTTATGAGAAATGAAATTGCCTAATTTTTAATTTTTAGAGCCATCTAATTGGGACCCACAATTCCAATAGTGGCCCACATCAGGTGAATAATAAGCCTCAAACTGCAATATGGGTCTTTCAAGTGGGCTTCATCCACTAGGAGAAAGGGATGGGATGCGGCGGTTATAGGGTAACCCACTTCCATTGTTCTGGTAGTTTTGGAACTGCACAGGCAATTTTCTCATGCAGTTCGATAACTACCCTGGCTGCTTTTTTGTATAAAATGTGCTAGGATTCATTGGTTAAAAATAATGAGAGAATATCTTAAACATTGTTTAGGTTGCAGAGAGATCAACTGCGATTGAGAAGAAAATGGAATCCATCACTGTCACACGATTTACAGTGTGGATCTTAAATAAAGAAGGGTATTCCTTTAGACCTCTTATTAATGGAGTTTTTTGACCCATCGTCGACAGGTCATGAGCCCTGTACAACAGGTCGTAGGCTGGTGCTTGATCAGTCGTAGGTTTGAGTCGTGACACGACTCAAAGTCCAGCGAGTTCAGACAGTTTTTTTGGGGTGTTCGACCGGTCGTAGGTGGTCCACGACCGGTCGTAGGTGGCTCACGACCGGTCATGGACTCGGTACAACCGGTCGTAGCTACACAGATTCGTTCCGCGATTTTGCATGAATTTCGTTTCACAAGTCCTTTCGCAACTGGGATGCGAAAGGGAGTTTTCTAAAACTATAAAAATGGGTCCCTAGGGTTATTCTAGGGAATGTTGTGTGAAGAAAAAATACAAGAAGATTTTCTAAAGGGTTTAAGGATATCAAAGGTGAGAGAGTGAGAGAAAAGAGCGAGAGGAAGCTTGTGGAAGGAAGTCGTCGTCTCAACGCTTCTACGTCCTCGTGATCGGTGAGATCCCTCTGTTTTTCCTTTATTCTCTTATTATTCATCCACTTCTGCGTGAGTGACGAAGGTTGTAACGTTCTAGTTCATAGTGGATTGTTGATTTGGACGAGGTCCCGTGGTTTTTTCCTCTTTGAGGGTTTTCCACGTAAAAATCTCTTATGTGATGTGTGATTGTTGCTTTGATTTATTTCATTGATATTATTATCCCATAATTCTGGTTTGTTCGGGAAGCTAGATCCTAAGGTTTTGTGCAAGACCCTCAACAAAGTGGTATCAAAGCGCTAAGTTCATTGAACAGGTAGGATGGGTTTGAAATTATGGAAGGTGGCTCATCAAGGATGATCAGTCTCAATGGTTCTAACTGGACCATATGACAGGCTAAGATGGAGGACTTTCTTTATTGCAAGGACCTATACTCTATAATTTTAGGCATATCAGAAAAATCCAAGGATATGTCTGATGAAGGTTGGAAGAAGTTATACCAGAAGGTGGTGGAGGTTATTAGACAATGGCTGGATGATACTATATTCCACTATGTATCTACGGAAACCTCAGCCACTAGCCTATGGCTAAAATTATAAGGGTTGTATGAGAGGAAGACAGCCGGTAATAAGATTTTTCTGATAAGGCGACTTATGAATCTCAAGTTCAAGGATGGTGGTTCTGTGGCCGAGCACATGAATGAAGTCAACAATATAGTGAACCAACTCTCCTTTATGAAGATGGTCCTGGATGATGAACTGCAGGCTTTACTCTTGCTTAGTTCGTTGCCTGACAGTTGGGAGACATTAGTGGTGTCTCTAAGTAACTCCGCACCAGACGAAAAGATATACATGGAACAAGTTACTAGCCGTCTCTTCAATGAAGAGACAAGGAGGAAGTCTCAGGGGTCTACTCAGTAAGAGGCACTTGTGACATAGGAATGGGGGAGAGGAAAGAACAGAAAGGGCGGGAAGGCCCGAGATAAATCAAGAGGCAAGTCAAGTAACAGAAAAGATGTTGAATGATGGAATTGTGGCAAGAAGGGCCACTATAAGCATGAATGTCGTAAGGCTGAAAATGACAAGAAAGGAAAAGGAAAGGAGAAGGATGATGAATTTGATTCCACTGCGGTCGCTTCAGATGGTAACTTTGTAGTTATTCTTTCTGCAGATCATGATGTATTTCTCACAGCTACGAGTTAGGACACTGACTGGATTATAGACTCAGGGGCTTCTTTTCACGCGACTCCACGCAGGGACTTCTTCACAAGCTATAAGTCAGGCGATTATGAGACCGTGAAGATGAAAAATTTTAGCATATCGAAGATCATAGGGGTTGGTGATATTTGTGTGAAGACTGATGTGGGCTGCACATTGGTTCTTAGGGATGTGAGCATATCCTAGACCTTCACATCAACTTGATGTCAATGGGAAGGCTGGATGATGATGGATATGAAAGCCGGTTTGCCGGTGAGCGCTAGAAGCTCATCAAGGGTTCGTTGATCGCAGAGTGTTGTACCTGTACAAGGCAAGTGTCAGTGTATGCAAGGGTGGGTTGAACGCAGTGAAAGATTCAGCTATATACATGTGGCACAAACGTTTAGGCCACATGAGTGAGAAAGGGCTTCAGCTACTAGCAAGGAAGCGGCTCCTTCCAGATGTGACAGGTATGCCTCTCAAAACCTGTCTTGATTATTTATCAGGGAAACAACATAAAGTTTCATTTGTTAAAACTGCTTCTCATGTTAATAAAGTACATGCATTAGATTTGGTTTATTTTGATGTTTATGGTCCTATGAGGATAAAAACCTTGGGTGGGGGCATTGTACTTTGTTACTTTTATAGATGATGTATCTAGGAGGGTTTGAGTTTATGCTTTGAAATCCAAGGACAAGGTCTTTGGTGTGTTTAAGTTGTTTCTTGCTATGGTCGAGAGAGAGACAGGTAAATCATTAAAGTGCATCCGCACTGACAGTGGTGGTAAATACATTGGCGACTTTCATGAGTACTGCAAGTCCCCGAGTATACGGCATGAACAGACGGTTTTCAAGACCTCCCAGCATAATGGTGTAGCTGAACGAATGAATCGCACCATTGTTGAAAGAATCATATGCATGTTATCTCATGCGAAGTTACCCAAGACGTTCTGGGGAGAAGCAATGTACATGGCGGTGTATCTGATAAACAGGTCTCCATCAGCCCTATTGAATAAAGAAGTACCTGAGAAGGTCTGGACTGGACAGGATCCATCGTACAGTTATCTTAGGGTGTTTGGATGCAGGGCATCCGTTCACGTACCAAAGGATGAGAGGTCCAAGCTCGATATGAAGATCAGGCAGTGTGTGTTCTTAGGGTACGGTGATGAAAAGTTCAGGTACAGATTGTGGGATCCGACCGAGAAGAAGCTCGTCAGGAGCAGGGATGTAGTTTTCTTTGAAGATCAGTGTATAGAAGACATTAGTAAGCCAGAGAAGAACCAGCCCAGTTCAGGTGAGCTAGAGGACATGGATCCGGTTATTTCTCCCGTGGTGCCTGATGACAGGGGAATACAGTAAGGTGCAGAGGATAAGAAAGTTCCTTCAAAAGATGGACGAGGGGAGTAGCCCCCACTTGATCCACTGGTAAGCCACGGGTGAAGAGGTCATCTAGGGACAGACAACCATCCAAGAGTTACTCACCGCATGAGTACATTATGTTGACTGATGGGGGAGAGCCAGAAGATTATTCTGAGGCCCTAGCCAACGAGCATAAAGAGGAGTGGTTGAAAGCTATGCAAGAGGAGTTGGAATCCTTGCATAAGAACCACACCTATGACATGGTGAAACTGCATAAGGGCAAGAAAGCTTTGAGCAACAAGTGGGTGTTCAGAAAGAAGGTTGAGCAGAAGAATTCACAGACGAGGTTCAAGGCCAGACTTATGGTAAAAGGGTTCGGTAAGAGGAAAGGCATAGACTTCGAGGAGATATTCTCACCAGTGGTGAAGATGACATCTATACGGGTGTTACTTAGGTTGACAGCTAGCATGGATCTGGAGATAGAGCAGTTGGACGTTAAAACTGCTTTTCTCCATGGTGACCTAAAAGAAGAGATCTACATGCATCAACCAGAAGGGTTCGAAGTCAAGGCCAAAGAGCATATGGTGTGTAGGCTGAGGAAGAGCTTGTATGGGCTAAAACAAGCTCCACGGCAAAGGTACAAGAAGTTCGATTTGTTCATGTTACAGCATGGGTATGACAGAACGGAGTCGGACCACTGTGTGTTCACACGTAAGTTCTTAGATGGTGATTTCATAATTCTGCTCTTATACGTTGATGACATACTCATCATGGGAAAAGACATCAAGAAGATCGACAGGCTGAAACAGGAGTTGGGCAAGTCGTTTGCGATGAAAAACTTGGGCCCGGCTAAACAGATCCTATGAATGGAGATAACCCGTGATAGAAGCAGCAGGAAGCTTTGGCTGTCACAAGAGCGGTATATTGAGAAAGTCCTAGAGTGGTTCAATATGAATGTAGCGAAGCCAGTCAGTACTCCACTGGATGGTCATTTCAGATTGAGCGACCGGCAATGTCCCAAGATGAAGGCAGAGGTGGAAGAGATGTAAAAGATACCCTACGCGTCAGCTGTAGGAAGTTTGATGTATGTTATAGTGTGTACATGCTCAGACATAGCATATGCGATTAGTGTTGTCAGCTGGTATCTTATCAATCCTGACAAAGAGCATTGGGCAGCGGTGAAATGGATACTGCGGTATCTAAGAGGCTCATCCAGGATGAGACTATGCTATGGTGACGATAAACCTGTGTTAAAAGGCTACACAGATGCAGATATGGTAGGTGACATAGACTCTAGGAAGTCTACATCGGGATTCATGTTCACATTTGAAGGGGGAGTGGTTTCTTGGCACAGCAAGCTATAGAGGGTCGTATCATTGTCAACAACAGAGTCCGAGTACATTACAGTCACAGAGATATGTAAAGAGATGCTTTGGATGAAGAGGTTCCTACAGGAACTTAGCCTGAAGCAGGAGGAGCACGTGGTCTATTGCGATAGTCAGAGTGCTATACACTTAAGCAAGAATCCAAGTCAGCATTACAAGTCGAAGCACATAGAGATTCGGTATCACGGGATCAGGGATACTTTGGAACAGAAGGTGTTACAGTTTGAAAAGGTCCACACGGACGATAATGGGTCAAACATGATGACCAAGGCTTTGCTCAAGGGCAAGTTTGAGGTTTACAAAAACTAGGCTGGCTTAAAGAAGGTGAATCCCTCCTGGGTCAAAAAGGGAGAGATTTGATCAAGTTTTTTGACCCGTCGTCGACCGGTCATGAGCCCTGTATGACCGGTCATAGGCTAGTGCTCAACCAGTCGTAGGTTCGAGTCGTGACACGACTCAAAGTCCAGCGAGTTCGGACTATTTTTTTTCGGGGTGTTCGATCGGTCGTAGGTGGTCTACAACCTGTCGTAGGTGGCTCACGACTAGTCATAGACTCGGTACGACCGGTCGTAGCTACGCAGATTCGTTCAGCGATTTTGCGTGAATTTTATTTCGCAAGTCCTTTCATAATTGGGATGCGGAAGGGAGTTTCCTAAAACTATAAAAAGGGATCCCTAGGGTTTTTCTAGGGGATGTTGTGTGAAGAAAAAATACAAGAGGATTTTCTAAAGAGTTTAGGGATATCAAAGGTGAGAGAGTGAGAGAAAAGAGAGAGAGGAAGCTTGTGGAAGGAAGCCGTCGTCTCAGCACTTCTACGTCCTCATGATCGGTGAGATCTCTCTGTTTTTCCTTTATTCTCTTATTATTCATCCACTCCTGCGTGAGTGACGAAGGTTGTAACATTCTACTTCATAGTGGATTGTTGATTTGGACGAGGTCTCGTGGTTTTTACCTCTTTGAGGGTTTTCCACGTAAAAATCTCTTGTGTGATGTGTGATTGTTGCTTTGATTTATTTCATTGCTATTATTATCCCATAATTCTGGTTTGTTCGGGAGACTAGATCCTAAGTTTTTGTGCAAGGCCCCCAACACTTATTACGCAAGTGAAAATGGTGTGACCTTCTTCTTGTGACATGAGATATGTCCAAGAAGAACAAACATATGAGCGTTCATCTTTCACCGTCGTTGGATCAACGAAATCACTTCCAGATAAACGATTTACTAACATTGGTATCGGAGCAACAGAGAGGTGTGCCTTCGTCACTTTCTCTTTCGTTTTCAATACAAATAGATTATATCTTTCTTTCTTTCTCTATTAATATCAGGACTCGATCCAGAAGGGATTTAACTCCCTAACCGAATGGGCGAATTGAGTTTTGTCCATCACAGGTTGCAACCAGCAGCCATTATTACCAATTGTGAACAAGATAATGGTTTATTGTCAGATTACAAGCAGATTGACCAAAAGAAAGACAAAGATTGGTTGAAAATGAGAGAGAAAGGGAAACAAAGCATGACACAAAGAAATGGACATAGCAGCACCTATGGTCTCTATCTCCCCTTCGCTCTCTGACTTAATGTAAAATACATCAAATTTAAATCTGGTTGGATCACAGAATATGGATTGTTGAATATATGCAAAGACTTTATCAATTCATGGGTCCAAATATCTAATTTTGCATTAATTCTCTCCTTCATAATAGTCGAACGAGAATGATGTCTTTTTTTTAATGTAATAAAAAGACATTTCTTTCATGCATACAGACCATTCAGCCACACCATTCCACAACCAAATTGCACTTATGGTCGATTCGACAATCTAAATTAATATGAGGATGGACATGTAGAAAGTCAATGATCTTACACAAGTTTGGTCGAACGGGAAAAATCTTAGCAAAGATGGCCGATTTTAACCAAGGCAGGTGATTTCGACCAAAATGGCCAATTCTCGATCAAGGCGGGTGATTTCGACTAGATATGGCTGATCTCGACCAATGTGGGTGATTTTGACCAAATATGGTCTATCCTAACCAAAGCGGGCGATTTCGACCAGATATGATCGTTTTCAACCAAGGCGGGTGATTTCGACCAAAGCTAACGGACTTCCACCAAGGCGGGTGATTTTTAACCAAAGATGGGCAATCATTGATGATAGAAAATGATTTCGAATGGATACGGCCAATTTTATTTTTATTTTTTTAACCAATGATGTCTTTTCGACCGATTTCACTCAAATTGACAATTTCGACCGAACTGTTTTACTCAACCATAAAACAACAGAGTATGTGGATGAATTATGTGACTATAAAGTAGGATAAAATATGTTTATAATGTTTTTTTTTTTTTTTGCACAATAATTAGACATAGATTATACCCCGCCTCCCCCTATTGTCAGGGTATTCTTTATAATCCACCTTTATCGAACTAGTAAGAGATGAGTAGAAGCATTAAGGCTCATCATCAATAGGAGGAAAAAAATGAAGATGTGGAAACCTCAATCCTAAGTGTATATGAGGAGATGATTCAAGGCTTTTCTCCCATCTTTCGATTCAAAGATATACAACAAATCAAGGTAACATCATCTTGCGATGTTGCGAGCCGCGAATGTGTGGTGCTTGGATCTTGAATGTAATAAACTATATCTTTAAATGTAGTGATAATGACATCCAAGAGCATCATAGTCGACTTGAACAAATGCGAGAAACTAGATGGGAACAACTATGATATATGACACCGTAAAATCCAATATCATTTGGATGAGCAAGGGATTTTGAAAATCCTAAATGCGAGTATGGACCTGCCCGAAGAGGGCAATACTGCTCATCATCGGCGCCATGAAGAAGAATTCTGGAATTGGCGGAAGAGAGATCGGTGAGCATGCTTTATTATGCTAAGTAGCATGCACAATGACCTTGAGGGATATTCCATTACCTGGAAAATGTGGAATACCTTGACCCTTGCATACACTGGCACCACCGCTACTAGATTGAGAGCTTTAACTCTCAAATTTAACGCATACAAGATGGATCCTAATGTCTCAATGGTTGAGCATGTTAAGTAGATGTTGTCAATTATTTGTGATGTAAAAGTACTAAGAAATGTGCTTATAGATGAGCAATAAATCCTAGTAGTATTGTGTTCTGTTCTAGATTCCTAGGAACAAATAGAGCTCACTATGACACACAATAAGGGTATAAAACATTTGCTTCATTGTCGCATCATTTGTAGTTAAAAGTCGATTGTCAATTTGTGTGTAAACATGACGTCACATTCTTGGCAGAGCCCAACATACCTAGGGGTAAGAGACCCAGCACAAACACAATGGTTGTAACTCCTAGGAAAATAATAAAAAGAAGGAGATACGCATGCATATGGTGGCAAACATAGGCAAGGAAAAAGATGTGTTAAGAAAGATAAGTCGAAGGCAAAGTGTTACAACTGCGAGAATCTTAGTCACTTCGTTCGAAAATGCTCTAAGCCAAAAAAGGAGCAACTTAGCACATAGCTCGGGATCGAACGGGGTTCATAGAGTACCAAAAGTGTCCAACAGGTCGCCGAAAATTCTTCGTGAGAAACAGTTTCTCTAAGGATGTAGTAAGAGTTTGTAACACCCCGAATTTTTACCAACCTGAAGTTAGACGTTCTTGGATGTAAAACTGCCTTAGGACCCTATTCTGTCGTTATTAGGGCACGATTTACTTAAGTACTAAACTGAACAATCAATAAAATTAGCTCGAACCACTTTAAATACGAACTGCAAGATCTAAAACCATTATAATTGCTAACCTATTTCATGTTATAGGTCGTCATTTTGCTGTAGACAAAGACATCGTGTTCAAACTAAACTCGTTACGAGTCTACCGGTATAAGGTGCGAACTTTAAATGTTTAGGTTATGATTTTCAAGGCTTTTAATGTCAGTTAATGATTTATGACTAACTTGATTGCTGTCACACATGCTTAGATGCAAGGATTTTCGTTTATTACATATATATGTGAACTATGTTGAATATAATGCATTTCATGTGTTTGTTGAAATGTTTGAATGAATATGAAATTATGATTTAAGCTTGTTATGATTGATGTGTGAGAATACATGATTGCTGTGTATATGACAACTCCTATGTAGAATGATTTTCTATAATATGTGGTTTAACTAATTAATAACAAGTATGTAATATGTGTAGTCTAAGTGTTTGATAAAATGCTTAAATGAGGTAATGCTTGTTTAAATGTATATAATAAGAGTATTGAGATGGGATCATCAATTCCCCTATCTATAATTACAATTTCCTGTATGTAACTTATCTTATACTATGTGAATTATGAATGAAAGGCTCGTGTACGGTAACATGTGAAGTAAGTGTTTTGTTGGAATACTTAAGTAAGATGCTTATTTGAATTAGTTGATACATGCTGGTTTGACTATCATATGTAATTACCTGAAGTATTTGATTATGATTGGGACTACTACCTAGTCCAGGCAATCGGTAAGAATTCATGTTTGAGTGGTTGAGCTAGTCTCGCCACAATTGATGCGTTTGGTGAATCCGAATCGTACGATGATAGTCGACAGCGGTACCTTGTCAACTAACTTAGCGTACGCTCGTACTATTCGAACTCGTCTAATAAATTGATTAGTCTATTGTGTGTTTACCATGTATGGACACTATTGCTTGAATCTAAGGTACCAAACTTACTAGTGAAATTCCGTTAACCTTGGAACCCCGATCCGCTAAGACTTATGAGCTGGACATGGTGGTATGGGACACCGTGGTCGAGCTGTTGGCCTACACTGGGACGACGAGCCTCCCCGTAGTGACCAGTGAGCAACTTAAGCTCGTGAGCTGAATACGGTAGTATGGGACACTGTATTCGATCTGTCGGCCTACACTGATCAGGTGATGAGCCCTTTGTAGTGACCTCAAGCATAATCTGAGACTGCGTTGAGACGACAAGTATTTTCATAGTAACTAGAGTATAAACTAGGTCTACACTGATCAGGTGACGAGCCCTTTGTAGTGACCTAAAACCGTAACATCGTATGAGATTTACTAGGACTGACGACCCTAGAATGGATCATTGTTTGGGAATTGATATAAGAGAGATACCTTAGCTTTCCAATTTTGCTGTATGAAAAGGACTAATAAGAACTTAGTAATCACGCTCATGTACCGCATTGCATGTACTTTGGCGAGGAAGTGCACTTTCAGGAGTTTACCATGCGCGCCATGAGATGAAGGCGCTGAGGGAGTGCAGGCGAGGGCATGCATCCTTCCTACATACCATGCTTGCATTAATCAGAGTACTTATGGATGTTTGATCGTATTATTTTATCATTACTGCTTGACTGAATTGATAACATATTAACATTTGCTTTATTGTTCCACTGAGTTGATCACTCACTCCCACGTTACGGGACGGTGTTTTAAACACCAACCAGACCCTGTTTGGTTTCAGATGACGGCGATGCTTGTGAAGCGGAGCCGGACTTTTATGATGATGAGGGTTTCTCCTATATGCAGTAATCAGGCGGGTCTATGTAGACCGTGATCTGATCGACGGGGTCACAGGGATGTTGATTAGAAGCCATTACACTTATTATTTTGTACTATTGGGAACACCTATGTATATTCATTCTATTCATTTTTGGAGTATACATGTATATAGTTAACCTGGTAACATTTTCACACTTTGGAAACGTACAATAGTTTATATATTTTATATATTTATCACAGTCTTCCGCTTACGAAATTTAACTATCTCTGGAGTATGATATGTTGTTTTGGTATAATCTTACTCATGTTTAATGCACTAATATGAACAATATTCAATCATCATTATCTATGTTGCATAAGTGATGCGTTGGAAGTCAAGAGTGGAGTTTATGCTCGACCCCTGATTTTCAAGGCGTTATAGAGTTGGGTCATTCCAACTTCACTTGCGGACAGGACGCACTCTACTCCTCCATGACGTACTTCATGTGCTCGGTATTAGGCGCAATTTGCTTTTTATGCTTTCATTAGCTAGACTTGGTTTTTCTTTTACTTTTTATTCAAATATTGTGAACATATTCTTAGACCCTTCTTATTATGGAAGTAGTTGTGTTTATGATGATTTATTTGTACTTGATCATGATTATTCATATGATTATATTTCATATACCCTTTTTACTATAGCAGACACTGACCCACGCATGTGGCATGTAAGATCGGGTCATATAAATCAAGATATAATGCTTAGAGTTGCTAGATAAGGCCTCTTAAGTCCACTCATAAACATAGTCCTTACTTGTAACATTGCCTGACTGGGAAGTCGATTAGAAAACCATTCAGAAAGCAATACGCACTTTATCTCCCTTAAAGCCAATCCGCTCTGACATTTATGTAACCTTTAATGTCAAAATTCACTATGGATAGTCCTATTTCATCACATTTATAGACGATTATACACAGTATTGTCATGCATACTTAATATCACATATATCTAAGGCATTAGAATGCTCCAGAAAGTACATGTTTGAAGTTAAAAACTAGTCCGATAAAAGGATTAAGACCTTGCAAATAGATTGTGGACACAATATTTGTCTGAGCATTTTTTGAGGCTCTGTGAAGAAAAATGTATCCGTATGCACCTGACTATTCTTACACTTTGTAACAAAATGGTATTGCAGAGAGTGAATAAAATGTTACTCCACATGGTAGGATTGATGATGGCGCAAGCCAACCTTCCCTATAAAATTTGAGGGAATTCATTGCTAATTGTTGCTCTCATCCTCAATCGAGTTCCTTCTAAATTGGTTCTAACGACCCCCTATGAGTTGTGGTGCGGGAGAAAACTAGACTTAACTCATTTGGTCCCCTGGGGATCGAATGGTTTTATTCATCTTCCATCTCAGAAAAATGAAAAATTAAATCTGATATTCCTAAAGTGTATTTTCATTCGATACCCTAAGCACTATGAGGTTTATGTTTTAATCCACAAATGAGATAATGACGGAACGATGGAAATAGAGTCATGAGATGTCAATTTCGTCGAGGACGATTTCCTACAAAGGAAGAAATATCAGGACATTCATGAGTTCTTCAAGATGACATACTCGGGGCCTAACTTACTCCTAATCATCTAACCGTCGCTTGATGAAGACGGGGATATTGATCACCCACTTATTGGTCCAGTTGATCTCCTGATTGTCGAGGACAATGGGAGGGATTTTTCATCAAGTCATAGTATACCACATCAAGCTGAGATTGTCTCAAACATGAGCTTGAATTGAGGATGAGCACTCGTTGATCGAAATCTCGTCGTCGTTCTAAGATTGAAGGGGAATAATTCATGGTTACTTCCCTAAATGACGATGAGCATGTCTCATACCAAGAGGCATTATCGTCTCCTACTATGAAAGAGTGGATAGAAGCTATGGAGGATGAGATCTGCTCCATGAAAAAAAAAAGTTTGGGAAATTATTGATCTTTCACCTGGACGTAAGACTAACGGAGCAAAATGGATCCTGAAAGTTAAGCAAAAGGTATATTGAATGATAGATAAGTTCAAGGTCCAACTAGTAGCTAAGGGCTACACGCAAATTGAGGGTGTGGATTACGAGGAGACATTTTTTCCGATGGTGAAACTCGCCTCGATTCGCCTTACTCTTCGCACATTTAGATTTAAAAATTTATCATATGGATGCCAAGACTGTATTTTTCAATGGAGACCTATATGGAGAGATATATATGGATCAAGTTACGGGTTTCAAGGTCAAGGGACAGGAGCGTAAAGTTTGCAGTCATAAAAAGTCCATCTATGGCTTGAAACAATCATCTAGGCAATGGTATCTTAGATTCCATCAAGCCATCGCATCATATGGGCTTCTGATGATCAATGAAGACTACTGCGTGTATGTCAGATGGTCTGAGCAGAGTTTTCTTATCATGTGCTGACAACATTCTTTTAATTGAAAATGACAAGAAAATGTTAGTTGCCACTCAGAAGCGGTTGTCCTTCAATTTTGAGATGAAGGACATTGGCGAGGCATCTTTTGTGCTCGAAATTAAGATTCATAGGGATAACTCTAGAAGACTTCTTGGTCTCTTTCAAGAGACTTATATCAAGAAAGTACTCGACAACTTTCAAATGTATGGTTGCAAACCTATTGACACCCTTGTCAAGAAGAGACTTAATTTAAATCTCTGCCCTAAAACGGATGCCGAAAAAGCTAAAATGGCACAGTTTTCATTTGCTAGTGTAGTTGGCAGTCTAATTTATGTCATAATATGTACTAGACTAGATATCAATTTCATAGTGGGATTAGTGAGTCGCTATCAAAGTAACCCAGGACTAGCTCATTGAAGGGCCATCAAGAGATTATTTCGATACCTATGCGGGACTGCAGATTACATGATATGCTACTAAGAGATGGATCTTCGTTTGCGAGAATATTGCGATGCAGACTAGGGTATTGACATGGACGAGTGCAAATCTATTTCTGAATGTGTTCTTTCTCGGTGGTGGGGTCAATTCTTGGAGTAGTAAAAAACAGCCCTGTATCCCGCTTTCTACCATAAAGTCGGAGTATATTGCGGGTTGCTTTACCATTTAGAAAGTTGTATGGTTGAGAAGATTCCTTCAACATTTGGATGTGTACCAGATGTTGACGACTCTATCATATTACATTGTGATAGCATGGTGGCTATTACTTATGTGAAGGATACCAAACATCATGGCAAGCTGAAGCACATCCACATCCATTATCACTATGTTCCAGGTATGGTGGTCAAGAAAAAAGGTTGTCCTGGCGCATGTACCTACTCGTGAAATGGTTGTTGATCCGTTGACCAAGTCGATCGCACGAGATGCTTTTCAGACTCATATAAGGAGCCTGGGCTTTCGTACAATGTGATTTTGTGATGTTAACATTTTTGACATTTTTTTCTTTGACAGATTGTTAGTATTCGAATATTTATATATTGTTTGTTCTCCTGTGGACATGTTGAAGCACACATTCTTTACGTCCTTCTTTGTGAGACGTGAATTGAGATACGTTGCCAGGCAGAGGTTGTACACATCTCACACGACAACCGCCTTGCCGTAATGATTGTGAGCAAGATGAGATGTATAATTGCAAAATTGTTGTAATTATTCTAATACATGTACATTGTCTCGAATTGGGTTCAAGATGAGGCCATTTGAGGATCGAGCATAATCGTTCCCAATAGGGTCATGCAGCCTGAATAAGTCAGACGTGAGACTTCATCTAGGCACTTGTGAGAGCGACTAAGTTGAGTGGCTCAGACTAAGCATCTGGATGACAGCTAGGTTAAGATTTGTATGGTGAAAAGGTTGACATACTCCTTAGGAGCTCCATTGTAACATGCTTTTTATACAACATGTGTTAGAGACGACCGAAAACACCTACAATGAAAGGAGAATGGATCTGAGTTTCTTCTCCGTGTGAGAAAACCAATGCATAGGTGACCCTTATGCCTTTATGATTTTGGGCTATACCTTGAAATTGAGGCTTAATGATGCTATTCTAGCTCGTTTCCAAAGACCATAAAGAAAAGGGTATGATGGAGTGTGTCTAAGAAAGCGGTTAGGCCGATACGGATAGGTATGAGCATTGCGACAAGACTATCTGTTTTTAAACCTTATATGTTTATGTGCGTGAGCAAGATGAGTTCATGGCCGGCCATCGTATCCCTCAACACATTCAAACTCATGGCTGCGAACAAGTATAAAAAACTATTCAAGTTGAAAGTATCCTCAAGAAGTTTTATCCAATCCAGTATAACCAAGACGAGTCTGGGGCAAGTTAGTGCTACGGTAGATGAGATACATCATACCAGTTGATGGAAACTTCATTAGTCACACTTTGTATTTCGTGGTACGAAGACTTCTCACGTAGTTTGAGTTTTGGTCATTAGTTGGGTTGTTGCCTAACTTGTCCAAGTGAGAGATGTAACTGCAATATGGCTTGTCGAAGCGGGCCCCAACCACTAGGAGACAGGGATGGGATGTGGCGGTTACAAGTGACCGACTGCCCATTGCCTTGGCAGTTTCAGAACTGCATGAGCAGTTTTCTCCTGTAGTTTGATAACCACCATGGCTGCTTTTTGTTTAAAATGCGTCAAGGATTCATTGGCTAAAAATAATGAGAGAAAAAATCGCAAACACTATTCAGGTTGCAGGGAGATCAACAGCGATTGAGAAGAAGTCAAATTCCATCACTACCACATTATTTATAGCATGGATCTTAAACAAAGAACAGTGTTCCTTTATCTCTTCTTACGCCAGTGAAAGCAGTGTGACCTTCTTCCTGCAATGTGAGACGCATCGGGAAAGATCCAATATATGAGCCTCTATCTTCCTCCGTTACCATTTGATTAAAAGAATCGCTTCTAGATAGACGATTTATTAACAAAGCCTATTCGACATGGGGTTGCAGGGGACTCGGCCTCTTTTGCACAAGCCCAATCCTTCCATGCCCGCGGTCTATCCCCAAGGTCAGGGTCAATTTAGATCTGATCCGTTTTTTTTTTTTTTTAAGGCATGAATTCAAGCTCAAGCTCTAGCCCGTCCCATATTGGAGAACTTCTCAAAGCATAGCAGAGGCGCTGCCCCTTTTGTCAGGCTTCAAAATAAGGTCCAGATACTACCTGCAAAACCAGACAGGGGGCCCACATCTAGTCTACAATACGATAGATGCAGAAGCCCAAAAAGCATCTTAGCCCATTGCCAGCCATAGGCAAAATCTACTAGGGGTGCACACGGGTCGGTTTAGTCCAGTTTTGAGGTGAAACTGGAACCAACCGAACCATTCTTAACATGTTCTAGGGTTTTCGGAACTGGACCTGGACCGTTAGCACTATAGAACCGGACTGTTAAAATTGGTTCGGTTCCGGATTGGTTCCACGGTTTTGAGCTTTTTATAATCCAACCCAATTGTGTGTGTGTGTGTGTGTGAGAGAGAGAGAGAGATGGGCAGCCACAGCAGGGACTAATGTTTTTTTTTTTTTTTTTTTTTTAAAAGTTTGGTTCCTGGTTTGGATCCACAGTTCGAATCTACGTACCCCCAAACTGAGAATTGAACTGATGTAATCGATTCTTTGATTTTTGGAACCCGTGCACTCTAGAACCAGACGAAATCAGACTGTTTGGTTGGTTGAACCAGTCCAGTTCAACGGTTCTACCGGTTCTATGTGCACCCCTAAAATCTACTGCAAGAGAAGCAGCCAGCCTTGGTTCCAGTCCAGTTCAACGGTTCTACCGGTTCTATGTGCACCCCTAAAATCTACTGCAAGAGAAGCAGCCAGCCTTGTCAGTTATTACATGCCTCAAAAACATTTCAGAGAAAATCTTTCTTACTCAGGCAGAAAGTGATGGATGATGCGCAGGCACCTATAAATTTCTTAGAAATTGCAAAAGCATTTTACAAGTAATTTAAATTAAACTGTCCAAGTTAGATATACCTGGTTAGATCGATTGCTACAAACCAAAACTGAGCTTGTTTAATCACGTGACTATCAGATCAGTGGACATTTATTAGATGGTTCGGATGAGAAACATACAATGGTCGTCTTCAGAAACAATTGTCCATGAATCGGAGGTTACGATTGTGTAAACAACCTGATTTTTAACAGTTCCAAAATGCCTGCGTATCAAGCATCAAACAGCTTTTCCCGACATCTTAATCTCAGAATTCCAACAGAAAATCTTGTATAAATAGCATGCTTGGAAGCACCCTAAATCGACATTTGGTTGGCAAAGCCACTTCAATTTCAAGTAATCAAAGCGTTTGGGTGGCCTACGATGAAAATGAAACACAACTGATCTTACTACTCTTGATTTTTCTCCCTGAAATACCAAATACTGAAACAAAGCCCCAACTACCTGTTTGAATTCATGGAAATCAGAACCGAAGATATGAAAATGATTTCCTCAAATGTGAGGATTTCCTTCATTTACAAATGACAAGAAAATTAAAGAAATTCAAGTCCTTTATCTCCTATTTCCCTAGATTTTCTCTCTAGAAGGTCATTTCCTTCGCTCAGACCTCAAGCAAAGGAAACCTTTTCACTTTTCTACAGTTCTACTTCAATGGGCGTTTTCCTTTCGTAAGCTGTTTTCCACTAATCCAAACAGGCCCTTGCTCATAATAGAGCTTTCTAGAAGCCAGTACCCATCAATTTGGATAAAAGCTTCACGCTGGCTCGTTTCTTCATCCACATCCATTACTGTTTACAGCCAAAATCACCAAACAATCAAACAAGATTTTCAAATGCCATTAACATCCCCATCCCCATTTGGGTTTTTAGCTGAAACAGAAGCCGCAGCTTCCCCACTCTATGCAGAATTATCATAAAAGAGCCTTTCAGAAGCCAGCAAAACATACACTTACTGAGTCCTTATGAAACATACCTCCTTAATACATGCTAACGGTACAACAGAGACATAGACCTACCTATGTCTGGGCTTTGCTATTGTCATGGAGAAGCTGGAAGTGTGTCACAGCCAGACACATGCGAGGCTGCATCCTCTTTCGCCATGGCAACGTAGTTCGCAGGAGCTGCTGGCCTGTGGTCGTGACTGTTTCTCCTCTCTTTACTGGCGGATCTGACACTGTTTCCAACAGTTTGATGGATATTAAGAGATAACCTCCGGCTGGGGGTGCCATTCGATGCGCCTCCATTGGCACGTGGACCCACAACCTTCTTCGGACCAAGAGGCCGGTTCGGGCTTGGCTTTGAGCCAAACATGGCTTCTTGCTCCGTGTTTAGTTGCTCATGGAACCGCTTCTGATCCTGAAAACGGAAGCACATGCCCATTAGCTACAATTAGACAACAGCAGGACGCAAGGGAGAGGAATTGTAAGGTCCTGAATGTAGGAAAACATAAGAGGTTGCAGATAAGAAGGATTCTGCACATCTGTGATCTGGACCTTTGATCTAATGAACACTGCCATGGGCAGGACAAACCCAAAAAATCTCTCAGATTATAAGATCCAACACACCTTCACGTGACGGCCTGCAAATAGATGGTTAAGAAAAAAGATGGAGCAAAAACCCTCATTCCTCAGAATAAAGGCCAAAGTCAGCAGGGTAGGGTCTTCCAATCTGGGATATTTCACGGCCCACCAGTCAGTGAGTGTCTGGATCAAAGAACCCTCAGACCCACATGCATGGACATGCTGTACATTAGTGGACCCTATAATTCCTTTATAGTACACTACCACACGCAGTCACTGCAGCCGTATTCATGTGCTTACGATAGCTATGTGCAACACAATGGAGTGCTACACAGATGCGAGCTACATGCAGAGAGGCAAGGGAGCACAATGGTTTCTATGATTGGACGACCCATCCTCACTTTTTCTGTTGTTGTGACCCGCTCGAGTTTCAGATCTGCCTATTTCTTTGGGCTGATGTCCTAACATGAGGCTGCACAACGGATGTCTAGAGTGGGTCACACAGTCATCACAACTACCAATAATAAGCACCATCCATGTGGAACACGGCATCAGAAGGCTACTTGCAGGAAAGAGTTGAAAGGATGAAAACACCCTCGGTCAAAGGGTCAGACATGCCATTTTTCAAAAGCTTACACCCCACCCTTCAATAAATGCAGGGGTAAAATTGGCCCAACATTACTTGTGTTAAATACTGTTGAGATAAAGAAATTTTCAGGAAAAAGAAGAAGAAGAAGAAGAAAAAGGAAGAATAGAGTCGTAATACATACCCTCATTCTCCGCTTCTCTTCCTCTCTGTCCTGCCTGAGCATAGCATATTCGTCTAGCATTGCAAGCAGAGGAACACCATCGTATGAAAATTGCAATCCACGCTCCTCTTCCCAGGCACGAGTCTTGGCCACCAATGAGTCCACCAGAGCTATGATCACGAAAACCAGTTGAAATATAACTTGATCAGAAATTGTTGGCATAGAATATGGGTCCAGCTGTAAATTCTATCTGCAAGGTTGATACTGGTATTCTTTGATGGCTGAGAGAGACTAAGTAACACTAATCCATGTTTAACTGAATAAGAGATGCTTTTGAAATTCAATCTAGTGCCTTCCTTCTTTTTTTTTATTGGCAAGAAAATTTTATGAACAGGGCCCCAGAAAGTGAAACAAATACAACCAAAGAGAGAAAAGCAACCCCTAACTAAACAAGATCTTTCAAACCAACTCCATATTTCCACATGCTAAGCCCAGCCTGTTTGGAGAAACCAAACCGTGGATATGAAAAACCAAGAGTCACATCAGAGAAAAGAGAAGTGTGTGGAAAAGGATCCACATTAACATGTTTTCTTTTTAGCACACATGGTTTTCATGGAACTGTTAAAGGTCTTTTTTTTTTTTGAAGAGATGGAGATGTTAAAGGTCAACGGTCAAAAAGCAAGAGATGTCTCTTGTAACCATGCAAATCTTTGTATTAACAAGTTTTTTTCCTGAGGAAATGGAAATCACAGCTTGTCGAGGAAATCCATGGAAATGGAAATAGATTTTCACAAATAGATTTATTTTCACAAACATCAATTGCATCAGTGGAAATCAATTTCATTTCCACAGTTTTCCAAACGATTCCACCAATCCAAACAGCTAAGGGAGCTTGCCCAAAAAGAATCGTAAAATTCAAAGATCTCCACCAAATGAGAAACCAGCTTTGAAAAATTGAAAAATTTTCAACTTTCTGATTCCGTCCCATTTCACACTGTGGCAAGGGAGCTACGTTCCACGGGTGCCCTACCCAAGCCAAAAGGAGAGACAACATTGAAGCTTGCAGAGACCAGTTGATGCCAAATTGCGAAAAGCACCTAAACAAAAGGACAGTGACTAAACAAGTACTTCATTGATTCTCCTTCAAACACATGCAGCATCCATTAACAATGATTTTCTTCCTGCTGCAAAGATGGTTGACGGTAAGGATCTTGTTACTTCCAACTAATCAGGAGTAATCGACCACACAGGAGGGAGCTTTACTAACTTTCTGTCACAGAAAGTAGTATATTTTCTTTTTCTCTTTCTACGCCTCGTGTTCAATCCAAGCATCAAAATTGCTGATATTTTAACTGAAGTTGTTCCACTTCTCATCTTCATGATCTGTTGAGTAGAGGCTGGGCATGTGGGATATCCATGCACCAGTTTGAGGAGAAGTATTAGAGAAAGTAGTGTAGTTTCTTTTATTCTGCTCCCTTGGGACACCATACCATTGTATTTTATTCTTCTTAATAAAATACGTTAGGAGATCATTTGCTCCCTAACAAACGTTTTCCCTAAATCTCGTCACTACAACACGTTCATCATTCTCCACTTCAACCTTTCATGGTGTGATCAACCCATAGTGACAGATTCATCCAATTCTTTTGTCAAATCTAGGCCATTCTTGCCTCTTCTTCCTCCTGCACCACCCCCACAGTAAAGTAAGAGCCACCCACCCATCAAACTATAGATTTTGGGATGGTGATTCCTTTTAACTTCTTTTTTTAAAATCCTCAGTCTTGCAAATCCAACCTCCTCCCTGTTGACCCATTTATCATCGTATTCATTTGACTCTCTAATACAAGAACCAATCAGAGATGACACCTCCACCTGCCAAATCTCAAGCAGAACACACCAAGTAGATTTGGTTATACCGTTATAGCCCAAATGTTGCAGTGATTGGACAACTTCGACAATCAACTTGTAAATTTTCCCTGTTAACCATCGCTCTAATTTGATTTTATTTTTTTAATGAAACATCCCCTTCTCTAAAAAAAACAATCAAGGATGGCACCTCCACCAGCAAAGTCTCAAGTGGAACACCCAAGCAGATCTGGTTGACCACTATGTGAATACACTAAAGCCCAAATGCTGCGCTGATTAGACATCTTGAACAATCAACTCACAAGTTTAGCCTGCTGAGTGTGGACCACCTCTCTAATTTGATTTTTTTAGAGAAGCATCCTCTTTACAGGCCATCGATCAGACAGATAAAATAGTCAAATCCCCTATCATTTTTAGGATTTGGCACATTCATATTGTGGTGCACTACTTCAACAGCCCTTACCACCGTACATGAGCATTCTATTTACAGCAGAGATGTAAGGTGTGTTGCGCAGCACGCCAACAACACAGTGGGCCGAGATCCAATCTCAGGCCTCACCCACAAACGATAAACGGATGAAAATATAAACTAGAAACAGATCAAAGCAATCCAAACAAACCACAAGACAAGATATACGTGGAAAAACCCCAAACTAAGGTAAAAAACCACGGATGCAAACTTCCACTATGAAGAAGAACAAAGATTACAAGGCAATATACTAACCTCTCCCTTGGAAGAACAGAGAAATCCCTTAGCCCACACCTTAGAATTATTTTTCCCTCTTTCTCATCTACCTAGAAAAGCCCTAGGAACCCCTATTTATAGTTTAAGTAACTTCCCTTCCGCACCCTTGCGAAAGGCGACACCAAAATCCGCAATCCATATCAGTTTCGGAAACAATCTGCGTAACCTATGACTGGTCCTATGAGAACTACGACCGGTCGTAGGATCCCTACGACCGGTCTTACAGTCCCTACGACCAGTCCTAGGGCCCAAAACAGCAAAAAACAGCATCGCTGGACTTTGAGTCGAGCAGGCCCCTACGACTGGTCGAAGGCGGCCCAATGTGGCTCCACAATCTCAACAATCTCCCACTTGGAGACACATTGCCATAAACCTTTTTCTTCTTCATTTGGAATGCACCACCTCCCCGTCTTCAAGCCTGAAGACCAATCAAAGCTGAACAGAGCCTCAGCTTCTCCCTTGTGACTGCCTTGGTCAACATATCTGCAGGATTCTCACTTGTATGAATCTTCTCCAAAATAATCGATCCATCTTCCAGTAACGAACGTATGAAGTGATATCTGATGGCAATATGCTTGGTCCTTGAATGAAAGGCTGAATTCTTAGCCAAGTGTATTGCACTATGACTGTCACTGTACAGCTTGCAATCTATTTGCTTCTTACCCAACTCTTCCATAAAACCTTGCATCCACACCATCTCCTTGCATGCTTCTGTAGCCGCAATATATTCTGCTTCTGTCGTACTGATAGATACTATCTTCTGTAACTGAGAGACCCAACTGACTGCAGCACTACCCAGAGTAAACACATAACCAGTGGTGCTTCTTCTGCTGTTGATATCTCCTGTCAAATCTGAATCCGCGTAGCCTTGTAGCTTGATTTTTGATCCACCATAACACAGCCCTGCATCCTTAGTACCCACCATGTATCTGAGGATCCACTTCACAGCTTCCCAATGTTCCTTCCCGGGGTTGTTCATGAACCTGCTAACAACTCCCACTGCTTGAGCAATGTCTGGCCTCGTGCTTACCATAGCATACATGAGACTCCCAATTGCTGACGCATATGGGACTTTGGCCATGTAGTTCCGTTCCTCTTGCGTCTTTGCACCTTGCTCCTTAGATACCTTAAAGTAGTTGGCTAATGGAGTGCTAACCGGCTTAGCACCTCCCATATTGAATCGATCAAGTACCTTGGCTATGTACTCTGCCTGTGACAAAACCAATTTCGTGTTTTTCCTATCACGCTTTATCCTCATGCTTAGGATTTGTTTTGCAGCTCCTAAATCCTTCATTGCAAATTCTCTAAACAGTTGTCTTTTGAGATCTGAGATGTCCTTCATGCTTGAACCAACCACAAGCATATCATCAACGTGGAAAAGAAGGATGATGTATGACGTATCAAACTTCTTCAAGTAACAACAGTAGTCTGCATGACATCTCCTAAAACCGTTTCCCGACATGAAACTATCGAACTTCTTGTACCACTGCATCGGGGCCTGCTTAAGGCCATATAGACTTTTCTTTAGTCTGCACACCTTGTTCTCATTACCTGGTGCTACGTATCCTGTCGGCTGATGTATATATATTTCTTCTTCAAGGTCCCCATGAAGAAAGGCTGTCTTAGCATCTAGCTGCTCTAGATGTAAGTTCTCTGTAGCCACTATACTCAAGACCATACGAATCATAAACATTTTCACCACAGGTGAAAATATTTCGGTGAAATCGATACCTGCCTTCTGTTGAAACCCTTTTACAACCAGTCTCGTCTTGTACCGTTTCGAACCATCATGCTCCTCCTTCAGTCTGTAAACCCACTTGTTATGAAGAGCTTTCTTACCGTTGGGTAGAGTGACTAGCTCCTATGTACGATTAGACTCAAGAGAGTCCATCTCCTCATCCATGGCTTGCTCCCACTTAACCTGTGTATCTGACTGTAATGCCTCTTCAAAACATTCTGGCTCACCATTATCTGTCAGCAGTAGATAATGTAAGAAGGGTGAGTATCGAACCGTGGGTCTCCTCTCCCGAGTAGACCTCCTCACAACCGGTGTCTGTGGCTCTGCCTCATGATGCTCCCGTGCATGATCATCTTGTGGCACTGTAACACCCATGTCCGGTAACTCTTCTAACTCTACGAATTCCTTTTCTTCGGTCTTATTTTCTTGCACAGTCCTTATGCATCACTTTTTCATTGAAGACTGCATCCTTGCTTCTGATGATTTTCCTGTTTTTTGCATCCCAAAACCTTTAGCCAAAATCATCCTGCCCATAGCCTATAAACGTGCACCTCCTGGACTTCGCATCCAACTTGTTTCTGTGCTATGCATCAATGTGAACATATGAAGTGCAACCGAACACTCTGAGATGTGTAAGGTTCACTTCTTTCCCAGTCCGCGTTTCTTCTGGTAGCCTACCATCCAATGGTGTTAAAGGACTTCTATTGATAAGATATACGGCAGTATTTACAGCATCTGCCCAAAAGGTCTTGGGCAATCCTGCATGTAACCTCATACTCCGGCGCGCTCAAGGATGGTCCTTTTAATGTGCTCAGCCACACCATTCTGCTGCGGTGTCCCTGGAATCGTTTTCTGATGTTTGATTCCACTTGTTGCACAATACTCATCAAATCTCTTATCACAATACTCTCCCCCATTATCAGATCTGAGATACTTTACTGTTTTACCTGTCTCGTTTTCTACCATAACTTTCCACTTTTAAACGCATTAAATACATCAGATTTATGCTTTAAGAAATAAACTCACAGTTTTCTACTAGCATCATCAATAAATGAAACAAAATAACGTGAGCCACCAAGAGATGATACTTGTGCCGGTCCCCACACGTCAGTGTGTACAAGCTCCAATAGATGCGTCTTTGGAGCGCATCCTGTCTTCTTGAAGCTTACCCTCTTCTGCTTGCCATATATGCAGTCCTTGCAGAATTCCAAGTCAAGAGACTTCAGCCTTGGTAGCTTCCCCTTTGACAATAGCACTTTCATCCATTTATCACTTATATGTCCCAACCTCTGATGTCATAACTACCCATTTACTCTAGTTGATGCGACTGCGAGTGAACTATACGATCCTGAAGTCACGTACAAAGTACCTTCCTTTTTGCCTCGAGATACCACCAAAACACCTTTTGTAATCTTCCAGGAATCACTGGTGAATGTCGTCACATAACCGGTATCGGCCAACTGCCCCACTGAGATCAGATTCTTTCTCAAACTCGGTACATGTCTGACATCCTTCAGTTTCAAAACCGTTCCGTCTTTCTGATTGACCTGAACGTCCCCCTTTCCAACAATACTGCACGGCTCATCATCACCCAAGTACTCTCCCAAAGTCACCTGACACATAATCACGCAGAACTTCCTTACATGAAGTGGCATGAAACGAAGCACCCGAGTCTATAACCTATGACTCATTCCTTGCATCAAGAGACAAGATCAACGCCTCTATGTCGCTCTCCTCAGACAGATTCACTGAATCCTTCTCACCTTGAGAACTTCTTTCTTGTTTCTTAAGCGCCCTACAATCACGTTTCATGTGCCCCTTCTTGCTGCAATGTCAACACCCGTCTTTGTCTTTCGGTCCCTTGGACTTCTTCCTCAACTTAGAACGCCCGTGTTTATTGCCTCTTCTGTTCTGCGATCTTCTTCTTCCTTCAACGCTTAAAGTATTCCCTGTGTCCCCTAAAACTCCTGATGCCTTCCTTCTAAATTCTTCGCTGAGAATTAAACCGGCCACATCATCAAATTTCAGCTTTGTCAACCCTGAAGAATTGCTCACAACAATCACCAAACCATCCCAACTGTCTGGCAGACTGGATAAGATCAATAGCACCCTGACCTCATCGTCAAAAACGATGCCAACGGATTCCAACTGGCTCGTGACTGTATTGAACTCGTTTAGATGTTCAGCCACGCTCCCACCATCTGACATCTTCATGTTGAATAGCTGTTTCATAAGATGAACCTTGTTGGATGCTGAGGGTTTTTCATACATGGTGGCTAGGGCTTCCATCAATTCTTTTGTCGTTTTCACCTTGGATATGTTGAAGGCGACGCTTTTAGACAAAGAAAATCGGATCGTTCCTAAAGCCTTCCTATCCAGTAAAAACCATTCATCATCTGTCATCTTTTCTGGTTTCTTCTCTTTTCCTTCTAGAGGAATGTAGAGGTCCTTCTAATATAGATAATCTTCCATCTACATCTTCCAGAAGGCAAAGTTTGAACCATAAAGCTTCTCAATTCTAATTTTTCCATCTTCCGTCTTCGCTCCCAATAGAACTAAACCAATAGCTCTGATACCAGTTGTTGCGCAGCACGCCAACAACGCAGTGGGCCGAGATCCAATCTCAGGCCTCACCCACAAACGATAAACGGATGAAAATATAAACTAGAAACAGATCAAAGCAATCCAAACAAACCACAAGACAAGATATACGCGGAAAAACCCCAAACTAGGGTAAAAAACCACGGATACAAACTTCCACTATGAAGAAGAACAAAGATTACAAGGCAATATACTAACCTCTCCCTTGGAAGAACAGAGAAATCCCTTAGCCCACACCTTAGAATTACTTTCCCCTCTTTCTCATCTACCTATAAAAGCCCTAGGAACCCCTATTTATAGTTTAGGTAACTTCCCTTCCGCACCCTTGCGAAAGGCGACACCAAAATCCGCAATCCGTATCAGTTTCGGAAACAATCTGCGTAACCTATAACTGGTCCTAGGAGAGCTACGACCGGTCGTAGGATCCCTACGACCGGTCTTACAGTCCCTACGACCAGTCCTAGGGCCCAAAACAGCAAAAAACAACATCGCTAGACTTTGAGTCGAGCCGGTCCACGACCGGTCGAGCAGGCCCCTACGACCGGTTGAATACGTCCTACGACTGGTCGAAGGCGGCCCAATGTGGCTCCACATTCTCAACAAGGTGCATGCATGGACATCTTAAATTCATAGTAGCATGCCTTGTTGACAAAAAAGCTAACTTAAAAGAATATTTTGAAAAAACATATCTGGTTTGGAGGTATTATCAAATTGATTTTATTTTTTTTTTGGAAAGATAACTTATATTAAAAGATAGAAAATTACAAAAGAAGGGAACTGCTGAGGAGGCAGCCCCTTAGGACAGAAGAAAAGAAAGATCAACATCGGTCCCTTCCCTGTGGGACTCCCATTTGGCGATGAGACATTTAGCATGACAGGACACTAAGTGGGAGGGCTTCGCTACATTCTGAAAGCATCTCTTGTTTCTTTCAATCCAAAGAGTCCACCAAATCGCCACGATTCCAGTCCGCCAGATCCTGGATTTGAGTTTCCCTAATCTGACCCCATGCCAGGCTTTAAGGGTGTCCACATCCTTAGGAAAACACCAGCTAATCTTGAAACAAGTAAGAAAGGCACACCAAACTGAATAGGCAAATGGACAGTGAATCAACAGATGGTTAACAGATTCTTCCGAGGACATACAGTATAAACAGACGTTGGGGAGGATCATTCTTTTTTTTCCTAAGATTGTCCAAGGTCAGAATTTGATTGTTCCCAACCAGCCAACCAAACACCTGGAGCTTCGGAGGGACAGCGTAACTCCAAAGGAAGTGGGGATGTTGAGACGGGGAGGGGCAGCATTGTTGGCCGATAGAATTGTGTAAAAAGACTTTACTGTGAAAACGGATGACTTGTTAGGTTTCCAGATGATGCTGTCCTTGCGGCCATGACCAAGAGACACTTCTTGAATGTGATATAACAATTCAACAAAGTGATCAGCTTCCCAGTCCTGAAGGTTCCTCCTACAGGGGATATTCCAAACAGGCTTGTCTGCTACAAGGGTATAGTTATTGGCTATGAAATTGTTTTTCTTGCTCGCCACCTGGAAGATGGAAGGAAATTTATCCTTCAACGGCATGTCTCCTAACCACGTGTCTTACCAGAACTGGATACAATCTCCCTTACCCACTTCAAAGCTGATCCATCGGGTGACCTCTTCTTTCATCCGACTGATACCTCTCCACATCACGGATACCCTATAAAGAGAGGAATCGATCGTCCACTAGCCTCCAATCGAACTCTCATATTTTCCTTTAATGATAATATTCCAAATTCTATCCTTTTCATAACAAAGTCTCCAGATCCATTTACCTAACAGGGCCTGATTCATCAAGCCGAGGTCTTTAATACCAGCTCCACCCTCTTTGAAGGGTTTACAGACTTAATTCCAATTCAACAGACTGAACTTCTTCCTATCTTCATTGCCACTCCAAAGAAAATTGTGCTGGAGCATGTCCATAGATTTAAGAACCGCGACTGGGCAACGAAAGAGACATAAAATATGTGGGAAGATTAGACAAAGCGGCTTTAATTAGTGTTAGTCTCCCACCCATGGATAGGTAACGACGTTTCCATCCTGCTAAATGATTGTTGAATCTTTGTAAGACTTTTTCCCAATGCTGTTTTTTAGGCTGCCCGATGCATAAGGGAAGTCCCACGAAGACGGTAGGGATCCCACACCACACCCCATAAGATCAGCTAACACCTCCGTCTCATGAAACTCCAGATTGCCCCAAATAGTTTGGATTTGGACAAATTCACCTTCAATCTTGCCACAACTTCAAAACATCTAATCACAGTACATAGATTGGCAACTGATTCAAGAGTTGCTTCAAAGAAAATTAGAATATCATCCGCGAGTAGGACGTGGGATATCAGAACTTGCACACTTATCATACTGACTCCCCTGAAGATGTTTTTCGATTGAGCTTGCAAGAGCATAGCTGATAAGGCTTCACCGATGATGAGGAAGAGGAAGGGGGTCCCCTTGTCTAAGGCTGCGGGACCTTTTAAAAAAGCCTTTCGGGGTTCTGTTTAAAATGACAGAAAAATGGGCAGAGTTGATACATTCCTCGATCCATTGTCTCCAACAGTCACCAAAGCCCATCCGATTCTTCAGATAGAGGAGGAATTCCCAATCGACGTGATCATACGCCTTCTCCATATCTAATTTACAGAGAATGAACTTCACCTTCGATTGTAGACTGGAGTGGAGACATTCGTTGGCTATAAGGGCTGCATCGATCATTTGTCTTCCTGGAATGAACGCACATTGATTTGGACTTATAATCGAATCCATTACTTTCTTTAGTCTGTTAGCGAGCACCTTCGCCAAAATTTTATACAAACTACTTATGAGACTAATCGGCCAATAGTCTTGCCATTCAGAAGCACCCGGCCATTTCGGAATCAGCACGATGAACGCAGCACCAAAGTTTTTTGACAATCTTCCTCTTTCGAAAAATTCGTTGAAAAAGGACATCACTTCTACATGGAGGAGATCCCAGAAAGTCTGAAAGAAAAGAATGGGAAACCCATCGGGTCCGGGAGACTTATCGCCTACTTTTAGGACTCCTTCCTTGGAGAAAGGAGACTCCAAAAATCTGCCATCTTCTTCGCTGATTCGATTGAAAGGAAGATTGTCCAAACAAGGTCTGGTCCATTTCTCTTTTTGGAGAAGGCCTTGAAAGAAAGAGACTGCGGATCTGCTGATTGTATCCCTATCATCTGCCCAGACGCCATCTAAAGACATACAGGTGATGCGATTGACTTGAGCATGAACTGAGGCGATTTTGTGGAAGTAACTCGTGCTCCTATCACCTTCCTTGATCCATTTCGAACGGGCTTTCTATTTCCACGAGATTTACTCCTGATAAATTTTAGTTGAGAGAGCTTGAACTGGCCGAATTCTGTTCGCCAAAACGTGGGAGCATAATGGGTTGCCTTCAGTTTGAGAGTCGATCTTCTGAATTTCACTTAGAATGGAGTCAAGCTCTTGCTCTAATTGGGACTTTTCCTCTTTAGACCACTGTTTGAGTTTTTGTTTCAGAAATTTTAATTTGCAGCAAAGACGATGACCCGCACAACCCTGATAATGCACTGCTTGCCAGCAATCAGCTATCATAGATTTAAAACCTGTGATATGAAGCCAAGCAATGTTAAAACGAAACGGCTTCAGACCTCAGTCTGCCTCCTCAACCAATAAGATCAAAGGCCAGTGATCAGAAGTTGTCCTGGGAAGAATCGACTAAGAGGAGGAAGGCTCGAGGTTCAGTCATTCGGTGGAGATAAGAAAACGATCCAATCTACACATAATTGGGTCTAATCGGCCGTTCGTCCAAGTGAAACGGGAGCCTAGAAGGGGAAGGTCGATTAGAGAGTTGCTATCGACCCAATCGGAGAAAGCAACCATCTGGGAAGTAGAGGACTTTCCCGAAGATTTCTCTGCCGAAAACCTGATGGTGTTGAAATCCCCAACAAAGCAAATAGGAGCTCTGGCAGATGAAGGATAGTTCACTCCAGAAATCACACCTCAAATTGATGTCGTTGGGGCCATAGACGGAACAAATGAGGTAATTGGATCCCGTTATGTTATTCCTTAGAGTAGCAAAAATAAAGAAAGAACCAACTGAACTGTTTAGAAGGGTCCAGTGCGCGGTTCTCCAATCAATGATAATGCTACCTGAACTTCCTAAAGCTTCCTTAATCACCTAGCTAGCATCAGAAGCTTTCCAAATGGATCTCATGAGCCGACTGTCCATCACCTTGATCTTGGATTCTTGAAGATAGAGAATCTGGGGGTTGCTTCTGCTGCAAGTAGACTTAATAAGTCTCCTTTTTTGTTTGGACCCCAACCCCCGAACGTTCCAAGAAATAATCTTCATGGAACAACTTTACTTCCCCGCGCTCCCTTGGTCTCTGTTTCGTTAGAAAGAGCTGGAATGATATCTGACCTGGAATATTTTTGCTTCTGTTCTATTTTCCTTCTGCCCCTTGGAGTTCGGTTTTGGGAGGATCTGTTGGGGTCCAACGAACGACCCCTATTCTCTACACATTGGAAAAGGGTGAGATAATCCTCAAGACAATCGCCGAAAGAGAGACCCAGAATTCTACCAATGTGGCCCATGGCATCCCGAATCCACCTCTTATTCTGCATCTTCTTGCTCAGTAAGGCCCTATGATCATTCTCTAACAGGCCAACTTCCGAGATGGCTGATCTCGTCTGAATAGGTTCCACTATTATGACGTTTGCAGCTGAGTGGTCCTGAAACAAAGAGAGGAGGTTGAGATCGGAGCCCTCGAAAGGAAGATAGAGGCAGTTGGATTTAGAGGTCTTTAAGGACGAAAAGGAAGACGAACAAAAAGAGTCTTCGTCGGAAAACGGAGAGACAATAGGGGTATCGAAAGGTATAAGTTGAAGGTGGGAGATTCTGTCTTCCAACATTTAGGGCCATGAATTGTCGAGGCAATCATCCTCCTCCATCTGAGGGATGAGAAGGGTGGAGAGACAAGGAGGTGAAATGAAGGTTAGGGGATACAGGTGACCGGTTGAGATCGAAGGGAGTAAATCCCTCAACCCCAGCCAAAGAGGGACAGGAGGGATCGGGAGCAGGGCGGAGGGGAGGGCCAGGATGGAGGCTGAGAATGGAAAGTGGGGTCGACACGTGTCGATCATCACGAGGGCTCGCTGAAAGGGCAACCGCTGTCTCGAAGGGACGATCTGGCCATGACAGACGGATGACGTCATCGCAGGGATAGGTGCCTCTTCTCTCGCGACGTGAGCAGGACAACTGATGTGCTGATAGAGGGCACGGCTCGAGACGGAGAGGCTAAAGAGCTTTTGCCACGTGGAAAAGGAGCGGGACGTTTTGCAGGAGAAAAATTAATTCCCTCACCTACCCCATTGGAAATATCCAGTGCTCCGCGGGTGCACCGAATCCGATGGTCATATGTGCCTGTAGCTCCGTCGAAGGAAACCTCCGGCTGGTGAGAAACAGCCCTACTCCGCCAAAGGTCCCCCCAACGCGGGAGGGGGGAATCGGGCCCTTCTCTCTGGACAGGAAGCTCAAGGGATCTATCGTCAACTAGGATCGAGATTGAAGATGGAAATTTAAAATATTATCAGCTCAAGGGATCTATCGTCAGTTAGCATCAACATATTATCAAATTGAATTTGAAATGTATTTTTTTTTTAACAAAAAATTTAAATTGCAATCATTGGTCTAATAAAGTAAAGATAACCAAATTGCAATTTCTTTAGCATTCATTTTTTTGAAAGATTTTTCATCAGTATTCATGTTAAGGTCCAAGCTCCAAAGTGCTTTTTTTTTTTTACTTTCACTTTGGACTCAAAAAAACACATAACTGAAATTTGAGGGCTGCTTCCTCATTATCAATACTAGGACACATTATTTATTTCTGTTACTCCTGATTAAGGTAAACGTCCTCAAGTCGACTTGCTTGTGCATCCAAATGCAGCCCAGTATCTGTTTACCGCAGAGACACAGGAAGGCTGTTGATATTTCATATGGAAAAGTCTTTGTGCTGTGAATTAATTTGAGTTAATGTGTAGGTATTATGTCTGTACATGCATGGATCAAAATACCCAAGCAGTCAACTGACCACAATGTTCGTGTTGAAGACTAATACATGTCAAAGACGACCAATAATAAAATACCTGGAATTTTGTTAACCAGAATGCGAGCTTTTTCTGCACGTTTGAGGTTAATGTGTGCACCTCTGCTAGAGTTGTATCTGTTCTCATCCTGTAACAGCAGAATCCACATTAGAGCAGTAAAGATTTTTATATGTTGATGCTAAAATACAAGAAGAATGAATGACTTCAGGAAGAAAGCACTGGGGGGGATGGGTGGGTGGGTTGGAAATCAACGACAAGGAAAAAAGAAAAGGAGAAGGAAAAAATGTGACAGGAATATTGAGTTACACACAACATCAAGCATGCAGAAACATGCCTACACATCGAGCATGAATACACAGTGTTCAAAGTATTGGTATCGCTACAAGTTTCGCTGGCCAGAGATGCAGAAACAATATCGATATCGCCAATAATATCACTAATAACCGGAAATGCGGTGAAACATGGGAAAAACGGCGGAATTTTCAGAGAAACTTCAGGAGATGTTAAAATGTACATATTTGCATATTCAGAAATAAAAAAATTGCAACAAGAATGCATACATAACAAGTTTCCATTTAATAGGGCCTTAAAAGCATGTGTCGTTGTAAGAAATCAGTCCAACCATCCCACCCGGCCTATTTAACCATCCAACCTTCCATCCAAACATCCATCAATATTGCAAAATATCAACAACATATGATGTTTCATCAAGAAATCATCAACAATTGGAAAGCAAATGAAAGATTGTGGTCTCAATATCATGCATGTTGCGATATCAATAATATCGAGACATTATCAATATTATCAATGAGAAATTGAACACTACATACAACCATGTACCCATGAAAAAAGATATGAAATAAAAAAATTTCTAATAAACAAACTTTTTATGATATCAATACATTGGCAATATTATTGAAATATCGTTGATACACGTATGATACAAGCATTACCAAGAATTTAAATAGTTGAAAATATTGAGAATTATATTAGTGATATTGATACATTGGCGATACTTGGCGATACATTGCTAATACCTAGAATTTCTAATACTACCGGCGTTATCGGTATCGCTCCAGTGTTATCGGTATTGTTGAGCTGGAGATAAAGATAATATCGGAGATATTTCGATAATATCGAAGATAATTCGAACACTGGATACACATATAGAACATCTTGTAATTCTTAAACAGCTAGATGACAAACATATAGATATGTAGGGGGCATTCAAATGTATGGACCATATTGAATGCATGGAAGCTTGCAAGCAACCAGAACTTCCATCATTGTACTGCATAAACTTTCAGGAATGATCAATTTACTTGGAAAAGATTCAAAAGAACAGATACAAAGTGTAAGTAGAAAGAGAGCTGGAATCAAAAGTTTCCTTTTTTATACTGGGGTAAAAGAAATCTAGAGGGACATTTGTTGAAACAACTACCAAGGGTCAAGTAAGTTGATCTTCGAATTAGCCTCTTTGAATAATGCATAGGAAGGAGATACCAACAAAATGTCAAAACTCTACCCAATAAGATCCCAACAAAAACTGCTCGCCACTGATAACCATTAGATTCTGTTGAGAGAACCTCCCTTCATGATCAAAGTACAAAACCAATTGCTTCAATGACATTTCCAGGCATGTGAAAATGTGAAATGCAGGATGGTGAGGTTGATTAACAAATTATATGAAGTTCAAAACAATTCAAACAAAAAACCTATGTGCACAAATGCCTGCAAATAGTTAATATGTGAGATGAATAAAGTTCATAGGTACCCGATTGTAGTCTTCAAGCCAGCTCTCTTCTTCACATGTGGACATCCATTTTTCAACCTTCTCCAATATTTCTTTCCTGCTAAGGGACTCTTCTTTGGCTTTTACTATCTGGTTATCCATGTCAGCCAGTAATTCAGAAGGTTCAACATTTCCGGAATCAATTAGAGCCATTATTCTTTGTCGAGCAGCCTCTGTATCAATTTCAATGTGAGCACGAGCGTAAATCTCCTCGAGTTCAGTTTGCTTCTTAAAAGCAATCTCCTTCATCTTGCTGGCCTTTAGCTGATCCAACCTTTCAACTTCCACCTCCGCCTTCAAAGCAGAAAACAAGAAATGGTGAACTGCCGCATGCTGAAGCGATTCGAATGCAGAGTTCCGTAAATTTACCAATCAGTGCAGCTTTCTAACCTGCTCAATCAAATCAAGAGCAAGGGCCCCAGGGATGGTAACCTGCTCCACAGAAGCTGACATATTACAGGTGATGTGATCAAACAAACTTCGCTCCTCAACAGGAGTATCCATCAGGTTCCAAAGATCAGATAGTTGTGCGGCTAGCTCTTGAAGCTGGAAAAAGAAACAAACCTCTGTAGTTAATACCAACAGTAAAAAACCAGGGACAGAAATTGGCCAGGCCAAACTGAGCAGAATGGACCAGGTCAATGCTTGAAACAGCGAAGTTAAAAAAGTCTTTCTGTTGACATGAGCTGGTTTTCCATTGATTTGGTCAAACTTTAGAGTTCCTGTTGACACTTTTAGGACAAAACAGGGTCAACTTCACTCAATCCTTCTTCTTTTTTAATTGATGACTTGACAGATCAATTATTAACCCAGAACATCCAAACATTGCTTACTGTATCCATTAGATACTCACATTTCATTCAGTTTCAGTTTTGTTTTGAGAAAAGAAAGTACTTGTGTTTTATTTTATCCAAGACCAACTTACAATAATAAAAAAAATACTGTGCTTCTTAGTTTCAAATAGCATCACTTTCCATGTCCATCTTCCAAGATATAAAGGCCAGGAAGTGCTACATCATTGCATGAACTTTACAGAGGATATGACTAGATTGTGGAAAAACAATAGAATATCAAGTTTAATGAATAAATGGTGGAGTGCACATTTTGCCAGCAAGAAGAATGGAAATCTGAACTGCAATTTATTACCTTCTGTAGCCTCTGCTGCTTATCTTCTTTTAGCACCAGGACTGTCTTAGCCAGCCTGGATAAAGTGTCATTGCTGATGCTCTTGGATTGCACACCAATTGAATCATTTAAGCTGGGATGAACTTCAGTAATTGTACTGAAGAAATCCATCCCCAAAACAGCACAGAGATCATGCACTGTGCTTACAAAGTCAAGAACCTTGTGCAGTCTATCACTCTGTCAAAGAAGGAAAAAAGAGGGCAAATGTAAAGAATGTAGAAGATAGAAAAATCATTGATCTTGGCGAACTGTTGAAGTCAGTCATTTATTCATCTCAGAGAATGACAAAACAGTACCTTTTCTTTCTGGAGTTCTTGAAGCTGAGATTGAAACTCATCTAACTTCTTCAGGGACAGATCACTCTCATCAACCATAGGTGTCCCTGCCTGCTCACCAAGTTTCAAGTTTCCAGCAATTTCTCCACATATTTTCTGAATCTGTGACTGCACTTCGGCAAACTCCTTTACTCTCTCCTCTTTCTGCTTCCATAGCTGTTCCAGCACTGGTGCTATAGCAGCAAGTTGTTCCTTGATTGTCCCCATTGAGTTATCAGGCTGTAAATCAACAAAGAGAAATCAAGTATGAAAACCTAATCCAGTGCAACATGTAATTAGACATCCTCTTTAGGTCATTCCCCAAAAGCATAACCTCTTAGAATATAGTTTCATCACATGATGATGAAATTCATTTGTCCATGATCTATTATATGCATAAATTATGCCACATAACTGTTAGTGTATTCAAAATAACTCGTGTTTTGAAGAAAAATGTTTTTACTATTGTGAAAAGCTTAGTTCACGTGGAATAGAAAAGGTGTGGAGAGTGCTCATAAAGCATTCCACTGCCTAATTATTTTGAAAAATACTTGCACCATGTTCTTAGTCCATATCGATGCAGTATCCTGGCCCGTGGCCAAGCCAACCGGAGAAAACAGTTTACTGGGTGCACGGAGATAGAGGTGCCAATACCGGCCCGAAAGGCTTGCATGGGTCCTTTCCTCTGGTCTAAGAATTGGCCTACAGGAACCAGAGCTTTCAGTCTCAGCTCCAAGAACTTGAAGAAGATGAGATTGGTATTTGTAAAAAATGTTTTTCTATCTTACCACCCTTAAGTTGCATACCCACTAATCTACATGAACTGCAGCTGTCGACAGTACAACAGAAGTGGCAGAAAAAGATAGATTCTATTTCCAAGGTGGGAGCAGGAGGGGATAAGGCGTCATTGGATTTTCATATTAAGAAGAAGACTCCCCCCAACTCCCATTTTCATTAAGAGGGAAGGAGCAACATCAAGAACAGGAAGCAGTCTCAAATTTCAGGATCCAATTCCCTAGGTACAGATCATGGTTAGTACTTCCTGCATGTGGAAATCCGACGTTCTTTCCCGGATGATGCCCAGTTGATTGAAGGTTACTTATGGAAAAAAAAGAACAGAAAACATAGACCAAGCCAGGGCCTATCAAGCGCATCGCAGTAAGCTAATATGCGGTGGAGAAAGCCAGGCACCAGAGGTGACCAAGCAGGATCATATGATTTTCTTAGGCGGGCCTTGACTGAAACAGGCCTACGGCAGGTGATTCAACATTGGGCAGAAGGGGCTGTGGCTTTTCTGAGGGCCACTAATTTGATCGCCTACTATAGAGTGCTTCAGCCAACATGCAGTGGAACAGGAACTGACTAGCTTCTACTGGACTGAAAAACCCATGTTTGTTGAGCAAATGAAGACTCTTGGTTTGGGCTTGGGCTTTAGAAGCAATGAAGGGGATTCTCGGGTAGTTTTATAGCAGGGGTTCACCTCCCCTGGCAGATCAAGCAACTCATCGAATCTATTAATCTGAATCTGGTGATGGGAAGACCCTCCACCACCTATCCCCACCCTTCTCCCAGGTACCAGCATGCACAAAGACAGGGAGTGAGTTGGGTGGGATCTCCCCTTGCCCATAAATAACAGTTGTGAGACATTAAAATTCAACGAGTCCCAAAAATAAAAATACAGAAAACACACACACACACAGAGACCAAGCTTGTGTGTTGATTTCAAGCAGCATACGAAGAAAGCTGGAGTGCACTAGCATGCCCTGTAGCTTTCCTCGCTGGATCAAAGTGTCTTAGGTGGGCAAATCACTGAGCGGGCCTATGATGATGATTATTTATGCAAGTGTTCTATTCTCAATGCATTGTCAAATCAATTATGTGATGTATTCTGGGACTATGGTACATCTGCCGAAATTTGGATTGCCCTAGGAAGAAATATAGAATAGAAGCCGGCATGAAAAAATATGCAGTCAACAGGTATTTTAAGTTTCAAGTGGTAGCAGGTACCACAATAAACGTGTTTAAACTCACAGCCATGAAATCATTTCTAAGGGAACCAAATTGATGTCCAAGTAAGCAATAACGAAAAAACAGTGTCTTCCTCTGGGAAAGATTTTAAAAACTCCTTCCATCATAAAACTAAGAATCTGTCAATGGAACGTCTCATTGTCCATCCTTGTATCGAGAAAGAAGCAAGGCTTCAAGATATGGTTGAGAATAAAAGGCAGGAAGTTTCTAAAATCAACATAGGCAAAAAATGAGAAAGTCCAATTGAGAGGATAACCCAATAACTTAAAAGCCAAACCAGAATAACAATTCGAAATGAAGCTTATCCTAAGGCCAAGAACAAAAAATCTTAGCGTTTAAAACAAATCAGCAGGTTGTTTTGTATGTGAAAAATATTTCCAATTTGCAAGAGTGACACTATGACAAGATGAAGCTTGCACTGCATCTCAATCAAATTTGGCCATGGAACCTCTTATTGTAGTCATGGTCACAGAGGTCAACATTCTCAGCATGGGACAATGCGATGGGTGGTGGATTGACATGGGTGAGGTGCCAATGCACGTGTTACCATTGAGCTAGTTCAAGACCTGCGAAGAGGTTACTAGTATTGTGGAAAATCGTCACACACAATCAATGTAAGAAAAAGCAAAACCACAAAGAAAAGAACCAAACCAAAACTAAAATGCCAAATAGAAAAACAAGAGACGAGAGACAGATTTATGTGGTTCGACAATCTGCCTAAACTAACGAGGCAGCAACATAGAGCTCTTTTCTTCACTAAAACAAGAGAAATCAGAGAATACAAGACTTACCTCTCTCCCACTCTTTCACCATATAAGAAATCTCTCACCGAGGAAAGCCTAGAAGATAACCTCTCTCTCTTGCTCTATATGTCTTCTTTTATAGACAACATACCTAGGAGAGTATGTTTCCCTTTTACAAACAACACACCCAAGGGAAATCTCTTACCAAGGAAGACCTAGAAGATACTCTCTCTACACATGTTTCCGTTTTATAGGCAACACACCCAAGAGAGAGAGTCGCTTAAAGCCGAAGAAACTAGACTTCATATGTATTTAGGAAACAAGGGAGAATGAGACGGGTTTTCCCAATTGGGAATGCATAGCCACCGCCTCAACAACTAGTGGCATAAAGGTTCAAATGGGCAATGTTGTTACCAGTGTTCAAAATATCTGTATCGCGCAATGTATCACGACCTTGGGATACAAATACGTATCGGTTATTACACAGGATATATCGTTTGAATCGTGTAATTTATCACACTTTTTGGGAAACATGGGGAAACATTGGCAAAATGGTTGAATTTTTTTATGAAACTTCAGGGATTATTTAAAAAGACCTTAATACACACTTTTCAATCGTAAAATCTCAAAAAATAAGTGCACATAATAAATTTCCTCTGTATAAGGTCCTAAGTTATGCATTATCTAATTGAACCAAGGTAAATATATTCAAATATGATGCATAACATTTATAAATGTATAAAGATATGTATGAAAACACAACCAATGTAATCAAAAGCAAAAGATATATTAGAAATTAGAAAACATACCTATCAATGATGTGTGTATTCAATATCCACCCAGTCCATCCGTTTTTCCATGTCATTTTAGGACATTATCCAAGCAACCAACGACTTGGATGGGACCCTGACCATGGGGCTAGCTCAATATAAGATGGCATATCAACACTATGAATTTATTTTAACATATCATTTTAGGGCATGGGCCAAAAAATAAGGTAGATCTAAATCTGAGGTGGACCACACCACACTAAATAGTGGTCATTCAATGACCACCATTAAACTTTTTTGGGGCTATAAATTTTTTGGATCAAGCTAAATATTTATGTTTTCTCATCCAGGTTTGTCAAACCTTATAAAAAGATTGGATGGCAAATAAACATTACGATGGGCCCTAAGAAGCTTCAATGGTGGACATCATTGCCACCACGTTTTCTTGTGGTGTGGTACACTTGAGCTTATATCTATCAACTTTTTGGGCCCATGCCTTAAAATGATGAAAATGGATGGATGGTGCGCCACACACCAGCGACTTGACCGATGTGGGTACATGTCGTGCAAAGATGGGATGCGAATAACTGCTAAATCCTTTCGCAGGAAGTTCCTGCATTGGAACCTAGGTGGGGCACACCGTGATGCTTGTGAGAAATCTACCCCGTCCATCCGTTTTGCGAGCTTATTTTAAGACTTGAGGCAAAAATTGAGTAGGATCCAAGACTCAAGTGGGTCGCACTAAAGGAAAAGGTGGGTTGGGAAATTCCTACCGTTGAAACCTCCCGGGGTCGACAGTGATCTTTACATTCCATCCATACCGTTCATAATGTCATTACTACTGGGATGAACTGAAAACACAAATATTAGACTGATTCAAAACTTTTGTGGCCCCACGAATATTTCAACAATGGATGTTCAATCCTCACATTCTCAACCCACTTGAGTTTTGGATCCGGCTCCTTTTTGGCCCCATGTCCTAAAATGATCTCAAAAAACAGATGAACGGGGTGGATTGCTCACAAACATCACGGTAAGCCCCACCTAAGTTTCCAGCGCTGGAACTTCCTACGAAAGCCTTTCACAGGAAATCCATGTCCGCGAAGATGAGCGCTGACGATCCTCGAGCTCGAGTTGTACAAACAGTTCAAACAGGATCAAAGTTACATGGGCCCCACAACAATGTATTTATTATATCCACACCGTTCATCCATTTGGAGAGATCATTTTATATCATGAGCCCAAAAATGAGTCATATCCAAAGCTCAATTGGACCACACCACAAATAGCAATGAGGACAATGATTCTCACTATTATAACATTTGTAGGGCCCACCATAACGTTTATTTTCCATCCAATCTGTTCATGAGGTCACAAAGACCTTGATGAAGAGGAAAAACAAATATCATATCGATCCAAAACTTCTGTGACCCCCAAAAGGATTTCAATTGTAGACATTCAATATCCCACTTTTTTTTTTCAGTGTGGTCCACTTGATCTTTGGATCTGTCTTTTTTTTGGCTAATGCCTTATGACGAGCTCGCCAAATGGACGAACAGTTTAGATATGACATATACCTCATGATGGGACCCACAGAATTTGGTGACATCAACACACCATCCATCTCAGTCGTGTGCGGTACACCAGCCCTTCCTCTTCACATAAATAAGGGCTCGAGGCCCTTTTTTTAGAAGCAAAGGGTTCCGAAATACAGAAACCCTAAAATCTCTCCCAAATGTCGAGGATTTTGAGGATTTCTCCGGATATCGGCCCCAAATCTCTCCAAATCAGACTTCGATTCAAATGGCCCATCAAACGCATCTTCCGATCAAAGCAATCTTCTTTGCAGGTACCGAAATCTATTGTTGAAAGTTTTTCTTTTTCCTTTTCCTTTTTTTTTCATTTTTTTCAGATAATGATGCTCTCCCAACATCCCTAAGTCGGATGCGGTAGCCCCGGCTGGTGTTGTATAGCAAATTTCTTGAGAAAAGAAATAAAATCCCAATAAAAGTGATAGTATCGTTGATATTGCATGATATTTAGAACAATATTTAGCTATATCAAATGATTTTTGGTGATATTATGCAATATTTTATAGATATATCGATTGATAAAAAGTATTCGGTAAAAATTTCCAATTTTTTAGTATCTTCCAAAGGGTTTTGTATCGCTGGATTGCGATACCAATAATATCGGCCGATAGTATCAATATTTCGAACACTGGTTGTCAACGTTATCAAATGCGATCGCATATTCGCATATTAGTGGGCCGATCGCATATGCGGCAGTGGCATATGCGATCTGGCCAGTATGCGATCGCATATGCCACTTGAGCCAGCATATGCAATCGCATACTGGCCAACGGTCAGATTTCTGACCGTTTTTTGACTCTTTTTTTTTAAATCCAGATTTTTTCTCTATAAAGATGCATTTTGAGCATTCTTAAATGCAAAAAAACCTCAAACTCTCTCTCTATTCTCTATTTCTCTCATTCCTATATACATTTTAAGAGTCTTACAAGTTACATGATCTACTCCTCTCCATCCAATTCCATTTCCAATTTTTCATATTTCTTTTCTTTTCTTTTAACATTCCAGAATCAAGGAAGGGTACAACTACAAGTGTACAACCATACAAGAATCAAGAATCCACCAACAAGATACATGATACATCATTGATCCAATCCATATTCATTGTTCAATAATCAAGATTCAAGATTCAAGATTCAAGACAAGAGTCAAGACTCAAGAGACTCCTCACTCTCCAATCTCCATCCATTAAGTTTTCTAATTTTCAAGTTTCTAATTCTAAATTCTAATTTCTAACAACTTTTTTCTATCATTTTTTTTAATTATTATTTAATTTATTTTGTTTGTTAATTGATTCATTTGTTAGTTGTTACTTTGTTAGTTCTTAGCAACTTAAAAGTTTGAACTTTGAAGTTACAACTTACAAGTTACATTACATCTTACAAGTTACGAGTTACAACTTACAAGTAACAAGTACAAGTTACAACAAGAATTCAAGAACAAATACAATACTCAAGTGAAGAGGCAAAGGTGAAGAGAAGACAAGTAGACAACCTGGACAAGAATTTGGAATTTTGAAAGTTGAAAGTTGGAAGTTAGGAACCCGAACCTCTTTTAGATTTGTAATTTTAATTTTATTTGTGTAAATCTCTCTCTCTCTCTCTCTCTCTCTCTCTCTCTCTCTCCTTCTCTTTCTACAAGTGTAACAAGTAACAACTCTCTCTTTTCTTTTTCTCATTTTCTTTTCCCTCTTCTTCTCCCTTTCTTCAAGTGTAAGTGTGTAACTCAACTCTCTCTCTCCCTCTTCTTCTCTAGTTTCTACAAGTGTAAGTGTGTAACTCACTAACTCTCTCTCTCTCTCTCTCTCTCTCTCTCTCTCTCTCTCTCTCTCTCTCTCTCCTTCTCTTTCTACAAGTGTAACAACTCTCTCCTCTTTTTCTCATTTTCTTTTCCCTCTTCTTCTCCCTTTCTACAAGTGTAAGTGTGTAACTCTAAGACTCTAAGTCTCTAACTCAACTCTCTCTCTCTCCCTCTTCTTCTCCCTTTTTAGTTTCTACAAGACTACAAGTGTAAGTGTGTGTGTGTGAGTGTAAGTGTGTAACTCTCTCTCTCTCTCTCTCTCTCTCTCTCTCTCTCTCTCTCTCTCTCTTAACCCTAAGTCCCAAGTTCTAGTTTTCTTTTTATTTGTAGTTTACTTTCTAGTTTCTAGTTAGTACTTAGTAGCTAGTTACTTTTTAGTGTTAATAGATACACATACCACCATCCACCATCATAATGTCTTCTTCCCAATCTTCCTCTTTGAGGCCCAAGTCGAATGACCCGGGTTGGAAGTATGGGCACTACCGTAGTGCTACCGAAAAGACTCATATAGGATGTGATTTATGTGGATTTGTGAGTTTCGGTAGCATTGCAAGGCACAAGCAACACCTTGCACATTTACCCAGGTCCAATGCAAAAGCATGTGAGAAGATTGCTCCAGAAATCCGAAGGGAGATCGTGGAGTATATGCAAAAACAATCAAAAAAGAAATACGATAGTGCCATACGTCAAGAGGAATATATGGAACAAGATACATATAAAGATATAAATGCAGTAGAGGTCGATGAAGCTAGTCCCACTCCCCTACTTCGACAAGCCGCTCTAGACCACAAGTACAACCATCGAAAAGAGCCCGAGGGCATGGACCCTTAGATGGTGTAGACCACACCCCGAGGATGTGGTCGACCAAAGGGGTAGAGGGAAAGGGCCGGCTCAAACAACTTTAGACAACCGGTATAAACAAAAAGATAGGAAAACCACAATTCAATATATTGCTAAGTGGTTTTACCAAACCGGCGTTGCTTTCAACGCCGTTAAATCGAAAAGCTTCAAAGTAATGATTGAGGTTATAGGTCAATTTAGACCTGGGCTTAAACCTCCTTCATATCATGAAATGAGGGAGACATGCCTTAGAACTGAAGTTGAATATACACAATCTTTCATAGTTGAATATAGAGAATCATGGAAAATATATGGTCGTTCACTAATGGTCGATGGATGGACCTATAAATCCGGTCGGTCTCTCATTAACTTCTTGGTAAATTGTCCAGCTAGAACAATGTTCTTGAAGTCGGTGGATACGTCGGGTCATTCACACACAGGAGAATATTTGTTTAACTTACTAGATAGTGTAGTTGAAGAAATAGGTGAGGACTACGTTATACAAGTAATTACAAATAACGCAGCCTCGTATGTAATGGCCGGTCGTCTTCTTATGGAGAAGAGGCGACGTTTATTTTGGACCCCCTGTGCGGCCCATTGTATTGATCTCATGTTAGAAGATATAGATAGATTATTTATAAATGTGATTGCAAGGGCTAGAAGAATCACGGTCTTTATATACAAACATACCCTTCTTCTTAGTCGAATGAGAAAACACATTGGAGGTAACTTGCTACGTCCAGCAGTCACCCGTCTCGCAACAACCTTTTTAACACTACAAAGGCTACATGCAAAGAAATCAGAACTCAGAAGTTTTGTAATGTCAACCGATTTTACAAGTGGGCCTTGGTCAAGGAAGGCTGAAGGAAAACAGGTTCAACAAACAATTCTTTCTCAAAATTTTTGGACTCAAGTGGTAAAGGCGCTAAAATCATCTGAGCCCTTAGTCACTGCGTTGCTATTGGTGAACGGGGATGAAAAGCCCATAATGGGCTACATATATGATGCGATGGAGAGGGCGAAAAATAAGATCATGGAACATTTTAACTATAGAGACCGTGATTACAGGCCAATTTTAAAAATTATAAATAGAAGATGGGACAGCCAAATGTCATCCTCATTGTATTCGGCTGCTTACATCCTTAACCCAGCCTGTTTATTCGTTTTTGCTGATCTAGCAAAAGCACTAACTATGCATATGGTTGGATTTATTGATGTCTTAGAAAGAATGATTCCAGATAGAGAAGAACAGGACAAGATCTTAACTTTGCTAGACTTCTACACAAAAAGTGAAGGGATATTCTCAAGGGATATCGTAATAAGACATCGGACAATGAAATTACCCAGTAAGTACTTCTATGAATGAATGCTAGTGTACACTGTCAACTATGTACTGAACTCTTACAAAAAGTTTTTCTACAAAGTGTCTCTAACTCTAAGAGATCTAACATATACTTAAACTGTTTTTCTCAGCTGACTAGTGGGCTGCCTATGGAGTGGACCCAAACAGGAAGGATCCAGCTCTAAAGAAGCTAGCTATGAAGATTCTTGGACTCACGTGTTCTGCCAGTGGTTGCGAGCGCAATTGGAGCACGTTCGAGGCGGTAAGTTTAGACTGTTTAGTAATTTTTTTTTTGTATACTTTAATTTTTTAGTGGCCTTAGCTAGTAAGCTAAATTAATTACCTAAATAGCTAATGCCAAATGCGCTTTCTTTCTTACAGATTCATACCAAGAAAAGGAATCGCCTTGAGCAAAAAAAGCTCAACAACTTGGTTTTCGTTCAATACAATCAAAAATTGCGAGAACGATTCCAAAGTAGGAAAGAAAAGCCCGGCTTCTTTGACCCTATCTGCTTAGATGAGTTGGATGCAGATAACGAGTGGCTCGTAGAGACGGAGGACCCGGTATTTGCTTGAGAGGATCTGACATGGGCACAAGTTGAAGATGCCGCATATGGATCGACACCTGGTGAAGGTAGTAGTACCACTCGAAGGCGAAGGACGGGGGGAAGCCGAGGGGCAAGTAGTAGTCGTCAACCCGTTGATGAGATTGAGAAGATTGAAGAAGGAGAAGGTGATAATGATGATCAAATTGAAGACCATCCACCATTGGATGTTGATGAAGTATTAGTACGTACAGATGACGAAGAAACAGAAGAAGAAGAAGTGTATGTAGAAGAAGGAGATGACTCGAATGATGATGATGGTGGTGGTGGTGGTGGTGGACTTGGTGGTGATGTGCCACAATGGATGCTAGAACAATGTATATCATGATTAATTGATTATTGATTAGATAAATAATAAATACATAACTTCTTAATTTTGTTTAATGGTCTCATAACTCATAAGTCTAAGTGTGTTGATGTTATCGATTGTTTGTTGATAACTTGATATTGAATCATTGATAAGTGATAACTAACTTGATATATTATGTATTGTATGATTGTATTTCTATCATCTATCTATCATTCATGTACATCAGTACATGTAGTGTTGACTGTTGAGTGTTGAATGTTGAATATGGATATTTCATATTTGATATTTCATAAATCATATTTCATATTACATATTTGTTATTGTTAAATGTAAGTTATGTAACTACTAACTAAAATGTTAATTGTTAATGTTAAGAACTTAAGACTTGAGATCATTTAAGAAGTTAACTATATTGAAATTTGTAAATTACTAAATTGTAAATGTATATGTATGTATGATGTTATGTATCATGTATCGTGTATGGTTTTATTTTATTTTTTTACTTAAATTAAATGTATTTCATGTCCCAGACTCCCAATGACATATAATAATTTATTTTGAATTTTTCTAATTTTTTTTTAAATTTGGAAAAATGCAAAAAAATAATAATAATAATAAATAATAAATATGCGACCGCATATGCGATTGTGCGATCGCATATGCGCACACGCATATGCAATCGCACGGGATCGTATATGCGTTTTGACAACATTGCTAGTTGTTACAACGAACATAGTTAGACAAGGTAAGGTTGAAATTGTGTTCCCCTCGGGAAAAGCCATTACATTAGCTAATGCTCTTCACATTCTTAAGATCCCAAGAAATTGGTCTTAGGTTATCTTTTGAAGAAGGTATATTTGAAGCAAGGTGTTGAGTTTAATCAACTTGTAAAAACAATGAATGGATCATTTGTAGGAAATAGCTATGCTAATCATGAACTTGGCATTTTTTTATTTTTTCTGAGAGATCATGAGCATGTTTGTGGAACCAAACAAGATATCTTTTGTTTATATGGTTTGTTCTCTCTTTGTAGTAAGGTAGATTAGGACATGTGAATACTAAATTGATCGAAAAAATGGTTGCTTGTGGTTTGATTCCTACCTATGAAACTTATGAATTTGAAATTTTTGAGCGTTGCTCATAATCCATGATAATAAAGAGTACCTTTCTTAGTGTATAAAGGAATTCTGAGTTACTTGGATTGATCTACTTAGATATTTGTAATCTTAAAGAAACCCTTACTTGAGGAGGTAATAAATACTTTATTACCTTTTATCAATGATTATTCAAGACTATACACGAGGTTTTTGTTCCTAATACTCCTTAACAAAATAGGGTAACAAAACGGATTAATAGGACTTTAATCAATATGATGAATGTTATGTTTCTTAATACTGATCTTTTCATTTTCAAGGAGAAGCTCTTTATTCTACAAGTAACAATTCTTAATAGAGTACTTATGACCAGTGTTCAAAATATCGGTATCGCGCTATGTATAGCACCCTTGGGATACATATACATATCGGTTATCGCATGGGATATATCATTTGTATCGCATAATTTATCGCACTTTTTGGAAAACATGGGGAAACATTGGAGAAATGGTTGAATTTTTCAATGAAACTTCAGGAATTGTTAAAAAAGACCTTAATACACACTTTTAAATCATAATATCTCAAAAAAAAAAAAAAGTGCACATAATAAATTTCTTTTGTATAGGGTCCTAAACTATGCGATGTTTAACTGAACTAATACAACTATATTTAAATTGAATGCATGACATTTATAAATATATAAAAGACGTGTAAGAAAACACAACCAATTCATTTTGAAAAGCAAAAGACGAAGTAAAAATTGAGATCTTTGCGACCTTATCAACAGGTTCAATGGCAAATAAACATTCCGGTGGCCCCCATAAAGTTTTTGATTGTGGGCATTTAATCACTACTATTTATTGTAGTATGGCCCACGTAAGATTTGGATCAGCTTTATTTTTGGGATCATATTCTAAAATGATCTTTCAAAACTGGCCCACCGCAATGTTTGTGAGAAATCCACCCTGCCCATCCGTTTTGTGAGCTCATTTTAGGACATGGTACCAAAACTGAGTCGGATCAAATACTCAAGTGGGTCGAAAATGTGATGATTGAATGTACAAAGTTGAAATATTCGTGAGGCCACAAAAGTTTTAAATCAGGGTAATATTTGTCTTCTCAGTTCATCCCTATAGGAATGACGTTATGAACGGTATGGATGACATTTAAACGTCACTGTTGACCCAGAGAGGTTTTAACGGTAGGAATTTACCTACCCACATTTTCCTTTAGTGCGGCCCACTAAAGTCTTGGAAGTTGCTCACTTTTGGTCTCAAGTCTTAAAATGAGCTCACAAAACAGATTGATGGGGTAGATTCCTCACAAACATCACAATGGGCCCCACCTAGGTTTCTAGTGCAAGAACTTCCTACCAAAGGCTTTCATAGGAAATCCGCGGAAGCGGATTGGCTGGTGTACGCGTGTTGACATCACCAAGTTATGTGGGTCCTATCATGAGGTATCTATTATATCCAAACCGACCGTCCATTTGGCAAGCTCGTCGTAAGGCTTTAGCTGAAAAATAAGGAAGATCCAATTATCAAGTGGACCACACTGCAAAACATAGTGGGGGATTGAACGTCTACCATTGAAACCATTTTGGGGTCATGAAAGTTTTGGTTCAATATGAAATTTGTTTTTCCTCTTCATCTAGGTATTTGTGACCTTTATGAACAGATTGGATAGAAAATAAATGTTATGGTGGGCCCTACAAACCTTTTAATGGTAAGAATCATTGTCCCACTGCTATTTGTGGTGTGGTCCACTTGAGCTTTGGATATGACTCATTTTGGGGCTCATGATCTAAAATGATCTCACCAAATAGATGAACGGGGTGTATATAATAAATACATCATTGTGTGGCCCATGTAACTTTGATCTCATTTGAACCATTCGTACCATTCGAAGCTTGAGGGGTGTCTGTGTGGTACACCAGCCAATCTTGTCACAGGCTCAATGGAGTCTACCTTGCTATATATATTTTATTCAAGCCGTCCATCTATTTTTTAATAGCATTTAAGCATATTATTCCAAAAATTGAGCAGATCCAAATCTTGGGTGGACTGCACCAAAAAATCAATCAGATCCATATCATTTAATGGTAAGTGTTAATTAACACTATTTGATGTGGTGTGGTCCACCTGAGATTTGAATGTGATTATTTTTTAGTATGACATCATAAAATTGGCTATAAAAACGAATGGAAGGAGTGGATCTACCGCATATCATCAAGGTGGGCCCTACAGTAAGCATAAAACCAAGTTGTTACTCACGTAGCATCCAATCCACGCCCTTAATTGACGGGTGTATTTAATAAAATCCATGGGGTCCACTATGATTTACATATTTTATCCACTCCTTCCATCCAAGAATTGAATGTATAACATTGAAAAATTCTTGAGGGCCACAAAAGTTTTGGATCAAGCTTATATTTATGTTTTCCTTTCATCATTGTTTCTTTAATCTTATGAACAGGTTGGATGACAAAAAAAAAAAAAAAAAAAAAAAAACATCATTGTGGGGCCTGGCAAGGTTTCAATGGTTGAAATCATTATTCCCACTATTTCATATGGCATGGTCCACTAGAGCTTTAGATATGCTTCAATTTTTGGCGCAACCCCTTGAATGAGCTGTAAAAACGATTGGACGGCTAGGATAAACCACATACATTCACAGTGGGCCCCACAGTTTCCTCAGTACGATAAAAGCGTACCAAGTAACTCAATAAGCAACCTGATTTTGATGCAGAAGGGAAAAAACCCAAATTTTTTGAAGGAAGAGGGTTTCGAACCTTCCAGAACCCTAAAATTTCGAAACCTCCTTAATCTAGCCCGATTTCTCGTCGGAATTTCCATTGCGAGAAATCCCCAAATCATCTCCTCAATCAAACCTGATTTCTCGCTGAAATCTTCGTTGTTGCTGCATCGATTCGAAGAAAAAGAAAGAGGGAAATCGAAATTACCGTTGTCAATTAACAGAATGGCCCACCTCCGATCATGCAATCTTCGTTACAAGTACTGAAATCTCCTCTCCAGTTTTTCCTCTTTTTCTAATTTTTTTTTCAATTTTTCGGCCTGTGAATCTGTGATAAAATTCAAAAAGGATGGGTGATAGTATCGATGATATCCATGATATCGAAAATTATCATGCGATATCTACAATATATTGCGCAATATCTACATTTCTTCTTTAAAAAAAAAAAAAAAAAACTTCCAAGGGTTTCGTGTGGGTTTTGTGTCGTTGGCAAGCGATAATAATAAAATCGACCGTTATATCGGCCAATAGTATCGATATTGGAGTTTGGGTTTGTCTTGCCCATGTAAGACTAACAAATCCTAAAAGAACCAAAGTTATGACCTAAATTGCAAAGTGTGCATGTGTCGGATATGCCTCACATAGCAACACATAGATTCCTAAACATTTAGATAATATCATAATATAATATAGAAATGCATATTTTTATTTTTATTTTTTATAACATCTTTCCCTACAAATCAATGAACAGTCAGGTTCCTTCATCTAGTACAATAGATGAGCCTAACAGCTCAAATCCTTTGACCTAAATGAAGATAAGTCTAGACCTGAACTTAGGCGAAGTAAATGACTTGAAAATGCCAGGGAATATGGTCCTGATTTTCATATATTGATAACTCAATTAGAAGGTGAATGTTGGATCAATAGCCAAGACCCTCTTTATCATAGTTGTGTATGGTGGAGATCCAAGGTAATACCAACAACAGCTTCTTAATCTAGCTTCTAATCATTTTCATTTCTATTACTAATGTTATTATTTTTAATACCTTTTTTTAACCATCTAAATTAGGATTAAGAATAATATTATTGTTTCTGAATTCAAAGGATGAATGTTGAATCAATAGCCATGAGACACTCTCTATCCCAATTTTGCATGGTGGAGATCCAAGGTAATACTAACAAGAACTTCTTAATCAAGCTTCTAATCATTTTCATTTCCATTACAAATGTTGCTTATTTTTAAAACCTTGTTTTAACCAATCTAAATTGGGATTAAGAAGAAGATTAGTATTTCCCAGGTCGTTTCATGTTATGATAGTTGATGATCCGACTATCATAATGGTAGATTGAAAACCTATAAAAAGGGATTAGAAATCATATTCCAAATAGATACAAAGATCACAAGGAAAGACACCTACGATGATTAAGAGCAACATCCCATAGCAATCAACAATCTCACAACACTGCTCATCATTTGGGCACTGATCGACGATCCTAGTATCCGAAATTTTCACCGGTATTAGCGCAAACAATCTAATCTACAATGTAACATCTTCTTCAATCTTCTTAGCCTTCATTTGTCACTCCCAATTAACCAAGAGGTGCACCTCTTGTGGTGTTGTTTTTGTTCCACATGGTGACAAAGACATCATGGGAAGTACAACTTGTTGCCATTAGAGTATGAAGCTCTCTTCTTTATTGTTGTTGTTGTGAGGACGAAGAGCTAAAGTCTCTTTTCTATTTTTCTTTCTCTAGCCTACATCTTCATCATCGACTTTTGGGATCATTCAAAAAAAAAAAAAACTCATCAACTTTTGGGGATGAAATATTATATTGTTCTTGTTGGAGTTTTTGGAAACCAACACTTTATTGTCTTTCCTTTTACTCTTTTTGGTTTTTATGACAAGCTATCTAAAACAAACTTAAGCCAAGCCAAACCACATTCGCTTGGCTATGTCAAGTATGAGACCAAAAGACCCAACCTTAGCCAAGTAGCCCTCAAGCATAAGTCCATAGACAGTACACAGCCACACCCAAAATCAGGCCCAAGGCCAGGTTAGACTTAGACGTAGGTCGACACTAGCTAAAATCCAAGCCCCAGTCAACACAGATTAAATGCAGGCCCAACTAGTTGTCCATTAAGCCTTTAATTTAGTTGGGGTCATTCAATAGGCTCATTCCTCATCGAAAACTTCAACTGGTCATATCTCATCACATAGCACAAATATATTTCCTCTAGTCAAATGATTTGAACACGCGAACATACTTTCCGATGGATATTGCAACGAAAGCGAACATCTAAGCCCTAGTGTATCAAATACAAGACCAACACTACATTGCACCTCACAGTTACACAAACTTCATGATCCCACCACCGGGATGCGGAAAAACTATTTGGAATGGTTATTAACACTTGAATGCACTTAAGAATATCATTTTTGACAACTACCAAATCATTGGCCATCACTAACATTTTATTGACGTGTTCAGTAACATTGTTGTCCTCTTTCACCTTAAAAGTGTCATACGTTTCCAAAGAAGTTTGAATGTGTTTTAAAAGTTGCGACGTACTTTTCAATGATAATCTCCGTCATCTCCTTTGTGGTTCTAAAACCTTCAAAGACTTTGATATGGTCTTCTTGAATGAACATCAGCATGGACATCCTAACAATCAAGTCCTCTTCCTTAAATTTTTCTAATGCCTTTTTCCTTTTCTTTTTCTTTTCTGTGGAGCTTATTTTTAAAAGACATGCTCGCCTAGCCTGGATGAGTAGGTATACCATTTTTCTCTTCGACATTGTAAAGTTCATGTCTTATAGCTTGTCCATTTTAGCTAGTTTGGACCTACCTAGTTTGCCCTTTTTTTATTTGATTTCTAGACACCTTTCCTTGAAAATCCGAGTTCAGATGATAAAGATATAGCACATTCAAGTTCTAGGTGAGAAATGGGCTTATTGAGTGAGCCCAAACATATTGTGGGCCTAGAAGACAGTTTTTGGGCTCGAACTTAATCTATACCTTGGCATAGGATCGGACTTTATTTATGTGGGCTCTCCTCTATGCCTAACTCGACATTAGATCCGAGTATAAGCTTAGACGTGTAGTGGGCCTGAATATGGGCTTGGGTTCGAGGATGCCTCAAGCTAGCTTTGGTTTTTTAGGCCTTGTCTCGAGCTTACTTAGCTCAATAAGTGTGGCTCGGCTCCACTCGAACTCACAATAGCTTGTCAAAGAAACTCAAAAGAGTATTGGATTCCCAAGAAAAGGCAATATAATATTGCTTTCACGAAAAGCAATAATAAAAATAGAGGCTAAAAAAGAAAGCTTATCTCTTCTTTCTCACAACAACAACAACAACAACAAAGAAGAGAGTTAGTGTCAAGCTCCTCTAATGGTTGTGGCAACAATTGACATCCACTATGACATCCGAGTAAAATGGGAACAGCTGCTGAGTGAAAAAAAATTAGAGATCAATGATGAGAGCGTCGTGAGATTGTTGGTGAGATTGCTCTTCCTTACCATAGGTGTTTTTCTTCTTATACTTTGCGATGGGATTGTTAGTCTCCTCTTGTAGGCTTTCGATCCACCATCGTAACAATCGGATCATCAATGTGCTGAATTTTTTTTCAAAAGATCAGTTTACTGATATTTAAAGACCATTCGAGATTGACACAGAAGTAACCCTTTGTAGAACACAACAAGAAGAGTGGTGGGGAGACAAGCGCCAAGTAGCATGCTGCAAATTCCAAAGGCATGTTTAAGACCTTTCAAGTGTTCAAAGCCGGGGAAAAATAAAGGATGTACATTGGGGGGGAAGGGGGGACCTCTAGACTGGAGTGCGAGAAGCTGAACATTGTTCTAGTCAATTTATTCTATCAACAGGCCATGAGAGGTGGCAAGATTGTTCCGGTTGATTTATTCCATCAATGAGACATACAAGCTATTGGAACTCTTGACCCTCCTTCACGGCGTTCAACCTCTCCACCAGATTGGAGACAACATAGTTTGGTCGCAATCTGCTTCAGGATCCTTCTCCTACTCTTCTTTTCTCCATATTATCAGAGGATCTCCTCCCGCTGTGGATACCTACCCCGCTTACTTCTAGTCTTATGGATGCCTGCCCAAGACTGCAACTTTCATCTGGAACCTGGCAAGGGGCAGGACTCTCACCATCAACAACCTTCTAAGAAGAGGGCTGATCCTTCCCAATATTTGCATCCTCTGCTACAACAGTGGTGAATCTATAAGCCACCTCTTCCTTCACTATCCGTTCATCCACAATGTGTGGTCTCTGCTCCTGCTCAAGTCCCAAGTGGAATGGGTGATGCCTTCCTTGATTACTTCATTCCTCTTGCCTAGCACGATGTAACATCCACCATACGCCCATCCTCATTTTGGCTCATGTCGGCGCTAGCTGTTCTTTGGGTAATTTGGAAGGAAAGGAACAGTCAAAGCTCCAGAAATATTCCTTCCTCTCCAAGCAGTGTTTGGTTAGGCCTTTCGTAACTCTCTTGAGTGAGCTTCAGCTCATTCTCCAGCGGACAGTGCGTTGATACCTCATCAGCTGATCTAGCTGGGAGCTGCTGCCTTCTCTCCATTTGGTTGTCTTTTGTCTCGAGTTGTATAGCTTCTCCTAGGTGGTGTTTGTTTTTTCAATTACATATGTAAATAATGATAAATAGCTATTAATGACTTTTGAAGGGTGCTTGTTTAAGAGGGAAATATACACGTAATTACGCCACAAAAAGAGGGTCCAAATGCATGAAATCCAAGAGGGTTTTGGTACTGTCAAAATCTGTGGGTCCCACAGTGATGTGTGTGATCCACGTCGTCCATCTGTTTTACCATTTATTATAAGGCATGAGCCCACAAGAGGCAGATTGGACAATTAAGTGGACCACGCCACAGGAAAAGGGGGGTAATGATGTCCATCGTTCAAATTTGAAACCTTCGAAGGGCCCATAGGGATGTGTATCTATCATCTAACTTGTTCATAAGATCACACTAGCATTTATGAAGGCTATACACAAATATCAGCTTGATCCAAAACTTCTGTGGGCCCCTAAAAGTTTTCAATGTTAGGCGTTCAATTCCCACCATTTCCTATGGTGTGGTTTGCTTGAGCTTCAGATTTGCATCATTTTTGGGCTCACGCCCTAAAATGAGCAGGCAGAATGGATGGACAACGTGGATAAGATACAAACATCACGATGGGCCCTACAAGTTTTACATGTGGAAATGTATGAATTCAATTCTCTGAAACGGGAAGCTTTGCAAACAAGCTCATTGTCAACATCAATCTCGAGACTGATGTTGTAATTACATGGGTAAATAATCATTGCCAATGTACATGTAATTACATGTGTAAATGAAAAAACAAACACCCCCTAGGGTTTCTCCTTTTTTGCTTTTGTTGGTTTTGCTTTCTGTTTCTGTTTTTGTTGTTTCCTTTGTTTTCGTTTCTGTTTTCGGGTTGCTTTGGCTCCCTTAATAAATTCTCAATCTTCCAAAAAACAAACAAAGTCAGTTGGCCCCGACATATTTCTAAAGAAAGGTCTTTTTAGGGTCAATGTCTCATTTAAATTCAAACTTCACTATTCTGGTAAATTTTGAATTTGTCATTTTTTTTTTTCATTTATTCTATAGTTTTAAGAGTCCTATCTTGACTCAAAGTCATTGTTTGGTTTAGCTAAGAGTGGTTAACAAGCTTGAGTTGATTTAGACATCCTTACTATTTTTGGTGAGTATTATTATTTGGGGTAAGTTTACTAGTTTGGGTCGAAATAGGAGTCTTAAATGTCTTTGTTATATAAACATTAAGTGCATGGTAAAGAACATTTCATTCAATTTATTGTTGCCTTCTAGGTTCTTTCCCTCGTGGATTCAAGGTCCTTTTTTCTCATATAAGAAAAAGGTGATCTTTCTCCCCTTTTCTCCATGCACACACTACATCAGTATCATACCTTGATATTGCATACTTTAAAAAAAAAAAAAAAAATTTCATAATGTCTTTAACTAAAATATCCAGAATAATAAAATTGCATTTTGTCCTAAGTTTCTTATTTCATAAAATGTGAGGTAAGAAGGCAGATCCATTTATGATAAACATGAAGGTGTTTACTTACAACTCCAACAAAAGATTTTTCTCCAAGAGCAGACAAAAGACGGGAGAGTTCTAACTTGGAATCAGCCAACTCCTGAAGAAGTTGTGCCCTTGATTTTGAAGCCCGATCAACTTTCCTCTTGTAAACATCTAAGCAATCCTGCTCTAACTGAAGCAGCATTTTATCTCGTTCCTCATCGCTCTCCCCAACCTCATCCCATATTTGCTGCAATAAGAGCTCAATCATTTTATTATCCTCTTCCTTTCTTCCAAAAGAAACATAATCACGCATTGCAGGATGAAAGCCACAAACCCCTTTTAAAAGGTATGAAAGATGCAAGCCTATAAGACATTACCTGTAATTGCTGCAGTAAAGACCCACAAGTGGTTTCTCCTAGCAATGGATTCTGGGCACCCGTGACTGCCATTACAGTTTATCTCGATAACCTGACCTGAACTAGATGGATGGCTTGCAATTAGAATTCACAACAAATAGTGCAGGAGAGAAAAAATGAGAGGCTGATGAGTGAAGGATCCACGTACCCAACAGAACCAAAAAAGGGCAGTTCTCTACTGAGCATGAAATGTAAGTACCTGTCACCACCAAATCAGCCAGAAACATAAGAACAACTGTAGAGATCAATAGACGTAGTTAATAAAAAACATCAGATCTGATGATGCCAAGATAAAAGTGAATGAAAATTATACGAACTAACCATGGGAAAAGGTACTCAAAACAGGAACAGCCCTCTTTTTGCTAACTGAGAAACAATTTGAGAAATTGCATTGTCTTCTTAAGCAGGCATGTTTTCAATGGATGGTTCAAATTTTCATTAAAAGAGATGAAAAGCGATATGGACAACAACAGCATGCAGAAGATACATCATCCCAAACACAACTGAAATCATACAACCAGCTACTCCAATCATCCACAATTAATTCTCAGCCAGATTGGTGAACCCCACGCACAACAACAGAATTGGCACAACTGATCAATTGCTAGCATGGCTTTCAATTGTAATCATGGTTCTGCATATCAGTATCGGGAGGCATTCTGCCAACCAAAAAATGATATGATACAAGCATCGCCCTGTATCAGATTGTAGCAGCCAATATGAGTCAAATTTTTTTAAGCCAAAGAATTAAGGAAAATCTGGGGGGGAGTCTAGTGCGCATTATAGCTTTTGACAGGCAAAACTTTGCAACCACCTATTTATTTTGCACATATAATATGTCATCAAATAGTTATCGACAAGCTCTACATCCTAGCCAACAACCCAAGGTTAGTTGGCCCCAGAATGGCTTCCCAAAATTTAATCATTTTTTGGGATCAAATTAGGATTTTAAGTTAAAACTAACTATTTTTAACAAGTTCCTTTTTTTTCTATGTTAGGGGTTTAAAGAGTTCGGTTGTGGTACCAAGTTTTTGTTATAATTCTATAAGGGTTGTTTACGAATTTTAGTAGAATTAGATGTCTTTTTACTATTTTTAGTCAATTTTATTATTTAGTGAAAGCCTCTAATTTCGAGTCAAATTAAGAATCTAGAGGTTCTTTTGATTATATAAGCAAATCAAATACGTTGGAATCAGCAATGCATTCAATAATATTAATTTTATTTGAGATATTCTCTTTCCTTGTGGATTCAAGAGCTACATTGGAGAAGAAGACGGTGAAATCTTCTCTTTCTCCATCCTCAACTCCCTGCTATGTTATTTGCTATCGGAGCGAGGTCTTTCCTCGTGTCATGGCGTCCAATAGCAAATCGAGTGACAACAATCCTATGGACGGTGCTCCGGGGAAACAAGCATCAAGGAGCGCAAAGTTTGGAGCCTTTTATCATGAATTTGATTGCTCAATGCAGAAGTTACATGCGACAATTGATCGCAAACATATTCATAGTGACGAACGACCCATGATCGTCAAAGAGGTTCGCGGTCAGCTAGTTCGAAATCCAACAAGTACAAAACCCACGCTAAACCATAAGTTTCAGTTAGGTATTGAAGAAGAAGAGTGGACCTATGCAGACTAACGAGTGCCTCTTGAAGGCGAAAAAGAAGAGTAGACTCATCCAAATGAAGGAGTGCCTCTTAATGAATCCATCGTCGAATTGCTTAATGGATACATGGATAGATCAACTAATTGATTGACGGATGATCTAGAAAAAGTTCTGATTATGTCAAAACCTTGGTTGATGGATGGATCAATAGAAACAATTGATGGATTGGAAGATGCAAACGATTCGATGGCCAAGAAGATGGACACTTTCATAGTCATCCCGATGAACTCGAGAAAGATTGGCATCCTTACACGTTATCACCAATAGATGAAGTGCATAGATTGAATGCCAGTAACGACAACAACACCCTGGCCAATGGATGTTGAGTGACAAATGAAGCTATAATCAACAATTAGGCAATCCATGATTGGAAACCTATTATTGCAAATGAGATGGAAGATGATGCATCACACCGGAAAAAATTCAAAGAAATGGAAGGTAAGATATCGTTTTATAAAGTTCCATCTTATTAATGAAATACCAATCCAACGTGCCGACATTCAGCATCAGTTGTTGCCAAAAAAAAAAAGACAGCGGAGTGCAGCAGGGTGCTCTACTAGAATTATAAACTCAAGGAAGAGTTTAATTTTTCAAGTAGGGGGACCCAATGTAGGACAAAGTGAAGGACAATCACATGGATGGCTAGGATTGAAAAAAAAAAATGGCCTAGAAAGTTCAATCCAAGGTTCTAACACAATGTTCAAAGAATCGGTATCATTACATGTATTTTTTTAGAGATATCATCACATGCATTGATGACCAGGGATACAAAAACATATATTGGTATCGCCAGTATTATCGCTGATACTCGGAAAATATCACTTTTGAGGAAAACATTGGGGAAATTTTGGGAAAAAGATAGATTTTTTCAATGAAAGTTCAAGAGATGTTAACAAACACATGTAGGAATCATATATATATATATATATATATCACTATTTGAGGAAAACATTGGGGAACTGTTAGGAAAAAGGTGGAATTTTTCACTGAAACTTCAGAAGATGTTAACAAACACATGTTTACACATGTAAGAATCAAAATATTGTAAAAAACAACTACAAATAATATGTTTCCATTTTATAGGAGCCTAAGAATGTGTTGTCGAAAAAATTAATATAAAACAAATATATAGCCAAACAGCCAAAACTCATTAATATATAAAATTTCCAAATGAATAAAGAACATATTTTCCAATATAAAAATGGAAAAAATAAGAATTTTCACAATTTCTCTTAAATTTTAATTTTTTTCACCACAAATCCATGTTAATGCATGGTAATCAAAATCAAGGTGTTCCATAACGGTAACGGTGGCCAAAACGGCCACCACCATTACCTTTACGATACAGGACATAACAGCTGCTATGGCCCGGTAACGGCCATTACGATCTCCTTTTTTATTTTTTATTTATTGAAAAAACTCCCGAAACACTTATATATGCCTCGTAATGTTGATTAAAAAGTATGAAAAACCTGTATGTATCCTGTAATAGACCATTAGAGGGCTATTATGGCCTTTATAGGGGATTTAACGTGTTGTTATCGGCAATTACAGGTCATTTTTTCCCGTAACGGTTGTTAAAGCAATTACGACCCCGTAACGTGTAACGATTGCCACCGTTACTTTACATAACGTCCTTTATGGCACACCATGATCATGATAGACATAGATTTCCATTGCAATCCGTGCTACCATTTGAAAAGGAAATGAAGTTTTTATGGATTTTTCGTCACTTTTGAGTTCCAACCCATCTTTGTTTTAAGTCGAGATTTCATAAAGGCTCAGGCACATGTCACACATGTGCAAGCATGGCACATGCATGCTAGATCTAATCCATCCATTAGGTTGGTTAGACCATGTACATGTTTTCCCAAAAACAAAATCTGGCATGATCAGCATGCAGGCCACTATATTGGAAACATGTGGATGGGTTATAGAACTTCTGTCAAGTTTTTCAGAGCTGTACATTTGTTTAACAAACTGTGGCCCACCTGACCAGTGATTCAACCTGATTCTTTGCCTAGGGCATCAATATAATCGTGCCATTCTGATGGATGGATTGGATCTCGGACCTATCATGCCGTGCTCGCACATTTGTGGCCTGAACATGAGTTTTATTGCACAGACATCAAAGCTCCTATGCATTATCAACAAACTGTCCAATGAAAAGGATGTGAAAACCACCTCAATTCATAGGATTAGCAGTAACTCAAAACTTCATATCAACATCTACCCATCATGTCTTTGCTTTTTCAAGTAGCAACCAATCCTTCAGCGAGGCATTTCCATTTGCATAGCATTATTAAACAATGCCAAACTGAAAAAAATTTCCTGCAATTGAAGCAAGTCAATTTCCCTAAATACACACAAAACCTTTGCCACATCATCCCGTAATCAAATCATTAACCATGCCTCAAAGCACCCTCATTGAGGCAGTTTAGCAATGACATCAACGTTGCAAATGGATGTTCAGACACATCCTGATTCGGGCAGGTCCAGTATCATTTAAAATTGAATGTGAAAATACATCCAACTAATGTTATGAATTTGAAACCCAAAAAAAAAAAAAAAAAAAAAAACACACACACAGCTTTCTGGCCAAATCACGACTGTTATTGAAAAAAAGAAAAAAAAAACAAAGGCTGGCAATTTTCCTCGAAATCATCCATTCCACTCAATAATCCAAACACACTCTAATATCCCCAGATCATGGCCAGCTCAAACAAGTTTACAAGATGAGCACAGCTTGGGCCACCATCGCAGGTAGGATTATAGTCCTACTTGCATTCATACGCGCCAATGTGGCACATCCGCGTGATCTGGACCATTCATCAGGAGGGCCCCACCAACTACGTGCCTTGGTCCAAAAATCATGCCCAGCCACTCACACGTGAGAAAAACCGATCAACAGTTCACATCAAACGTACATGCATGACTGGCTATATTTTTAGGCCACGGTACACAAAATGGTGGGCCCTGCCTGCGCAACGGCCCAGATCTCTCATCCAAGCACTGCGCTGGCACGTCCCTGCGAGTAGGATGGCGAGTAGGAAGAGAATCCTACTCGCTCGACTAGCTTTCGCATTCTCATGCAAGATTACAAGCTCCTCAACTTCTAACCCTACTCCATTCAGGTCAAAACCAGCATTCGAGCAAAAATCCAAACCCTAACTAAAAAATAAAGCATTTAGAACAGATTTCAGCTCAAAATCTCCTAAAAGAAAAACTGAAAATAGTAGCATTCGAGCATTCGAGCACAAAAACCTCAGGAAAACCCCTCATTTGAAGCAAGATCTCGATCTTCTTGAAATTGGAGCCGTTTCAATCCGGGAAAAAAAGCAGCATTTGGATGAGAGATGGCGAGAGAGCGGATTTTCGTGTAGAAGGGAGATGAAAATGGAGAGATCGGAGAATGCAGAGAGGAAGATTGAGATTTACCAGACTAGGGTTTTGGGATTCTTGAAGTGAATGAAGGGCTTTCCTGTCTTTTTGCTTCTTTTCTCTCTTTTCTCTGACCAGAGTGGAGACGACAGGCGTTGGAGTTCTTCTCGGACAAAAAAGGACATTGGAAGACCAGATAATACGGTAGAAGCGGGAGAACTGAAGTGTGGTACATCCATCTATTAATATTAAACGTGAAATAGAAATCCATAAATCTGATCCGTCCATCCAATCAATGCTATCATGGATGGATTATTTTAACAATTAACTATTATTTTTTATGACTTATTTTTCTTTACATTTTTATATTAAATATTGACCGTTAAATATTTTTTACACCGCCCTCTATTTGAAGGCCACCGATCATATGGCTAAGATCATCTGATTGAAATTTTTTTAAAATTTTTTTCTATCTACGGTACCGTAAATTATATGGACGGTCCTGATTGATATGATACCATGCCACGTGTGCTCCCAGGAGATACATCTATCATATTCTGTCTAATCCGGCTATACATATCATCACCCAGCCTGTCCCGGATTTCCTGCCAAAGCGTTCCGTAGTAAGTTCCTGCGCTGAGACGCTATTTGGGGCCCACCGAGATTTTTGTGAGGAATCCACCCCGTCCATCCGTGTTTTGAGCTCATTTTAGGCTATTCCACAAAAATTTGGTGGATCCAAAACTCAAGTGGGCCGCGCGAGAGGAAACGGTGGGGATTAAATGACCACCGTTTAAACATTTTTATAGGCACAAAAGTTTCGTATCAGGCTAAATTTTTCATGTTTTCACTTCATCCTAGTGGGAATGAACTCATAAACGGTTTGGATGGCATATAAACATCAACGTGAAGCCCAGTAAGGTTTCAACGGTAGGAAACTCTTTTCCCAGTTTTCCCTCTCACGTGGCCACTTGAGTTTTGGATCCGAATTTTTTTTCAGTCACATATCCTAAAATGTGATCTAAAAACGGATGAACGTTGTGGATTTCTCCCAAACATCACGTTGGGCCCCACCTAGCATCCGAGCGCAGGATCTTCCTGCCAAAGGCTTTCACAGGAAAACCGCGCCCTCTTAGAGAGGCACAGGAATTTCTCAGTGCACTCGCGCGAGTACACATTTTAGTTACCTGTTACTCGTACGTGCCAACTAGGCAGACTTGTTGTAAGTTCAAACCGTTTAGAAGTGGGCCATGTCTTTTTTAATATCATCTTGAAAAACATAGCTTGTTTTTATCTCAAGTCGGACGTAAGATCACTAAAAATAATGGACGGTTAGAAGAAGTTACCGTACGTCTGTGTCCCACCATCTTATTAATTCTGCCTGATTTTGCGCTAGAAGAATTTCAATGAAGGTGCCCATCTGATGAACGACTAGGATTGGCTGCGAATGCTCTAGCAGGTGAATTTCGAAAGTGCCGCGCATTCCTCGAGACGTAATGAAGGGAGTGGCGTGCGCCACAAAAAGGCTCCCTCTCATGCGTTTCTTTAAGTCCGGAAAGTCGCGATACTTCCCGCCTCCCGACTTTGACTATTTTACGAAAATGACACCGACGCGCGGCTTTGTCAAAATTACTGTTTTGTCCTCCAGTGGAAGTGCCTTATCCAAGTTCTCATCGAGCAGAGCTGAAGTCGACAGTAGGCCAGTAGCCAGTCTTGCTGCTAGTTCTGTGGTCATCACCTTCTGTGGTCCCCACCATGATATATGTGTTGCATCTACACCGTCCATCGATTTTGGGAGATCGTTTTAGTCTATCATCCAAATAATAATTTAGATCCAAAGCATAAGTGGACCCCACCGCAGAAAAAAGTGGGGATTGAACGCCTACCATTAAAAGATTCTTGGGGCCACAGAAGTTTTCGATCAAGCTGATATTTGTGTCTTCCCTTATTCCATGTCTTTTTTAACTTATAAACAGATCGGATCTCAAATAAACATCACGGTGGGCTTTGGGAAGGTTTCAACGGTGGGCGTCACTGTCCCCATTGTTTTCTGTGGTGGGTCCACTTGAACCTTATATCTGCCTAATTGTTTGGCTGATGCCCTAAAATTATCTTTCCAAATGGATGGACGGTGTGGATATAACACATACATTATGGTGGGGCCCACGGAATGTGGTGGATGGCTACCGTCGGGTTCAGTAGCTAATCCGCGTCCCATCGAGCTTCGGCTCCACGCAAGTGGACCCTGTGTTCGTGATCCAGACCGTTGGCAAGTCTCGAAGAGATAATCTTGACCGCTTAATCGGTCTCCTGAAAATAGACGATTAAGAAAAGAGGTACGACAATCGCCCGCGTTCAGCCTACGGAGGCCAACGAATGGGTGGGTAGGATCTTTTCGAGTTGTCAGCTGTTGGAAAAGGCCAACCGGCGGCGGTGGTGGGGCCAACAGATCGACATTCTGAATTAGTGGAATACGCGCCCACAGGTAACACTAAAAGATCTTCGGGCACTAGCTTTCCGCACTCCAAGTAGTGATCTACGGTTCAGTGATTCAAGCCGTTGATCGGATGGGCCCATCCAGGGATGGACTATGAACCAGTGGCAATTTTGTTTTCAGCGGTTTATGTTAAAGCACCAATGAGATTGTGAGAATTATCAATATGCGTGATTAACATATTTTGGTACCATGCTAAGAGTGCCTACCTATGAAGAGATGGGCCTGGCCCAGCGCGGCTGGAGGCCTTTGATTTTTGGATGCCGGGCCGACAATGTAAAGTATCGTATATCGTAATAAAATATACAATTCAATGTTAGTCTATCCCAACGTTGCCATGTGGTACATTGGCGGGCTGAGTATGTTGCCAACCCACTTTCTAGAAACCACACGCCTTGTAAATCATGCTACAATGTAGGCGTAACTGCAGTACTTTCATTGCATTGCACCATCATAGCTCCGCCGTTGAAAATCTGCCATTCCTAAATCTCCATTGAGCTTCTTCAAATCTCAGTCGGAAAATCACCCAAAAGTCGTCATTTCCCAACAAAAGAACCTCGCCAGAAAAATCCATTATGTCATTCCAAGCACAATCTCAAAAGACGAGAAAAATCCTAGCATCTGAGCGTTTGTAGTCTCGAATCCAGACACAAATGAGAAATTGTTATAGTAAGGAGAAAAAGAAGTCGACTCCACCTCCGCATCCTCATTTCCTGGCGAAATCTCCTGTGTCGGAGATCAAGCTAATGAAAATACACAGTATGTTTGGATGCACAATCCAATCGGACCCTGAAACTTTCTACTTCTTCCACGTATGAAGTCTTTGAAGCTGATGAGCTTTGAAAGGCATAATTTGATTTCATTGAGTTCGCTCTCTGAAGGAAAATGTGCAAATCAGATTGAAAAGCACACATTAAAGTGGGAAAAAAAGGAGGAAGATGGCCTAAAAAATGCATTTTGTAACCTGCAAATGTGCTGCAAGCCCTTCTCATGGACCCTTTGAATTTAGGATTTTCGATCAAATTTGAGATTTGGGTCTGGAATTTAGGAGTCTCTGTGAGAGAAGAGAAGTGGGGTTGGAAGAGAAGAGCTGCCTTTTGATCAAGCAGTTGACTATATAAACTCTTCTATGTTAATCCAAGGCCATTGGGAAGAAGACTCTGATAATCCGACTCAAAATCTAAGCAAAACTCTTCTAATTTCACCCCCAAAATTCCTTTGTGTTGTTGTGGTGGGGATGCGGCGGGTAGAGAACAGATCTCCGACCATGTTCTAATGGAGAGGTCGAAATGCGGCAATTTTCCGGCTAATGAATACTTCATTCCTAAACATTGATTTCGGAAACGATGGTTTCCTCTAATTACAAGTGCACTCTTATTCAAACATTGTGAGTGATTTGCAATTTGCAGATGCATTACTACTGCAAGACTACTAATACCTTGAAATGATAGTCTTACTTCCTTGTACAATACTATATGTGAATCCAAACACGCCCTTAAGGTGTACACGAGTCAAACCGTGTTGAGCTCAAGACAGCTCACTTAACTTGACAACTAGCTGACCTAGCTTGAACTTGGCTCGACTCGGTCCTTAAGCCGCATATGCAGCATTTTCGCAAATGCCTTGTAGGCAACATCAAAATTAAGAGTGCACTTTTCATTTCTCATTGTATATAAAACAATAGTAGCTGTTTACAAGTATTTCATCAAACACCTTATAGGCAACATCAAAATTAAGAAAAAAAATTGGGTCTTAACTTTTGCTCAGGTGGTAGACTCTTAGGAGTTTCAACTCCCGGTCAGGGGTTCGAGTACCCATAGGAGGTGAAATTCCACTAGCGTGAGCATGTGGAGTGTGTGTGAGTGTGTAAAAAAAAGAAGAAAAAAAAAAAGAAAAAAAAATAGTATTTATTTTATATACATACCTTCCTTGCTATCAATCGACACTTCATTGAGCCATTTCATCGAACACTTAGTGAGCAACATCAATATCAAAGTAATCGAGTCACCAAAGTGGCTTGATTTGAGTTAAGTTGAGCTTGGGCAAGCTCGAATTCAGTTTGAAATTTTTTCAAGCTTAAAAAATCAACTTGACTCGGCTTGAACTCAAGTCGAATCAAACTTTTTCAATCGAGTCAAGCGAGCTAATCCAGCTAACTCGGTTCGGTGAACGTCAACAACCAGCATGGTTCTAGAATAAGGCTTAAGCCCAAGCTCAAAAATTGGTTTTGCCTAAAGTTGGCTAGACCCAAAATTTGATAAAATCATGTTTATTCATGCTGTCCATCTTTTCTCTGGTATTATTTTAAGGTATGTGCACAAAAATAAAGCAGTCCAATGTACTATTGAACCACATCATATAATATGCTTGGGTTGCATTAAATGCAACAGTCATCTTTCAAGTGGTCTGTTCAGCATTAAATTCACCTCATTTTATTTAATTTTTTTATGCTTTAAAATTATCTGAAAAAAAGAATCGGACAGCATGGATAAACAAACATACACATCATGGTGGCCTATTCACGGAACTGCCTATTCATAATTAGAGAGGGTGGCCTGTCCACCGAAAGGGCCTGTGCCGACAGTCATGTCAGAGCTCTGGGGGGCTGTTGTGCTCTACATAATTTATCCATCCATTTTCAAATATCTATTTAGGGCACTCGCCTAAAAGGAGGCAAATCAAATGCTCAAGTGGAAGTAGTGGCGATTGAACTCCTAACATCGAAAATATACCAGGACCCACTGTAATGATTAGTTGCCATCATACCTATTCTTAAAGTCACTTAAACCTATATGAAAGGCAAACATAAATATCAGCTTGATCCAAAACTTTTGCAACTCTTAAGAAGCTTTCAGTGGTAGGTTTTCAATCCCCATTGATATAAGCTTGATCCAAAACATTAGGCTTTCAATCCCCACAGTTTTCCTGTGATATGGATCACTTGAGCTTCCGATCTGCTTCCTTTTGCCATTCATACCTTATTATGAACTTTCAAAATAGATGGACATTATGGATAGTTTATATACATCACAATGAGCCCCAAAATGCCCCTAACAGACCGTCCATATCGAGAGCTGATGAGGTGTTACCCAAGTAAAACATTAGACATGGCCCAACTTAATAATATGTTGTATATCCACACCGTCCATCCATCCATTTCTCTAGCCCAGATTAGGATTATTATATTTCCAAAAAATAAACAAATCCAAATATAAGGTGCACCATATCACAGGAAAAAGTGGTGATTGAACATCCACCATTAAAAACTTCTCAAGGCCCAAAATATCAGGCGGGCCATACCAAGCCCTATATTAGAGGGGTCACTGCGAATCTGAGTACCCAAATTTGTGGACGACCCTAACTTAGATGGGTAATAATAGCTGAAATAAGATCCTTTGGACCTAACTATTTAGAATTTTCACTATCCATATTTTAGACGTTGATATGATAAGCAGAACAATTTATTCAGTACCATTTTAGGTTGCGGACCATCCACACTTTCTTACATTATTTAATTGGTTTGGATTTGCCTAGATGCACGCCACATATATGATGATTACGTGCATTGGTATTGTGGCTCAAAAACTAACAGAGTGATGCTGCAGAGGACTAAAATCTAATAGTATTCTCTTTTTTGTAATTTTCTATCTTCACCTTAACGCTGTTGTCACATATCTTCCCAATGGACATGACCTGTCTATCCATATAGATGAGAACCACTTGACTGTGACCCATGTGGGTGAGACCCTAACTGTAGGGCTCGCCTCAATTTATATATTGTATATCCACACCTGTCCAACTATTTTTTCAGTTTATTTTAAGACATGTTCCTAAAATTGAAGCACATGCAAATTTCAGGTGGACCACATCATGGGAAAAGGTGGTTATTGACCATTAAAAACCATTTGTGAGCCACAAAAGTTTTGGATCAAAGCTGTTATCTGTTTTTTCCTTTCATCCATGTCTGCTTGACCTTATCAACAGGTTGAATGGTCAATAAACATTACAGTGAATAGTAGGAAGTTTACAATAGGGAGTGTTCAATGACCACTGCTTCTTCTGATGTGGTCCACCTGAAATTTGTATTGCTTCATTTATGAGAGAATGCTATAAAATAAGCTAGAAAAACAGATGAAGGGAAAATATAAATATCAGCTTGATCCAAAACTTTTGTCACCCATAAAAAGCTTTTAATAGTCATTCATCACTGTTTTCAATTTTTGAATCCAACTGAGATTTAAATCTACTTAGGGCGTGTTTGGGCAGTGGGATTAGAAGGGATTGGGTGGGATGGGATTCAAAAAACATGATCATTACCCATGGCAGAGATTGTTCCCTGTTGCCATGAGATAAGATTAATTTCATGCTTTGTTGGTAATATAGTGGTACATTGAATAAATATATCTAAATTGTTCATTTATTTTGTAACCTCATTTTATGGTATGAGCCAGGCCCATGTCACCTAATCCCTTCTAATCCCACTGCCCCAAACACGCCCTAATTTTTTAGACCAATTCTTAAAATGATATGAAAAATGAGTAGACTGTGTGTATATACAAAACATTCATCATGTTGGGCTCCACACGATAAGGATAACACCCAGTAAGTTATTACCCAAGTAACACCTGATCCACTCCTGTCCATCTTTAGCTAGGTCCTAAGTGTAGTACCCAATCCACGCCCCCTCCCGAATGTTCCTAATTTACCACTTGCTCAAATGAGTCACACATCCTCAAAGAAATAGACAGTTAGGGCAAAGGTTAGTTAACCCATTTAACTTGAAGATTTGTTCTTTCATAGGTTTTCCCAAATGCATCCTTTTCTTTCTTTTCATATTTCAAAATTCTAGGACTGGAGATCCATTGGAGACAAAATATCCTTAAGTTATACTGATGCATCTCCTTTAAAGTCTGTTCTTTATTTGTATCTGGTTGATGCCGGCATGTTTCCTTTTCCAATGACCCATGGAATTTACTCTCCTCTAATTGATCCATTGAAGATGTCATGTACACGACCTTGTAGGTTGGCAAATAAATAAGCAGACCTTGTACATTTATTTTGGATTTATGTGTCAGATAAGCATAATAGACCACATTTTGTTGCATGAGCTGACTGTTATTGCATTGACCCTCTTCCATAGTTCTATGTTGGAGTTGAGCTCATTGCTCAATTGGATGGTGCTCTAAGCTTCAACCTTGAGGTCAAAGGTTCAATCCCAACTTACCCATGAATAAGGCTTCTATGTTAGAGAAGGTAATAATGGAACAGATGAACCCACTTTAATTGAAGTGGTTTTAACTGTTCCATGAGAAAGGGTGAACTGCCATGTCCTTCAGTTTATTTTAAAATTATCATGTTAGTATCAGTACCATATATTGAATTTGATCTTGATCTTTTCTGGCATATGGAAATACCTTTTCCAGACGGGAATGATACTAATTACAAAGAAGAAGTGGAGGTTGCTGATGAGTTTGACAACGACTTTGATGAAGATGTGAGTAATTTTACATTTTTTTGGAATGTGGCCCATCACATTGTAGAGTGCACCTGGTGAATGGTTTATATCATTAGAAGCGTAAATGGTTTGGATCATCAGAAGGTGGGACTAAGTGAATAAAGAGGAAAAATATACAATGATCTCAGCCAATTTATCAACATTTTCACCTGGGCTAATCGTCTGTACAGCTGGGTCACACTTTCCAACGATCCATACCATTCATTCAGTATGATCATTCCCATCATCAATGGGCAATGTTGCACAAAAGTCCTCCATAAAACAATCAAAGAAATTTCGGCTGTTGCCAAAAACTGGTTCGAAAATAATAATCAATAGTTCATTCTTCAAATAAAATAAGTGGCATCGCCAGTGGACCAATCTGATGTTTTGGGCCCACCCAAGAAATGGAGGTCTCAAGCTTTTGTTCAGAGCTTGTAGATGCACTGCTGAAAGTAACATACCCCTGAATGGAAAAAACCCCAGTTTACATTCATCAATGGACAGTAATGTCTGGTTGCAGAGTGGGCCCAACCCTTGCCTCCTATCAAACCCCACAATCCCTTTATGAAACAATGAAAGAAAAATATATCATGTTATATATACTGTTGGACGTCGACCAGTGGGGCCCACTTATGAGCAATCACTAGTGGGTATGATTACTTTCAATTAAATTTCAAATTCAAATATGAATTTGATTTTTAATTGAAGATAGGGATGTGAGCGGATTATGTGGCCTTATCCCAATCCCACCCAAACTCTCCTTCCCTTGTTAGGATGTGATCGGCTTATGTAGCCGTATCCCAATCCCACCCAAACTCTCCTTCCTCTGTTATAAAAAGAAGTGCGCTTCTCTCATGTAACGCATCGAATCATACGAAACGCGAGAGTATACAAAGAGAAATAGAATGCATTATACTCTGTCTATTTTGGCTTGTCTTTGGGACGATCTGATCCATAGATCGCAATCTGGGGCCACTATATACCGTAGGATCAAAGGTGTGAATAGTTCAATTTGCTCCAGTAGTAGATAGGCGGGCCATTGAAACATCGTTCTTCTGCTTTGTGAGGGTCCCAAACTTCGTGTAGACCGTCAGATCTTGAGGGCTCATCTTTCGTGCTTCCCTACAGTGGTATCAGAGCAAATTCAATGGCGGATCTCCGATTTATAATTTTCATCTAAAAAAGTAAGTGGCTCATTCTTTCTTTTTGGATTGAAATCCATAGCCGGTCCATAAGAATAATCTTAATTCCATAGATGACAAGTCATGTGTTCAATAGATTAGATTGGATTTTGTATACACGTTATGTATACCATTTTATTATACATAACATAATGGAGCTAATGGCTATGCCCATATTCCCTTACAGAGCCGAGAAAGTTTGCAAGTTGTTGTATAGATAATAATGGTATGCATCATACCTTTACGTGTTGGAATCAGATAATGGCTTTTATATGTAAGGTATGTACACATGTATGGTATGGATCATACACGTTACAGATAATCAACAGAGGTGGACCACCAGACCTCATACCATGATGTATATGGTGAAATGCATAACGTGTGTATGTTGATGGTATGGACCATACACGTGTCATGATAAAGCGTTAATCCCTGATAGAGAAATTTAGGACTGTGGACCCCACCTTTTACCCAGCTGTTTATATGAAAGAAGACAAACCTTCTTTTACAAACTGGACCTGCACGTGCGGATTATGAATTTTTGGACGAAAATACCCCTCCTCTTTGCATACGCTTTTCACTGCCGCTGTCTTCCCTTTCCCTTTCACTGTTTGTTTTTTAATCTCCCTTTTCACTGCTGCTCCTGCTCTCACGTTGCTTTCACCCCCGTTTCCACACTCCGGCTCTACGATAAAGACGAAAAAAATCTCATTTTGTAGGCCCGCCTTATTAGCATTTCATCTTTTTTTCGAAAATGGTCAGTCCAGAGAAGAAATCACGCACCACAGGTATATTTTAAACTCAATTGGGCCCACATTGAATGTATGTAGTATAGGAAACGGGGCTGGTGATTGGTGCTCCGTGGGCCCCACCATGATGTATATGTTTCATCCATTCCGTTCATCCATTCGTAAAGATCATTTGAGGGCTTCATCCTAAAAATAAGAGGGATATAAATCTTAGATGTGCCACACTACAGGAAAACAATAGTGATTGAATATCCATCATTTAAATCCTCCTGAGGCCCATTGGACTGTTTATCTGAAATCCAATCTCTTTATTAGGTTTTAAAGACCCAGATGGAGTCTAAAAACAAAGATCATCTTGATCCATACTTTTATGACCCCCAAAAAGTTTTTAATGGTCGATGTTCATTAAACACTGTTTTGTGTAATGTGGTCCAATTGAGATCAGGATATACCTCATTTTTTGTATAATATCATAAAATAATCCATAAAAATAAATGCCTCGCTCAAATTCATGTTTCCCCCGCTGAATGTCATGTTTCCCCCGCTGAATTTCTAGTTTCCCCCGCTCAAATTCATGTTTTCTCCGCTCAAATTCTAGTTTCCCCCGCTGAATTTCTAGTTTGCCCCGCTGAATGTCATGTTTCCCCCGTTGAATTTGTAGTTTGCCCCGCTTAAATTCATGTTTGCCCCGCTGAATTTGTAGTTTGTCCCGCTGAATGTCATGTTTCCCCCGCTGAATTTGTAGTTTGCCCCGCTCAAATTCATGTTTCCCCCGTTGAATTTGTAGTTTGCCCCGCTCAAATTCATGTTTCCCCAGCTGAATTTCTAGTTTCCCCCGCTGAATTTCTAGTTTGCCCCGCTGAATGTCATGTTTCCCCCGCTGAATTTCTAGTTTCCCTCGCTCAAATTCATGTTTCCCCTGCTGAAATTCTAGTTTCCCCCGCTCAAATTCATGTTTCCCCCGCTGAATTTATAGTTTGCCCTGTTGAATGTCATGTTTCCCCCGCTGAATTTGTAGTTCGGCCCGCTCAAATTCATGTTTGCCCCACTGAATTTGTAGTTTACCTCATTGAATGTCATGTTTCCCTCGCTGAATTTGTAGTTTTCCCCTCTCAAATTCATGTTTCCCCCGTTGAATTTGTAGTTTGCCCTAATCAAATTTATGTTTCCCTCACTGAATTTCTAGTTTCCCTCTCTGAATTTCTAGTTTGCCCCGCTGAATGTCATGTTTCCCCCATTGAATTTCTAGTTTCCCCCGCTCAAATTCATGTTTACGCGCTGAATTTCTAATTTGCCCCGCTGAATGTCATTTTCCCCCGCTGAATTTCTAGTTTCCCCCGCTGAATTTCTAGTTTGCCCCGCTTAAATTTATATTCCCCCCGCTGATTTTTTTAGTTTGCCCCACCGAATATCATGTTTGCCCCGTTCAATATCTAAGTTTTATCCCTCAATGTCTAGGTTCCCTCCCACATGTAGGGTTTTGGTGTATACAAAATCCGATGAACATGATGTATTACAAATAAAACATCATAGCAAGCGTAATTGGATTGCGTACTGAGTTAGTCAGTCCGCACCTATTATACTAAGTAAAGTCATATGAGCCCACATTGAATGTATATAGTGTATCCATGGGGTCCATCCGTTCTTCCATCTAACTTTAGCGGGTTAGCCCTAAACTGAAGCATATCAAAAGATCAAGTGGATCATACCGCGGGAAACAGTGGGCCCAACAGTGATGCTTGCTTGTTATCATAATTGTTCATAACATCATATAGACACAGATTAATAGAAAATACAATTACAAGCTTGATCCAAAACTTATTTGGCCCCAAAGAAATGATCAAAATGAGAAATGATCCAAAACTTCCCTCGCTAAAATTCAAGTTTGTTCTACTGAATTGCTAGTTTCTCCCGCTGAATTGCTAGTTCGCCCCGCTCAATTTCATGTTTCCCCCTCTGAATTGCTAGTTCGCCCCGCTCATTTTCATGTTTCCCCCGCTGATTTTCTAGTTTGCCCTGCTCAATTTCTAGTTTGCTCCGCTCAATTTCATGCTTACCCCGCTCAATTTCCAGTTTGTCTCATCAATTTCATGCTTGCACTGCTAAATTTCATGCTTGCCCCACTGAATTTTCAGTTTGCCCTGCTGAATTTCATGTTTGCCCCGCTCAATATCCAGTTTACCCCGCTCAATTTCATGCTTGTCCCGCTGAATTTCTATAGTTTGCACTGCTCAACTTCATGCTTGACCCGTTCAATTTCCAGTTTGTCTCACTGAATTTCATGCTTGCCCCGCTCAATTTCCAGTTTGCCCCGCTCAATTTTATGCTTGCACCGCTGAATTTCATGCTTGCCCCACTCAATTTTCAGTTTGCCCCGCTCAATTTCATGTTTGCCCCGCTCGATTTCATGTTTGCCCCGCTCAATATCCAATTTGCCCCGCTCAATTTCATGCTTGCCCCGTTGAATTTTCAGTTTACACTGCTCAACTTCATGCTTGACCCGCTCAATTTCCAGTTTGCCTCGCTTAATTTCATGCTTGCCCTGCTCAATTTCCAGTTTGCCCCATTCAATTCTTGTGAAAATCCTTTCAAAGAAAAAAGATTCCTAAATAAAACACTTGAGAAAAAGAACTATTGGGCATTTTTTAGCTAAGACATACGAGGAAACTTAATATTTTACTAATATAGTGAGGAACTCATGTACTTGTTAATGAAATAACATGTTCATGTCCACCAATTAAATGACATGAAAAAATCAAATGTCAAAATCAATGATATTGAGAAAGACTTGTGCATATTTAGAATTTCCAATAGCATTCTCCAAAGACTTGTGCATAAAGCCTTCCTCCCTTGAGACTTTCAATTCTTCTCTCATTAGCACTGACAAGTGAGCTTTCAAATGCAATGTGCTTATGGGAACGAACATTTCGAGCAATGTGTTTATTGAAACGAACATTTCGAGCATCATTCAAAGCATTCCTCAGAAGATCCATAAAATATTCTTTTAGGACACCTCCATAGTTTAGTAGTGAAATAAAAGTCCTATTTAGGTACGTTTTCCATGCTCAAGGATCTATTGGATGATACAATCAGTGGTATTTTTAGTCATGTTTATGAGTTGTGTTAGCTTATCTTTGAACCAGTGATTCTTAACCAGTCTCTTGGCCTCATTTCAAAGCTATATGTTCTATTTTCCTTATATTGCTTAATATATTGTTTATTGTGCAAGTCTTATTCATCATTAGTTCAGGTTTGATATCAAACAACACAAAAATTCATGCTTCTTGCATCTGTCCAGGGATTTGAGTGAGAATGAGTTAGTCGGGACAATTCCGGGTTAGTCCAGGGATTTGAGTGAGAATGAGTTAGTTGGGACAAAAATCCATTTATGGATCTTCTGAGGAATGCTTTGAATGATGCTCGAAATGTTCGTTCCAATAAGCACATTGCATTGAGAGGTATGTTTTGTACTTAAGACCTATTAGTTGTGTTGTTGAAAGCGAGTTTAAATGCACATGCAACTGCCATAAGTTTCTATCATCATAGATTTCTTAAAATTTTAGATCTTGTGCGGGTAAATAATCTAAAAAGTGTTCTTTGGACAAAACCTCAAGAGTTGTGGTAGAATCATCCCATTCATGGCCATGATTCACATTAACACAACACAATTGAATTGGGGAATTATCAAGATTGTCTTTTCTTTAGATGCGGTTGAGTGGATTCTTGACTTCCCAATCTGCATTACTGAAGTGCATATATATATATATATCTTTGGTGTATGATATTAGTCAGCTGAGACTACTGATTCCTAAAATCTCTTTTGTACCCAACACCATGAAATCAGATATTTTGAGCTATGGAATCAGTGTTGCATTTTTGAAAACATCTTAACCATAAGGTAATGCTTTTTCATTGCTTAAAATGAGCGGGGCAAGCATGAAAAAATTGAGCGGGGTAAACATGAAATCGTACTAAGGCATGCTCGGTTGGAACTTCAGGAGAGAAGACCTCTTTAGAAATCCTCTACTGCTATCAACTTCATGATAGTACATAGCCTTTGCTAAATGTTGTTTGGCTACAAGGCAAGTGCTTCTCAGGCACTTCATTGAATCTGCAGTAGGCCTGAGTCAAGACAGCACTTTTCCACCATTCACAAATCCATGTCGACACCTAAGCAGAATATAAAAAAAGTAAAGAAAAAATCATAATAAAGACAAGTTTTTCTAAATTGTATTATATATGAATGGATGACATGAGGTGCTAAAAAATACCTTTTTGGTAAAGTTTGGCCAGTAACTCCTGGACTTCAGGGTCTTCAAAAATAACATTAATAGTTAGGTGTACAACTTTTCATCACCAAGAAACCAACAAAAGATACAACAATGGTGCATACAATGTTTGCCCCGCTGAATTTTTAGTTTACCCCGCTGAATTTCATGTTTGCCCCGCTCAATTTCATGTTTGTCCCGCTCAATTTCATGTTTGTCCCGCTCATTTCCGTGATTGTCCCGCTCAATTTCATGTTTCCCCCCTGAATTTCATGTTTGCCCCGCTCAATTTCCAGTTTACCCCGCTCAATTTCATGTTTGCCCTGCTCAATTTCATGCTTGCCCCGCTGAATTTCATGTTTGCCCCACTCAATTCTCAATTTGCCCTGCTCAATTTCATGTTTACCCCTCTCAATTTCATGTTTTCGCCCTCCTTTATGTTAGCCGAGATCTTGTCTTAATTCTTGTGAGAACCTTTAGATTTCTTAACACCCAATACATCTCCTCATCAGAATCACTATTCATCATCTCATCTGCCAATGATCGCGGCCCTTGGTTGGAAAGAAAATAACATATTTAGAATTTTCAACAACATTTATCAAATCCCCGATGTAAGTCGTAGTGACAACATGGATATCTCCAAAGTGTAGTCCAGGAGCCTTGTATACTAATATATTTCCTGAGATTTACCCATTCTCTCGGCATTTTAGTGAGAAATAAAGCATGAAAATGTTAATTAGGTAACAAATGCAAACATATCACACTGGTCTAAAACAATCAGAGGAATCACATAAACAGAGTAATATATCAACAAAATTACAAACAGATTAACACAAACTTCAATAGCTTTTAGATAACAAATAATTTGGATAAACTTTTCATATCACCTTCGCAGATAACAAATAACCGTTATATACAAGCACTAAAAGTTTGCCTCGATCATATTCATCGAGGCTTATTTAATGTTTGCCCAGCTTAATTTCATGGTAGATAAGGTCAATTTCATATTTGCTCCGCTCATATTTGCCCTGTTCATATTTTTGGTATTTCTCGTTCCAGTTCTATTTCTAATTCATATGAAGCTTTGAGAAAGTTAATGAAATGCTACATTCTTTTGAACGTACTCTAATTTTGTCCACAATGTTTATCTTGTGAATTTTATGTTTGATATATTTTTCAATTCATCTTTGTAGGCGATGAATATTCTGCAAAGATCCCCAACCCAACATGTAGGTGTACACTCACATGGTGGTTTGACAAGGTGAAGGGTGGACTGGAGAAGCATGATAGTCGCCTAAACTTGTTTAGGCAATCTCCTTTCTCGTTTCTATTGCACGTTACATCCTTTCGATTTTTAGGGGCTCTATTTCACCTTCTTTTTGTAAAAGGTGATCTAGTATTTGAGATCAAGGGGAGGCGATTGCACTTTACCGAAATGGACTTCGCCATCATTACCGGTCTTAAGTTTGGGGATCTAACTGTACCGAAGAATCGTTGCACTACGAGTACATTAAGAGACAAATACTTTAAAAAATATCCAGTATTAAAGAAGCAACAAATGGAGGTGTTTGAGAGATTAGTTGACACTGATAAGCATGAGGACGTCGTTAAGGTTGCCCTACTTCTGGTTGTGGAGCATTTTCTTCGGGGAACCGAACCGAAAACCATGTGCAAGATGGATTATATTTACCTGGTGGACTCGCTAGATGATTTCTATAGGTATCCCTGGGGTAGTTTGGGATACTACACAATGTCGCAAGGAATCGAATCTGCTGTTGCTGCATCAAGTTCCCCTCGGTACACAGTATGTGGTTGCGTCTTTCCTCTACAGGTAAGAACACCTTTTACTTTGTATATGTTTTCTCTCTATAGTCAATTATGGATCTTTAACCTGGTGCAATTTCATTCTGACAGGTTTGGTCAGTTGAGATTTTATCGGCCGTACAGGACTGCGTTGTTTTGTATGTTCCGTATCAAATTCCACGCTTCATTCAATATCGAGGCTGGAAGGGTTGGAGGTATAACAGCATACATGCTATTTTCGAGAGTAAAGCTGTAAGTTTATATATATATCCTCATCATTTACTTTGCTTAACTTGACGTATATGCTTTTTTATTTAACATTACTCTTTGTTCTTTTGCAGACCTCAATAGTAATGAGATTAGAACCAACGCTACGAGAATGGAAAACGGATGCCGTTCGCTTGGTGCAAGACAGTTTCCAGGTGAGATGTATAGGAAGATGAACCATAATTTCATGTTTTCCATTATAAAGTTATCCTTATTCTTACATATCCATCTATGTATTTTGTAGCTTACCGAGACCCAGGAATATTATGAGGAGGATAATGAGAATGATCACGAGGAGGATGACGGGTTAGATGATAGCGATGAGAAAGGCGTGGAGGCATCGGGACTGAGGGGGGGTATACCGAATGAGGTTCTTATGGAGGAGTTTCGGAATGAGAGGGAAGAGTTGAAGAAGGAGAGAGAGGAATTGAAAAATGAGAGGGACGATTTGAGGAAAGAGAGGGTAGAGATGAGAAGGAAAGAAGCACGGTTTGATGACAAGGAAACGTTACTGGAGAGGGAGAAGGAACTGTTCTTTGTGGACAAGGAATGGTTCTTTAAGGACAAAGAAAGGTTAGCGAATGGGAGACAGGAGTTTAATAAGGAGAAGGTCGGTAGTCGTACACAAAGAGAACGTTTTGTGATGGAGGAGGAGGGTGAGGAGTTGGCGAATGAGAAGAATAAGTTTAGTACGGAAAAGGAAGGTAGTCCTAAACAGATGAGACATTTTGTGATGGAGGTCGAGGGTGAGAAGTTGAGGAATACAGTGGAAGCAAATGATATCGAAGATCAAGAACTTGGACATGCATCCATTTCTCATCCCGTTTATGAAAGGAGAACCAAAAGGATACCGAAGCCGTCAATTTACAAAGTTTCTCCATACTTGTCCCTGTCTGCATTCGATACAGCCCCTGGGGCGGTTCGTGAACCCGAGCAAGTTACAACTTTTGCTACTTCTCCGATACCATTTCCTCAACAGATGGATCATTTCAGGATACTATCTGCACAGGAGGTGAAAGAAGCAGAGGACTGGTATGAAGTAAACAAGGACATGCCAACGGAAAAATGGTTCGGTACGATATGGATGAAGGATGCCTGGGTTGATAGCGAGGTAAGCTTTACTAATTTATCTCTATATGCATCGTTTGCCAAGTCATAAGTTTGTTATATGAATCTATGACGAAATCATACTATCCTAATGATTAGGCCATTGACACATACATCGAGTTCCTTGATAAAAGGCATAACGCCCACTTAATAGCATATCCTCAGGATTGCAAGTTCTGTCCTACGTATTTTACGGTAAATGTTTATTGCAGCAATCCTTAATTACCGCTCAATCTTGTTTTATTACATATATTAAACTTTAATCATGTTTGTAACAGCAAAGCCTTGATGGGTGTTTGCCGATTTTGATCGCATACCGGGCCTCCAATTCGGTGTCAGAACGGTCGTCGCTAATAGGACAGCTGACGACGGCTTACACAATTGCCAAGCAGCGAGATAAACCATACACTAGAGCGATTTGGTGTTATGAACGGGTAATACACTCATCACAGAATGACATATCTTACTTTTATATGTTCTATCATGTTTTGACAAATATATTATTTTATGAATCATGGACAGGTTTATGCGCCAATAAATCACGACAATTCTCATTGGTTTTTGCTAGTCATTTATCCTAAAGAAAGAGAAATCGTTGTTGTAGATAGCCTATACACATATCTAACGCCGAAGTTCAAGCATAAGATGAAGAATATGACCGATGCACTCCCTGTCCTCTTCCATGCTGCTGGAGGCAGTACTGCACTTGAAGGGAAGAAGTGGACCGTTAGATTCAATGAATTCGTGCCAAAGCAGGACCATGGTTATGACTGCGGTATCTTCGTGATGAAATTCATTGAGATTTTGTGTAGCGGTCTCACCTTGGAGGGAATAGACATGCAAAAATACACCGCTGATTGGAGGAAGTCAATAGCATATGATTGCTTGTCTGTAGTCAGTAGGTGATTTTGTACAGTGCATGGGAGAAAGATTTTGTATGAATGTATTATTCGGAGGTTTACAGTAACCTTGGAGTGCTGAAAATTTCCAAGTATGTGCATTTCAGTCCGAGTTCCTTCTCTAATCACGATAGCTGTGGGAGGTTTGATCCGAATTCCTCTCAAGTCTATCGTGAATAGAGAAAGAGCTCGGACTGAAATGCATATAATTGGAAATTTTCTGCATACTCGCCGAAGTGCAAGTTTCGATGTATAGCATACTCTATAATTTTAGTAGATGTCTCGATATTACACATTGTATGGATTCTATGCACAACGATGCAATGCAATTTCTGTTTTTCGTATGGATATGAGGATGAACAAGTGCATTTCATTGAACTTTCGAGAACACATCTAATAAGTGTTCACATCACTGTTGGCAGCTAATTGCACCGGTGGCATATAAATTTCACTTTTTTAAAACTTTCAGAAGAGTTAATTCCTTTTGAAATCACCGTTTTGATCTCTCCCTTGTAAACCAATACTAGATATGCAGAATATTACCAAAAGGCCGTTTTCATTGTGTTCGAAATAGCCACATTGGTTGTAAAAATCAAAACAACTTATTAGCTAAGATCTAAAAATAAAATCATGCACTCACTGGTAACCATATTTAGGTGATTTTATGTCATGCTTGGGATTCAAAATGAAAATATTGTATGCATTCTCAAGTTCAAGGTAGTCAACAAATCAGATATGCAGGTTACTCATAAAAGTTTCAATTGAAGTCTGAATATCTACAGGACCTATAAAAGTTTCATAATCAGAAAAGCTTCCATTGATTGATCTACAAATGAGCAGACCAACCATAAAACTGAAAACTGATATTCATTGTACAATTCGTGATTGAGATAGAGCACACATATATTACCTGGTATTAGATACATCATCTTTACGGGATAAGCCTTTGGTACAGGTACTAGAGGATTTCCCATCTGTGCAAATGCCATTTGAATGGCTGGTGCGGCTTGTTCCTCCATTGAAAAAAAGGGCCTTTTCCATATCTTCTTCCCCTTCAGCTCATCCCAATCAAGTGCACCTAACTGTGAGTGTGGTTTCATGGATGTCTCCTTTCAAGCGCAAGCGATGTGGGCTTTGCTCAACATAGTTAGCCGGACTTGATCCTAACAAAAGTAGGGGTTCATTCATGGAACTTGCACCAATATTTTCAGTTTAAAATAGTAGTAGACGAGAAATGCTAATATTGCATGCATATCAGACACAAAATGTTGGAATGCTTATTTAGCGGAACCAATCATGGATGGTTGTGGGCCAAAAAATCTCAGTTGCCGGATATTCCCAATTGGAGTTTTGAGGGAAAATCAAATGCTTAAAATTGAAAAGTGAACTCATAGATGTGGTTGTTTGGTGAGTGAGATTTTTGGACAATGGCCTGCCTGGGTCTGAAGAGTGAGCAGTCTAGATCTCATACATGTAAGCCGCATCTCACAAACGAGTACATGAGATTTGCATCTTAATAATAAAGAAGCATTTCTCATAATCACCCAGATACTATATGCTGAATCATTTGGCTCCTGTTGTGAGCAGGAGTCCCTATTCCTACATGGTTCCATCGAGATTCCCCTATACCTGAAATGGAGTTCAAGACTTTGAGACAGTCCGATCTCTTGCCCTAAAATGTTTCCTTATCTCAAGATCCTTTCTACAACCTCCAAGTAATAAGCTGACTCACCACACACTTATCGCAAATGCTACATTAGGTTGAGAATTATACAGGATAGACACACTACATGCATGTTTGCCAATGAAAGAAACACCTCCATATAAATGCACCATGCACACTAATAAACGAATAAACTAGACATTCACGTAAGAAATAGAACTTTTGAATAATTTTCCGTACCATCGATATATCGACATATTGTCGATACTATCGAACTCAATCCTCATTTGTCCAGAGACTATAGATGAAAATTTCATATAATGTAGATATATCGACATATGGTCGATATATCGATATGTAGATATATCGACATATGATCGATAATATCGATTTCAGTCCTGGATTGTCCAGCGACTAAACCCAATAAATGCATATAATGTCGATATATCGACATCTCGTCGATGTATCGATACAGCGATATATCGACCTATTCTCAATAATATCAAAATCAGACCTCTTTTATCCAGATGCAAAAGTAAAAATTTTTACAAAATGTCGATATATCGACATATCCTCGATTATATCGACGAGGATAAGGATACATCGACAATAAGTCGATAATATCTTCGATACAAACTTTGAGAATTGTAATGTCGATTGTATCGACACATCGTCGATATGATATGAGTAAGTCGTCGATATAATCTACATATCGCCGATATGATCGACATAAGTTATCGATATATCGTCACATATGTCGATATATCTATGTCAGTCCTAAATTGTCTAGCGACTAAAGATGAAAATTCCATATAATGTATATATATCGACATATAGTCGATATATCGATATGTAGATATATCGACATATTATCGATATTATCGATTTCAGTCCTGAATTGTCCAGAGACTAAACCGCAAAAATGTATATAATGTCGATATATCGACATATGGTCGATTATATCGAATTCAGTCCTCTTTTGTCCAGAAAAAAAACTAAAAATTCCACAACATATCGATTTATCGACATCTTATCGATTATATCGACGATGGTAGGGATACATCGACGATATGTCGATAATACCTTCAAAATTTACTTTCAGAATTGTTTCGTCGATTGTATCGGCATATTGTCGATATGGTTCGAATAAGTCGTCGATATAATATACATGTAATAGATATAATCGACGTAAGTTGTCGATAGATCGTCCTGTGTGCCGATATATCGAATTACGCCTGAATATGTCCAGCAACGAATCCTCAACCACTCCATTTTACTCGATATATCCACACGTCATCGATATATCGACAGAATATTGCCGATAGATCCACATGCAGTTGATGTATCGAGTACGGCATAAATCTCAAATCTACATTGCTTTGTATTACAGTGTAGATGTATCGATGATATGTCGATATATCGATGACGGACGGTTTTCAAAAATAAAAATGCATTAACTGCTTTCACCAACCATAATTCATTTCCCTCAAATACACAAAATCGTAGTCCCCTTCTTCCAAAACGTCCCCTCCACTTCATCTCAACCGGATTTTTTCATATTAGCAAAGGGCTCTTCGAGGGATTTCAGTTTTTAACGATCTCGGTATGTTTGTGTTCATTGCAATCGATATGAAATGTTGTGTTTGTGTTCTATAGGTTGATGAAGCATTGATGGGGGATAAGGTCTTCATCTTAGTGTCGTGGTTATGATTTTTGAAATGGTGGTGAAGTTCAAGTCTCATTAATATACTTATTCATAGCATTTCTGATTTTTTGAAAATAGGTGTACATTCATTTTACTCAAGTTAGTGGCTTAATGTGCATTCTGAGCTCATTCACTATTTACTAATAACTCTTGAATCACATCTCCAAGGCTGAAATTTTTGCTCATGAACAAGCATAGAACTCATGCTGACTTTTTGTTGTGAATAAAGTTTACATTTGTTTCTTTCACAAACAAATTGACTGAATTTTTAGTAGATTTAAATTCATAGCATCACTGGTATAGTTTGGATTCATGCTGACTTTTTTAGCAGCTGGTGTTTTTCTTTTTTCAATCAAGTTTTTCACAATCGCATATACTGCAGAATTCAGAACTATTAGTGATCCTTCAATATACATGAATGCTAAATGCACTGTATGGACAACTATGCTATTTTGAAGGATTACAAAAGTCAGATCATTTATTTTTTTAATTCTATTTTTATTTGAATGCAGTCGTGATTATTTACATTCACTTGAATGAGTCTTAAATGACAGAATAGCTTGATTGATTGGCAGAGAGTGCTCATTGGGCCAAACAAGTGGGTCAAGAAAACAATTACCCTGAATAATGTTTACTGAATTTTCCTCAGCTTTAGTATAGTAATTTACATGAGTTTAACTGCCTACAAACTGAATAATGTTTACTAAATTTTTCTCAACTTTAGTATGAACAAATTACTGATTTTGAGTAAGTTTTATTCCATTAATTATCTTATTTGCCTTATTTTATCATATCTTTTAATGTTTGTAACAGACACTTGTATCTCAACATTCATAATGCATAAGGATAAAGGAAAAAAGACTATTGTCGTAGAGTCATCCAAGGGAGGTTGTACAAAACTCCGTTCAAGACGTACATCGGAACGGGCAGAGGAACGAACTTCCCTGACCGAATTGTCGGCTAGGTGAGCTCATACTCAAAGGGGTACTCCAATTCAGGATCCTCCTCCACCAATACAACCAGAACAATTGATACCATAAGTTTCTCCCCCCTATGAACATGTACGAAAAATATCGCGACCGAAAAATCGTATATGAGAAAAGGGTCGATCGAGCATGCATCCAGCAATTTGGGATTCCCCAGATTCTGGAGAAGGTTGGGTGGAGTAACCTGTTAGATTTTGGAGGGACAGTTAGAAATGAGCAAGTGATCATATTTCTATCATACTGTCACTCGCCGGTACTGCACCCCCCTTCATTTCAAGTGACCATTGGAGAGACCACCACCACCATTGATACTGGGATAGTTGCACAACTTTTAGGCATTCCAGCCATAGGTCGAGGCTTAACGGATCACGACATTGATGACCCATCTGTGCGGATAGAAATGACGAAGTATGTTTGTAATGGACAGAATGTTCTGTGGAATCGGGGTAATGCACTGAGAGCAACGCACCTGGAAGACAAGTACAAGGTGCTACACCATATCTTCACCTGAAATGTATATCCAAGGGAGACGAATAAGTCTGACATTACTTCGTATATGTTAGATATTCTATACAACATCTGTCACGGTATTCTTTTGTGTTTTTCCACCATCATTACTCAAATACTTGCCGACAACATAGCGACCACCAGAAAGGATGCCATTCCATTCCCACACCTATTATGTTTACTCTCCCGTCATGTTGGCCTGCTACCAACCATTGACCGACCCAGACCCATGAAAATGCTTACACAAAACAACATCAAGCGCATGAATCTAGGGTTTAAAAAAGATAAATCGACTTCAGAAAGGCGCAGTGAAGATTTTATCGGATAGACAAAAGCAGAGGCTGCAGAGACGGACGTGGCCAAGACAGAGGTAGCTGACACCGACTATCCTACGGAGGGAGAGCAGCCTGGGGTGCCAGGAACCTCGTATGGTCATACTAGTCGAAGGATGGCATACCGTAACTGTAGGGCATACATTGTCAAGCACATGGATGAGCAAGACAGACGACTCACGCGACTGGAGCGGCTTTCTGAGGCCATCCAGAAGGGTATGGAATGGGTCGAGCGTAAGATTGACTCCCTTATTGCCACAATCACCTGCCGCCGTGATGATGTCGCTCCACCGGATGGCGGTCCGTCCAGCTAGATAGCGGTTTAGTCTCGTCTGTTGGCTTGTGCACCAAGTATCTTTTTGGGATGCTAAGCCTATAGGATATTATCTTTTTAAATAGTGACGTTAATTTTACTTTGACTGATGCACAAGACTATGATTTTGGTGCCTAAACTTGGGATAGTTATTTTGATTACAGTATTTACAGTTTCCATGAAATTAATTTATGCACTTCCTTTGGACCATAAATGGACTCAAGAATCCCAACCATGCCATCCACCTTTTTCACAGAATTCATTGTTCATGGTCTATGAATGTCGATTATAGCATTTTATTCTCCATTAGTCAGTTTGCCTTTGGCATTGGATCATGAAGGGGCACTAAACACCTTACATATGGCAGGTCCGCTGATGGATCCAAACACCAAAAACCTTTCAGTCCTAACCTTAGATTGCCAAGGGTTGATAATCACATGAAGCATCCTAGCCCCACAAATAATAATCTTGACAAGGATGGAGAAATGAAAATGTTGAGCAGTCAACATCCAATCAGAAAAAATTGGTGGCTAGTAGAGTCTATTTTGTACAATTTCAACTAATGTCCATCCATGGATATGATTGACGAGGTGCACGGTTTGGATTCATTGCCCTTGTTAGATGTTTGCCTGTGAGCCTCTTCCTAACCCACAGCCATCTCATAGATGGTTTTCAGCTCATTTAGCCCTTTTGACTAATGTCCACCCGAGAGATATGTATTGAAAACTCCTGCGGGGTATGCATTGCTGAATTAAAGCATCTTTTCTTTTTCCTATATTTGTCTCTTAATTTATGGTGGCTACTGGATTTATACTAGCACAAGTGAGGGTTTTTTAATGAAATTGATACTAAAATGCTGGTCTAGGTCATGTTGGTTTGGCCATATATTTGCTCAAAACATTAAAAATTCTGGTCCAGGTGGGACCATTATTGGCATGTGAGTGTTGTCAATGTGAGCCTAATATGGATGAATAGATGGAAGATACCAAAGGTTAGAGGGCTTAAGGTGGTCAATACTGGCACTGTTTGGGGGCAGACCTGTCAATGGAAAAGATTATAAGATTCCCAAAGGATCCTCATATCTGGCACAAACAATAATAAATCCCTCTGCATTCTTTGTGGCCTTGCACCAGGATTCATATGGTCTGCATATTCTATTGGAGTGGCTTTTGTACCAGTTTGATCATTTCTGAGGAGGAATGGAGAATTGATTGTTTTTGAGTGAGTTCTCATTTTCTATTCTATGCCTTAATATGTAAAAATGTTTGAAGTGCAGTTATAATGAGGTGACTGAAATGCTTTCTAGCTTATGCTACTTCCAAGTGTAGTAAAGTAACAATAATGCTCTCAAGGGTATGCTAATTTTGGTATTCTTTAAATGACACAAACACCAAGTTGTTTGTAGAAAAGTTGTCTATTTTCTTTATCTAGCATTCTAAAAAATTTAGGCCCTGTTTGGTAGACGCCTAAAAATGAGTACAGGTAATTATGTATTAGAGATAATGCTCTGTAATACATAAATAATGTTAACTAAAATGAGGAGATGAACTCGTTTTTAGGTGTTTACCAAATAGGGCTAGACTTCCAAGGCGAGAGAGCCTAAATAAGAAGCGAACGATGGAACTCTTCTTTTCTTTCGTTTCTATTTTTTATTTTTTATTTTCATTTTATTTTTGTAGCACCAATTTCGTTCCAAGGTTTTAATTGGGTTCCATCAAATTGTTTCCTTGTACCATCTTCTGCTTGTGTTTCTAATACCATCCTAATGGGGATCTTGTATGAGTTGCTGCATTTCAGATGGAGTATGGACATTCGGTTGAAGAGCAAAATAGACAGGTTCTTGAGCTAAGAACTGCGTTACAAGCTCATATAACTGATATAGAGCTTGACATGCTTGTAGAAAGCGGAATGAGTCACTACGACAATCTTTGAACCTCTGAAAGCAATTGTTGCAAAGTCTTATGTCTTCTATTTGATGTCTGGCATGTGGAAGACTGCTGCTGAACGTTTCTTCCTGTGGATAGGAGGGTTTCGTCCTTCAGAGGTTCTGAAGGTAATGCACAATTCAGTTCTGGCATCAGACGACCAGTTCATTTACTCTATGCATGCTTTTGATGCTCCCTGCACTCATTCCTTTGTAATCTATGTTCAGGGAATTTGTGAAAGTTCCCAACAGTCACTCCATATATGTTAGCATACATGCATGGACAACTATGCATTAAAGGTTGAAACTTGAAAATTTTCAAATGAATTTTTTTCTTTTCCTTTAACATCTGGATAATTTCTTTTTACAATATTTGGATGTCATTTTCGAATGCATGTATGGATAGGGCTGACAGTTGGTACATTTTTACACGATATGCTATACACGAAGATCGACTAGGAGCAATATATAACTTTCAATTGTATGCATCATATAAAATACATAAATTACACGATATGTTATACATCGGGTACCGAAAACTTGCACGACCGGTGATTATGCCCGGTTTTTTTGCATCGCCCATACTTTACTGTTTTCGATTCCTCTCCACGCGATGGAATTCTAAGCTTTTTAGGTCTTCCAGCTGATCTCTGCTGTCTTGGAGGTTTAATCTGCGCACAATACTCCTTCATCCCCGCTAAAATTTTCCATTCGCTATTGTCGCGTACTGGATACATTAATTCACTATACGTGGCTATGTAATTGTGCGCCGTGTAGAATGGGGAGCAGTATAAATAGTGATCCAAATTGTAGTTTATGCAGGCTGACAGAACATGTATGCAAGGGTAGCCCTTCACGCCAAACTCACGACATGTACATGAAAACTTACTGAGCTTCACCGTATCATTATAATCTCCAACGAAATAGTACTCATATCGAGAAATAGCATGGCAGCGAACATCTCGTGCCTTCTGCACAATATCCTTTAACTGTTTCTCCGCCCATGATGTTAATGGACCCACAAATGATGCTGCAGATTCTCATCTCTTGTAAAACAATTCTTGTATCTTCAATATTACAGCCTCTATCAATTTCGTAACTGGGTATTCACGTGCTTCTTTGAAAAGGGCATTAACGCACTCAGAAATGTTCATCGTGACCAAATTGAATCTTCTTCCTGGGAAGTGCGAAGATGCCCACCTCTCGTACCCAATTTCTGTCAGTCATGCATGTACTGGGGGATTGACCATTTCGATATAATGCATTATTTTTTCAAATTCGGCCCTCCTGCAAGTCTTCACAGCCATCCAATAATACATCTCCAACGACTTGTCCTTAAAAGTGTCCACCAAGTTTTTGTAGATGTGGTACGCACAATACCCATGGATTGCACGCGGAAAGACTTGGGGAACCTCTTTCATTAGACCTTTATGTCCGTCGGATATAATGACAAGACCCTCTATAGACCCTAACACATTGTTAATGTGGGTAAGGAACCAATTCCAACTACTGTTGTTCTCTGATTCCCCGATGCCAAACGCAAGTGGAAATATATGATTGCCCCCATCTAAGGCCGTGGCAATGAATAGCACAACCTTGTATTTGCCCTTTAAGTGTGTCCCATCAATAGCCAATACCCTCCACAAAGATTTCTGAAAACTTTGAATGCTTTGTCCAAGAGCAAGAAAACATCTCTCGAACCTCCAAGTCTGTTGGTTAACAGAAACGGCAGTAACTGTCCCTGGGTTGGCCCTCCTCAACTCATGCAAATACAAAGAAAGTTGATTGTAGGAGTCTTCGTAGGACCCCATCACGTGATTAATTGCAAGCTCCCTAGCTTTCCATGCCTTCCAATAACTGATGCGAACATTATATTTCTCTTGCATGGCGAAGATAATGTCACGTGGCCTCAACCCTAGGCGTTGTTCAATGCGGCCAATAACTAGATCACACGCTAGCTTACTGCTGGCTTGCCGGTGATCAGTTTTCATCCATGTCATGCCGCACGTGTGTTTTGATGTATAAGTTCGTATTTTGAATAAACTCGTATGATTCACCCGAGATGCATAAACCCTCCATTCGCATGGATCTTCAAAGCACACCACAGCAAATCTGCTCGTATTTGAGTATAGTACTCTATACTGAAAATTATTCCGAATTGCAAATTGACTCAAAACATACTAACAATAACTCTTATCCTTAAACATTTTTCCTTCAAATATATCGGTCGGTTCACATAACAAATCAGTATATTTCAGCATTTTTGCATTCGTGAGTGCATCATCATCAAATGGTGCGAGAACTTGACGTGTCATGAGGTATGATGTTTTGGGGAGGTCTCGAAGCGGAATGTCACTTACACGCACAGATGGGATGGTCGATGATGATGACAGATCTGCTGTTGATGCTAACGGCGGTGTCTTGTATTCATAATTACTGTTAATGTCAACTGCACCACTGACTTGCTTAGTCACGAAGTTTACTGTTTGCGGTGGCTCAGGTAATTGCTCATTGCTTACTGCCACTTGTAATGGAGAATGATTGTATTTGAATTCCACGGTATACTTATCAGCCACACTGTCCACATATGTTGTGGTATTGATGTGTTGGATCGTTTCAATGACTAATGGGATGAATTTTTTCGAATGCTCGAACTGGTAAGACAAGAACTCTTTGACATCATCGTCGTCTTTGATTTCAATTGGAGGCATTGATTCATTAGTGCAAGGATTCAATACTTTCATCCTAATATCACAATCTTCTGGTTTGCTCTTAATAATCTTGTAAATTCTAGATCGAAGCTCCTCATACGTAGTCTCTAGATATAGCGTCATTTGTTTTGATGTTCCACCCATGTACGAGTATCACTTGTTTTCAAATTCTAACTCCCCGCCAAAAGAGCACATGATTCTTGCAGCCATTATCTGAAAACCAATAAAATGACACATTATCAGTGAATCGTAAATCAATAGAACCATGACATATGACAAAACTTGATTAAATAATGAAAGACCTTCGTCGTTAACGAATGAAAAATGAGTGGTGCTTGTTTAATTTTGTGACGCTATCTATCATGCCATTGAGCAAGCGAAAGCTTATCAGTTTGAGCAGGGCACACATGAAATTCAGTAGGACAAGTTAAAAATTGAGCAGGTAAAAATAAAAATTCAATGGGGCAAACAAGAAATTCAGCGCGAGTAAGATGAAATTGAGCGGGCCAAACTAGCAAATGAGCAGGGCAAGCATGAATTTGAGCTGGGAAAACTAGCAAATGAGCGGGGCAAACTAGCAATTGAGTAGGGCAAGCATGAATTTGATCGGGGCAAACTAGCAGATGAGCGGGTTGGACTAGGAATTGAGTGGGGGAAGCATGAATTTGAGCAGGGCAAACTAGCAAATGAGCGGGACAAACTAGCAATTGAGCGGGTTAGACTAGGAAATTGAGCGGGGCAAACTAGCAAATGAGCGGGTCAAACTAGCAATTGAGCGGGTTAGACTGGAAAATTGAGCAGGGAAAATATGAATTTGAGCGGGTTAAACTAGCAAATGAGCGGGTTAGACTAGGAAATGAGCGGGGGAAGCATGAATTTGAGCGGGGCAAACTAGCAATTAAATGGGTTAGACTAGGAAATTGAGCGGGGCAAACTAGCAAATGAGCGGGGGAAGCATGAATTTGAGCGGGGTAAACTAACCAATGAGCGGGTTAGACTAGGAAATGAGCGGGGGAAGCATGAATTTGAGCGGGGCAAACTAGCAAATGAGCGGGCCAAACTAGCAATTGAGCGGGTTAGACTAGAAAATTGAGTCGGAAAAACTAGCAAATAATCGGGTTAGACTAGGAAATGAGCGGGGGAAGCATGAATTTGAGCGGGGAAAACTAGCAAATGAGTGGGGCAAACTAGCAATTGAGCAGGGAAAGCATGAATTTGAGCGGGGCAAACTAGCAGATGAGCGGGTTAGACTAGGAATTGAGTGGGGGAAACATGAATTTGAGCGAGGCAAACTAGCAAATGAACGGGGCAAACTAGCAATTGAGCGGGCAAACTAGTAATTGAGCAGGGCAAACTAGCAGATGAGCGGGTTAGACTAGGAATTGAGTGGGGGAAACATGAATTTGAGCGGGGCAAACTAGCAAATGAGCGGGGCAAACTAGCAATCGAGCGAGTTAGACTAGAAAATTGAGCGGGGCAAACTAGCAAATGAGCGGGTTAGACTAGGAAATGAGTAGGGGAAGCATGAATTTGAGCGGGGCTAACTAGCAATTGAGTGGGTTAGACTAGGAAATTGAGCGGGGCAAACTAGCAAATGAGCGGGTGAAGCATGAATTTGAGCGGGGCAAACTGGCAAATGAGCAGGGCAAACTAGCAATTGAGCAGGGCAAACTAGCAGATGAGCGCGTTAGACTAGGAATTGAGTGGGGGAAGCATGAATTTGAGCGGGGCAAACTAACAAATGAGCGGGATAAACTAGCAATTAAGCGGGTTAGAATAGGAAATTGAGTGGGGCAAACATGAAATTGAGCGGGGCAAACTAGCAAATGAGCGGGTTAGACTAGGAAATGAGCGGGGGAAGCATGAATTTGAGCGGGACAAACTAGCAAATGAGCATGCCAAACTAGCAATTGAGCGGGTTAGACTAGGAAATTGAGCGGGGCAAACTAGCAAATGAGCGGGTTATACTAGGAAATGAGCGGGGGAAGCATGAATTTGAGCGGGGCAAACTAGCAATTGAGCAGGGTAAGCATGAATTTGAGCGGGGCAAACTAGCAGATGAGCGGGTTAGACTAGGAATTGAGTGGGGGAAGCATGAATTTGAGTGGGGCAAACTAGCAAATGAGCGGGTTAGACTAGGAAATTGAGTGGGGCAAACTAGCAAATGAGCGGGTTAGACTAGGAAATGAGTGGGGGAGACATGAATTTGAGCGGGGCAAACTAGCAAATGAGCGGGTTGTTGAGGGTCAAATATTACATATTAGACCCTAGTTATTACCTGGATTTACGAACATTGTACTGTCTAATAGCCCGATTTAATCGTGTTTGTGATGCAGGGGTCTTTATGAGCTTGAACTGGAAATGGGTGTTAAAAATATGGTTTTAGCGCTCAAGATGCACCAAGGCAAGGGACACACTCCAGGGGACCAAGATCGACTGAAATTACACGCCAGGGATCCGAGAAAATCAAAGAACTGAAGCTCAAATGGTCTAAAACTCATCCAGAATGCAAGATCACATGTTTTCCACCATCCGTTCGGTTCAAAACTTCATACATAGTCTTAATGCCACAAATTAACCGTACATGTCAAGTTTCAGCCATTGGATCGTTGTAGAAGTGGCCCAATGGACATATCAGCCCATAAAATCTTAAACTGGGGCCCACCTGTTATCTAGATATGCTTTAAATTTGGTCTTGACGGGTTAAATGATATAACAAAGTGGATGGATGGATTGGATTTTGTATATCACTCAAGGAGGGGCCCACCTTATGTAAGTAGAGTGCACCATACAGTGCACTCCCGAACCACACAGAACCAATGCACGCGGTCAGTAGGCGTTGACCCGTGCCACTTTCAAAACCTTACTAAAACGGGCAGCGGCAGGCGCTGTCCGTCCATTTGATCTTAGTGGGGTCCACCCATCATGGATCTTGAAAATTCGATCCGTTCACGGTGTCCGGGAAGTGGGTACAACCACAACCATGTTGACCTTCTCACCCCATGCATGCTATCATGCGATTGCCACCGTCAAACGTCAGATGGACGGCGAAATAGAATATTCCGTGGGCCAAGCCAAAATCAATCCGAAACCAGTCATCTCTTACTGAAATTCCGAGAGGAATTCGGTGGATGGATTGGATTTCTCAAGTGTCTAACGAAATGGGCCCCACAAGTGCCATAGCGGAAGAATTCTTCGTTTTAGCGTCAGCGAATGAACGGCCGCTGGCCGTTTTGCGGAAGATAGTGGGCCCCACACGTGCCCTGTAAGCTCAATCCGATGCATCCACCGTGTAGACGGCATTGAATACTACAAAACTATGCTGACCTTTTGCATCCATGCATACACACGTGTGCGATACAGGGGCCACAAAAGGGCTGCCCTGGGACATTCAAAATTAATCTTTTAGTGATTTCTTCTCTGAGCTTCGTCAATGGACGTTCAAAACCACCCATTCTTGACTGAAATTTCATCCTGAATCCAATGGATGGGGTAGATTTTTCAGAAAATGCTTCTGTGGGGCCCACCGATCATAACAGCGAAATGGTGCGAAAGATTTCGCACATCCGCTAAAATCGACTTTCCCAGGCGGTTTTGGCCTACCATCTTTGATCATATGGCAGATCTGAACCGTCTATCATGTAGAGAACCCAAGAAAGTACTAAGGGACGGTGTTTCTTTAAAATTTGAGCGAGAAAAGTGGCGTGTTTCGAGGCACCGAACTTGGCTGTGAAAATTACACTCCGTGTCCTGCTACAACTCTGTCACTGACTCCAGCCTTCCAACAGCTATAAAAGGAGGTTTTGGACGTGGGGAGCATTCATTCAGGTCTTGGGGGGAAGATTCAGAGCTGGGAAGGAAGGCTCAGGTCGGACGTCTGCAAGAGAGAGAGTTGAGTTTATTTATTTCTTTTATTTTTATTTTATTTTATTTTGAGATATCTAGCCTATTCATGTTGGGCTAAAGCTTGTAGTGAGATGGGAGAGTTTAATTTATGAATTTTTTATTTAATTTATGAATTGAATTAATGTTGATGCTAGTTTAATTAATGGCATGTTTTAGTCTTTAATGGTCTGTTGTGACTAAAATTACAATGAGTCTGCAATGACTTTGATCATGTTCTTATACTTTTATATTTATGACGTCAGGACGTCCTGTTGTTCACCATAGTCTCCTGGGCATGGTTGGATGACGGTACCCTTCCTAACTTGCATACATGTGATTGAGTGGTAATTAGTTTAATTCTGTTGTTTGCCATAGTCTTTGAGCATGGTTTGGTGATGGAATCCATTCTAATTCATCTTCCTTTCATCTCTTTGAAAACTAGATCAATGGTAGTTCAGTAAATTTCATGATTCATGAAACAGGCATAAGATCTCCCTGATCTCTACAAGTGGATCCTCTGAATCCCTAGTTTCCTTACCTCTGATTTCTCCTATAAGTTTTAGATTAATAGTTTACAATTATTTCTCAATTTATAATTCAATTCAGATTTCATCTCATTCTAGTTCTATTTCCAGTTAGTTTTAGATAACGTATAGTTTCAGTCCCTTGGGATTCGACCTCGGTCTTACCGAGTTATTACTACATCACAACCCTGCACTTGGGGAGTGAACAAGTTTTTGGCGTCGTTGCCGGGGACTGTCGGTTACGTTTTTCTAAAATTAATTAGTTTTAGGATTAGTTTAAGATTAGGTTTAGATTTTCTCGATTTTTAGAAACTAACTTGTCCTCCCTGTTTTGTAGGCTTCTAAGATAGTTTCAAAATTGGTAAATTCTTTCTTAAATTCTTCCTCTCTATTCTAGATTAGGATTTATTTCTTCTTTTTATTAGTTGCTAATTCTAATTCTTTTGAAAAAATCCTAACTTTGGTTCTTATTCTATTCTTAGAATTTCTCTATTTTATAGACTTTTTGTTTAAAAACTAACTTGTTTGTTTATTCTGCAAGTTCTTAACCTAGGACTTCAAATTTGGTAACTTCTTTCCATCTTTCTCTTTTATTTTTTAGAATTCTTCTTCCTTTCTCTTAGGTTTAAGTTAGAATTTGAAGACTGAATGTGTTTTATGCCCCAGTGGGCACGCGACAACACTCGACGTCTCGTGACTGAAGGAGGATTAGTTGAGGGGTTGATTGTCCATCGCCGGACTAGACACCACTTGAATTCTCCTGAGTTAGAGGACGTTATGGCTGAAAATCAACCTCAAGCACTACCCTAACCAAGGGTTGAGGAAGGACATGATGAGAATGAGGTGCATCAGGCACCCCCGCCTCGTACTTTACGAGATTATTTATAACCAGCGGGGGTGAGTACGCCCTCATGCATGATTTTTTCTGAGAATACAGGACATATGGACATCAGGCCAGGGGTTATCCAATTCCTTCCTAAGTTGCATGAGCTTGATTCTGAAGAACCATACTTGCATCTAAAAGAGTTCGATAAAATCATAGGCACCTTATACTTTCCTAATGTATCTGAGGATACTATTAGGCTGAAACTCTTTCCATTTTCCTTGAAAGAAAAAGCCAAGACGTGGTTACATTCATTGCGTCCTAGGTCCATTGGCACATGGAATGATTTGCAGAGGGAATTTATAAAGAAAATTTTTCCACATCATAAGACAATTACCCTCAGGAGAGCAATCATGAACTTTGCCCAAAAGGGAGATGAAACATTCTTCCAATGTTGGGAAAGGTTCAAGGATCTGGTTAATGCATGCCCACAACATGGCTTTGAAATATGGTGCATTACGAATTTTTTCTATGATGGGCTAACATTTTCCATGCACCAAATGGTCGAGACAATGTGTAACGGAGAATTTATTAATAAAAATGTCGACGAGGTATGGGATTACCTCGATAGTCTCGCTGAAAAAACACAATCATGGGACTATTACCCAAGGACGAACACTACGTCTAGGCCGACTCATTCAAGGGAAAAAGGAGGAATATATCTTCTGAAAGAGGATAATGATCTTAACGCTAAGGTGGCCAATCTCACCAGAAAATTTGAGGCCATGGAAGGAAGGAAGGAAAAGGTTAATGAAAGTGTTTGCGGCATTTGTGATTGCAACATTCATAGTACTGAAAATTGTCCTTCAATACCTGCCTTTCGAGAAGTATTGAATGAACAATCTAATGCCGTAAATAATTATCAAAGACCTTTCAATGGACCACCCTCTAATACGTACAATTCTGGTAGGAAAAATTATCTGAATTTTAGTTGGAGGAATGGATAAACTGCTACCCCTCAAGGTTTGTTCAATCAAAATCCAAATCAGGGAAAACCTCAAGAAGAATCAGTTCAAATTTCCATACAAGAGCTGGCCCGGACAATGCAAGGAATTTCAGATTTTATGCAAAAAATAAATTCACGTATGACGGCTATGGAAAAAGGGATGCTCCCTGCACAATCACTCCCTAATCCGAAACCGTAATACGAGACAGGTGATCCCAGCTCTTCAAGTCAAATGGGGCACGCTAAATCCATCACCACTCTTAGGAGTGGGAAGGTTATTGATAAAACCGTTCCGGTTAGGCCCGAAAAGCCTCAAGAACCAGAAGAGGACAACAATGATGGATCTAGTGGCGCCCCACAAAAATTTGAACCGGAACCTTTAGAAAAGCCAGTTGCTTCGTTTCCCCAACGGTTGGTTGAACCAAAACGTCTATCTAATTCTCAGAATATCCTAGAGGTGTTGAAACAAGTGAAAGTCAACATTCCTCTGCTTGACGTTGTAAAACAGATTCCTTTATATGCTAAATTTCTAAAGGACTTATGCACTACCAAACGACGGAAAAGTGTTCAAAAGAAGATCTCCTTGACTGAGAAAGTGAGTGCCATCCTTAAACAAGATGTGCCGCAAAAATTCAAAGATCCCGGTTGCCCAACCATATCATGTGTAATCGGGAACTATCGAATTGATCACGCACTTCTTGACTTAGGAGTAAGCGTCAATCTGATTCCCTACTTGGTATACCAACAGTTAGGTTTGAGTGAATTAAAACCCACTCGAACCACACTACAACTTGCTGATCGTTCTGTTCGTGTACCAAGAGGGATCATCAAGGATGTGTTGGTCCAGGTCGATAGATTCTACTACCCTATTGATTTTATCATCTTGGACACTGAACCCATCAATGACACGAGCACTCAGATTCCCATCATTCTTGGTCACCCATTCCTGTCCACTTCAAATGCAATTATCAATTGCAGGAATGGTGTCATGACTATGTCCTTTGAAAATTTGACATTGGAATCGAATATCTTTTTCAATAACGCCAGCAATTTAGAGGATGATGACGATTTGCACGATGTTAACATGATTGATTCTTTTGTAGAAGATAGAACGCCTCTCACCTTATCCTCTGATCTTCTAGAGACGTGCCTGGCCCACTCTCATGATCTTGATGATGATATAATTAGGGAGACGTGTGCCATGCTTGATACTGCACCGGTACTTGAAGCTAACCGGTGGAGGCCACAAATTGAAGAATTGCCCCAAACTGATGTAGTACCTCTACCGTCTAACCTTAAGCCACCCAAGCTTGACCTAAAACCTTTGCCCTCTGATTTAAAATATGTCTATTTAGGTCAAGATGAGATGTATCCGGTGGTGATCTCTGCCCACCTGGAGAAAGAACAAGAGAGTATGCTCATATCTACTCTCATTGAGCATAAGGGATCTCTTGGATGGACGATAGCGGACCTCAAAGGAATTAACCCATCGATTTGTACTCACCGTATATATCTTGAGGACAATGCAAAGGCTGTTCGGCAATCACAACGTACATTAAATCCAAACATGAAGGAAGTGGTAAAGGCCGAGGTTCTCAAACTATTGGACGTGGGGATCATATACCCCATATCCGATAGTCAATGGGTGAGTCCAACTCAGGTGGTTCCTAAGAAGTCTGGGATCACCATCGTAGCCAATGCCAATAATGAACTCGTGCCAACCAGAGTTACTACTGGTTGGAGAATGTGCATTGACTACAGGAAGCTGAATACCGTCACTAGGAAGGACCACTTTCCTTTGCCCTTTATAGATCAGATCTTGGAAAGGTTAGCTGGTCATTCCTATTACTGTTTTCTTGACGGGTATTCAGGGTATAATCAGATTGAAATCACCCCTGAAGATCAGGAAAAGACTACATTTACATGTCCCTATGGCACCTTTGCTTACAGAAGGATGCCATTCGGGTTATGTAATGCCCCTGCCACCTTTCAGCGATGCATGATGAGTATCTTTTCTGATATAGTGGGAAAATGTTTAGAGGTCTTCATGGACGATTTCTCTATTTTCGGTTCATCTTTCAGTGAGTGCTTAGCAAGTCTTAAATGTGTGCTGAAAAGATGTGAAGAAAAAAATTTGGTACTTAACTGGGAGAAGTGCCATTTTATGGTTAAAAAGGGAATTGTCCTTGGGCATATCATCTCGTCCAAAGGAATCGAGGTAGATAAGGCAAAAATCGATCTTATCTCTAACCTACCTCCACCCAAGAATATCAGAGATGTACGATCCTTCTTGGGACACGTAGGATTTTACCGACGATTCATAAAGGACTTTAGTCTCCTCTCTCGTCCTTTATGTAATCTTCTTCAAAAGGATGCACCATACGAGTGGACTGAGCAGTGCCAAGAAGCTTTTACTAAGCTTAAGGGTATGTTAACCACTCCACTGTCACTGACTCCAGCCTTCCAGCAGCTATAAAAGGAGGTTTTGGACGTGGGGAGCATTCATTCAGGTCTTGGGGGGAAGATTCAGAGCTGGGAAGGAATGCTCAGGTCGGACGTCTGCAAGAGAGAGAGTTGAGTTTGTTTATTTCTTTTATTTTTATTTTATTTTGTTTTGAGATATCTAGCCTATTCATGTTGGGCTAAACCTCCTAGGTAGGGCTAGGAGGTGAAGCTTGTAGTGAGATAGGAGAGTTTAATTTATGAATTTTTTATTTAATTTATGAATTGAATTAATGTTGATGTTAGTTTAATTAATGGCATGTTTTAGTCTTTAATGGTCTGTTGTGACTAAAATTACAATGGGTCTGCAATGACTTTGATCATGTCCTTATACTTGTATATTTATGACGTCAGGACGTCCTGTTGTTCACCATAGTCTCCTGAGCATGGTTGGATGACGGTACCCTTCCTAACTTGCATACATGTGATTGGGTGGTAATTAGTTTGATTCTGTTGTTTGCCATAGTCTTTGGGCATGGTTTGGTGATGAAATCCATTCTAATTCATCTTCCTTTCATCTCTTTGAAAACTAGATCAATGGTAGTTCAGTAAATTACATAATTCATGAAACAGGCATAAGATCTCCCTGATCTCTACAAGTGGATCCTCTGAATCCCTAGTTTCCTTACCTCTGATTTATCCTATAAGTTTTAGATTAATAGTTTACAATTATTCCTCAATTTATAATTCAATTCAGATTTCATCTCATTCTAGTTCTATTTCCAGTTAGTTTTAGATAACGTACTGTTTCAGTCCCTTGGGATTCGACCTCGGTCTTACCGAGTTATTACTACATCACAACCCTGCACTTGGGGAGTGAACACGGGTCAAACTAGGAAATTGAGCGGGTTACAATAGGAAATTGAGTGGGGCAAACTAGCAAATGAGCGGGTTAGACTAGGAAATGAGCAGGGGAAGCATGAATTTGGGCGGGGCAAACTAGCAATTGAGCGGGTTAGACTAGGAAATTGAGCGGGGCAAACATGAAATTGAGCGGGCAAACTAGCAAATAAGCGGGTTAGACTAGGAAATGAGCGGGGGAAGCATGAATTTGAGCGGGGCAAACTAGGAAATGAGCGGGGCAAACTAGCAATTGAGCGGGTTAGACTAGGAAATTGAGCGGGGCAAACATGAAATTGAGCAGAGCAAACTAGCAAATGAGCGAGTTAGACTAGGAATTAAGTGGGGGAAGCATGAATTTGAGCGGGGCAAACTAGCAATTGAGCGGGTTAGACTAGGAAATTGAGCGGGGCAAACTAGGAATTGAGTGGGGCAAGCATAAAATTGGGCGGGGCAAACATGAAATTGAGCGAGACAAACTAGAAAATTCAGCAGGAAAATCCGATACATTTGCGCGGCAAGCATGAAATTGAATGGTGCAGATTGAAAATTGAGCGGGACAAACTATAAATTCAACTATGCAAGCAAGCATTAAATCGAGAGCGCATAACATGATATTGAGCTGGGCAAACGATAAATCAAGCGAGCATATTATGATATTGATGTGGGCAAACAATATTTCGAGCGAGCATCGTTGATATTGAGTTGGCCAAACATTTCTTTGAGCAAGCATAACATGATATTGAGCGGGGGAAACATTAAATCGAGCGAGCATTGCATGGATATTGAATAGGCAAACTGTAAATTGAACGAGCATAGAATAATATTGAGCTGGGCAAACATTAAATTGACCTTATCTACCATGAAGTTAAGCTGGGCAAACATTAAGTTGAGTGATCCTAGCATGAAGTTGAGCAAGGTAAATATGGAATTCAATAAGCGTAACATCAGATCAAGTGAGCCCTAACATTGAATTGAGAAAGTTTGACATGGATTCAATCGATCAACACGTAAATTTAACTAAGCCTAACGCATGAAATTGACTAAGCCTAACACATGGAACTGACCAAACTTCGCATGCAATGCCATTGTATGAGTCTAGCTTTTTTTTTAAAGATCTATACCTCCGACTGCTGCAATACCGGTAAAATGCAGGTTGAAGAGAGATGCTTTGGAGTGAGGGAATATTTTGAACCTTTTTAAGGAGATGCAACCAGTTCGTTGGGTTTCACGTAATCCTCGCCAAGATGAAATATGGAAAATGTAGAATAACGATATCTGGATGGATATCTAGATAATTCACAAAGATTTCAGTCAGGCAAATGAGAAAAAAATCCTTCGTATTTCAGTTCTTCATTGGAAGAGAGTGCAGGGGAAGCACCTGTTTTTTTTCGTTAAGGGGAGTGAAAGCAACGCTGAAAAGCAGCAGATGTGAAAAGAGTATTTGAACAAGAGGGGTATTTTTGTCTTAAAATTCATAATCCGCACGTGCTAGTCTAAGTTGCAAAGGAAAATTTGTCTTCTTTCATAAAAACAGCTGGCTAAAAGGTGGGGTCCACAGTCCTAAATTTCTCTCCGTGATATATCACATGTTCTGTACACATGTGGGCTGTATATGTGTTATGTTCATATGTGGGCTGTACACATGTTCTGTACACATGTTGATTGTACACGTGTCCAATAATATAGGTGACGTATTGTACTTCACCTCAAATATATAGTTGTTGTGTTAGAGCAAAATACTGCCAGATGTGCATCATATCAGCTGCGAGTTATACATGTTGTATTGTACTATAACACATATTTATTGACGTCAGGCACACATGTACATCTGATTCGTGTAACACATGTACATGTTGTATTGTACTATAACACATGGATTTGATCCCTGTATATGTGTTGGATCCAATCCGTGGGTATTTTAGAAACATGCTAAGATACGCTGGAGATGGTGGACCACCACCAAGGTCATGTGTGGAGCATTGATTTTTAATGGTTTGAGACATAGTCAAGAAAACCTCATGTTATTTCTTTCATACTGGTAGTAGGCACGTGAAATACATGCGAGTCAGAATAAGGAGTTTTGCTACATGACACACGTGTACGAGGAAATCATCCAGCCATCCATCCATCATGTAGATAATGTCCTGGTGAAAGAATCAGGTCAGTGCACTCATCAGGTAGGCCATAGTGTAAGAAACATGGATGGAATTTTCTTATCCGTCCATCTATTTCTAAAAATTTTGGTCCACCTAATGAGAGGACCAGCCTGAAATTTAGTCGAGAACATCTTAAAGTTCGGACCTACCTGGTGGACGGCTGAGATGTTGCATCTGTCTGTCATGTTAGTTTATATGATGGCATGTGTGGTATCCTTCTACACGTATGTTGGCACAGGAAACCTCCATATTTAATGCTTGTAGTAGGCACGTGAGAAGAGAATACATGCACTAATACAAGCAAAGCATGTGAGATGCACAAATCTATTGATGAAGGATGTACGTTATGATGGGCCCACAAGATTAGATGTTTTACGCTGTGTGTGAAACATGTTGCAGTGGATTCGGCCCCTTTGAGAATAGTATAGCTTGTATAGCTGTAATGTACGGCTGTAGATACATATCCTTTAACAGTCAGATTTATGAATAGAATTAGGGCTATCCATTGGGTGGCCCCTTACATGGTTTGCCCACCGTCCAAAGTAATTGTATATTATTTGTCTTGAACTGTGGACTTTAAATGGATGGTTAAATACGGATATGATAAATGGTCACCTTTTTTTTTTTTTAATTTTTTTTTTTTGAATTCTCTTGCAATTTAAGATTATGCAATTTTTTATATGAATGTTGTTTCCTTCATAATATTATCTTCACTGTTGATCAAGAGATCATTAGTGATCGAAATGATCATCTACTATGATGATCAATGTAGATAAAAGGATCCATTATCAACGATGATCATTAACGGTGATGATCAGATCCATCTCTAATGGATATGATTACTAGTGAAGATTAAACTCTCTTCATATCTTAGCACTTGATTTTTTTCTTTCTGATGATGATGTTAATATGCATGAAAATAATTAGGCTTGATGTGTTTAGATCTAAGCCATCTTTATTTTTCATTAAAACATATAGAAAAACTTAGTGCTAGAAACCTCCCTAAAAATAAAGGTTATACATAACCTGAGTGGGAGTTTATTCTCCTCCACCAAATGATGCATGCAACCAAATAATGGTAGGTTGCATGTTATACAAATTCATTCTTATAAAAGCATTAAATCTCATCTTAAAAATGAGAACTTGATTGTTCTATACCGCCCATTCGGATATGTGGACTTTCAGATCTCCTGAAGATGCGTTTACTACTTTTATACTTTGAAAATTTGAATAACAAGTAAAACTGGTGATGATCAGTGTCAATACCTTAGATCATAACTAAGTAGTGATACTCATGCAATGTAGAAATGGCCACCAAAGCGTTAATCGCTGAACACCTAAAAGAACAACACTTCGACGGCAACAACTACGATGACTGGTCCGGCGCAGTGCGATGCCTTCTGGACGAAGACGACATATCGCACACACTCGATATAGTTTAAGAGGAACCCATCTTAGCTGAAAACAAGAATTTACAAGAATATAGGGTTGCGATGACTCGCTACAATAAGTGGCGAAAATAAAATCATTCAGCCCGTAATGTTCTTCTTAGCACTATGCACAAAGAACTCATACATACGTATGAAGTGCATGAAACCGCTAAGGGAATCTGGAAAGCACTGACAAATGCCTATGCGCAGAAGTCAGATATGAGAGTTAGGGAAATGGAATTAGAATTTCAGGAGCATAAGATGCTTGTCGACTGCCCCATCAAAGATCATATTCGTAAGATGGAGTAAATGATAAGTGGCCTTAGGAATGTTGGGTGTAAATTGACTGCAAATCAAAAGATTATAGCCATGCACCATTCTTTTCCTGAATCTTGGGCCCAAATCAAAAGAATTCTGAACCATACTGATTCTATCACTACGTTCAGAGACTTTTATGGCCACTTGATACGTGAGGTTGAAATGAATGCAATTCAGCCAGGTTCGGCCAAGGCCTTTGTAGCAGAGAGCCATAAGCGGAAAGCTTACAACAAACGGTCCAAAGTGCGCAAGAAGGCGAAAAAGAATAACCAAAAACAGAAGACCACAACACCTGCTTCAAATCTCAAGAAGGGGAATGGAAAGAAGCAACAGAAAAATACAAATGTAGTCTACTTTGTCTGTGAAAATTTCGGCCATTATGCTCGACAGTGCGCCCATAAAAAGATGGTAATTTCTCAGTCACTATATACTTTGTATGTAGGTGTTTGTCCTGAAATCCTTTCCTTTGATATTATATCTAACGAGTGGATTTTGAATTCAGGCGCAACAAAGCACGTGACGCAGAGTCGTCGAGGACTCAAGAAATTCTGACCTGTAGCCAAGGGAAGTTATAAGTTGTACATGGGCAATAATGTTGTTGAAGACGTACTAGAGATTTACTAGGGATTGGCGTTTTTCATCTCTGTATGCGCATAGGACGAATAATCCTCCGTGATACTCTTTATGCACCAGGGATGCGTCGGAATTTAATTTCTGTTTCTAGGTTATTATTTAATGGTTTTGATATTCGATTTTCTGGGACAAGAGTTTCTTTGAGACTGAATAACCTCATATTTGCATGAGGTAATTTAATTTCAGATTTATTTATTCAGGACGTAAATTGTGATAATGTCCCTCTTGCTTTATCCACTATATCGAATGAAACTGTAGTATCTGAATCTAAAAAATGACACGCGAGATTAGGTCACATAGGAAATGATCGTATGACAAGACTAGTACGTTCTGGTCTGTTAGATTCCTTATCCAAAGTTGATTTATCATTTTGTAAACATTGTGTATCCGGGAAGACTTCGAAGAAACCATTTCACAAAGCGGCTAGGTCCAAGAGCATACTAGAGATAATCTATTCAGATATCTGTTTACCCTTTAATGTACTTGCCATAAATGGATGTCAATACTTTGTCACATTCATTGACGATTACTCGTGCTTTGGATATGTGTATCTCATCTTACACAAATCTGAAGCTTTTGGTTGTTTTCTTAAATATAAAGCTGAGGTGAAAAATCAGCTTGAGAAAAAGATTAAAATCCTTCGATCTGATAGAGGTGGCGAGTATACTTCTGAAACGTTTAAGTCATATTGTAAAAATGTTGAAATTGTTCGACAGTACATAATGGCTTACACTCCATAATAAAATGGTGTTGCAGAGAGAAGGAATAGGACACTATTGAACATGGTTAGATCGATAATGGCACAGCCAATCTCTCTACCACATTTTGGAGAGACGCACTATTAACAGCCGTCTACGTCCTTAATAGAGTCCCAACAAAATCCATTCCTAACACTCCATATGAGATGCTGTTTGGGAGGATTCCTTCTCTAGCCAACCTATGCCCTTGGGGATCTTTGGGATATGTTTTGCTGCCTACTCCGCATAGAGGTAAACTTGATAGTAAAACCATTGAATGCGTGTTCAAAAGATACCCTATGCATTCAAAGGGATACGTTCTAGTTTATGAGGACCATGGACGATAAATTGAGATAGAATCTCGGGATGTGACCTTCGTTGAAGATATATACCCAAGCCGAATGAAACAAAAGGTTCCTGTAGAATTTTTTGAAATACCCGATGTATCTCAGAAGAGTGGGAGTTCTACTTCTCACGATGATGATGCTCTTATAGTTCGTCAGGACAGTGGAGTACATCTCCACAGGCTCCTGAGTTACGTCAAAGCGAAAGAGGAATGATTCCCCGAAGATACTTCGATAAATTGTCCAGAGAGCGGCGAGGCCCTCGCAGGTGGGCGGGCTATTCGGGCCAGGCCGATGCACTTTGGAGTTAAATGGGACCCTTTGGTCTAGGGTTCGGCCACCCATTCATTCGAAACCTCATACATCCTTCACAAAATGGCCCTCCAAGCTCTCATTTCCCTCTAAAACTGTTATTTTCTCTCTCCAACCTTCCTTTCAATCGTCCCTTCTTTCATTTTCTGTCATTTCCTTCATCCCTCTACTGTTCTCAATCATACCCAGCAGGTACTTCCTCCATTTTTCGCGATTGGAGCTCCCAAGCTCTCTTTTGAAGCTCCAAATCGTGCCAGCCCCAAACCTCTCCTATCTTATTCTTTTCTTTCTTTTATTTTTCCTTTTTTTGACCCATTACACTCCTCTTTCGGACCTAGATCCGTGGAGACCCAAAGATCTCAGCCGTACCCTTCATTTTCTTCATTTTCCATGGCTCTTTATGAGCTAGTTATAGTCATCTTCTCGGTCTTTATGCATTACCGTCGGGCGAGACTAAATACAGTAGCTTAGTCCATAAACAGTGACCATCTAGTGCTAGGACATCTAGAGTTTTGGACCTAGAGTTAGTACTCCTAGATTTTGAAAGATCTGACGATATAGGAAATCCAATTTCAATTAGACAATCTTGACTCTAAGTGATAGAACAATCCCATGTAATAGAAATGGTATGAAACCACCTAACGTATGAACTTAGACTTTGGATTACAGTTAGTGAGTTACAGACTAGGCTACTAGTTGTATTAAGTAGTGTAAAGATTGACTATACTAAGGAATAGTAGGTTTGATTTGGTTGGAATAGGACGTTAGTCCTTCGATAGATCCCCATAATACTCAAGGGTTCCTTTAGTAACTCTTAGGAAGCTTGCTTAACTCAAAATTAGTCACATACTTATATATATATATATATATATATATATATATATATATATATATATATATATATATATATCTCAGATGAACACTAGGATAAACCAACACGCCCCTTAGAATTGCCTTCCCAAAGACTTAGTACAATTGGGAACGCAGACTAAAAGATTTGTATATAAGCGAAGTATTCGCGGTTTGAATCGAATTCTCAATCCTAATAGTTACCAATAGATCCAATGCTCTGATCAAGCAGAAGATCAACATCGACTAGGATTAAGGACTGATACGACAAATTTTCTATCCTAGTTAGATAGAAAGTCTATGTATCCGGCTCAGACCCACTACACACCTTTTCTTCCGTGTTGGCCCGACCACCTACAACCAAAAGTTATTGTTTTGCCTTTGGAAAATGTTGAGGACATATAGCTAATAGAGATTAGACATCTTGTCACAAGCTCACACCTGCCCCTGAACTCAACCACAATAGAGATTAGGCTCTTTTCTACAACCATAGGTACCAATGCCATAGAACGCATCATTAACAAAGGAAGACCAATGCATAGAGAGATTGTTTCCCATTCCATGTCAAGGATAGACCCTAAGTTACATCTCGTTCCGATATACGGATCGAGACATAAATTCTTGAGTCTTAAGAAGAACTAAGTTTTTAAGGGGGGTAGAACGTATTGAGCCCAATCTAGTTAGGATTAGCTAATACAACCGTTGGATCAGAGAGCGCAGCGGAAGCGTGGTTGGCCTCTTCCCCACTGGCCCAGGATCGAAGAAGTTGATTTAGGTTATACGTAAGGTTAGGTCATTAAATAGGATTTGAACTTTTCTTAGAATGTCAATACTAAAGTCTTTTTAGGGATTCGTTACCCTTAGCCAATTTTGGAAACGAAATTATTTTTAAGGGGGGTAGATTGTAACACTCTGAATTTTTACCAACCTGGAGTTAGGTGTCCTTAAGTAATGGGTCAACCATAGCACCTTAGTAACTTCTCAAAACTCGATTCCAAAGCCAGAGAAATCATTTAGAACCTAATTCTTTAGAAATTTAACGTGTATTAACTAGCGCGACACTAGATTTCCTGTAAAATTAGCACCAATAACTTTAAATACGATCTGTAAGACCCAAAACCTCTAGAATTGTTACCGCTACGTTACCCTAAAATCTAGGATCAATCTCTAAGCCCATTGGACCTCGAGACCATTTGGAAACTTCGTATCGGACCTGGACCGCGCGTCAAAAGTCCGAAAGCGATGAACTTAGACCATTATGACCGCCTAGTTGGACTTAACTATCACTTCAAAAATCATGCCCAAACGATGCTCTGGGGCGATTTTCTTGAGTCCGAAGTAAAGAGAGTAGGAAAAGAAAGATTTTTAGAAAATAAATTAGAATCTGAAACGTTTCACTTGCGCATTATTTTTAAGCGTTCTGACCGTCAGAATTCGACCAAATTTCACCCTCGGATTAGAAAAATTTTTCCTTACATGTCCAAGGACTTGTGGCCTTGATCGGAGTTCTGTAACCGTTGAATTGAAACTGGTCCGCCACGGACGATCTGAAAATTCGATCGGACTGAAAACTTAACTGACTAAAGATCCGATGTTAGTGAGCTTAAGTCCGACCGCATTTGATAACAGGACCTCTAGAAATGATCCATTGGATCCAAACAGACCCACTTTGGTTATAACCTAAGTATACCTTGACTTGGAGTCCGTTTTCATTATGTTTGGGCTTATAAAAGGGCCTTAAACCCTTAGCTTTCTAACCCATACGAATTTTCCAAACCCTAGAGAGTGAGAGAGAGAAAAGAGAGAGAGAAGTTGGTGCTGCTTCCTGGGATTCTTCCCAGTCTCTCTACGTGCCTCATCCACCCTTCTGCTTCCCTATTCCGGCGATTCCAACTCCGTTTCTAGGTAACAAATCCCAACCTTAACCTGTTTTGAAGCCTAGAATAGTTCTAATGATGTTTTAGCTAACCTGTTTCGTGTCATAGGTAGCGTATCCGCCGTTGACGAAGACTTATCGTCTGAATCACATCGAATACGTATTTTCTGGTTTAAGGTGCGGACTATATGTGTTTAGGTTATGGTTTTTAAGACTTTCAATGTTAAGTAATGATTTATTCTTACTTAGGATGTTATTGTACATGTATAAAGTGTTGTACGTTTCGTTTTTCAGCTATACGTTGATTATGTTGAATATACTGTATTCCTCGTATTTGTAGAAAATACCGTATACGTATAAAATTTGGATTTGTGTTCAACATGATTATTTGCCGTGTATATATGCTTGTTGGATGTGTGACAATTTCTTAGCAAAAGGTCTTGCCCTAAATCATGCCACGGCCAATATACGATGTATATGTTAAAGTGTGTAGCCCACGTATTTGTGAAAATGTCTAAATGAATACGGAACCCGGATTCATGCATGCCATGATTATCCGTCGTGGGCATATGCAAGTGGTATATGGGGAAACTCCCTAGTGAAAGGATTTGGCCTAATACATGTATAACCAACATACACACGTATGATAATGTATGTATTCTAAGTGTTTGTAAGTATGACTGAATGAGTATGAAATTCGCTTTCATGCTCGCCATGACCAACTGTCATGGATATATGGTTGTTGTATAGGCGATAACCCTTTGACGAAAGGATTCGCCCTAATACATATGCTAACTAATACATACCATGTATGATATAAGATGTATGCTAAGTGTTTGTAAATATGTCTATATGAATAAATACTTATAAACTGTTCTTTAAATGGAAGTTGAGATAGGATTCTCAGCCACTCTAATGATGTGTATGATTTTCTTCATGAATCATGTAACGCATATTATCCATGTTAATTGTGTGTATGGTTTCCTCCATGGATTAATTAACTTATATGAATCATATTACATGTGCGTATGATTTTCTCCATGTACTGTATTTACATTTAAGTTATATTTCATGAATATTTGTATGAAAGTAGGATATGAATCATATGCCTGTATTTGAGCTTGTTCGTGATTGGGGCTGTACTACAGTCCAGGTAATCGGTAACCGTACTCCAAATGGTGGTTGAGGTTGTTTGCCACGTAGGATGAGTTTAACGAATCTGAGTCGTGCTTGAGATGTTCGGCAGTGGTTAGGCCACACAGAGTGCTTATGCATTCCATGTCGTTCAACTCAACGTGCGCTTGGGCTAGTTGAGCTTATCAACTAACCCATTGCTCTTCTGCTCCAGTAGTAGATAGGCGGGCCATTGGAACATCGTTCTTCTGCTTCATGAGGGTCCCAAACTTCGTATAGACCGTCAAATCTTGAGGGCTCATCTTCCACGCTTCCCTACACATACAACAAGGAAAATATGGACACTCTGGCTGCTAGATAGAGGGTGTCCATCTCTTCACCAGGCATCACTGTTTCAGCTTGCCCATCCATGGTGAGACCCATCACATGGATAAACTAGGGACACTTTATCTCATTTACCTTTGGTGCTAGCAAATTATGTTGATCTCTGGAACTGAGATCTTCTAGATGAGCATTGAATTGCTTGCTTTGGAGCTTTTATTCTCAGCTCCAAATGGCTATTATTATCTGGGTACATGAACATTTTGTACTGGAAATTTTAATTCCTGAGCTTATTCAATGGGAATTGTCCTTTTATTTATTTATTTATTTATTGTTCTTTATTTTTTCACTTATACAAGCACCGTTGTGGACAAAGCAATTTGCCATCCATGAAACCACTTCTACATGTGTTCACACGCAGGAATGATTTAAGATTTGATATGGAGCTAACCTTTGTGTTAAATTGTGGGAAGTCACCATCCATCCTACCCTTGATTGATTGCATCACCAGCTCTTTTTATTGTGCTCATATCCATAGACAAGTAGAAAGAATTGGTCCACAATCAATCAAGGTGGGTGTGGATTGCTTACTCATGATTGTCTTTCCTGTTAAACATGGAACAAGGTGCCCTACTCACTACTAGGTTTTGCTGGATGAGATTGGCTTCTCCCCTGATTATCTCCAGGAGCTTGTGCATTCATTGTCCTATGTGTAAGAAGCCTTTCCCTCCCCCTCTTTTATATGCAGTGACCTTATTTATGTCCTTAAAATGTGTGGATTAATGTTGAAATTATTCATGGTATTGCTCTGCATCTGTTCAGATATCAGAGGAGCACAACTGCTATATCAATTGATAAGTACCGTGTTTCTGTTATGCTGTAATTGCCTATTTTATGTTATGAGGGGTTTTGACTACTATCTCCATGTTAAAGAACTGTTTTGAGTTTTAGGGCTGCAACTTGGGATTAACCCAAACGTGACAAAGGGTTGAGTTGGGTTCTTCGTTTAGGTTAGCATTGGAAAACTTTAAAATTATTTGAAATCTGGTTGGGGATTGGCTTTAGCAAATTCAAGATGGGTTAGGTCTACTGGGGAATAGTACTGTCTCACTGGTTTAAGTGTAGAGGAATTTAGATTGGGTTCACATTAGGCAACCTAGGTTGAAATTCAGATCGGGTTAGGTTGGGTTGGGGTTGACCCTCAACTTGGCCCAACTATGTTGGTTGGACCCAGCTATGGATGGGCAATTTCCCAGGGGCCCGTTTAGCCACCTAATTTAGCCACCTGCATTAGGTGGGATTAAGCTGGATAGAATTGAAAAAGTAGCATTAAATGCAAGTGTAAGGTATTGTCTCTGGATTGGGTGTATCCCATGCTTTTTAATGGCATGTTTGGAAGATATGGGACTAACTTCTATCCAACGGGATTAGAGCCAAATCTTGTTTGAGAAAGATAGGATTGCAAAAATCAGCCATCAAACAGAATCGTTCTGAATCTCCTGGATATGGATGCGGATTTCCTGCGAACCACTTTCGCAGGAACTTCATGCGATGTGAAGTTCAATGAGACCCACCATGATAAATGTAGGAAATCCACCCCGCCCAACCAGTTTCCAATATTAATTTAGGTGATGGGCCCGAAAATGATCTAAATCCAAAACTTATGTGCGCCATGCATAAGATAAATGTGTGTAGGTAAATTCCTACCGTTGAAACCTTCCTGGGTCCATCATGTTTTTTTTTATACCATCTATACCATTCACAAAGTAAATTCTATACACATATTGGTGAAAAGTTACAAGTTATTGTAACACCCTGAAAATCGGGGGTCGTGTATAAACTCAACTCCCGAGTTTCAGACCGTCACTTATGCAACAAAAATGGTTATGATTCAATGTTGTCTGATTTAAAGCATTCACATGAGTAAAAGTATACCAAAACTGCAATTCATACTTCAGATCCAGTGATAAAAGCAAGCGGAAGACTAAACAATGTATATATCACTGTATGGAAAAAATAAAGTAATCTCATCTGTCTCCAAAGTATGACTACATCTCTGAGTCTCATATACATATACATAACAAAAGAATAATGTTCAAAAAAAAGAAAGTCCCACTGATGTCCCCTCGATCCAGGTCGCCTACGGGAAGCCGTCGTGATACTGCATATACGAGAACTCATCCTGGTCCTCGTCGATCTCTGGCTCCACCTCCTGGATCTCGGCCTCACCTGCATCTACAACAGGGTCTGGTGGGTGTTGCAAACACCATCCCGTAACGTGGGAATGAGTGATCAACTCAGTGGAATCATAGAGCAAAGATTAGCATGTTCACAATTCAATCACGCGATAATAGTAAAGCAGTAAATCAGACAATCCTAATACTGTTGTTAATGCAAGATGATATGACGTGATGTATGCCCTCACCGACGATCACCCTCATGCGGCAACATCTTACGACCGCGGCATGCCACACTCCCTAGAGTGCTCCACATCTTCCAGGCACATGCAATGCTATGGTGATATGATTTCCAAGTTGTTATTAGTCCATTCAAACAACAGGATTGAGAAACTAAGGTACTTCCCTTGTATCAATCCCAACACAGATCCTGTCTAGGGTCGTCACTCCTAGTAATCTCATACGATGTGTATTTCGTAGGTCACTGCAAGGGCTGCCAGGGCTGTTGCTCGCACTCGTTGCACCGCTCCCCCATCACCTTATCAATACAGGCCTACCGTACTCTACTGCAACGGAAGGGTCGTCGCCTCCCGTGGACTCAGAATACGCTCGCGGTCACTACAAAGGGCTCGTCGCCTGATCAGTGTAGGCCGACAGTTAGAATATAGTGTCCCATACCACCATAATCTGCTCACGAGTTTAGGTGCTCACTGGTCACTACGGGGAGGTTTGTGGCCCCAGCGTAGGCCGACAGCTCGACCACGGTGTCCCATACCACCATGCCCGGCTCATGAGTCTTCGTGGATCAAGGTACCATGGTTAACAGGGTTTACAATGGTAAGTTCAGTACCCTAGGTTCAAGCAGTTATGACTCATACAAGGTGAACATACATCGGCCAGTCGGGTTACTTGACGGGCTCGACTAGCGCGATCGCATCTCAAGTCGAACGACATGAAGTGCGTAAAACACTTCGCGTGGCCTAACCACTGCCGCCAACTCTAAACACGAATCACGTTCGTCGACGCGTCGTTCGTGGCTATGACCAGTCAGCCACGAATTCGCTCGGTTACCGACTACCTGGACTAAGTCTAGTCCCACACATCTATGGAATCACATTAGCATTACATGTAAAAGTATTGAAATTTAAATACAATCATGTAAGCATGTTAACACATGTTATAACATTCAACTTAAGCAATTCTTCAAGGCATACTTTCTATGCATGTAATGCAATCATGCATAAGGTCAACATGTAGGAAATCATTTAGGTCAGCATATTAATCAAGAAATCAATCTCAAACTACTACATAACATCATTTAATTCAATACATACTAATACAAGCATTTATACAAACACATACACTACACACTTAAGTCTACATATAGTATGTCGACCCAAAGTGCGCAACTAGGTGAATCTCTTCGCCAAACTGATTATGCAAGCATTCCTAACTCCCTAATGCGGCGACAAACCATGTCAATCACGTCAGCAAAATATGCATGTAGACCGTACTTCCTACAAATGACTAAAATGCCCTAAATCTCATATTCTTCGTTAATTTACGAAACAGGAAACAGAGAGCATGTTGTACATGTCAAACGGCGATGCCGTCGATAATCTACTATTAAACGACATTGAAAGCGTTGTAAACCGTCAATCAAAGCGTCTAAAATCCTCACCTAGTCTCTTACGGTTGCGGAATTTTGAACGGAGCTTGTACGCTTCATCTACGGCAGTAGGAGAACCTGATTTATGGAATACGTTAGCTAACATGCTATGAATCTAGGTAAGCCCTAAATCAGCAAGTTCTAGGATTATTTTATACCTGAAAAAGTGGAGAAATCACCAGCCAGGTGATTGGGAAGAAGTGCTGAAACAGCAGCAATCGGCGGCTCGGAAGCGGGAAAAATCCCTTCCAATCTCTCTCTCAAACTCTCTCTCCTTTTCTCCTAGGGTTGCAATTTTCGGATGGGAGAGGAAAATGAGGGTTTCAACCCCTTTTATAAGCTTAAAAACGCCGAAAATAGGCTCCGGAACGAAGTTTACTTAGTGCCTATCCATTTCGGGGCTGTTTCGGTCCAAAAGCTGCTTTCTGGTGGTCCCCAGGTCGATTGCGATTAGACTTAAGCTCATACATACCAGATGTAGCTCGTATTAAGTTTTCAGTCTGGCAGGGTTCGCAGATCGCACGTGGCGGACCAGTTTCAGTTCAGCGGTCACCGCACGTAGATCAGGGCTGAAAGTCTCATGATAATAAATAAAAAATTTTCCTGATCCGAGGGTGTAATCTGGATGAATTCTGACGGTCAGAACGCTTAATACTGACGCGTCAAGTCGTGTGCCAGATTTGAATTTGAAATTCCAAATCTGTCCCTATTCGCGGTCGCTTCAGTCCGGGTTCAACGAAATAGTCTGTGATTATCGGTTTGACTTGATTTTCGAGATGATTCTCAAGTCCAGCTGGGCGGTTCTAACGGTCTAAGATAGGAGGTATCGGACCTTCGATGCGCGGTCTAAATCCAATACAAAAGTTCAATGTGGTCCAGAGGACAAACCCGCTTAGAGTTTGATCCAAGGTTATAGAGTGTTGTAGAGTTGTTTGTCCTACTCGATTTGGATCTTGTAGAACGTATTTAAAGTGATCAGGGACTATTTCCCAGCTACTCTAGCGTTGCGCTAGCTAACTTACGCTTAATTTCCATGGAAATTATTTCTACGCGATTTCGGGTCGAGTTGGTACTCGAGCCCAAGTACGGATTTTTCACGGGCGTTACAGTTATCATGTAACACCACATATCTCTCGTACTTGGGTGTTATCATGACCATAGAACCAATTTGATGGAGTAGGTCTATCCAAACATCAATGGGGACCCCACCATTGAATTGTGCATGTGCACAACTTGTGTGCACATGCAGTGCACTGGATCACCATCCAGTTATATGGACGCTGACTTGAAATTTTCAAAAAAAGAAAGTTTTCTTCCTCTTTTCTTTTTAAACTTTTGCTAGCCGAGTGTTCAAACGAATGGTCGATCGTTGTGTAGATTGTGTCCCACCATCGAGGACCATGGGAATGATCTGAATTGTCCATCTAACTCAGAAAGTGGGTCTGACCAAACCCTTGGTCCTTTCCACCATTCTACAGACATGTGCATGCATGAATGCGGGTGAAATTGTGCGTGCATATGGTACATTTTCAAAATGAAAAAAGATTCCATTTCTCCCTTTTTAGTTAGAATTCACACGCATCCGCCCCTTGTATCCTAGTCCTCCACCTCAGTAGATCTCCACCTTACAATCCAAGCCAACTTTAGGGCTTCCATCGGAAAAAAAAAAGATGCCACAACTCCGATTTTCGGAACCCACCAAGAAAACTCATTTGGAACTCCGTGTTCTTGCATCCACAAGCTCCCTAGAGCTCATCTAGACCATTTAGCATCACCAGATTGATAGAAAAAGCCATCGCACGAGATCTGCCATTGGAGCTCCAACATCTTCCTCGCCAAACCTTCACACCCGATCCGAGCCAACGTTTGGTCGAACTCAGTGCAATGGCTAGGCGTGTTGTAGCAGAGGAGATGAGAAAGAAGAAAGAGTCAGAAGGGAGAGGAGAAATAAAAGAAGACAGAGAGAGAGAGAGAGTGGTGGTTGGGACCACTGTCACCGTGCCACACTGAGTTTGGACCGAGTTCGATCTGAGTTAGATGCGGATCTGTTTTGAGTTCAGGCCGTGTATAAGGCCAGTGCGAGAGAGAGAAAGAGAAGGGAAATGGGAAGGAAAGAAGAAGAAGATGATGGAGAGAGAAAAGAAAGAGAAAAAGAGGAAGCGAGGTGAGTCACCGAGTCGACACAACTCAAAACTGATCTGGATCTCTGACTCACTGTCTGATCAGATCTAGATCTTACTGGAATTCCATAACAGAGGAAGAAAAGAAAAGGGAAAGAAAGGAAGAAGAAGAGGAAAGAAGAAGAGGGAGATTATCCATTCAGCGAGTTGACTCATAAAGTTAATCCATTGGTTTGTTGTGCTGCAGCGAGTCAGGTCAAGTTTGATCAACTCCGATTCCAATCTGATTTAGATACATTTCATCCTGGCTATGTTAGAAAACTAAACCTGGAGATCAAGTTTGAAGAGAGTGACTCAGTTCATCGCTGAGTTGAGTTGAATCGAGACTACGTTTCAAGTAAGTTGATTTTATAGTTTTTGGTTTAAAATTTTAATCAACATGAGTATATTTAATTGACTTTAAAGTCTATTTGTGGGATTTGATTCACCTTGTTTAGACCTATTGTGTGAAGTTTGGGTTTGGACTAAGTTTGGAGTCGTGTCAAGTTGACTCGAGTGATGAGGTGAGTTGATCTCTCAAGCCTCCTATTAAGTTATAATTAAAGTTAGATTTAAATTTAATGGATCTTAAAATTTTGAATTGAATGTAGGGAATTAGTTTTCCCCCCAAATGATCACCACATTGTGATTCGCCTCATTTGAGTTCAAGTTGAGTTGGATTCGAGTCAAACGCCTAGATCCATCCAGATCATGTGCACATTAGGGCAATACGACTCAATTCATCTTTCATAACTCAAAAAGTGGTGAGGATTCACTCTTCAAGCTTACTTTCTTTATAATAGTTAATTTAATTCTCTTTTAAATTAATTACTTAATCATGTTAATGACTATTTTACATGTATGATCGAATTATGAATCGTTGATCTTCATTTTAGGATGACTCACCTTTATATGTGCACATTCATTGATTTGTTTAGCATGTGTATGTAAGTACATTTATTGATTTGTAAAAATTAATGATCTAAATCCTATAGGGTTATGATTTATTTGAATGTAAAATTATTTTCTCTAGTTGTAAGACCCGTATCTTGGTCCGTACCGTTCCGTAAACTTCCGCGGTCTTACCGGTCGAATCCCGGCAATCTTCGACTCTTAACTGATATTCACGCGTGACCCTGATTCATATACCGTCAACCTGTATCTACTCAACCCAAGACCATTACCATAGCTACCGCGTCATCGCTGCGGTTTTGATGCCGCGACTTGCACGCCGAGGCGATACCCTGGTCAAGAGATGTGGGCTAACGTTCGGTGCGAGAAAAACGTCCCGCATTGTGAAATCCAAGAGAATCTCTACGAGATGTCACATCAATCCCATTAATCAATCAATCCCATCACATCACATGTCAAGTACACATCACCTTTGACCCATACCCAAGCAACCACAAAATTCAAAAAAGGTCTTACAAGCCCATGCTTTTATTACACAAAAGGCCACAAAAGTTAAGGATTTCTTACACACCCATCACTCACCACATCCATCACCCATCACTCTCTCTCTCTCTCTCTCTCTCCCTTTACAACTCTTTCTCTCTTTCTCATTTTCAAATCTCCAAGGAAGAAAAATTCCACGTATGAGAATTCTCCAAGCCTCTCCCTCTCTTTCAAAGCTCCAAGTGTGGCCCACTTTCCTACCACATCATCTCCCATCCTAGCCATCCATTCCTCATCTCACCCATTAGAATCAAAGCTAAGGAGCTAAGGAGCCCAAAGGAGCAAGAAGATTGGACGGTGGGTGCTTATTAATATTAGTTTTTCATGCTTTTAAGATGGGCCAAGTGAGGCCAACCGAACAATGGTTTGGATCTCACTTGGGACCTTAAGATGTGGCCGATGGCCCACTAGGATCATCATGATCATTCCATGATGGGGCCATTCTCCATGGACCCCATCATGATGTTTATTTCATTGCATTAGAGAGGTCATCTAGACCGTCCATATTGGTGGAGAAAGGATCTCCACCGTTGAATTCGATTTTGTTAGTTTCATGTGTAAAGGAACCCATTTTATTGTATGATCTCCTACAAGAGAGGGCTCATAGTGGCGGAACCCTCCATCACAAGCTTGTCCCACTCTCCATCTCTCTCTCTCTCTCTCCCTTTTTATTTCATTTATTTTGATTTTTATTTTATTTTATGGGATTATAATGGAGTTGTGTGGCCTATTTGTATGGACCCCACCATGAGGCTTTTATTTTACCCAAATCATTAAATATGGCCCACCTTGTGTGCGATGTACCCACACTATTTTCCATGAGGTGGCCCATCTAATCAGGGCCCACCTCAATGTATTTTTTTAAAACATCCCACTGAGACGCTGGACGTCTCTGCCAAAAGAAAAAGAAAAGGGGAAGGTTTTAGGTGGGCCGGCTCATGCAGGCCCCACCGTGATATATGTGTTCAATCCATGTCGTTCATCCCTTTTACCAACTCATTTTAGGCGTTGAGCCGAAAAATGAGGTTGATCTGTTGATCAGGTGGGCCATACTATAGAAAACTGTATTCCTTACCATTTAAAGCTATTTGGACCCACCTTGCTGCATCTACATGCTAAAAATGCTGAACATTGGACTTGTTCAGTATATTTTGAGCCCCTCAATCCATTGGATGGTATGGATCTTCGAAAAGTGGGCCCCACATGTGATTTTTCGTAAGAAAACTGAAATAATAAAAAAAAAGGTAAAGGCAAGAGGCAACGCCTCTGCCTCTCTGACAATCTGCAGCGTTTGGACGGGCGGACGTCAGGGGCCCACGGCCCTGCATGTGGGCCCTACCGTGATGTTTATTTGTCATCCAACCTATCCACGAGGTGGGCCGTCCCCAGCAGCAGGTCCCCTCCAAATTTCAATCCGATCCAAAACTCGAGTGGCCCACATTGCAGGAAACAGTGGGGTTAAACCTCTACCATTGAAACCCATTGTTGAGCCCACCTAGGTTTCAAATCAATCTGAAATTTGTGTTTTCACTTCATTCAGGTCTGAGTGACCTTATGAACGGATTGGATGAAAAATATCCACTGTGGTGGGCCCCACATGGGACCCACAGTGATGTACGTGTCTTATATCCACCGTCCAGGCGGACGGTGGAAGCCACCATGATATTTGTGTTTCGCTCCCATCGTCCAGCGGACGGTGGAGCTGGAGCCCATTGGGTGTGCGTGCGTGCGTGTGTGTGTGCAGCGTGAGTGTGTGCAGCGTGTGTGTGTATATATATATATATATTATATTGTATATATATATATAATATTGTATATATATTGTCACGCCCCAAACCTGGAAATCGAATTCATAAGAATCCCAATCGCCGAATCTGGTGCCGACAGCCTCCGTAGTACCCCATTCTCGACTCCTAGCATTCATATGCCAGATTCCGATCCTTGGATCCTACAAAAAGGATTTTTTATTTTTTTTTTGAAATGTACATTTAACTAGTAATAAGCATAACCATAAGATTACCCAATTCACAATGACAACATTGTCATCACATATCCACTAATATAATCATTTGAATACAATACTGAAAGGGAATACATAAATAGAGAATCAAGCTCCAGAAGACCACCGCATGCTCCAAGCTCAACACTGTTGCAGCCTAACATCACCTGCATGCATCTATCGTGCATAAGCTTATAGAAAGCTTAGAGGGTGGTGTAAGTGTGTGCACAAGGTAAGTGCTAAGTATTCAATACAATATCATAATCATACAATACCAAAAAACTAGTAATCCATGAAACATACAACGTCTGAATAAGCAGAAACACTGACAAGAGCAGGAATTATCAGAGTAAGAAATACTGACAAGATATAACTCACATGATAACAGAGTAAGCGAAAGTATAGACAAGTCTATGAGTCAATCAATATCAGAATACGCGATATAGAATAGCTATGCGATAAGGAGTCATAAAGAGTCAAATATCAAATGCCGAGGATGCAATGCAATAAACAAATCTTGCTAAATCTATTTAGGCCGTATAAGTGCAGAAATAGCAACCCAAGATGCCATATGCCTGCCGATGTAATGCAATATGCAATGCGAATGAAATAACCATGCTGGAGTGTGAAGTTGGGATGATAGTACGTAGTATCGCAGGCTATGGGGTCCACCACAAGGGACTTCTATCCAAACCAGTTCCATACCTAAATTTAGATAGTCAGACTCATCGTGGTAAACTCCTGATCTCAAGTTAGTCGTGCGCCCAACCAAAATCCTTACCATAACGAAGGTACACAATAATTAGTTACGCACCACCAGCCCGAGTGGATGTGAATGAATGAATGAATGAAGGAGCATGCAACTCCTACTCAATAAGTTCACATATCAATACGGTTCATCTCTGAGAAATCACCGGGGTCTATTACACTCCATACCAGATTGCCATCCCATCGCGCGCAACAAGGTGAGTGGAAGAGACCTCATTATCCGCCTGCCAATATCGAGCTCGGCTTGTCAATAGCGGACCCATTCCTCGAGCTGGTCAGACTCAGCCTAACATTGCCCCTTCCTCTCGGGCAGGTAAGGCTGCACCTCCTTCCAACCGACCACTACACAGTAGAGAGCGTAGCCATCTGGTAATCGGTACTCGGCGCTCATCTACCCACTCGGTCTAGACGTTGGAGCAACCTCTGGAACCAAGAGGATTTAGGAACTTTCACCCAGGGATATCTATAGTACCCCATGTAGAACAGATTTTCGGCGCCCCATTTGGCCATCCACGAAACACCTGTGGAGGCTACGACCCTAATGTCGCTAGGGCGTACAATAGTCATAATACAATGCAAGATGCGTGAGTCATACAATCCAGCCATGCATCAATCCTGCGCATACCATGTACTCATGTGAGACAATCTCTGCCTATCAGAGAGTCTCATAACAACCTGCCTAATGACATATGCAATGGTCAACCACATCTCATAACAAACATGCAGATGATGCGTATGGACATGTATCATGATGTTATGCGGTCACATATTCATATTTGGTATCAATAACCGGCATCGACAATTAGTCTCGATAATGTGGACATTTAACCACCATTGCCCCCAAGGAATGACCCATATATAGCCTAACATACAGTGGACTCAAGGCTTTACGCAAGAGCCAAATATACAACACCATGAGCCTCACTCAAGAGCTTAATACACATCACGATGGGCCTCACTCCTGGGCCACATGTACATCAAGTGGGTCGCATCTCACGGGTTTAATAAACTTCACAATGGGCCGCTCACATGAGCTTAATATACATCAAGTCGGGCCTCATCATATGGGCTGAAAATATATTATAATGGGCCGCATCTCATGGGCCTATATATATTACATTAGGCCTTGACAATCGGAATCGACCTCGACATAAGGAATCAGCCTCGATAATCAGTCTTGACAAATCAGAATCGATCGATAATCGGAATCGGCAATTCGGTCACAACAATTGAAATCGATCGATAATCAGAATCGACAAATCGGTCGCGTCAATCGGCAATCGGTCACGACAATTAGAATCTGTAATCGGTCATTGATCGATAATCAGTAATAGGCCACGACTAATCATAATCGGTAATCGGTCATCGATCGATAATTGGCAATAGGCCATGACTAATCAGAATTGGTAATCGGTCATCGATCGATAATCGGCATAGGCCACGACTAATCAGAATCGGTAATCGGTCATCGATCGATAATTGGCAATAGGCCACGACTAATCAGAATCGGTAATCAGTCATCGATCGATAATCGACATAGGCCACGACTAATCAGAATCGGTAATCGGTCATCGATCGATAATCGGCATAGGCCACGACTAATCAGAATCGGTAATCGGTCATCGATTGATAATCGGCATAGGCCACGACTAATCAGAATCGGTAATCGGCCTCGATGAACGGCCGAACAAGGCCTAAGGAAAGGTCATAATGTGGACGTCTAACCATCATTGCCTATTAATGTGGACATTTAACCATCATTGCTCCCAAGCAGTGGCCTATATAGAGCTAAGCATATAGTGGGCGCATAGCCTCACACAAGGGCCTGATACACATCATTGTGGGCCGCATCGCATGGACCTTGAATACATCGAATGGGTCACGTCCCATGGGCCCCAAATGCATTACAATGGGCCATAACCCATGGGCTTCAAGTACACAATAGGTGGGTACTACACATGGGCCCAATACAATCAAGTGGGCCTCATACCTGGGTCTTCATTATACCTCAATGGGTCACAACCCATGAGCCCCAAATATATCACAACGAACTGTGTCCCATGGGCCCCAAATACATCATGTTGGGCCTCGACCCATGGGCCCCAAATTCATCATATTGGGCCTTAAATATACAATAAGTAGACCTTACACATGGGTCTAATATATATCACGGGTGGGTCGCACAAATAGGCGGTGTAGATATGTAATACATGCATTAATGGTGGACCCTTAGACGGTGCGAATATAGAATACATACACCCAGGTGGGTCTCATCACATGGACCTCATATACATCTAATGGGCCATGTACAGCTAACAGGTGGGCCCAACACAGTAGATGGGTCCTGTGTACATGGTAGGTGGGCCTCATGAATCATAAAATGGGCCCCACCAGCTGGATATACAATGCATAAATTACGGTTGATCCCATGGATGGATTGTATAGATGAAATACGTATATCATGTGGGACCCACATCCTTGCACAGGATGACACGATCGAACACCTACAACATAAGTGGGTCCCATATAGATGAACGATGTGGCTGGAATACATACATTATTGTGGGAGCCATGGACATCGGTGTGGATGAACCACAATACTAAGGTGGCCCCACCTATACTACATGGATGATACAATACATGTATAACTGTGGGTCCCACACATGTGGCTCACCAGAGTTTTGAATCTGCCTCTATAGAATGCGTACATCAATGTGGGTCTCATCCCACACGTGTAGTACGAGTGGGGTGGGCCTCGCATACTAGCCAAATGTGAAGCAGCATAGATATAACACGTACCAAGTGCAGGACCACAACACTTGATGACATCCGTCTAGTCAGATGGGTAGGAGGTGGTCCCCATCAAATGAAGGGTTAGGGTGAAACACATCTGATGGTAAGACCATCATATCTTGCTGACGTCATGACACCAGCTAAATAGCTAGTGTATAGTACTCCAGCCAATCCACTCATAGCAGTGCGTCCCAAAGAGATGGATGGCGTGGACATATAATACATACCTCATCGGTGGAGCACATGTCCGAATGAATGGACGGTTAGGATATACAACATGTCAGTAAGGTGGGCCCCATTTGTACAAAAAGAAGCGGATAATGTGGATGGGACCCACCACGTCTAGCGTTCAGGAAGGTGAATCCCACGTGGGGCTATCATATACATATGATATATATGTTGTAGGGCCTACATGAGTAGCCCACCCTAAAAGCTTTTTTTTTTTTTTTTTACAAGTACACACCCATGTCAGTATAAGCTCTCCATGTTAGCCTACCTTCACGTCCAGCGTCCAAGACGCTGGACGGCAGGGATATAACATAACCATCATGGTGGGTCCCACATATACGTGAATCACCATCAAGGTGGGCCACACCTCATCAGCAACATAAAAGAAAATATTAAAAAAAATAAAAATAAAATAAAAGAAAGAGAAGGAGAAGCACCCACCTATTCTTCTTCTTCCTCCCTAGCCTTTCAATGCTCCAAAAGTGCTCCTTCAATGGTGAAGATGATGATCTAAGGGTAAAGATGGGAGATAGGGTGGTATGGAGTGGGCCACACATGGCTCTTCTCATGGAGAGCTTGGACGTGGGTTGTTTGGAAGGAAAATGAGAGAGAGAATGAAAGAGAGAGTGATGATGGGAGAGGAGTGATGGGAGAGAGGGAGGAGTGGTGTGTAAGAGATAAGGCATGGGAAGTATGGGTCTCTTTGACTTTTGGGATAAGAGGAATAGGCTAAGCATGAGTTGCAATAATTAGTTGGTGGGAGAGGTATGGGTGAGTGATTTGATTGATGTGATTGATGTGATGTTGAGTAGAGATTCTCTTAGAATTTTATAAATGTGCGGTATTTTCTCGAACTGAACGCGGGCCCACTTCTTTTGGCCTGAGTATCACCTCGATGCACGAGACGCGGCATCAGAACCGCGGCGACGGCGCGGTCGCTAGGGTACAAGTCTCGGGTCGAGCCGATTCTGGTTGACGGCATGCGTCTCAGGGTCGCGCGCAAATGTTAGATAAAGATTGAAGGTTGCCAGAATTCAACCAGGAAGATCGCGGGAACCTACGAAATGGTACGGTCTAGGATACGGGTCTTACATATATTATATATGTTGTTTATATATTATACAATATATAACATTCACGATGGTGGGCCTTCATGTGGGCCCCCACCATTGATGCAGGTGCTGCATCTAATCTGTCCATCCATTTTAAAGATCATTTTATGGAATGAGTCAAAGAATGAGCCAGATCCATAGTCCAAGTAGACCCCATCTTGACATGATTTGAGGTTCATCTTAATGTATTTGTGACAGTTTATTGGGGCCCACTTTGATGTGGATGTAAGGCCCATGGGATTGGACCATTTGATATATCCCAAGGCCCTTGGGACCAGACCCATTTGACTTATATAAGGCCTATGAATTTAGGCCCATTTGACATATAAGGCCTATGATTTAGGCCCATTTGATTTATATAAGGCCTATGAGTTTAGGCCCACTTGATCTATATAAGGCCTATGATTTAGGCCCATTTGATATGTATAAAGCCCATGGGATTAGGCCCATTTAATACACATAAGGCCCATGTGATTAGACCCACTATGACGTACTCTGAGGCCCATGAGTTATGACCCGTTGCAATGTACCTAAGGCCCATTGGTGAAGCCCAGTAATGCAGCCCAGTTAATGAACGTAAGGCCCACTAATGTAGCCCATATGATGTAATGAAGGCCCAATAGGATGTACCTAAGGTCCATTGCAATGTGTGAACCCAACATAGTTTGTGTAATGATGTTTACTACGGGCTATGGCTTGGGAGCAATGATGGTTTGACGTCCACATTGCAGGTATAATGTTGGTTAAACGTCCACATTACGACTCTCCCTAAGGCCCTTTGATAGGCATTACTTGTTGTGTATAGGCCGTCTAGGCCCATCTGCATTGTAAGAATGGTTCATCACTTATTTATATGTTTAGTATAGTTTCATGACTCATGATCATACGCATCATATGTATACTTGATATAAGAATTGACTGATCATAGCATATACCTTCGGGCAGGTTGTTTATGGGCTCCCGGTTAGGCAGTGTTGCCCTACATGAGCGCACGATATGCGTATGATTTGTTGCATGACTAGATAGCGTGATTCATATATTTCACATTGTGTGATATGGTTACTGTATGCCCTAACGGCATCGGGGCCGTAGCCTCCACAGACGTATCGTGGTTGGCAGGATTGGATACTAAAATTTTTATTCTACATGGAGTGCTATAGATATCCCTGGGTGAAAGTCTCTAAACCCTTATGGTACCAAGAGGTTGCTCTAACTTCTAGACCGAGTGGGTAGGTGAGCGTTGAGTGTCGATTACCAGATGGTTGCACTCTCCACTGTATCGTGGTCGGTTGGAAGGGGGTGCGGCCTTATCCGCCCGAGTGTAGGGGGCAATGCTAGGCTGAGTCTGACCAGCTCAAGGAATGGGTCCGCTATCGACGAGTAGATCCCGATATTGGCAGACGGATAGTGAGGTCTCTTTCACTTACCTTATTGCGCGCGATGTGGCGGCGATCTGGTTTAGAGTGTACTAGACCCCGGTGATATCCCAGAGTTGAGCTGTATTGATATGTGGATTTAGATGAGGATTATATGCTTAACTTACATCTTGCATCGCATAGCCTTGGTATGGCTCATGATATTATGGATCCATCTGCATACTCTGCATTACTCTGATATTGCATGATCATATTACTATCTTGGGCACACACTTTCACCACCCTCTAAGCTTTCTATAAGCTTATGTACGACCGTTGCGTGCAGGTGACGTTGGGGTGCAGCAGCGCTCAGGCAGGAGCACTTTACAGATTATTTTGGAGTTTTTATTCTTTATCATTGTATTTCCTTTTATGCTCATTGTACTTGTAAAGTTTTTGATCATAGTGGAAATGTAATGGAGTTTTTGGTTGTTATTTGTGGGTTATGCCTTTGGTTATACTCATTACGAATCAAACTGACGTTGAAAATCCTCCTTGTAACATCCCAGGATCGGAACCTGGCGAATAAGAGTTGGGAGCCGAGAATGGGGTTCTACGGAGGCTGTCGGCGTTGGATTCGACGATCAGAAATTTTGTGAGACCGGTTTTCGAGTTTGGGGCGTGACACTAGTTTAGTTTGGATGTGTACTTACATGTGTATTTGTTTAATAACGTATATTGAATTATTTATAATTTGGTTTAACACTTGATTGTGTTAAGTTGTAATTGAAATTTAATATTATATATTTGTGAATATGTATGTTGGAGTGTTCTCAAGCTAATGGTCGGTCGTGAATAAATTAAATGTTATGTGGTCATAGACTTACCATCTCATGGATTATTTATGTTCATGTAATTTGTGTATTGTAATATTTGGTGATGTCCTTGAATGACTTGGTGCCAACGTGGCTTAATGGAAAGACTCTTGTTGTTGGAAGTATATTTGGACTTATGATGGTAATGTTTACGTGTCGAATCATGAGTGACTATTAGTTGTAGAGATTTTTATAAATGAAATGTCTTGGATTCTTTATTTTACAAATATTATTTATAATCATCTGAGTGCTTTAGAATCTTACTTGTTTAAGTCTCATGAACCGGGGATGGTGGAATGGGACATTATGCTTGAGTTGTCGGCCTATGTTTGGTTGCATGCACCCCCCATAGTGACCTTTGAGCTTCTCTGATATTCTGTTGTAAATTGGACTAATAACGGTTGGGTTAATCATGCATACATGTCACATGGGCATTATCGGGGCCTGGTTGACTGTTTAAAAGACTAGTGTACTATTCGAACGACCATTTTTGCATTTTGAATGGGTCAACTGTTTGAAAGACCCGATATCTTGTATGAATGGGCCGACTGTTTGAAAGGTTCATTCATTTGTTCAGCTGGATGTGCATCCCCAGGCTAATTGCATTCATTCATTAATCAAGATTAAGTTGGTGACTGAATTTGTTTGTGAAATAGATTATATTTTCTTATATCATACATTAAATTGTAGTTTGGATATTATAACTGTTTGTGTTATGTTTGTGGGGAATGGACTGTATTTGTATATATTATACTTTGAATTTCGGGTGGATAAGTAGTTGGTGTTATCCTTGTGAATTGTGAAATGTAACTTAGATTCTTTAGTTCCTTGGATTGTATTTATAAATTGTATTTTCTTCTTATGTACATGTGGTATCATCCTATATGTCAATTAGGAAACATAAATTGTATATTTTTGTATTTTACTTATGAATATTACATTGGATATTGTATTCTCCTAAGTTATTTGAATTTCATTCTTAACTATTGTGATACTTAGTAATCTTGGAGGGTATACCTCACTTGGATAGTCATTGACGCTATCAAACTGTATTTAGTTGGCGTAGGTTATGTAAATGACGTACAGGTTAACTTTAATGTGGAGCACGAAGAACTGGATAATCTTGCGACTTTTTATTCTAAAGTTCCTTTTTTTTTTACTTATTTCATTTGAGTTTGAGTCATTGGTTTGTATAATCCCTATGGGCAGCCATTTATATAAGTAGAGATATATTTTAGACACTTCCTCCATGTGTGGTTTATTTACTTCCGTTGCGATCACTCCCTTATATATATATATATATATATATATATATATATATATATATATATATATATATATATATATAATTACTGTGAAATGTAGGTTATCCTTGTAGGTTAACTCTCGGGATTTCAGAAAATGAGTATAAAACTCGGGTTACGAAATTCGGGGCGTTACAAAATGGTATTAGAGCAGGTTTGGATAAACCATGCCTTGGGGAACAGGACTTGTACAAGCTCAAATGACTCAAAGTTATGTTGATGAAAAATAGAGACTTCAACTTAGGTGAAATTCCCTTAGCATCAGGTTGTTTTATGAATATAGTGACTCAAAATTTATGTTCCTTGAAATTTTTGGATAGCCGTTGAACTTAGAAACTGAACTTAGATACCGTGGGAGAACAATTCCCACCATGATGTATATAAGATCATACAAGAACAATATTTGAGTTTGACTTACAAAGAATGATTTTTAAAATATAGAATTTAACTTTCTATAAAATTTTCTTTAGTTAAAAATATCATTGTCACAACATTTCACAAATTATAATAACCAAAGTGGGGCCATAAACCACAGGTCTAGGATCGAAACTTTGTTTTATCATGAGAAAACCCTCATTAAATTTAAGAGCCTAAATCTGAAAGTTTTTGTAGTGATGTCAATAGGTGGTTATTTCAAAGATATATATATATATATATATATATATATATATATATATATATATATATATATATATATATATATATATATATATATATAAATAGATGAAATTGAATGTCTATCTAGATGTGGCATTTTGACTACTTTCACCTCTCAAATATTTGATTACACTTAAGGTTAAGTTTAACTAAGAATAGACTAAACGAGGCCTATTCTGAACTAGAGGAGATTTTCTTGTTAAAAATAATTTTTTAAAAAAAGAGAGAAAAAATAATAAAATGAAAATTTACATGATATTTCTCAAATGTTTAAAACAATCGGGATCATGAATTGACGAAATCTTGTTAAAGCGAAGTGTACGCAATTTGATTTTTTTTTAAATCCTGATAATTATCAATGGACTCAATGCTCTGATCAAGCAGAAGACCGATAATAACCAGGATTAGAAAAGGATATCAATGAATCCACTGCTCTGTAGGCAGAGGATCAGTGTATCAAGATTAGACCCACTACAACTGTCCTTTCGAGTTCTTCCGAATATTGAAAATAAGAATTTGTATTCCAAATAGTTGGAAAATAAATAAATTAATTTTTTTAAAAAAAAAGATATAATATTAGTGATAAATATTCTTCTTTATGCATTTGTTGTGATAAGGTAGGAAATTGTGATATTGGTGAGTGTAATGATTCTTTTAGACTCTTAGTAAATAAATAAAAATAATTAAAATAAAATTAAATAAATAAAAAGCATGGATTATGAAGAATTTAGATATAATGGGTTATGAATTTGGGTTGTGATTGCACATGTTCGGATATGAGAAATAAGGTAGACTAGTAGGATAATTTTACTACTTGTAATGCTAATGATTGAGATGTACATTATCAAATCTCGTGGGTGAGATTTTATTTAAGGGGGGGTAGATTGTAATAGCCCCAGTTCTAGTAGTTAGTCTTATACACTTGTACATACATTTGTTTTTCTAAGAAAAAAGTAGTGAACAATTAGAAACACCATTGATTAGAATTTCCTTGTTACCATTAATGGTAGAAGTGTTGAATTTCGAGGACGAAATTCTCTTTAAGGAGGGTAGATTGTAACACCCCGTATCTCTCGTACTTGCGTGTTATCGTGACCATGGAACCAATTTGATGGAGTAGATCTGTCCAAACATCAATGGGGACCCCACCATTGAATTGTGCATGTGCACAACTTGTGTGCACATGCAGTGCACTGGATCACTATCTAGTTATATGGACGCTGACTCGAAATTTTCAAAAAAAGAAAGTTTTCTTCCTCTTTTCTTTTTAAACTCTCGCTAGCCGAGTGTTCAAACGAACGGTCGATTGTTGTGCTGATTGTGTCCCACCATCAAGGACCATGGGAATGATCTGAATCATCCATCTAGCTCAGAATGTGGGTCTGACCAAACCCTTGGTCTTTTCCACCATTTCTACACACATGTGCATGCATGAATGCGGGAGAAATTGTGCCTGCATATGGTACATTTTCAAAACGGAAAAAGATTCCGTTTCTCCCATTTTAGCTGGCATTCATATGCATCCGCCCTTTGTATCCTAGCCCTCCACCTCAGCAAATCTCCGCCTTACAATCCAAGCTGACTTTAGGGCTTCCATCGCAATCAAAAAGACACCGCAACACCGATTTTCAGAACCCACCAAGAAAACTCATTTGGAACTCCATGTTCTTGCATCCACAAGCTCCTTAAAGCTCATCTAGACCATTCAGCATTAGCAGATCGATAGAAAAAGCCATCGCACGAGATCTGCCATTGGAGCTCCATCATCTTCCTCGCCAAACCTTCATACTCGATCCGAGCCAACATTTGGTCGAACTCAGTGCAATGGTTAGGCGTGTTGTAGCAGAGGAAATTAGAAAGAAGAAAGAGTTAAAAGGGAGAGGAGAAATAAAAGAAGACAGAGAGAGAGAGAGAGAGAATGGTGGTTGGAACCGCTGTTATCGTGCCACACCGAGTTTGGACTGAGTTCAGTTTGAGTTGGATGCGGATCTGTCTTGAGTTCAGGCCGTGTATAAGGCCATTGAGAGAGAGAGAGAGAAGGGAAATAGGAAGGAAAGAAGAAGAAGATGATGGAGAGAAAGAAAAGAAAGAGAAAAAGAGGAAGCGAGGCGAGTCACCGAGTCGACACGGCTCAAAACTGATCCGGATCTCTGACTCACTGTCTGATCAGATCTAGATCTTGCTGGAATTCCATAACAGAGGAAGTAAAGAAGAAAAGAAAAGGGAAAGAAAGGAAGAAGAAGAGGAGAGAAGAGGGAGATTATCCATTCAGCGAGTTGACTCACTAAGTCAATCCACTGGTTTGTTGTGCTGCAGTGAGTCGGGGATGGTGGAATGAGACACTATGCCGAGCTGTCGGCCTATTGCTGGGTTGCTCGTGCCCCCTATAATGACCTTTGAGCTTCTCTGATATTCTGTTGTAAATTGGACGAATAATGATTGGGTTAATCATGCATACATGGCATGTGGGCGTTATCGAGTGCCTGGTTAACTGTTTAAAAGACTAGTGTACTATTCAAATGACCCTTTTTGCATTTTGAATGAGTCGACTATTTGAAAAACTCGATATCTTATATGAATGGGCTGACTGTTTGAAATGTCCATTCATTTGTTCAGCTAGATGTGCATCCCCAGGCTGATTGCATTTATGCATTCATTCATTAATCAAGATTAAGTTGGCAACTAAATTTGTTTGTGAAATGGATTATATCTTCTTATATCATACATTAAATTGTAGTTTTGATGTTATAACTGTTTGTGTTATATTTGTGGAGAATGGACTGTATCTCTATATATTATACTTTGAATTTCAGGTGGATAAGTAGTTGGTGTTATCCTTGTGAATTGTGAAATGTAACTTAGATTCTTTAGTTCCTTGGATTGTATTTATAAATTGTATTTTCTTCTTATGTACATGTGGTATCATCCTATATGTCAATTAGGAAACATAAATTGTATATTCTTGTATTTTACTTATGAACATTACATTGGATATTGTATTCTCCTGAGTTATTTGAATTTCATTCTTGACTATTGTGATGCTTGGTAATCTTGGAGGGTATACCTTACTGGGATAGCCATTGAAGCTATCAAACCGTATTCAGTTGGCGCAGGTTATGTAAATGACACACAGGTTAACTTTAATGTGGAGCACAAAGAACTGAATAATCTCGCAACTTTTTATTCTAAAGTTGCTATTTTTTTTTTACTTATTTCATTTGAGTTTGAGTCATTGGTTTGTATAAGTCCTATGGGCAGCCATTTATACAAGTAGAGATATATTTTAAACACTTCCTCCATGTGTGGTTTATTTACTTCTGTTGTGATCGCTCACTTATATATATATATATATATATATATATATATATATATATATATATATATATATATATATATATAAATTATTACTGTGAAATGTAGGCTATCCTTGTAAGTTAACTCTCGGGATTTCAAAAAATGAGTATAAAACTCGAGTTACGAAATTCGGGGCGTTACATATTATGTTTCAAATCTTGTGTGGCCCCACGTATGTCTCAATGGTGGACATTCAATCATCAGTCGTGTGGCCCATATGAGAAAAGAATTTTCATAATTTCAGGTTCGATGTCATAATATACCGTGGAAAAACTGATGAACGTGGTGGATTTCCCATAAATATCACTGTGGGCCCCAGCTAGCTATCCTTCGCACGTAGATCCTGCGAAAGGCATTGGTCTAGGAACCCACATGAAATCGGATTGTTACCCACTTTATATCGCACTTACTCAGTACCCGCCTTTCGTACTAAGTACACTAAGTTGGGCCCATCGTCAGTGTATTGTCTTATCCACTCCGTCCATCCTTTTTTTCAGATTATTTTAATGGTTGATGTTAAGGGTCAAATATTGCATATTAGACCCCAGTAAGTATCTCATTTTACAAACATGATACTGTTTAATGACCTGTTTTAATTATGTTTATGTTGCAAGGTGGATTTATAAGTGTGGATTAAAAAAGATGCTAAATGCATGGAATTGATGCTCCAGAATCACAAGTCAAGGGACGGACCCCAGGGGACCGAGATCGAAATATTTACATACCAAAGATCTAAGGAAATCAAGTTGTTCATGTTAAATAGGCCTGAAAGTCATCTAGAACGCAAGATCACAGGGTTCCAACCATCTGTTCTGCTCGAAACTTCATATATGGCCTATGGACTATAAATTAACCGTACGCGTCAAATTTCAGCCGCTGGACCCTTGTGTAAGTGGCCCAACAGATAGATCAGGCCACAATACACTAATCTAGGGCCCACCTGATATCTGGATATGCATCAACTTTGGTCTCAACCCTTTAAACATGATGAAAAAACGGTTGGATGGATCTGATCTTTGGAATACATCATCGTCGGACCCACACATGCAATGCGTGTGCATAGTTTGTACAAGACTCGCCGCGCACCATGAGAATCCAAGTCGGTTAGCATTGCGCTGACCGACGAATTCTCAAAAATCCAATGACACAACAACGTCTTCAACGCGATTGGCCGGACGATGCTTGTGGGGCCCACCCATCAACCATATTGACCATCTGGACTATCCATGGTGTCTGGAGGGGGACTGTGACCCTCACCAAGGTCGCCTTTCGGCGTTATATGCACGTAAACATATCTTCAACCGTCCAACGCAGGACGGACAGTGGAGTGAAAGATTTCTTGGTCCTCATCAAAGGCGGGTTAAAACCATCCATTTCTGATCAGAATCTCGAGCCGCATCCAATAGACGGAGTGGATTGATCCTTCGACTTTGATCATGGGACCCACCAATCAAACCGCGTAGAGGCCGTCAGAGCTCTGTTTCGCAACAGAGCCTACGTACGGTCCATGTGGGTCATTCACAAGATCTTGCAGGATGATCCGGTTCGTTCATCTTGATCAGGATGAAAAATAGACCGAAAGATGGCCATTTTTACCATCCATGTAAACAGGGATGAAAATCCATCCGCACCGCAAATCCCGCGGACTTTGTTTGGGCGATTCGCATTACGGTTGGATCTCCGTGATTCCGGGTCACTGTGGGCCCCTGTCTTCAAGGTGATAGAAAATATGCACCGTCCATCTTGTAAGGATGAAAAATCTGACCAAGACATAGAGGATTTCTTGCTGATCAACAAGGAAAGAGGGTGATTTTCTGCATGCCTTCTTGGTTGCGTAAATAGATTTGCGCAAGAAATCTCGTGGCTGCGTAAAGAATTTTCATCCGACTCCAAGAGTTTCGCACTCCAACAAATCGACTAATTTCCTTGCTCTATAAAAGGAAAAGAAAGAGAGAGTGAAGGGGATCTAATCTTTTGAAGGTGGGCAGCCGTGGAGGCCAAGAGAGAGGGAGAGACAGGGAGTGATCTCTTTTATTTTTCTGTTTTATTTTTCCTTTCTTTTAAGGTGTAGCCTAATCATGTTGATGAGCTAAATACTCTTAGATAAGGCTAAGAGGTGAAGCTTGTAGAGTGATTAGGAAAGTAGCTTTGCTTTGATTTATGTTTATTGAACTCTCATGGATTCTAGTTTGATTATACGGAATGTTTTTAGTTTTAATGGTTTGTTGTGACTCAAATTACAATGGATCTGTGATAGCTTGAAATATTCTTTTTTCATGTATTGAGGTTGTGAACTTGGGAAACCTGTTGTTCACCATCGTTTCATGGGCATGGTTGGGTGATGGAACCTTTCCTAACTTTCACAATTCTCTCATGATTAGCTGTGAGATTGGTAAATTGTTGTTGTTTACCATAGTCTCTTGGACATAGTTAAGTGTCGAGATCACTTTCGAATCTGCACCAATCGTATCTGTTGATGATTAGATCCACAAGAAGTTCAGAGATCTGACAAATCTCTTCTTACCAACTGGATATGATAGGACTCTAATTCCAGTTGTGTCCTTGAATCAATGCAAGGTAGCTTCCCAATTGCTATAAGTGGATCCGTGGTACCCTAGTTTCATACATCTGATTTCTCTAAATTTTAGATAAATATTTCACAATTACTCCTTAAATTTATTTGATTTAGATTTCGTCTTAGTCTAGTTCTAGTTCTACTTAGTTTCAGATAACGTATAGGTATCAGTCCCTTGGGATTCTACATCGGTCTCACTGAGTTTATTACTACATCACAACCCTATACTTGGGGAGTGAACAATCGAGACAAGAAATGAGGTATATATAAATCTCAAGTGGACCATACCATAGGGAATAATGATTTCCATCATTGAAACCTTTCTATGGCCTACATGTATGTTTTTTTCATCAAACCTATTGATAATATCACAAAGACATTGATTAACTCAAAACATAAATATCAGATTGATACAAAACTTTTGTGGTCCCCAAGAAATTGTCAATGGTAGATGTTCAATTCACACTGTTTCAGGTGGTGTGGCCGATTTGAGCTTTGGAAAATTTTCAGTTTTAGGCTAACAATAAAAACTTATCTTCTAAAATGTATGGACGGAGTAGATGTAATCACATACAACACAAGGGGCCCACCGTCAAGCGTCATATCCAAATGGCTTCATTCATGTGGACGTCACTCAAACAGACAACACTGGAAGTAGTTTACTCAGTGGTGAAGTCGAAGCGGGTTACGACAAACTCACCCACGAGATTGTCAAATCCTTCCTTTTAACAGACGGTATTGGGGGAGACTCGAAGTTCATTATCCCAGGTTGAAATATCGTCTCCAAACATGACTAGATGGTGGATATGGCAGGCCGACGAATGCAATCCTAGCTACTCCCACTTAATGCAGGTGGCCAAACGGGCCCCAGATGTTTGGCAATGTTTTTTTCCCTTTTCTTCATGGTTTATTTGATGTTTGGGTAGGTAAGTTGTGACATTTGCATCCTAACCTCTAAGAACTAATGAATGTTCGTTGCAACCATGCATAATAGCTCTTAAGCCGTTGAAACCTATAACACTCTGTCGGTAGTTGCGAGAGATGTATAAATCTTAAAATACTCTGAAGCTTTCTAGTTCATTGCAATGAACTTTGTCTTGGTTTATCACACCCAAGCACGGACATGAGGCTGTGTACTCAGTGAATCCGGACCGCTCATCTGGTGGGTACTGGTGTAGATGGTGTAATTTAGCGATACTATGATTTTTGGACTATCTTGTTCATCCAATTGATGTTGATGTTTTGATTGTGACCTGTTGATTATTTTATCTTAATTTGAAGGCCTGATGGTTCAATCTCGATGATTTTTGAGGGGTCTTTTTGGGAGCCTAGATTTCTACTTTGTAATTTAAATGTGGCTATGCATATTATTTACTACTTTCTCATTTTTTTGTGCCTAATTATTTTCGGGTTAAAATAACCAATCCAAAGAAACATGTACTGTGTGCGTCCTAACACAGGCATTGTTTTTCCTGGGATGATATGCAACATTACAGGTGATCCTCTAGTTTTAGTTGTTGAATAGTCACTTTTTTGTGTGTTTAGTTGTTGAATCGTTATGTTGTTTTTTGGCTAATCAAATTGCTTACGGTCTTTATTTTGATTTTAATAGTTACAATGTAAGCCCAAAAAGAAGCTCTGCCTGATATTGACGCAAGGATGAACGTGATGAGGATAACTACCCCGAATCTATGGAGCTTCTCTGGACTCCTCACTAAGACTTCTCGAATCCACGAGGAAAGAAAGCAGAAAATAGAAATAAATTCTAATAAATTCGAAATTGATTAATTAATGAATAAAAATGAGTTCACAACTCTTTAAATAGGGGTACCAAGTAATGGGAAGGAAATCATAATCAAACTACAACTAAAACTCCTAGAATCTGCGACCCACTCTACATCAGTCCCCTCCACTTCAAAAGAGCTCGTCCTCGACTTCTCATCCTGCTCCGGTGCATGATACTCGTTCAGGTCCGCGATGTTGAAAGTCCGTGAAATTGCCCTGTTATATGGAAGATCAACAACATAAGCGTTGTCATTAATCTTTTGAATGATTGTGATGGGTCTATACTTCTTCTTTTTCAACTTGTTGTATGTCCCGGTCAGAAATCTCTCTTTGCGTAGATGGACTATAACGCGGTCGCCCACCTCGAACACTTTTTGTCACTGGTGCTTGTCTACTTGTTCCTTTTACTTTGCATTCGAGACATGTAGCTTGGTCTGCACTTCCGCATGGATGCCCATGATCTTGTTTACCATATGTTCTACTGCAATGCTCGTGCATGGGTGCTTGGGCAGAGGGACCAAGTCAAGTGTGTGGCAAGGCACTCGTCCATAAATAATCTAGAACGGTAATTTCCCTGTCGAGCGGTTCATTATATTGTTGAATGCAAACTCTACTAAAGACAAGGCCAAATCTCATTGCTTCGATTTTTCTCTTGAAATACAACGAATGAGGTTTCCCAACGTGTGATTCACAACTTCGGTCTACCCATCAGTCCGTGGGTGGTAAGCACTGCTGAATTGAAGTCGTGTATCGAATCGAGTCCACAAAGTCCGCCAAAAGTGACTAATGAACTTCGTATCATGATCATAACTAATGGTCTTGGGGACCCCGTATAGCTGTACGATCTCCCTGAAGAATAGATTCGCCACATGTGTTGCCTCAAGGGTCTTCTTACAGGGGATAAAGTTGTCATCTTGGAGAAACGATCTACCACCACAAACACTGAATCCATGGCACGTTGTGTTCATGGGAGACCTAGTATGAAGTCCATTGATAAATCCTCCCAAGGACCGTCAGGCACAGGTAACGGGGTGTAAAGGACCGTATTCTGAGATTTTTCCTTAGAGGTCTGACAAACATGACAACATTATACGGCTTTTCCCACATCACGTACTAATTGCAGCTAGTAATACTGCTCTTCCAAAAGAGCTTGTGTCTTGTCTCACCCAAGGTGTCCACCGAGACCACATCCATGTAGTTCCTGAATAATCTGCTCCCTCAGAGAACTTTGGGGATGCACAATCGATTCTCTTTTAAAAAAAATCATCCTATATATGAATGTCACTGGGGTGACTTTCTTAACACTTCATCTAAGAATCTTTGAAGTCTTCATCCTTGACATACAGCTCCTTGATACAGTCGAAGCCAACCACCTCGTTGCTCATCGTAACAAGTAGTGATGAACGATGGTTAAGTGCATCAATCACCTTGTTCTGCTGCCCTAACTTATGCTTTAGAACGAACGTGAATTTCTGTAAAAATGTAACTCATCTAGCATGCACACGATTCACGTTAATCTGACTATTAATAAACTTTAATGTTTAATGGTTAGTGTACAGAATAAACTCTCTTTGAATTAGATAATGTCGCCAATGTCGCAGCGCCTGAACAACTGTGTACAACTCAAGCTCATAAGTCGACCACTTCTTTTGGGCATCGCTGAGCTTCTCGCTATAGAAGTTTACCGGCCTGCCTTCCTACGATAATATTTATCCAATTCTGACTTATGAAGCGTCACACTCAACCTCTAACAATTTGTCGAAATTAGGAAGCACTAAGACCGGTGTTGTAGACAAACGATACTTAATCTTATGGAAGCTCTTGTCAACTTTATCGGCCCACTGGAATGGTCCTTTTTTCATGCAATCTGTTATAAGTGCGACCATTGTGTTAAAATCTCACATAAATTGATGATAGAAAGTCGTCAACTCGTGAAAACTCCTCACCTCAAGAATGTTTGTCGGGATTGACTGTTCCTTAATAGCTCACACATTTTCATCATCCACACGAATGCCTGTGGATGTTACAACAAATTCTAGAAACAACAGGCTCTCAGTTAAAAAACTACACTTCTTCAAGTTGAGGTACAACTTGTTAATTTCTCAGACCTACAGCACCTGCCTGAGATATTTCCTATGCTCCACCTCATCCTGGCTATATATCAATATGTCATCAAAATATACTACTATAAATCGGCCAGTGAACGGTTTTAGAACTTGATTAATCAAACGCATAAAAGTACTTAATGCGTTCGATAAAACAAAGGGCATGACCATCCACTCATATAACCCTTCCTTGGGCTTGAATGTCGTTTTCCACACATTACCGAGTCGAATACGAATCTGATGGTACCCGCTCCTTAGATCTAGTTTAGATAACGCCTTGGCCCCTTCTAGCATATCGAGCATGTCGTCCAATCGTGGTATTGGGAACTGATATTTGATAGTAATTTTGTTGATTGTCCGGCTATCGACACACATGCGCAAGCTTTCATCTTTTTTTTTAGTGTTAATAATGTCGGTACGGCACATGGGCTCATGCTCTCTCTCAAGAGACTCTTACAGATTAATTCCTCCACTTGTGCCTAAAGTATCTCACACTCTTTCGAACTCATCCGATAATGAGGGCGGTTGGGCAGGCTAGCCCCAGGGACGAGGTGTATGTGATGTTGGATGTCCCTCATGTGAGGCAATTCATTAGGTAAATCATCAGGCTAGACTTCTTAAATTCGTTTAGCAATAGTCTTAAACTTGGAGGAATGTTTGAGGATTCATCTTCTTGCCCTTCACCACTACGGCGTATACCTCGCCGGTTTTCTTAGATTCCTCCATAAAATTCTGAATGGTCAAGAAGGAACTCTCCTCTACTTTAGAGGCTTCAAGGTGGTTTTCTGGTGCCATGGGGGTAAGGATTATTTTTCAACTATCCTTAATGAATATATAGACATTATCTCGTCCCCGATGGGTCGCATCACGGTCCGACTGTTAGGGTCGACCGAGTAGCATATGACAAGCTTCCATGTCGACCACGTCACAAAGTATTTGATCCTTATAATTTTTGCTAATGAAAAATGAGATAGTGCATCGTTCAGTTACTTTGGTCTTATTCACCTTTTTATCCAGCCAATTAAATACGGGGAAGGATATTTCGTCGTTGGTAGCTGCAACTTGTCCACCATCACTCTTGAGACGATGCTCTCACTACTACCACTATCTATGATCATATCATAGACCTTTCCGTTGACAGTGCACCGAGTACGAAATATATTGTGTTACTGTGGATGTAATTCCTTTCATGGGGCATACAGTAATCGCCTCACAACTAGAAATTCACCACGATCCTCGCCCGTCACTTCATCACCACTTGTTATTTCTTCAGTGGTTTGTTGATCTTCATCAAAGCCATGGTCTTCTTCTGCGGTCTCATCTTCAGTGTCCCCTTCGTTTATAGTCAAGTGTGTTGCGGGACATTGAGGACAAGTGTTTGATAAGTGGCCTGGCTGGCCACAACGATAACAATTGTTTGACCTTGGCCAAGCATAAGGATTTGAAATCCTACTCGGGCCCGCTGTTGTGGGTGCTGCACATTGAGGTTTGAATGAATTGCTCCCTATATCACGGTTTGCGGTTGTAGGAGGTTGAGGACGTTCTCCTACTGGATCTTTTCCTCGTGTCAGCACTAGATCTCGCGTGGGACCTGTCATGGGGGGTTGGGTTGAAGGATATGGACAAGCAGGAGCTCTTGCAAGTTGTGTTTCTGCCCTACCCGCCAATTGAACAGCTTCATCTACAGTCTTTACTGGGTACATCTGAACTTGGTCCTGAATTGTTGGTCGTAACCCACCTATAAATCGTGCCACCTTCTGTGACTCAGATTCTGATAGATCATTTCGTATAGCCAACCGCTGGAATTCTTCAGTATAATTTGTGATGGTTCGATTTCCTTGTCTGCAATTTTAATATTACTGGAATAATATCTGCTCATAATCACTGGGGAGAAATCATGATCAAAGAAAATGTTTCATCCGTGGCCATGATGAGATGAACGCCTTGTTCTGATGAGCTCGTGAGAGTTGTAATTGTTTCCACCATGTAGAAGCACCAGATTTTAATTTAAACGCTGCTAATTTTACCCTTTTATGATCTGACACGTACATATAATCAAAATATCTCTCTACTTCGGTTAGCTAATCAAGAAAATCTTCTATATGCAATAAACCGTTTAAACTAGGAAGTTCGGTCTTACCTCGATAGTCTCTTTCAATACGATCTAGATGATCACCTCCATGAATTGGTCATCGAGCAAAACCCTCATTAAGGTCTTCGTCGCTAGAGCTTGAATCATCTGGTATAGCCCTACAGTTTGTCACTGGTAGTGCTCTACAAAAATCGAAGTTGCGTCGTACAACAACCACGGCTGGTGGAACAACCATAGGTGGTGGAGCACTGCCTATGGCTCGGGGCGAAAGTAGTGCATCCGCAAGACGGTCGAGGGTTACCTTCAGCCCTTGTATGGTCAACTGACTCTCCCGGTGGAAAGCTTCCATTCTTTTCGAAAGATAACGAATCTCTGGATCACTATTCACAGGATTTTGATTCATACCTTCATTGTTTGTCATTGGCTCGAGGCGAATCCTCGCTTTTCTGGACTTCTTGATGAGGATAACTACCCTGAATCCACGGAGCTTCTCTGGACTTCTTGAAAAAGAAAGCAGAAAATAGAAATAAATTCTAATAAATTAGAAATTGATTAATTAATGAATAAGAACGAGTTCACAACCCTTTAAATAGGGGTACCAAGCAATGGCAAAGAAATCAGAATCAAACTATAACTAAAACTCCTAGAATCCATCATATAACCTTTTGAAGCCCTTCGAATTTTGTCATCCATCATATAACCGCTCAAAGCTTCCTTAATCGACCACGTTCTGTCACGCCCCAAACCCGAAAATCGGATTCACAGGAATCTCAATCGTCGAATCCGGTACCGACAGCCTCCGTAGTACCTCATTCTCGGCTCCTAGCATTCATATGCCAAATTTCCGATCCTGAGATCCTACAAGGAGGATTTTTAAAAAAAAAAAAAAATTATACATTTAACTAGTAATAAGCATAACCACAAGTTTACCCAAATCATAAAGGCAACATCATCATCACATATCCACTAATATAATCATTTGAATACAATGCTGAAAGGGAAATATATATGTCAAAATCAAAACTCTAGAAAACAGCTGCACGCTCCAAGCTCAATGCTGCTGCAACCTAACATCACCTGCACGCATCTATCGTGCATAAGCTTATAGAAAGCTTAGAGGGTGGTGTAAGTGTGTGCACGAGATAAGTGTCAAGTATTCAATACAATATCATAATCATACAATACCGGAAAGCTATTAATCCATAAACCATATAATGACTGAATAAGCAGAAACACTGATAAGAGTAGGAATTATCAGCGTAAACAGAAATACTGACAAGATTATAATCAAGCGATAACAGAATAAGCGGAAGTATGAACAAGTCCATAAGTTTCTCAATATTAGAATACGTAATATAGGACAGCTATGCAAATGATGAGTCATAGATAATCAAATATCGAATGACAAGGATATAATGTAATACACAATTCGAAAGAGCTAACAAATATCATCACTCTCATCTAAGTCACAGGAATACAGAAACATAATAACCCACAATGCCACATGCCGAAGATGTAACGGAATATGCAATATATGGTGCTAATGGAATGACCATGCTGGAGTATGATGTCAAGATGATAGTACGTAGTTTCACAGGCTACGGAGTCCGCCACAATGGACTTCTATCCAAACCAGTCCCATACCTAAATTTGGACTTCTATCCACAATGGACTTCTATCCAAACCAGTCACAACTAGCTACATTCATGGACCCAATTAAATTTAACTGTGGTGGGCCTCAAAAGTACATTCATTAAGCCCAACATTTAAGGAACTAAAGATATAAATCATTTCCTCTAAGATCTTTATAATATGGTGGGCCCCTCCTCAAAATTTCAGCCCAAGGCCAGCATAATTATAACATGTTGCTGTCTTAAATTTAGGCACTCCATTGAAGTGGGTCCAAGGCCTCTAAAACTCTAAAAATTGAGGGCCAAGGTACCTCATCATGTATACAATGAGAGGAAACCCAAAAATATGGCCCACCATCAGAAGAAATATTTTTGAATTATGATTTTTTTATCAAGGCATATTGCTGGACTGCACAGCAGAAATAAATCTGGGAGTCCAACCATCTTGGCCTATTCTTTTGGATACCCAAACGGGGTCACTTGAGGCTGAAATTTCCCAGAGTGATACTTCCATAGGTGGGACACACCCCCACAAAATTTCATAATTTTTGGATATCTCTAAGTATTTTAAATAATTTAAACAAGACAAACTTTTCAGAAAAATCGAACAGACCTGGACGTCTCAACGTGGTGGGCCAGTCCGGCCCTCACCACGGTGTGTACACGGGTCCATTGGTCCTGAAATTTGGTAGGTGTGTTCTAACATAAGTGGACCATACTCCTAAAAAATTTCAAAATTTTTAAACATCTGTAAATATTTTAATTCATTTAAATAAATCAATCTTTCCTGAAAATCGGACGGATCTGGACACCATATTATAATGGGCGGGTCCCGCCATCACCATGGTGTGTACAAGTGTCCATTGGCTCCAAAATTTTGTAGGTGGATCCTACCATAAGTAGGTCACCCCCCTAAAATTTTTTTATAATTTTTAAATACCCATAGTTATTTTAATAAATTTCAAAAATCCAACTATCCATGTTAGAATGTTGCTGGAACAGTGCATAAAATCCAGACTGTCCACCTCACTTGGACCACACCTTTGGGACCCCAATGAAGGTCAGTTGGGCCTGAGATTTGGGGGACATCAAGATTAGATCCTCACCTTTCAGAAAAGTATATTTAATAGGTATGAATAGTCCCCCAAACAGTCCCAAAATCTGGTCCAAAAACAACCAGAAACTGTCCAGAAAATTCTGGACAGCAACATGTACTTAGATAAAATTTATTATGTAAGTTAAATAAAAAGGGAAATACATTAATGGGCCACACATATCAGGAAATAAAATGAGGGAAAAGAGAAATAGAAGGACAATCCGGCCATAGGGACTGGGGCTCTGCCACTATTTAGCCCTCCCAAGATCAATCACACCCACACATCATACCTAGATCTACATTTACAACATGGATCTTACACATGCATGGCTTATAATTAAAATGCATGGTGAGGATGTCATCCCCACCATGGTTATAAGGTCTAGATGACCTAAACATAATATGATATGAAATAAAACTACCATGATGGGGCCCATAGAGAAGGGCCCCATGCATGGATCATGCATGCATAAGGTAGGCCATTAGGCCACAAACATGAGATTGTGTGGGATCTCCACCATTGATTGGTGGGTCCTACACTTCCCTCATGAAAGAAAGAAAGCATCTAGGCTATAGAAATCATTACATCTAGAGGAGCACCCACCGTTCGATCTTCTTGCTTCAATGAGTTCCTTAGCACCTTAGCTTGGATTTCAATGGAGGAGATGAGAAATGGAGGGTTGAGATGGGAGATGGTGGGGTAGGAAAGTGGGCCACCTTGGAGTTTTTTTTGAAAGGGAGGGAGAGCTCATACGTATGGAATTTTGCTTGGAGAATGAGATGAGAAAATGAGAAAGAGAGAGAGTGTTGTAGAGAGAGATGGGTGATGGATGGATGTGGTGAATGATGGGTGTGTAAGAAAACCTTGACTTTTGTGACCATTTGTATAAGAAAGGAATGGGATGTGTAAGAGATCCTTTGACTTTTGAGGCTTTTTGTGTAAGAGAGGTATGAGCTTGTAAGAAAATCTTGACTTTTATGGTTGCTTGGGAATGGATGAAAGGTGATGTGTACTTGACATGTACTTGACATGTGATGGATTGATGGGATTGATGTGACACCTTGTAGAGATTCTCTTGAATTTCGCAACGCGCGACGTTTTCTTTGCATCGAACGTTGGCCCACATCTCTTGACCAGGGTATCGCCTCGGCGCGCAAGTCGCGGCATCGGAACCGCAGCGATGGCACGATTGTTATGGTAATAGTCTTGGGTTGAGTCGATACGGGTTGACTGCATATGAATCAAGGTCATGCGTAAATATCAGATAAGGGTCGAAGGTTGCCGGAATTCAACCGGTAAGACCGCGGAAGCCTATGGAACGGTACGGTGTAGGATACGGGGCTTACAGCTCTCTCCTCCTAATAAAAATTTCGTCCTCGAAATTTAAACCAAAACATAACCAAAACAGAGCTTACCAAGGGAGGAAAATCCTATCCGAACACAACATGCCAACATAATCAAACACCTAAAAGATAGGAACAATGCCTCTGAATCCCAATCCCCTGCTCCCAAAACGCCTCGCCAACACTACAATGATCCAACAGAACTTCAAATCCTGGATTAGAAACGATCGAACTGGAACACTATACAGCCTCAATCTCAACAGTAGGGAACTATATCAGAAAATCTCTAAGTTATTCGAACTCGGGGATCTAATCATTCTAAGTTCTCAACAATCATAAAGTGAAGGATAGCTATTAGCAGACAATCATAAAGTGAAGGATAGCTATTAGCAGGAGAAACCACCAATTACAATATTTGCAATGAACAGTATATTGCAACAAAACCATGTTTCTTCTTATAGCCAATACTATAGTTTTTAGAAGTAAGCAATGATTTATCATAACGAATTGTAGAAAAGAATAGAAATTTGTGGAAAAGCTCTCCCTTGACTTTTTGTAGCTAAAAATGCATGAATTAACTAAAATCTGTGATGTCTAATTGCCTATGTATACAATGTGTATATGTAAACATCTTTGATGTCTAAAGTGAAGGATAGCTATTAGATAATCATGTCCAGGTATTCCTAAGTTATGCTCTGATACCAACTTCTGTCACGCCCCAAACCCAGAAATCGGATTCACAGGAATCTCAATCATCGAATCCGGTGCCGACAGCCTCCGTAGTACCCCATGGGCTTTAAAATACATCAAATGGGTCCAATCCCATGGACCTTGGAACACATCAAATGGGTCCACTCTATGGGCCTTAAATAGTTCAACAACTAGCTACATTCATGGACCCAATTAAATTCAACTGTGGTGGGCCTCAAAAGTACATTCATTAAGCCCAACATTTAAGGAACTAAAGATATAAATCATTTCCTCTAAGATCTTTATAATATGGTGGGCCCCACTCCTCAAAATTTCAGCCCAAGGCCAGCATAATTATAACATGTTGCTGTCCTAAATTTGGGCACTCCATTGGAGTGGGTCTAAGGTCTCTAAAACTCTGAAAATTGAGGGCCAAGGTACCTCATCATGCATATAATGAGAAAAAACCCAAAAAGGTGGCCCACCATTAGAAGAAATGTTTTTGAATTATGGTTTTTTTTATTAAGGCATATTGCTGGACTGCACAACAGAAAAAAATCTGGGAGTCCAACCATCTTGGCCCATTCTTTTGGATACCTAAACGGGGTCACTTGAGGCTGAAATTTCACAGAGTGATACTTCCATAGGTGAGACACACCCTCACAAAATTTCATAATTTTTGGATATCTCTAAGTATTTTAATTAATTTAAACAAAATAGACTTTTCAGAAAAATCGAACAGACCTGGACGTCTCAACGTGGTGGGCCAGTCCGGCCCTCACCACGGTGTGTACAGGGGTCCATTGACCCTAAAATTTGGTAGGTGGGTTCTAACATAAGTAGACCATACTTCTAAAAAATTTCATAATTTTTGGACATCTATAAATATTTTAATTCATTTATATAAATCAATCTCTCCTGAAAATCGGACTGATCTGGACACCATATTATAATGGGCCGGTCCCGCCATCACCATGGTGTGTACAGGCATCCATTGGCCCCAAAATTTTTTACGTGGATCCTACCAAAAGTAAGCCCGCCCCCTGAAAATTTTTTATAATTTTTAAACACCCATAGGTATTTTAATAAATTTTAAAAATCCAACTGTCCATGGTAAAATGTTGCTGGAACAGTGCATAAAATCCAGACTGTCCGCCTCACTTGGACCACACCTTTGGGACCCCAATGAAGGTCAGTTGGGGCTGAAATTTTGGGGACATCAAGATGAGATCATCACCTTTTAGAAAAGTATATTTAATAGGTATGAATAGTCCCCCAAACAGTCCCAAAATCTGGTCCAAAAATAACCAGAAACTGTCCAGAAAATTCTGGACAGCAACATGTACTTAGATAAAATTTATTATGTAAGTTAAATAAAAATGGAAATACATTAATGGGCCACACACATCAGGAAATAAAATGAGGAAAAAGAGAGATAGAAGGACAATCCGGCCATAGGGAAAGGGGCTCCGCTACTATTGAGCCCTCCCAAGATCAATCACACCCACACATCATACCTAGATCTACATTTACAACATGGATCTTGCACATGCATGGCATATAATTAAAATGCATGGCCAGGATGTCATCCCCACCATGGTTATAAGGTCTAGATGACCCAAACATAATATGATATGAAATAAAACTACCATGATGGGGCCCATAGAGAAAGGCCCCATGCATGGATCATGCATGCATAAGGTATGCCATTAGGCCACAACTATGGGATTGTGTGGGATCTCCACCATTGATTGGTGGGTCCTACACTTTTTGTCATGCCCCAAACCCAGAAATCGGATTCATGGGAATCCTGATCGCCGAATCTGGTGCCGACAGCCTCCGTAGTACCCCATTCTCGGCTCCTAGCATGCATATGCCAGATTCCGATCCTGGGATCCTATAAGGAGGATATATATATATATATATATATATATATATATATATATATATATATATATATATATATATATATATATATATATATTTCTTTTTCTTTTTTGAAATGTACGTTTAACTAGTAATAAGCATAACCACAAGATTACCCAATTCACAACGGCAACATCATCATCACATATCCACTAATATAATCATTTGAATACAATACTGAATGGAAAATACATAAATAGAAATTCAAGCTCCAGAAGACCACCGCACTCTCCAATCTCAACACTGCTGCAGCCTAACATCACCTGCACGCATCTATTGTGCATAAGCTTATAGAAAGCTTAGAGGGTGGTGTAAGTGTGTACACAAGGTAAGTGCCAAGTATTCAAAACAATGCTACAATCATACAATACTGAAAAATTGGTAATCCATAAACCATACAATGTCTGAATAAGCAGAAATACTGACAAGAGCAGGAATTATCAGAGTAAGTAGAAATAATGACAAGATATAAATCATACGATAACAGAGTAAGCAGAAGTATGAATGGTTCTATGAGTCAATCAATATCAGAATACGCAATATAGAATAGTTATGCGATGAGGAGTCATAGAGGGCTAAATATCAAATGCCGAGGATGCAATACAATATACAAATCCTGTAAAGTCTGTCTAGGCCATATAAGTACAGAAACATAGCAACCTGAAATGCCATATGCCTGCGAATGCAATATGATATGCGATGCGGATGAAATGACTATGCTAGATTGTGAAGTCGGGATGATAGTACGTAGTATCGCAGGCTCTGGGGTCCACCACAAGGGACTTCTATCCAAACCAGTCCCATACCTAAATTTGGATAGTCAGACTCAACGTGGTAAACTCCTGATCTTAGGTTAGTCCCGCGCCTAACCGAAATCCATGCCATAACGAATGTACACAACAATTAGTTGCTCAGCACCAGCCCGAGTGGATAGTGAATGAATGAATGAATGAGCATACATCTCCTACTCAATAAGTCCACATATCAGTACGGTTCCTCTCTGGAAAATCACCGGGGTCTATTACACTCCATACCAGATTGCCGCCCCATCGCGCGCAACAAGGTGAGTGGAAGAGACCTCACTATCCGCCTGCCAATATCGGGCCCGGCTTGTCAATAGCGGACCCATTCCTCGAGCTGGTCAGACTCAGCCTAGCATTACCCCCTCCTCTCGGGCAGGTAAGGCCGCACCCCCTTCCAACCGACCACGACACAGTGGAGAGCGCAGCCATCTGGTATTCAGCACTCGGCGCTCATCTACCCACTCGGTCTAGATGTTGGAGCAACCTTTGGAACTAAGAGGGTTTAGAGACTTTCACCCAGGGATATCTATAGCACCCCATGTAGAACAGATTTTCGGTGTCCCATCTGGCCATCCACGATATGCCTGTGGAGGCTACAACCCTGATGTCGCTAGGGCGTACGGTGGTCATGTCACACAAATGCGAGATGCATGAGTCACACAGTGCAATCATGCATCAATCCTGAGCATACCGTGCGCTCATGTGAGACAATCTCTGCCTATCAGGGAGTCTCATAACAATCGGCACTATGACATATGCAATGGTCAGTCATATTTCATAACAAACATGCAAATGATGCGTATGGGCATATATCATGATGTTATGCAGTCACATACTCATAATCGGTATCAATAACAGGCATTGACAATCGACATCGACGACGTGGACATTTAACCAACATTGTCCCCCAAGGAACGGCCTACACAAAGCCTAACATGTAGTGGATTCATGGCCTCACATAAGGGCCAAATATATAACACAATGGGCCTTACTCAAAGGTTACATGTACACAACAGGTGGGCCCTGCTCATGGGCCTAACATACATCACAATGGGCTCCTTTGCCTGACCCTCACATGAATCACAATAGGCCTCATACCGAGGCTTCAATATACAGCACATTGGGCCTTAGACACGGGCTGAATACACATTACGTCGGGCCTCAAATACGGGCCGCATGTTCATCACATTGGGCCTCGACAATTAGAATTGGCAATCGGCCTCAATCGATAATCGGCAATCGGCCATGACAAATCAAAATAGGTAATCGGCCTTGATCGATAATCAGCCTCGATCGATAATCGACAATCGGCCACGACAAATCAGAATCGGTAATCAGCCTCGATCGATAATTGACAATCGGCCACGAAAAATCAGAATCGGTAATCAACCTCGATCGATAATAGGTAATCGGCCACGACAAATCAAAATAGGTAATCGGCCTTGATCGATAATCAGCCTCGATCGATAATCGGCAATCGGCCTCGACAAATCAGAATCGGTAATCGGCCTCGATCGATAATCGGCAATCGGCCACGACAAATCAAAATAGATAATCGGCCTTGATCGATAATCAGCCCCGATCGATAATCAGCAATCGGCCATCAAAATCGGTAGTCGGCCTCGATCGATAATCGGCAATCGACCATTAGAATCGGTAGTTGGCCTCGATCGATAATCGGTAATCGGCCATTAGAATCGGTAATCGACTCAACACTTGGATGAACAAGGCCTAATGGAAGGTCACAATGTGGACATTAAACCATCATTGCCCATTAATGTGGACATTTAACCAACATTGCTCCTAAGGAGTGGCCTACATAGGATTAAACATATAGTGGGCCCATGGCCTCAAGTACAATCACGATGGGCTTTACTCATGGGTCATGAATGCATCACCTTGGGCCTCATCAATGGGCCGCAAATATACCACATTGGGCCCCATCAAATGGACGACATGGATACACAATACATACATCACAGCGGGCCTGCACGAATGGACGGCATAGATATACATTACGGTGGGCCGCATACACGGGCCTAATATACATCACTAAGGGCCACAAATACAACTCAATGGACTACGCCAAAAAGGGCCATGAATACTCAACAGGTGGGCCCTGCACCTGGGCCTCAAATACATCGTATAGGCCTCATTACACGGGCCTCAAATACACAATAGGCAAGCCTCAAATATAAATCACAAATGGGCCTTGTACATGCAGCAAGTGGGCCTACTCATCATAATTGGGCCTACCAACGGTCCAGCCAAAGGACGGCCTATATAACATACACATCACAATGGGTCCCACTAGGATGTGGGTGAGAGCTTAGATTACATCTAAAATCATTTCAATAGTGGCAGGTGCAGCATGTGTATCACTATACACTATTACTCTATTGAGCACATGACGCACCAGTGATGATCAACACCGCCCAAACATTGTCCATAGAATTAGCACTGTCTAAACATTGTCCTTGTAAATCAGCACTATCCAAACATTGTCCAACACCGTCCAAACACTCTGGATGGTGTGGAATGAGACATACGTTGAGGTGGGGTCCACGGCACTGTCTAAAGGTGGTCCAGCACCGTCCAGACATCCTGGACAGTGTGGATCAAAATATACATCATGGGGGACCCACAGATTTTGCAGATGTCAAAACAGAGGCCAAATAGCCGGTGGATTCCCACCGTCCAGATGGACCGTGAGATGAAACACCTATACGGTGGGTCCCACAGAATGTGGTGACATCCCACCAGTAGCCATGTAGTTGGTGTGAAGTGCACCAGCCAATCTGTTTCTAACAGGTGGTCCCACATGGGGCCACCATAATTTAATAATAATATTATATTATTGTTATTATTATTATTTTAAACAAATCCCACCAACGTCCAGTTAGATGGACCGCTGGATGAAATACATACATTGGTGTGGCCCACTATGATATGAGCGACGTGAATGTACACCGTACATCATGGTCAAGGCCCACCTGGCCTGCTAACGTCTGTAGTACCAGCTGCATGTGCTGGCCACCGTCCATCAGACGGATCTTCTGTATGAAATCAGATGGACGGTGTGGGATACAGATACATCACGGTGGTCTCCACATGCATGTGGGTCCCGTAGCTGCCATGCAGCATATATAAAATACATATATCGTGGTGTGGTGCCACGTGTGCAACTAGCACGATGTCAAGTGGGCCCCACATCCCATGCAAGGATAGGGGTGGCTTTCATCACAGCAACGACTCACCGTCCAGCAGCTGCTGGACGGTGCAAGATAAGGCCACACATCAAGTAGGCCCCACACGTGTGGCCTACACCACGGTGATAAAACACCAACATCACAGTGCGTCCCACGCATATGGGCGGCAAGGATTCTTCACCCGAGCACGATGGTAGGTCACGTGGATGGGCTCCACAAACCACCACTTTCATAAAGAAAAAAAAATCCAACGTCCAGAAACGCCTGACGGATGGTTTGGAGGTTGCACACGTGTAATGTGTGGGGGCCACAAATGGATGGATGGATGTAAACATATACATCACAGTGTGGCCCACATACGTCAGGGCCCACCGTCCAGATGAATGGTCTGGATGATATACCAGACGTGGTGGGGCCATCAGAGTTTGGTGACGTCATTACACCAGCTCTATAGCTGGTGTGGTAGACCAGCCAATATGCTCCCAGCAACGGGTGGATCCCATGGTTTCAACAGTGGATTTTCACTTTCTACACTGTTTTTCTATGGTGTGGCCCACCTAATCATTAGATCTACTCCATTTCCTGTCCCTAGCCTCAAGATGAGCTTGCCAAATGGATGGACGTAGGGGATAAAACACATGCATCATGGTGAGGTCCTCAGTACCGTCCAGCACCTTGGACGGTGCAAATGAAACAATGCATTAATGTGGGTTCCACCACCTGCACGTGTGACACATGCAGGGTGGGCCCACATCAGGACGGCTAGATGTAACATGTACCTGCTGGTGGGACCCTCAGAGCTTGGTGACATCTACTAAGCAGCTGTATGCTGCAAATGGACGGTTAGATAAAATATATAAATCATGGTGGTTCCATGGTGCTTGTTGGCACCCAGCAAATGAACAGTTTGGGTGGACAGATACATCATGTTGGGGTCCACGTCCTGATGATAGACAGATAGGATAAAATTCATATATCAATGATGGGGTCCACGCTGTGGACGGTGTAAATAAAACTCATACAACACATGGTGGTCCCCACCGTCCAGACCCACTGGACGGTGTGGATCAAAACACACATCATGGTGTGGCCTTCACAGCACCGTCCACACTATCCAGCGCCATCCAAACTGTCTAGACGGTGTGGATCTAGTGGGCCATTCCCATCACAATGGAGAGAGAGGGAGAGAGAGGGAGAGAGAAGCACCCACATTTGATCTTCTTGGACTTTTGCTTCCATCAATGTATGTCAGAGATCCAATGGATGCACTTCAACGGTTGAGATTGACTTAGGATGGTGGAGATGGGAGATAGGAAAGTGGGCCACACTTGCTCTCCATGGAAGCCATGGACGTTGAGTGCTCTCATGGGGCTTAGGAGAAATGAGAGGGAATGAGAGAGATAGAGGTGATGAGAGAGGGGTGATGGGAGAGAGGTATGGGTGTGATTGGTGAAAAGTGAGTGATGGGGGGTACTTTGTGTAAGGGAGTGTTGACTTTAAGGGTTGCTTGGGGATGAGGTGATGTGTACTTGACATATGACATGATTGATGGGATTGATTTGAAAGGTTGTAGAGATTCTCTTGGGATTTTACAAATGTGAGGCGTTTTTCTCGAACTGAACACGGGCCCACATCTCCTGGCCTAGGTATCGCCTTGGCGCGCGGGACGCGGCATCGGAACCGCGGCGACGGTGCGGTCGTCAAGGTACAAGTCTCGAGTTGAGCCGACTCTGAAATACAGGATATGACTCGGAACCGCGCGCAAATGTCAGAAAAGGTGAAAGGTTGCCGAAATTTGACCGGGAGGACCGCGGTGGCATATGAAACAGTACGGGCTAAGATACGGGTCTTACACTTCCCTCATGAAAGAAAGAAAGCATCTAGGCTATAGAAATCATTACATCTAGAGGAGCACCCACCGTTCGATCTTCTTGCTCCTATGAGTTCCTTAGCACCTTAGCTTGGATTTCAATGGAGGAGATGAGAAATGGAGGGTTGAGATGGGAGATGGAGGGGTAGGAAAGTGGGCCACCTTGGAGTTTTTTTTGAAAGGGAGGGAGAGCTCATACGTATGAAATTTTGCTTGGAGAATGAGATGAGAAAATGAGAAAGAGAGAGTGTGTTGTAGAGAGAGATGGGTGATGGATGGATGTGGTGAATGATGGGTGTATAAGAAAATCTTGACTTTTGTGACCATTTGTGTAAGAAAGGCATGGGAGGTGTAAGAGATCCTTGACTTTTGAGACTTTTTGTGTAAGAGAGGTATGGGCTTGTAAGAAAATCTTGACTTTTGCGGTTACTTGGGAATGGGTGAAAGGTGATGTGTACTTGATATGTACTTGACATGTGATGGATTGATGGATTGATGGGATTGATGTGACACCTCGTAGAGATTCTCTTGGATTTCGCAACGCGCGGCATTTTCTTCGTACCGAATATTGGCCCACATCTCTTGACCAGGGTATCGCCTCGGCGCGTAAGTCGCGGCATCGGAACCGCAGCGATGACGCGGTCGTTATGGTAATAGTCTTGGGTTGAGTCGATACGGGTTGACAGCATATGAATCAAGGTCGCACGTAAATATCGGCTAAGGGTCGAAGGTTGCCGAAATTTAACCGGTAAGACCGCGGAAGTCTATAGAACGGTACGGTCTAGGATATGAGGCTTACACGTTCTGCTCAGCTACCCTTGTTTTGCGGATGATGTGATATCGCACAATAGACATCAACTATATCACTGCAAAATTCTCTTCGGATATCTCTGCAGACTTCAAATACATCACACAACTCTCGTAAAATTATGTGTCCCTTTTTTATCAGTTCGAGTAAGAATGGACAAAAATAAAGCACAACACATTATATCGGTAAATCACCACTGTTTCCTATAGTATAGTCCACCGGATACTCAGATTTTCATCATTCTTGGGCTCATGCACTTAAAATATTATGGAAAAATATATGAAAGGTGTAGATATAGAATACATACGTTAAGGCGGGCTCTACAGTAACAGACACACCATCGTGGGTTAGGTCGGGGCCGCACCTAATACGACATGCTATATTATCTGCGAAATAGACTGGGATCTTTACTGCAGTTCTTCAAGCTTTTTAATTTTTAGTAAAAGCCTTTTATCTTTTGTAAAATTAGAAAACGGTCATTTCAAAGGTGAAGTAACTTAAATCCTCTTTCTATTTGCTTTTTTTTTTTTTTTTTTTCTAACTAACATAATCAACCATTGACCATTGTGGAGCCCACATGGTGTTTGTATGATATCTGATCTGTCCAGCATGTGTACCCCACCGTGATTGTTAGACACCCCCAAAATTAAGATGAATCAATCGTCAGGTAGGCCGGCCATTGAAAAAATGAGCACCACCGAAAAACCTCTAAATTCTTGTGGGACCCACCCGATGTTTGGATGGGCCTAATTTTTTAGGATGGTCAGATCCTGATGGTGGGTTGCACCTTTTTTACGGGTTGGACGTAATACACACATCTCCCCTTTTGAAAGCGACGGATGCATGATTAGTGACATGGATGGATCAGATCCAAACCGTCTATTTCGTTGGATGTAATACACACATCTCCCCTTCTGAAAGCAACGGATGCATGATTAGTGACATGGATGGATCAGATCCTAACCGTCTATTTCGTTGTTCCAATAGTGATGGGGCCATGATCCAAAAATTTCAATGTTTGTACCTTTCTTGGCCTCGTACAAATGAATACTAAAATAAAAGCACCAAGGTCTCATATTAAGTGAGAAAATGCCCATTTACTGGATGGTTAATATAGTATAATAAAAGAAAACGGTCATCAACGGTCAATGATTGATCAATCCACAGGATGAATGGTTCAGATCATCGTACAAATAGGCCACGTGTGTGGTACCCAACCTTGGCCCCAGAATACCGTGCCTCCAGAGGTAGGTGGCCGTTTCACTTCACATCACCTTCATGCATACTAAAATAAAACCATCAATGTCTCATATTAAGTGAGAAAATGCTCATTTATTGGATGATTAATATATTATGATAAAAGAAAACGTCCATCAACAGTTAATGATTGATCATTCCACAGGATGAATGGCTCAGATTATCGTACGAATAGGATACGTGTGCGGTACCCCATCGGGAGCCCAAAAATACCGCGCCTCCAGAGGTAGGTAGCCGTTATCACTTCACATCACCACCACGACATTCTCGGCAATTTCTCGGTCCGGCCCGGTAAATTTTGGAAGATTTTCATCTCTTGATGTTTCCCATGCGATATCATTGGAAAATTCCAGTAATAATAAATAATTAAAATTTTATTTTAAATTATTAGGTAATTTAAAAAGAAAAATAGTTATATGAGGTTGACCTCATGAGAACTTACAAAGAGGTCTAGCTGTGTGGGCCCATCCTGATGTGCATTCAACATCTACCTCATCAGTCATATGAAACATCCTATGATAGGCCACGAGATTACAAATCAAGTCAACATATGACTTGTTTGGACTACATTACATACAACAATTAAGGGAGGTTATACTCCAGTAAAAACATTTATAATTATTTATTTGACCCATTGAGACATGGTTTACAAATTCAGTTCACTCATTGCATGTATCTCTGAAATATCAAATTAACTTTCAGCCTCATCTAAAAAATAAATAGAGTGTGCCAAGTGATTTTATATGTTTTAAGTATATTTTTATAAAGTTTTAGTTGATATTACCTACTTAAGTTCCATATGCATCTGATTTTTAGAATATCTTATAACCAAAAGAAGGCCTATCAGATGCACAGTATGAATGTTAGACATATATCACGGTGGGGCCCACACATCTCGGCCTCATGGTAAGTTTCCACGAGACCGACCTCATAGCCAGAACTGTTTTCCATTTAAAAATTGACTATAAAAATATAAAATAAATATTTTAACTTCTAAACAATATCTCAATTAATTGCAAAAATTGAAAAACTAGCGAGAATTTGTATATATCGCGATATTGTCACGATGATCTGGTTTAATCACAATTGCGATATTTTAAAAATCTCGGCGATATTTCCCACTTATGTCTAATCATTTCATCTATTTTGAAGACCGTAAGCTTTAAATCCACCCTCAATAAAAGCTGAAGCAGATATCTAATGGCAGAGATTCGGTGGTTGATACACAGGCTCTAAGAAATTGCCTAAGTCACACATGAATGACTTAAATTAAACCGTCCAGATCGTGGGTCCAGATTTGGATGGCTTGTAGACCAAAAGAATCACTAATCCATTTTACTAACTAGATGATTAATGGAAATTTATTGGACGGTCAGGATGAAGCGTCTTAATCAAATAGATTAATGCCAATAATCAGAGGTTAGAATCATTCAATCAATACAAAGTGGGCCCCACACTTAGTCACGTGTAAGTTTTCTGGATGCCTTCTGCCAGAGTATGAAATACCTACCACAGTTTTAATGGCCGGATGTGCCCGGGAAACATTGGAATAGCTGCACCATGTTACTCGTAATAAAATGACAGCCTTAAGTGAGAAATCCACCGGATCCACTCACGTACTTGGCACGTGACTGACACTTTCTTTGTCCTTTTTTGGCTGGCCTTATTCATAATTTTAATTTTTCATTCCCAAGTCAGGCCGATTGACACCTTAGGATAACACCTGTTTTACCCTTATTGTGGGGTCCACCTTCATGATGTGTTGTATACTTATGCTGTCTACCTGTTTCTCCGACCTATTTTAGAATGTGATTCTAAAAATTGAGTAGATTTAAATCTTAAGTGGACCACACTATAGGAAAAGGCGGTGATTGGGTGTCTCACCGTTAAATTATGAAGGGCTCATTTAAAGATTTTTGCGATGTTTGTTTGGCATCCAACTTCTTGATAATGTCAAGAAGACATGGATGATGGTAAAATACAGCTTGATCCAAAACTTTTGTAGTCAACCAAAAGTTTTTATTGTTATTCATCATTGTTTTTAGTGATATGGTTGGATCTTAAGGTTTGATATGTCATTCAAAAATTAGACGTAAAAACAGAGAAGGTATATAACAAATACATCAAGATGAGCCCCGCATGGAGAGTTAACACCAGCTACGAACATCCAGCCCTTCCAAATGAGGATTATCAAATGTAAAAACCATCCCTGTTTATTTATCAGGTGGGCCACACCATATGCAACAATTTCTAGCAATCAATAAATACTAAGAAATAAATATGAGCACCTAATGAGTAGATCCTTTTTTTAAAAAAAATTTTAACGAGGTGATCCTCATGAAAAGGTCAAAAGATTGAACAGCTTGGATGTCACACACACATGGGTAAACCATAACTTTCAAATGGTTGGTCTGGAGACCTCTCTTCCACACAAGTATATTGTTTTATATGAGGATCCGACAAAGCTCAACCTTATAGTACCCCCCACACACACATATGTATATGTATATATGTAGAGAGAGGTTTGCTCACCAAAGCACCTTTGCACATGTGCCATGGGACTAATTCGAACGGTTCATGTGATGCGGCACCCCATGAAACCTTCAGAGACCAATTTTCACATTAATCTAAAACTTTGGTGTGCCATAAAAAAGAGAGATGCAAATCAATGGAGTAAACTGTTTTCTTTTGCCATGACCCACTAATCAAAGTAAAGGTTAAGCTTTGGGGGGTTTCATAGGGTGCTACATCACATGGACTGTTCAAATTTTAGACTTACATCACAGTTGATGAGTTCCAAAAAAAATTCTCAAGTGAACTTGTGAGAACTGGTGCGCCGCTAAACATTTGGATATATATACACACACTTTGGGTCTAATTGGTGAGTACATATTTATGAACATTAATACTATTTAAAAATATCAAAGTTTTCTTGTAACACACTTATGTTCGATAAATCCAATATATGCCTCACCTAATCATTCACAATGTGTATAGATTTAAATGAATGCATTAATGTATCAATATCATTTAAAATAGGGTCCATAATTTAAATAATTTATGAGTGACTCCATGTCATCCTTCGCAAGTTACAAGTATCAACACCCTCCGGCCTAGTGGCGACGGAAAATTGCACTCCTAATGTCAAATCAAATTAGCTGTCCAAACCTCCCCTTAGTGGACACTTATTGAAATGTGAACATAGGATATTTTTCATTTTAACCGTCAAAATCCCATTTTTCCATTTTGTTCTAACCAGGAGAGTCAATCATTGTGGAGCCCTCCTAGTGTTTGCATGACATTTTATCCATCCAACAAGTGCACCCCAACTTGATTATTAGACACCCCTAGAATCACGATGAATCAATCATGAGGAAGGCCCACCACTGAAAAAAAGAGGACTACCCAGAAACCTCTAAATTTCATGGGACCCACACAATGTTTGGATCTGCTTAATTTTTTTAGGGTGGTCTGGTCATGATCGCTGGGTGCACCTTTTCTACGGGTTAGATGTAACACCCATATCTCCCCTTTTGAAAGCTATGGATGCACGATTCGTGATGCATATGGATTAGATCTAAGCTGCCTATTTCTTTGTTCTAATAGCAGTGGGGATATAATCCAAAACTTACAATGTTTATACAGCTCTAGTCCTCACTAGAGTTGGGCAGAATTCGACCGGAGCCGGCGGATTCAACCCAATTCGAACCAAACCGAAGGCCTAGATCGGTGCGGATCAAGTAAGACTACTTAGATCCGATTGTACATCGGATCATTTTCGGATTGTGGTCAATCCAGATCAATCCAATCTGAAATCCGATTTAACCTAATCCCATCGGTCCTATATATAAGTTTTTTCCATATATTTTTTTACTTTTTACTTTTTACCACCCATCTGTCTACCTGTCCCGAACCGAACAAACCCTAACCCCTCTTTCTCTACCCGAAGGAGGCGCCCTCCCTCTTTCTCTCCTCTCCTCCTTTCTCTCCTTCTTTCTCTCCCGATCTTGATTCAGCCCCGTCCGAATTGACTGGACAAACTCAACTCGATCCGACTCGATTCGGTTTTCCAAACCGAGTTGGACCCGGTTCGAGTCAGGCCAACAAGGATTCAGATCAGATCGAGTCAGCCCTGCTGGAGTCGATCCCGGATCGGATCGAATTCGAGTCAGGTTCTTGAAAAATCGAATCAAGTCGAGTTGGACCCAATCTACTCGGACTCAACTCAATACCCACCTCCAGTCCTTACACAAATGAATACTAAATTAAAACTAGCCGTGTCTCCTATTAAGTGAGAAAGGCCCGTTCATTGGATGGTTAATATAGTATGATAAAAGAAAATGTTTATCTACGGTCAACGGTTGATAGATCAGTCCACAGTATGAATGGTACAGATCATCGTACAAATATGTCACATGTGCGGTACCAATCTAGAGGCACCAAAATGCTGCCTCAAAGGTAGGTTACCGTTATCACTTCTCATCACCACAGTAGTTCTCCGCAATTTCTCAGCCCAGTAGTTTCTCGGGAGATTTTCATTTCTTGTACTTATTACACAGTAGTATAAGTAAATCCTGCACATTATAAAGACTTAAAAAACCATTATAAATTAATAACTAATTTTAAAAATTAAATATAAAAGTAAAAAATGAATAATTTTAACTTCTAATAATTTATCCTTTAAATCGTGATAACTTCGTAATGAATCACAAAAAATACAGAAATTTTTTATATATCAGGATAATAATAGACGGTGATATTGCGATGCAATATTTTTCTAATATACATTTTTCTAGGGGTGCACACGGTTTGGTTCAATTTGGTTTTAGAATAAAATTGAAATTGAACCGTTTCTAACGAGTCCTGGTGAAATAAAATCGAAATTGAACCGTTCATAACGATTTTAAGAGAAGTAGAATCAAAATTAGACAGTTTACACCCTATAAACAAATTGAAACCAGATAGTAAAATACCAGTTCTATTATACGGTTCTAGGATTTATATAATCAAGCCCAATTGCATGATTTATTTTTATAATTCATTCCAATCTTCTCTGCTGAAAATTTTCACAATTACTAATATTGTCATAGTTTGTTTTTATGATCTTTTCTTGTTCCCAAAATGATTTCACTACCAATGTCTATTCTTATTGTGATCCATTTGATAAATGGTCCAACTCTTTATGTTTAAAAATAAAATAAAATTTAAATATTTATTATTTAAGGGGTTCGGTTACAGGGTTTGGTTCTACGGTCTTAGTTCACGGTTCAGTTTGGCTCTATAGAATTCTAAATCGAGAGAATCAAACTGAACAAATCGGTTCTTTGATTCACCTATGCAATTCAAAACCGGACCAAATCATGCAGTCAGATCAGCTCCGGTCCGGTTTACTGGTTCTCATGTTCTATGTGCGGCCCTACTTTCCCCTCACTTTTGTTGAATTGTTTCAGCCACTGGATTTGCCTTGAGTTTTAAATGAACACTTAATAAAAGAGTGAAATAGATATCCAACGGAAGAGTTTGGTCGTTCATACACAGGCTCCAAGAAATTATATAATTCGCACATGAATAACTTAAATTAAACTGTCCAGATCGTGGGTCCAGGTTTGGACGGCTCGTAGACCAAAAGAATCACTGATTCATTTTACTAACAAGATGATTAATGGAAATTTATTGGACGCTCAGGATGAAGCGTCTTAATCAAACAGATTAGTGACATTAATAAGATTGTAATAATTCAATCAATATAAATGTTTTGTTACGACGTGTACAGTGGGCCCCACACGTTATCGTGTGTAAGGCTTTTTTATGCCTACTGCCGGACTCGGATTCGGTAGGGACCCCCTCCAGTAAGGCACTGGTCAGGGTTGGAAAAAGCTGTTTGGGCACATTATGATGTACATATCTTATATCTATACCGTCCATTTGTTTTTTCATATCATTTTATTAAATGAAATGAGCCTAAAGAATGATACTGATCCAAATCTCAGGTGGACCTCACCATAGGAAACGGTTGTTGAGGGTCAAATATTGCATATTAGACCCCAGATATTGTCTGGATTTACGAATATAATACTGTCTAATGGCTCGTTTTCTCATTTTTGTGTGGCAAAGTGATTTTATGAGCATGGATGGAAAAAGGACGTTAAAAGTTGAGATTTAACGACCTGATGACGCCAAAGGCAAGGGACACACTCCAGGGGACCAAGATTGACAAATATACACGGTCAAAAATCCGAGAAAAGTTAGAAATTGAAGCTCAAGTGGCCTGAAGGACGTCCAGAATGCAAGATCACGAGGTTCCCACCATCCGTTCGGCTCGAAACTTCATACGTCGCCTGAGGACCATAAATTAACCGTACATATAAAATTTAAGCCATTGAAGATCTCGGAAAGTGCCTCAACTGATAGATTAGTCCATAAACCGTTGATTCTGAGCCCACTTGATATCTGGAACCGTCTCAAAATTATTATTGACGCCTTAAATGAGGAGTCAAAACAGATGGACGATACAGATTTCTCCAAAATAGTGCAATGGATCCCATATGGAATGAGTGTGTACAGTGCACATGTGCACTAGTCGTGCACCAAACGAGTTAAGTCGGTTAGCAAGACGCTGACCGACTTTCTTCTTAAAAAAAAAAAAAAATCGCACCGCGTAACGCAAGCCGTTGGCCATTTTTGCAGACATTTGTGGGCCCTACCCATTAACTATATGAAAAATCTGACCCGTTCACTGTGTAGAGGGGCTCGAATACTACAAAAATATGCTGACTTTTTGTACCCATGCAAGCACACGTGTGAGATACAGAGGCCACAAAAGGGCTGCTCGGTAGCGTTCAAAACTGATTCTTTTGTGATTTCTTCTCTGGATCACGTCAATGGACGTTCAAAACCACCCATTTTTTACTGAAATTTCGTTCTGAATCTAATAGACGGGGTGGATTTTCTAGAAAATACTTCTGTGGGGCCCACCGATCACAACAGCGAAATGGTGCGAAAGGTTTCGCACATCCGCGAAAACTGACTTTTCCGGACAGTTTTGGCCCACCATCTTTAATCATATGGCAGATCTGAACCGTCTATCATGTAGAGGACCCGAGAAAGTACTAAAGGACGATGTTTCTTTGAAATTTGAGCGAGGAAAGTGGCGTGTTTCATGGTACCGAACTTGGCTGCGAAAATTACACTCTGTGTCCTGCTACAACTCTGTCACTGACTCCAGCCTTCCAGCAACTATAAAAGGAGGTTTTTGAATGTGGGGAGCATTCATTCAAAGTCTTGGGAGGAAGAATAGAGGGCTCGAGCTTGGGTTTCAACGTGGGCAGAGGAGAGAGAGAGGAGCTTGGTTTTTTTCTTTCCCTTTTCTTTTCTTTTTTTTTTTCTCTTTATTTATTTGGATTGAACCCATCCATGGCAGGCTAAAACCTCCTAGCTAGGGCTAAGAGGTGAAGCTTGTAGTGAGATGGGAGATTTGATTTTATTTTAATTTTAATGCATGAATTGACTTTGATTTTAGTTAATTATTATGTGAATATTTTTAGTTCTTAATGGTCTGTTATGACTGAAATTACAATGGGTCTGCGATGCTTTGAATATTTCTATTTTCTTTTCATGTTTATGACGTCAGGACGTCCTGTTGTTCACCATAGTCTCCTGGGCATGGTTGGATGACGGTACCCTTCCTAACTTTCATGCATGTGATTGGGTGGTAATTAGTTTAATTCTGTTGTTTGCCATAGTCTTTTGGGCATGGTTTGGTGATGGAATCCATTCTAATTCATACACCTTTCATCTCTTTGAAAACTAGATCAATGTCAGTTCAGTTAATTTCCATGAAACATGCATAAGATCTCCCTGATCTCTACAAGTGGATCCTCTGAATCCCTAGTTCCCTTCTTCTGATTTCTCTCAAGTTTATATAATTATTTCACCATTATTTCTCAAATTACATTCAGTTTAGATTTCATCTTAATCTAGTTCTAGTTCTGGTTAGTTTTAGATAACGTACAAGTTTCAGTCCCTTGGGATTCGACCTCGGTCTTACCGAGTTATTACTACATCACAACCCTGCACTTGGGGAGTGAACAACGGTGCTGATTGAACTCCCACCACTAAGGACTGCAAATGTTTTGGATGAGACTGATATTTGTTTTTTCCCTTGTTCCAAAGGGTTGGATGGCAAATAAAAATTACAGTCTGCCTTAGGAAGATTTTAACGGTGGGGATTCAATCATGACTGTTTAATGTGATATGGTCCACTCGAGATTTTCATATACCTAATGAGCTTGCAGAATGAATGGATAGCTTGGATAATACACATACATCATGGTTGGGCACAGCCTTTCCAGCACTACCGAAGCGAATCTCCTTCTGCCAAGCACGAAATTTCTGCCCCAAGTTTGCAATAACGGCACCTTTTATTTGTACTAGGATGGGAGCGGATTAGGTGCAACCCTGAACGTGGGTCCCACCTAGATGTATGTATTTTATATCCAAGCAGGTCATCCACTTTTTTCAGATAATTCTGGGTCATTATCTCAAAATTAATGTAGATCCAAATCTCTGGTGTACGAACTATATCACAAGTAAGGGTGTACATTGAGTTGAATTGAGTCGAGCTTGCCTCAGCTCGACTTGGCTCGGCCACTAGCTGACCTTAGCTTGAAATTAGCTTGGCTCGGTTCTCGAGCTTGACTGGTCAGATCGGATCGATTCAGTCAACAGCTTGGGCCAGTTTAAGCCGAGATTGAGCTGAATTTGTCTGTGCAGTATTTTCACAAGCACTTGGACTACACGTTTAAAATTTCACTGTAATTAAGATAGTAGCAATATTTTTATAGGCATTTTATCAAACACTTTCTAAGTAACATAAAAATCAAGAAAAAAAAAAGGTATTGGCTTCATATACATGCTCTCCTTACCACTAGCCACACTTGGTTGGATTATTTCATCAAATACTTGGTGAGCAACATCAATATCAAAGTAACCGAGTTACTGTATTGGTTTGATCTGAATTTAATTCAAGTTGGATTCGATCTAAGTCGAGTCAAACTGATGCTAGCTCAAACATAGCTCAAACTCAAAAAATCAACCCAACTTGGCACGAACTCAACCTCAAACCGAGTTGAATCAAGATCTTTCAAGTTGAATCGAGATCTTTCAAGTTGAATAGAGCCACCTAACCAGCTAGCTCAATCCGTGTGCACCCCTAGTCACAAGGAAATAATGGTAATCAACCATTGGAAAACTTATTATGAACTACAAAGATTTTGAATTAAACTTATATTTATTTTTTTCCTTCATTCAGATCGGTGTGAATTTATCAGCAGGTTGGATGGTAAATTAACATTATGGTAGGCCTTACAAATTTGATGGTGGGAATTCAATCACCACTTTTTCCTATGGTGTGGTCAAACTGAGATCTGGATCTGGTTCATTTTCTTCGAGCATGCCTATAATGATACGAAAAAACGGATAGACAACGTGGATATACAATAAATATATCAAGGTGGTCCCTATGATCAGGGTCGCACCGTCTTCTGTGAGGCCGGCCGCACCTAATCCGCCCCGCCAAAATGAGGAGAGCGATTGCATGTGCCCAAAGCACAGAAGTATATATGTTCCAAGGCTGTGTGGGGCCCACAGATATGTTCCTGACAAATCCACTCAATCCACATGTTTTTAAAGAACACGACAGACAGGATATATTCTAAAAATCAGGCAGATCCGAAAGCTTAAAGAATCACTGCTAATGAAGCAATGGGAATACAATGACCATGATGTTTATATGTCATCCAAACCGTTCATATGGTTATTACCACTCAAATAACCCGTAAGAACAAATACCATCCTGAAACAAAACCTATGTAACCCTGGAATGCGGATTGCGTCCTACCTGCCCGTATCTAGCTGGGAACGGGCAGGAGCTTTGAGTGGCCACCGTGATGTGTGGGTCTTATCCACACCGTCCATTCATTTTTTCGTATCATTTTATAATATAATCCCAAAAATAAGGAAGATCCAAGGCTCAAGTGGACCACACCACAGGAAGCAGCAGTGATAATGATCCTCACTGTTGAAACTTTTCTACCCCCACCGTGATGTTTATTTGCCATCCAACCTATTCATAAACTTACATAGAACTGGATGAAGAGAAAACACAAATATCAGCTCCATCCAAAACTTACGTGGCCCCTACAAAGTTTTCAACGGTAAGAGTTTAATCCCCATTGTGTAGTCCACTTGAGCCTCAGATCTGCCTCATTTTTGTAGTTAGACCTTAAAATTATAAAGAAAAAATGGATGGACGGTGTGGATAAGATCCATACATCAGGGTGGCCACTCAAAGCTCTGGAGACTGGCGTCCCTCTAGAAAATGACTGGCCTGTTGAAATTTAAAAAGTTTTCCAAGGTTTATTTCAAAAATTCACCTACCACCAGTTTCCCTCCAAAATTTCCAACTAAATTCACCTTTGCCTCATTTATGATAAAATATTTCACAGGAAAGCTGATTGCGTGCTGCCCTGCCTAGACAATTATCCGTACAGTCAGGGCTCAGTGGGGCCCACCATAATGTGTGGATTTTTTCTAAGCCGTTCATCCATGTTTTCGGATCATTTTAATATATAAACCAAAAAATAGGCAAATACTAAGAGGAGCACACATGGATTGAATTCCCACCATTAAAAACTTCTCATGAGAGACATAAGCTTAGGATAAATCTTATATTTGTTTTTTATATATCCTTAAGATCCTGTTAACAAGTTGGATGAAGAATAAACATCACAGTAACCCTTAGGAAAGTTTCAAAGGTAAGTTTCATTATCTACGCTGCGGCCTACTTGATCATTCGACGTGCCAACTTTATAGACTCATACCCTAAAGTGATCTGAAAAAATAAATGGACGGTGTGGATAATACCCATACATCATGGTGGGCCCATAGAGCCCTTATGCATTAAGCACGGCAAAATCCAGCGTCCTACCCCACCATGATGTGTTGTTACACCGTCTATCCCCTTTCTTATATCATCTTTAAGGTATGAGTCCAAAAATAAGTCAAATCTCACGCTCAAGTAGACCATACTAAATAGTAAGTTTGGGTTGCATTAAATGCATGCATCACTAAATGTAAAAGTCATCTTTGGTGTTGTCTACCAAAGCTTTAGATTTACTTCATTTCTAGGCTAATACCTTAAAATGATAGGTGAAAAAAAAAAGATGACATGGATAAACAGATACATCATGGGGACCCCCACACATATCTGCATGTTCTCAGCTTTTTTTTTTTTTTTTTTTTTGCCAGCTTGTTAGTACACCCCATTGTCAAATAACACTTCATTGTTAGCCACCCTTATTAGGATCGATACCAAGACCTGAGTGTTGAAACAAGATATCTTTCACTCAATCTAAAGACATGCTAGGATATGACACAATCTGTTTCCTCAGTTTATAGTGAGAGTTGAATTAGAAGGTTTCTTTCCTCTTTCATCTCTCTCATGCCTTTCTTCAACAACTTATGGAAAAAAAAAAAGCTATAATTTTTAACTGAAGTAGTTAAGTATTTTTAAGCCAAAAAATTGTTTATAACTAATTATAAACCAAACTTACTTATCTAAAATAAGTTACTTATTTACTGCTGTAAGTAAAAAAAATAACTTGTTGGGTGGTATCCAAACCGGCCCCAACAGACATCATTCAAGATGACAGCTTCAACTTCAAGTCGAGTGATTCCAAATTATGCCTTAACTACCAAATTCCACTGATTTATTTTTTTATTTCTTATTTAATAAACATATAATCATATATAGTTTTCTTAAACCTTAAATCCACAGTATATTGGCATGTGACTAATGTCTTAAGTTTAGAAAATAACACTAGATTGGTCTTCGCAGCCTAAAACCCCAAGCCTTAGCCCTGGTCCAACTTCAGCCCAACTCTTCATGGGCTAGAGAAGCCTGGACCAGCCCTTACCGTAAATAAAGGATGAGACCAAGCTAAGCCAACGTAGACCGGCCCCTTATAAATTAGAAATTAGTTTTATCAGCCCTGGTCCAACTTCAGCCCAACTCCTCATGGGCTAGAGAAGCCTGGACTAGCCCTTAACCTAAATAAAGGATGAGACCAAGCTAAGCCAATGTAGACCGGCCCCCTATAAATTAGAAATAAGTTATGTGTGTGTGTGTGGTGTCGTTAAATAAGATTATTCATCAACCAAACATATATCCCAACCAATTATTTATTATAGCATAGGCCTAAATTAATTATTATTATATTATTTCCTATCTAAGGTGGGGTCCATAATTGGATGATTCATAAGGGCCTTCATATCACCATGATTTATGTATATTACCCACTCCGTCTGATGTATACCGTGTCACAGATACGTCCCTAGCATGGTTGGGCTAAAAGAAGGTGGACTGTAAATTGACTATAACTTTTGATATGAGCATTGTTACGGGTCGCACAACCTATCAATCTTTACTGAAACGAGTCATCCGAGGTGAACCGACCCACAAAATGGGTCGCATTTGTCCGTTTCATCAGAAACTGTGTGCTTTTAGCTCAAAAATGAATTTTTAGAAAAAAAATACTATTTTTTTGTAATTCTAAATTTTTAAATATTTTCTTATTTTTAAAGTTTTATATTTTCTTCATTTTTAGTAATAATTTGTAATTATGCTAAGACTCTTCTATCAAAGTTTATTTGAAATTTATATTTTTAGAAATTAGGCTTTAGAAGAGTTTTAGTAGAATTATGATTTTTATTAGAGTTAGAAATTTGCTATTTTTGGTAATTACAAATTTTAGTTTTTTTCTATATTAATGATGTAATATCCACATACAGATTATTCAATTATCAATCAATTTCAAATTTTATAGAATTTATTTTTCTATTTTCTTATTATTTTCCTCGTGGATTCGAGAAGTCTTTATGGGGAGTAGAGCTGGGCACAAACCGACCTGATCCGAACCAATCCGAAGGTTTAGATTGGTGCAGTTCGATTTGTATCAGTCAAATCTGACCATTCATCGGATTGAGTTCGGATCGTGGTCAATCCAGACCTGATTGGATCTCCGAACCGATCCGATCCGATCCAGAGTGATTCTTTTGAATATTTATCCTATGAAAAGGTTGGATGACAAATAAACATTAGTAGGGCCTTATAAATTTTTCATCGGTGAAAATCAACACTTCTACTTTTTCATGTGGTATAGTCCACTTGAGCTTTGGATATGCATTAATTTTGGGTTCAACAACTAAAATGATATGGAAAAATGAAAGGATGGTATGGATAAACCATATGCATTCACAATGGGCCCCGATAGAGTTTACTCAATAGATAAGAGCGGGCGTGGATTAGATACCGACAGGTTGAGTAGCGAGACTCGCTACTGAAGTGACGTCACCAAGTTCCGTGGGCCCCACTATGATGTGTGTTTTATATCCATGCCTTCCATCCACTTGGAGAGATCATTTTAGGGCAATATCTAAAGAACGAATTAAATCCAAAGCTCCAGTGGACCCTAGCACAGAAAATAATGGGACAGTGACACCCACCATTAAAAACTTCTAAATGCCATAAAAGTTTTAGATCAAGCTGATATTTGTGTTTTCCCTTCTTTCATGTCTTTTTTAACTTTTGAACAAGTTGGATTTCAAATAAACATTATGGTTGGCCTTAAGATAGTTTCGACTGTGGGAATCACTCTCTCCACTGTTTCCAGTGGTGAGGTCTACTACAGATTTTTGTCTACCTCATTCTTTGGCTCATGCCTTAAAATGATATCTCAAAATGGATGGACGGTGTGGATACAACACATACACCATAGTGGGGCCTACAAACTTGGTGACGTCACTTCAACAGAGGACTCGCTACTCAATGTCTCAACCTATAAGTGTGTAGTCCGTATCCGAGAAGAGCGTACCCAATTTTGTGTGAAAGTGAAACACTCAAACACACCAGCTATACACAGATATGTATTGTGTGAAGACGAGCGCAGATGTACCTCGAGCTCTGAGTTGTACGAACAGCTCAAATGAGATCAAAGTTACAGTGCCCCCACGATGATGTACTTATTATATACATACCAGTTTTCCATTTTTCATGATCATTTTAGTGCATTTGACAAAAAAAAAAAAAGGATCATATCTAAAGCTCAAATGGACTACACCGAAAATAACAACAAGGATAATGATTTTCACTGTTAAAATATTCGTAGGGCCCACCATAACATTTATTTTCCATCTAATCTGTTAATAAGGTTAAAAATACATGGATGAAGAGGACAAAACAAATTTCATATTAATTCGAAACTTCAGTGATCTCCAAAAGGGTTTCAATGGTAAACGTTCAATCCCCCACTGTTTTTTATAGTGTGGTCCAACTGATCTTTAGATCTATCTTATTTTTCGACTCAAGCCTTAAGACTAACTCTCAAAATGGATGAACAGTTTGGATATAACACGTACCTCATAGTTTGACCCACAAACCCAACCCGATCTGAATTGTACGTAACCCGATCCGACTCAGTTTCCCTGACCAAGTCGGACTCGGTTCGGATCATGCCAACCGTGCATCGAATCAGTTTGAGTTAGATGTCCTGGACTCGGTCTCGGATCGAATTGAGTTCGGGTCAACCCATATAGATTTCGAATTGAATCGAGTTAGACCCAATCCGATCCGACTTGGTCTGATGCCCAACTCTAATGAGGAGTCCAGAGAAGTTCCGTGGGTACGGAACAATTACCCCCTAAGGAAGAAGGGTGCTCGACCTCATGTCCTTCCCTGCGTCACCATCCATCCATTTTACTGGATAAATTTAGGGCTTGAGCACAAAAATGAAACATATTCCAAGCTCAAAGCTTAAGAGAACCACGTCATGGGAACTACGTGAATTAAATGTACGTGTGACCTTAAGAATAGGTTGGAAAACATGTAAGACCCGTATCCTAATCCGTACTGTTCCGTCGCTTCCCATGATTCTTCTCGTCGAATTCCGGCAGTTCGTGAACTGTAATCGACATTGTACACGACTGAAAGACGTATCCTATACATTTGAGTCGACTTAATCCGAGACTTGTATCATTGCGACCGCACCGTCGCCGCGGTTCTAACACCGCGACTCATGTACCGATCCGATACCCTGACTAAGAGATGTGAGCCAGCGTTTCTTTCGAGAAAACGCCGCGCGTTTATATTTCTAAGAGAATCTTACAAAGTGTCAAATCAATCCCATCAATCAATAACCCATCAATCACTTTATGTCAAGTACAAGCAACCATACCTCTCTTACATCACCCTTACCTAAAGTCAACTCTCTCCCTCTCTCTCTCTTACACCACCTTACATGTCAAGTACCACTCACATCACTCCATCACTCACCTCACATCCCTCTTACATCTCACCTCTCTATCTCATTTCTCAACACAACCCCAAGCAAGAGAAAGAGGCTCCCACGTCCAAGCCTTCCCATGGAGAGAAAATGTAAGTGTGAGGCCCACTTCCCATCCCAAAACCTCTATCCTAGCCATCCATCTCTCATCTCCACCATCAAAGTGAAGCTCTAGAAGATAGGCGTTCCAACGGACCGAGTAGATCATAAGGTGGGTGCTTCTATAGTCTACTTATTTTTTTTACGATGGGCTAAGTGAGGCCCACCGATCAATGGTGTGGATCTCACTTGGGACGTTAAGATCAGGCCAATGGCCCATCTTGATCATCAAATCATTCCATGATGGGGCCATTCTCCATGGACCCCATTATGATATTTACTTTTCTTGCATTAAGAAGTCATATAGACCGTTCATTTTTTATGGAGAGGGATCTCCACCGTTGATTTTTTATTTAAATGGCCCATATGCAATGAGACCCGTTGATGTATGATTGGATGGTTGAAACGGAGAGCCCATAGTGCCAGGGTCCCTCCATCACGCGTGTCCCACTCTATCTCTCTCTCTCTCCCTCTCTTTTCATTTATTTTATTTCTTTGTGTGTGATGAAACGGCCATGTGGCCCACTTGGATGGAACCCACCATTAGCCATTAAAAGTGGGGGCCCATCTTTTATGCATTACAGTTACACCACCCATCTTGTGGTGGCCCACCTAAACAAAAAAAAAAAGAAAAAAAAAAAGAAGAGAGAAACGTCTAGCGTCTAGACGCTGGACGCCAAGTGGATTAAAAAAAACACAAATATTGGCTTGTTCAAAGCCTTTGGAAGGGACCACTGGTATAGGCCCCACCTCACTCCCTGACTCATTTTAGGCGTTGAGCCGAAAAATGCGTTTGATCAAAGTACCTGGTGGGCCATAGCATCAAAAATTGTATCATTACCATTGAAACCTTTTTAGATTCCTTTTTACACGCTGAAAAATGGCCGATGTTGGTCTTGATGGATAAGTTATGGGCCGTAGAATCTAACGGCTGGTGTGGATTTACTTTGGGTGGGTCACATACATGAAAAACCCCAAAATTTTGGGTTTTCAAAAAAAAAAAAAGAGGGAAATTGAAGCAGCAGAGGTTGCTGCCTCTGCACCCGTCAGACGCGCCAGCGGGCGGACGCCAGCCAGCCCACGACTCCTGCACGTGGGCCCCACCTTATGCTTATTTGTCATCTAAGCCGTCCAAATGGTGAGCCCCCACCTTAAGCGGGTCCCACCCAAAGATCTCCTCGATCCAGATCTCAGGCGGCCCACACCACAAGAAACAGTGTGAATTGAACTCTACCAATGAAATCTCTCTCTAGGCCCACTGGAGTTTTGGATCAAGCTGAAATTTATTTTTACCCTTCCTTCAGGTCTGCGTGACCTAATGGACGGGTTGGATGGCATGTAAACATTATGGGGGGCCCCACATGGGACCCACAGTGAAGTATGTGCCTTAAATCCACCGTCCGCCCGGACGGTGGAGCCCACTGCTGTATATGTATTGTCCACACCGTCCAGCCATTTTTGGGGGGCTACTGGATGGTCAGTGGACCCCCACCCGTATGTTGTATTATAATTAAACCGTCCATTCAATTGGTGGGCCTCTATGTGGACCCACCCCCCTCCATGATGTACGTGTCGCATCTCACCGTCTATCCATTTTGAAAACTCATTTCTTGAGCTAAAAATGAGCCAAATCTATGGTTCAAATGGGCCCACTTTGGTATGTATATAGGGCCCATGTTGATCCATTTATGGCCATTCATTTAGGCCCACCTTGGTGCACATCTAAGGCCATGGGTTTCGGCCCATTTGACATATGTAATGCTCATGAGTTTGGGCCTATTTGACATATGCAATGCCCATGAGATTCAGCCCATTTATTCTATATAAGGCCCACGGGATTCAAGCCCATTTGATACATATTAAAGCCCATGGGATCAAGCCCATTTGATGTGCATGGGGCGCAAATGGAATGGCCCATTGGATATATTTAAAGCTCATGTGTGTAGGCCCACTTTGATGTATTTCATGGCCCATGAGTCATATACCATTGCAATGTACATAAGGCTCCTTGGCGAGGCCCATTAATGCAGTCATTTAAAGAATGTAAGGCTCATGTAATTCGGCCCATTTGATGTATTTATGACCCATGGATCGAGGCCCAACAGATGTCCTTAGGGTCCATTGCAATGTACATTTCTCATGGTTCATGTAATGACATTTATGGCGGGCCATACCTAAGGAACAATGTTGGTTTAACGTCCACATTGTAAGTAAAATGTTGGTTAAATGTCCGCATTGTAACTCTCCTTAGGGCCATTGACAGGCCCATACTTGTTACTATTCATCGCTTTATAACATGCTTAGAATAATCCCATGACTCATACCCATACGCATCATATGTATGCTTGATTTGAGTAATGACTGATCATAGCATATGCCATTGGGCAGACCACTTACGGGACTCGTTATGAGACAGAGTGCCCCACATGATCGCGTTGTACGCGCTGGAGTTCTGCATGATTTGACGTGTGATTCATATATCTTGCATATGTATGACTTGATCACTGCACGCCCTAGCGACATCAGGGCGTGGCCCCCAGGTACATCGTGGATGGCCGTATTGGATACCGAAAATACCTATTCTATCACTGTGGGCACTTAGGATGTCCTTGGATGAAAGTCTCAGAATCTTTTTTTGGTACCAAGAGATGCTTTAACGTCTACGCCGAGTGGATACATGAGCACCTGAGTGCCGAATACCAGTAGGCCGCGTCTCCCATTGTGTCGTGGTCGGTTGGAAAGGGGTGTGGCCTTATCCGCCTGAGTGAGGGGGTTATAAGCTAAGCTGACTTTGACCAGCTCGTAAATGAGTCCGCTATCGACGAGCCAGGTAGGTATTGACAGACTACTGGTCAGGTGGATAGTGAGATCTATTCCGTTTGCTTGACTGTGCAGCTAGGGAGGTGGTAGTCTCTGCGAAGTATATTAGACCCCGGTGATATCCAGAGAGGAATTGTACTGATATATGTACTTGATGAGTACCGACTTGCTTGGATTACATTTCGCATATGACATTCAGCTATGTAGGCCTTGCATTGCATCGATGTAGCCGATGACATTCATATCTTGCATCATGCGTTGCATTACATAGCCTTGGTATGGTTGATTGTATTCATGAACTTACCGCATACTTCCGCATTACTCTGATACTGTACACTTGGCATTTTTCTTGCCCACACACTTACACCACCCTCTAAGCTTTTGTAAGCTTATGCACGATAGTTGTGTGCAGGTAGCGTTGGACAGCAGCAGCGCTGAGGCAGGAGCGCGTATCAGGACCTTTTTGAGCTTTTGATCACCTTGTATTTCCCTTTCCTCATTGTACTTAAGTTTTTGATATAGTAGATATATGGTAATGTTGTTTTGTGACTTGGTTATGCTTGTGGTTATGCTCCATTACATTACAAAAAAAAAAAAATTCATTCTGAAAATCCTCCTTGTAGGATCCGAGGATGGGAATCTGGCATTTGATTGTCATGATCTGAGAATGGGGCACTACGGAGGCTGTCGGCACCGGATTCGGTAATCGGGATTCATGTGAATCCGATTTTTGGGTTTAGGGCGTAACAAAACATATACGCATCAAGGTGAGTTATAGGAAGATTTCAAATGTAAAAAATCATTATTCTGACTATTTTCTGTTGTGTGGTGTGGTGTTTTTTTTTTTTTTACACACCCACACACACCATCACACACTCACACCATAGTGGCATTTCACCACCCATGAGTACTCGAACCCTCAACCAGGTGTTGAAACTCCTTCTCTCTTTTCAAAACTAACACCTAATTTTTTTGTCCTCTCCTTCTCTCTTTACGTGTGATTCCGCCACACCCTTCGTACTTATATGAAATACACTAGGACCATGGATGGGTGGGATGAACTTTCCATCATTGCTCAATGAAATATTACCATTGGATATTTTTCATTTTAACTGTCCAATTTTCCACGATTCAAAGGCTAGGATTGCTCAACGGTTCCCATTAAGTGAGGAGAGGCCCACTTATTAGATGATTAAAATAAAATAATCAAACTAAAATTTTGTTAGGGACCAATCAACAGAAAAGCCCACACTATAGATGGTTCGGATCAGGGTAAACATGTGCCACGTGTGTTAAAAAAATTTGGGAGGCATGAAAATGAGTTGATTTAATTCTCGACAATTTATAGTAATTTCTCGGGATATTTTCATTTCTTAACGGTTTTCACACAGTATTATCAGAAATCTGCTGATAATAAATATTAAAATTTTAATAAATAATTAGAAAAGCTAATATAAAATTACAAAATGAATCATTTTAACTTATAATAATTTATCCTTTAAATCGCCAAAAATTAAAAACTACCGAGAGTTTGTATAAATCACGATATTATCACGAATTATATTATTTAATCACTATTCATTGATAATTCTACGATATTTTTAAAATATCGGTGATATTTTTACAATGCTTTTCACACCTCACCTTTAATCGTTTTTAAAGTGGGACCACACTTTGCGGCGTGTAAGGTTCTTGGAGGAAACGGATTGGCTGATGTACCACACACCAGCTATATAGCTGATGTATATATGTGTTGTGCGAAACCTAGCGAATCCTTGATCTCCGGGTTGTACGAGCGTTTCAAAGGAGATCAAAGTTACATGGCCCCATAATGATGTATTTATTATATCCACACCAATTCATGTATTTTTCGAGATCATTATAGAGCATTAGCTAAAAAATAAATCATATCCAAAGCTCAAATGGACCACACCAACAATAGCAGCAGGAATAATGATTTTCACGATTAAAACATTCATAAGGCCCACCATAATGTTTATTTTCCATCCAATATTTTCATAAGGTCACAAATACCTGGATGAAGAGGAAAAACAAATTTCATTAAAATCTGAAACTTCTGCGACTCCCAAAAGGATTTCAATGGTAGATGTTCAATTCCTCACAGCTTTTTGCAGTACGGTCTACTTGATCTTTAGATACATTTTTTTTTTTGGCTCTAGCCTTAAGACCAGCTCGCAAAATGGATGGACGGTTTAGATATAACACATACCTCACAATGGGATCTATAGAACTTGCATAAGTCAATAAACAACTATATAGCTGGTGTGAGCCAATCCACTTCCTCTCTTGAATGATTTATGCCTGAAGCCGATTGGCTGTTATACCACACACCAATGATATATCTAGTGTGTTGATGTCACCAAGTTCTATGGGTCTCATCATGAGGTATGTGTTATATTCAAATTGTTCATATATTTGGAAAGTTATTCGTAAAGCTTGAGCTGAAAATTAAAACAGATCTAAAGATTAAGTGGACCACACTACAAAAAGTAATAGGGATTGAAAGCATACCATTGGAACCCTTTTGGGGGTCACAGAAGCTTTGTATCAATATGATATTTGTTTTTACACTTTATCTAGGTCTTTGTGACCTAATGAACAGATTGGATGGAAAATAAATGTTATAGTGGGCCCTTTGAATCTTTTAATGGTGAAAATCATTCTCCTTGTTGCTATTTGTGATGTGGTCCATTTGAGATTTGGATATGATTAATTTTTTGGCTTGTGCTCTACAATAATCTCAAAAACTGGATGAGCAGTATGAGTATAATAAATACATTATTTTGGGGCCACATAACTTTAATCTCCTTTGAATCGTTGGTACAACTCGAGCTCGAGGAGTATAAGCACAGCGCTCGTCTTCGCACGACATGTACCCAGCTCAGCCAATCAGCTTCTGTTTCTGCCCAGTACCTCTAGTTTTATGGAAGCGGATTATGTACTAACTTAGCGCCACAAAGCGTATGGAGTAAACTATGTGGGACCTGCAGTGATGTATATGTCTTATCCCCATTATCCATCCGTTTTAGCAGCTCATTTTAAGGAATGATTCAAAATTTTAAGTATATAAATCTAAAGTGAACCACACCATAGGAAATAGTTTTAATTAAATATTTATTGCTGAAAACTTCTTAGCAGCCTAGAAATTTCAAATCAAGTTGATATTATTGTTGTCCCTTCATCTATATCTGTATAACCTTATGAACACGTTGGATGTCAAATAAAAATCACTGTGGACACTATTTAATTATTAGTGTAGTCCACCAGAGTAGCAAATCTGCCTCATTTGGGTTTGATGACTTAAAATAATATGAAAAAAATGAATGAACGGCTTTGATAAAACCCATAACCACAGTAGGTCCCGTGGACCCCATGTCAGGACTGATTGGGTCCAGGCGGGGGTAGGTTACTCTAAGCCGATTGACTAGTGTAGCATACAGCAACTATACAGCTGGTGTATTGACATCGACAGTAAGCTATGTGGGTCACATCATAAGGCATATGTTATATCCAAACCATCCATTCATTTTGTGAGCTTGTACTACGGTTTGAGACAAAAACTAAGGCAGATATAACGATCTAGTAAACTAAACTGCAAAAGGCAGTGGGGGATTGAACATTTACCATTGAAACCATTTTGGGGGTTATAGAAGTTTCGACCAATATGAAATTTGTTTTTTCTTTTTATCCAGGTATTTTTAACCTTATGAATAGATTCGATGGAAAATAAACATTATAGTGGGTCCTTTGAATTTTTTAACGGTGAAAATCATCATCCTTACAACTATTTTTGGTGTGATCCATTTGAGCTTTCAATATGATTCATGTTTTTGGCTAATGCTCTAAAATGATCTCAAAAAAAATAAAAATGAAAGAATAGTGTGGATATAATAAATACATCATCATGGGTCCATTTAATATATTCATGAATGCTTATTTACACCCGCTATATAGTTGGTATGTGGTGATGTATTCATGTCAGCAAATTTTGTGAGTTCCATCATGAGGTATATGTTATATCCAAGTTGTTTATCCATTTGGTGAGCTCTTTTTAAGGCTTCAGTCGAAAAATAAGATAGATATAAAGATTAAATCGACTACACCACAAAAAGTAGTGAAGGATTAAATGTCTATCATTGAAACCCTTTTGGGGTTACAGTAGTTTCGAATTAATATGAAATTTGTTTTTCCTTTTTATCCATGTAAATTAATATGAAATTTGTTTTTCCTTTTTATCCATGTATTTGTGATCTTATTAATAGATTTGGTAGAAAATAAATGTTATGGTGGACTCTATAAATTTTTAATGGTGAAAATCATTATCATCTTTGTTATTTTTAGTGCAGCTCATTTAAGCTTATGGTTTATTTTTTATCTAATGCTCTGAAATGATACGAAAGGTTAAATAAATTGGTGTAGATATAATAAATACATCATTGTAGAGCCCAAGTAACTTTGATATCCTTTGAACCAGTCGTAGGCATCAGTTCGCTTCTACGCACGACACGTATTTATATCAGGTAGAATGCTGGCGCGCTCTACACCTGCCAATTCGCTTCCCAATCCATCCGTCTGGGCAGCCTGACGTGACCTTAAAAGCATTAGAATAACTGCATGCCATCATATACGGACGTGGATTACATCAGGGCTACGTGGGCACACCATGATATAAGTATTTTATCTATGCCATTCAATGCTCTTTTTTCCGATAATCACACCCACCGTTTAAACATTTTAAAAGGCCAACGCGATATTTTATTTTTACCATCAAACGTATTCGTGATGTCATGTAAAAGTGTGGAGGAGGTGAAAACAAAAATATCAGCTTCATCCTAAATTTCTCCGGCTCCGAGGAAGTTTTTAACGGTGGACGTTCAATTCTCACTTTGTGGTTCAGTTAAGCATTGAATCTATCTCATTTTTTGGTTTGCATATTAAAATTATCTGAAAAATACGTTTAACCGCATGGATAAAACACACCATGGTGGCCCCACAGAGCCATGCGTAAGACGCAATCCGCGTCCATAATATACGTACGCGGACTGCATCCTACCCCGCAGGGAACAGGCAGCAGCTTTGATGCCACCGTGATGTACGGGTCTAATCCACACCGTGTATCCATTTTTTAGTATCATTTTACAGGATAACTCTAAAAAATGAGTCATATCCAAGTCTTAAGTGGACCACACCATGAAGAAAGTGGTGATGATAGTTCTCACCGTTGAAACTTTTTTAGGGCCCACCGTAATTAAGAAAGTTACGTAGGCCGGGATGAAGAGAAAAAACAAATATCAGCTCCATTCAAAACTTCTATGGCCCCAAGAAGCTTTCAACTGTAAGAGTTATTCCATAATACGATAAGAAAAAAATGGATGGAAAGGGTGAATAAGGCCATATATCACAGTATCCACTCAAAGCTCCTGACCGTTGCCACCTAGAGACGGTCGGAGGTAGGACGCAATCCGCATCCAGCCGGATGTGACCCTCAAAGCATTGGAATAACTGCAGCCCATCGTACACGAGAACGGATTAGGTGAGACCCCGGACTCAGCCACGAGGGTGCGGCCCTTACGGTGGGTCTACTGTAGGGCCCACCTTGATGTATTATCATGTATCTATACCATTTATTCATTTTTTTTCATATCATTTTACATCCTTATCTAAAAAATGAAGCAAATCCAACTTTCAGGTGGACCATGACATAAAAAATAGTAGTAATTGACTATTCTACTGTTAAAAACTTCTTAGGGCTTCCCTTAATGTTTTTGTACTGTTTTTTTACCATCCAATCCGTTGATAATGTCACATAAGAATGGATGAAGGGGAAAAACAAATATCAGCTTGATCCAAAACTTTTATGGTCTATTAATAATCAATCACCTCCGTTTCTTATGGTATGGTCCACCTGATGAATGGATATGCTTCTTTTTGGGTATAATTCCGTGAAATGATCCAGAAAAACTGATAGACGTAGTGGATACATAATACATACATCAAGGTGGGCCCCACAGGGTCGTACTATCTTGGGTGAGAAAGGGGTCTCAACCAATCTGCTCTCATCACATACGGCACGTGACTGATATTTGATCAGCCAAAGTACATGTTGTAATTTTAGAAGAGTTTTAAATTTTTGTTTGAATAATTTTTGGACCACCACTTTCCCTCCAAAATTTCATACTAAGTTATTTTCTATGTTTGTGTTGCCCTGCTTTATTTTTAGTCCACATAAAAAAATTATAATTTATTAAAATGGCCTATAAATGAGAGTTGAATTGCAATTCACATGCTTTTAAGAGACATGAATTAATGTGTTTACTATTTCTTTGTAATGTGCAAATGTGGAGGTGGGCCCGGGCCACATGTGTTAGAGTGTAGGCATGCGTGAATGCATAATCTATCTTATAGTTACACCCATTTAAACCCTAGTCAGTGGACTAATGATCTATTTAAGGACTTCTCTTACACCAATTTTATAACACAATTACATTAGCTCTTCTTCAGATTTCATTTCAGTAGCAGTCGTATCCTCCTAAGGGATGAGTATTTAATATTCTAATTTCATTGAGCAATATCTTTCAAAGAAAATAGATTCAATTTCAAGTTGAGTGATTTGAAATCATATTTTAACTATCAAATTTCAATAAATAATTTTTTCTTTTCTTTCTTTCTTTTTTTTTTTCCTTTTTTTTTTAAAAAAATCAATATATAATCTTATATAGCTTCCAAACCCAAAATCCATCCTACATTGGCATGCAACCGATGATTTATGTTTAGAAAGCCCAACCTCAACCCAATTTTACATGGGCTAAAAAAGTCTTGGACTAGCCCAAACCTTATTAGAAAAGATTAGGTGAGATGAGATTCAAAAAATATAATTATTACATATGACAATGATTGTCCCTTATTGCCATGGGACAAGCTAAAAGTCATGTTATGTTTGTGTAACGGTGGCACTCACTATTTGGTTTGTTGTCCATTGAATAAATATACCCACCATCATTTGGAACCATTGAGAATAACACATGTGTGTTATATCCACACCATTCATCTGTTTTGCAACCTTATTTTATGACATGGGCCTAAAAATGAGACAAATCTAGAACTTATGTGGACTGCAACTAGGGGTGTGCTTCGAGTCGAACTGAGTAAAGACTTAGCCTTTAGGGCCATTTACACTAATTTTTAGGTCTAGTATAGTAAAGACTTAGCCTTTAGGGCCATTTACACTAATTTTGACATTATAAAAAGACCTTCTTTTGGACACCCCTCTCCCCAAACGATTTTTGCCCTAGGGAAAGAAAGAAAGAAAGAAAAAGAGAGAGAAAGAGAAAGAGAGGAAGAAAGAGTGAAAGAGAGACTGAAGGAGAGCTAAGGTGGACCTTGGATCAAGGTGGGGCCCAAGGGAAGCAACCCCCACAACTTTCTACCTCTCCTCTAAGAAGAAACCCTCCTCCATAACCTTAACAATCGTCCATGGGTTGTCTAAGTAAGATCTTTCACCCCTTCTTCTTAAAAATCCATGTATTAATAAGAGATTGACTTGAAATTCTAACATGCAAGAGCTTGTTTTAGGGATTTCGGCCGATCGACCGCAAGCCCTTAATCCTAGGTCATTTTTCAAATCTCCAACGATCCATAGGTGTGGACTATTGCTCTTAGGTGGCATAGCACCAATTTTATTATGAGTTTAATAATTTTAATTGCTTGGATGCTATAATTGGAGAATCTAGAGAAATCCTAAGAATTATATGTCGGTATGGAATTGTATGTTTGATTCTCTCATGATGTGTTCTTGCCTCTAACATGATTTTGTGTATGATTAATTACATGTTCATGCCTTGTTTGTTTTTTCATATGTTGTTGTTTCATAGTATGCATGATCACCTTACTCTTGAGTATGTGATTTCTTGAGATGGAGGAAGTGCTTAACTTCCTCATACACACACACACACACACACACACACACACCTCACATGCACTTGTTTCATGACATGGTTTGGCTTCCTTGTTATGAGAATTGAAATTGTATGTTGGGATGCACGAGAATATGGAATTGCTTAGGCTAGATGATACTTGGTAGACGACATGCTATGAATCATTATTCATACCCTTGGATCGGTCAGGAACATGAGGAGAGCGAAGGTGGTTCCGTCGGTAGGACGGCCTCGAGGCTAACCCTTGAATTTGGGTGAGCACGTGTGGGTGGCAGTAGTTAGACTACATGGGTTGCTTACACCCAATGTCAATCCGTCACATACTTGCCTAGATTTGTGCGGCCTAGCCTATTGTCTGACCGACTCTGTCTGTTAACCCTGTATGCTCACATATGTATGGAACCTTAACCACCCTACAACCGTTGTAGCACATTAATAACTCACTTGAAATTGGTACACAGCCTCGTGAGCCAGGTATGGTGGAATGAGACACTGTGTCTGAGCTGTCGGCCTATGTTGGAGTGTCGCGCCTCCCCGTAGTGACCGCGAGTGATCCCTTTCTCTTGGCACTCCTCATGTGCTTGAAGTCGGGGATGAGGAACCTGACGAGATCATGGACCACGAGATCTCGGCCTCACGCATTGGGGGGTCTTGGCCTCGCAGCCCGTTTAGGGCATTGATACGTGGGGTGTATCGGTTTCTCAAACCTGCTAGATGAATGGACTTAATTAATAACTCGGCTAACATGATCGCATTGCATCGCATTAATTAGGATGGCGACTCAGAAGTCGAGGTCGCTTTGAGGGAGTGCTGACATATGCGATCGTTAGATGGAGTCACTCGATGGAGTGTTGTGGCGAGGGCATGCATCATATCATTCTGCATGCATGCATTTTAAATAAGAATTGATATGTATTATTGATTATCTGCTTTTCATTTAGTTCATATTATAATTGATGCATGTTAAAACTTAAGACTAATATCACCCACTGATTTGATCACTCATTCCCACTCTGGAATGATGTTTTAAAACACCAACCAGACTCTTCAATAATTGCAGGTGACGTAGGGTGTGAGGGCATTGGTGACACGAGCCTCAAGGAGGAGGACGAGTTCTCCTACTTCCAGTTGATGGGCGGTTCTTCATCAGCTTAGGAGACGAGATTATGGGGTGTTGAGTCGTGGGCTTAGCGCACCATTCTTTTGGACATAGGATTCTCCCATGAATTTTGTTAGGCAATGCCTTGGGCGACCCCTTTTTTTTATTCTTTTGGACTTGTACATATATATATATCTCTTTCACTTCAGCAGACTAGTTGTGGTTGCATTTCATACTTCAAGTAATTTCAGATTGCGCGTTTAAACTTGATTAATCATAAAATCATAAAATTGATCATAAGTGACACTTGGAAACTTGGGAGTCGAACGTATGCACGACCCCCGATTTTCAGGGCGTTACAGTGTCCCACTTGGATGATGGGCCAGCCCAAGTTTCAATCGCATCCAAAACTCAAATGGGCTCTACCAAATACTTTGATATGTCTTAGGCATGTCTTCACATGGTTTTTTGGGCTTGTGAGGTTCCAAGGGTTGCTACATCATGTTGACCGTTTAAATTTTGTGCCTAAGACACGTGGGCAAAGGTGCTCACTGGTACTCAGGAAAGAAAGTGCGTGGGTGAGCATGAGAGAGAGAGGAATGCTCACCTGCGCATCCTCTTACATGAGCACCAGTGAACACCTTTGCACATGTGTCATGTGCATAAAATCTAAATGGTCCATGTGATGCGGCACCCCTTGAAACGTTATGGGCCCACTTTTCAACTTGATCCAGAACTCTAGTGAGCCATAGCAAAGTTATGCAAATTAAGGGAGGAGACTGTTTCCTTTTGCTAGGGCCCACCAGAGTTTTGTATCTGGCTTAAAATTGGGCTTATGCTCTTCTTGTTGCATCTTCTTCCTTCTCTCCTCTTCTCTTTTCCTATATCGCACCAAAGATACCTAAATATCACTACTCCAAATTCTTGAAGACTTTTGAAGATTCCTTTAATATTTTTATAGCTCTTCACTTGTGAATGAATAGAATGAGAGAGAAGATGGATATATATAGGCCTCAAACATATATAAATTGCAGATGGTGTAGCCTACTTTAGTTCAGAATACAACTACTTTTTTTGGATATCCCATAACCTAAAGGGGACCCACCAAATACATGGTGTGGATGTCTGTTACACACACATATATATTAGTGAGTTGCGCACAAGTTCTTACAAAATCTCGTGAGAATTTTTTGAGAACTCATCACACATGATGTGATCTCAAAATTTGAACGGTCCATGTGATGCAGCACCCCATGAAACCCCCATGGCCTAACTTTTACCCAAATTTAAAACCTTGGTGCGCCATGGTAAAAGAAAACAATTTACTCACTTAATTTGCATCTCTCTTTGTTACGGCCCACCAGAGTTTCGAATCTGATGTAGAGCGGGTCGTGGACAATTTCATGGCTAAGATGGATCAGAAAAGGCACGGTCGGCGACAGAAGTGATCCAGACCATCGGACCTTAGATCGAGCATATCTCACAATCCGGAATGAGTTATCCGACGTAAAATATATGATTTTGGGGTAGAACGAGCTACTTTAGCCAACCAACCCGCTACGCCGGGTTGCGCAGCCCGGATTTGCGAAAAACCCCCTGATCGACGGTCATTTCCTCGTTTTAATTTTGTTTTTACTATAAATAGTAAGTTTTAGTTTGAGTATAACTTTTCATCCGTTGGGCTTTAGGAGTTGTGTCCAACATGAAAAGTGCTTAGGATAATTAGGAGAACGGTTTGTTGAAGCCAAATAGGACACTTACTATTTTTGGCCGAAAACCTTGCGCACTAGTAGACATCGTGACCGTCTATAAATAGTAAGTTTACTATTTATAGTAAGTTGCGAATTCTAGAAGTTTTAGTTGTAGTATGAGTCTGATTTCTTTCATGTTGCTTGGTTCCCTTATTTAAAGGGGTGTAAACTCGTTTTTAATTATTCATCAATCAATTTCGAATTTATTAGAATTATTTCTATTTTCCTGCTTTCTTTCCTCGTGGATTCGAGAAGTCTCTGTGAGGAGTCCAGAGAAGCTCCGTGGATTCGGGTAGTTATCCTTGAGGAAGACGGTGATCGACCTCATCACGTTCATCCCTGCGTCAATTTGGTATCAGAGCGAGGTTTTTCCTCGGGCCGATGACAAATAATGAAGGTATGAATTAAAATCCTGTGGACGGTGATCCAGGGATTCGTTATCTTTTGGAAAGAATGGAAGCTTTCCACCGGGAGAGTCAGTTGACCATGCAAGGGCTGCAGGCAACCCTCAACCGTATTGCGGATGCACTGATTCCGCCTCGAGCTCAAAGTGATGCTCAACCACCTATGGCCGCTGTACGACACAATCCCAATTTTTGCAAGGCACCATCAGATGATGGTTCATCACAGGCCACCACTTCGATTATGAGGAAGCCGTTATACATGCCAAAGGTAGAGATAGAATTAGAGAGAGACAACATCTTTCGAACAAGGTGCACTGCATACAAAAAAGTCTGCAATGTGATCATCGATGTAAGGAACGATAAGAATTTCGTGTCAAAAATAATGGTGGAGAAGCTACAACTGAAAACAGAAAGACACCCATCTCCATACACGATTGAATGGATCAAAGAGATCAACAAAACAGAGGTAACTGAACAATGCACTATCTCGTTTTCAATTGGTAAACATTATAAGGATCAGATACTTTGTGACGTGGTTGACATGGAAGCCTGCCATATGCTACTCGGTCGACCCTGGCAGTCGGACCGTGATGCGACCCATCGGGGGCGAGACAATGTCTACATATTCGTCAAGGATAGTCGAAAAATAATCCTTGCGCCTATGGCACCAGAGAACCACCCTGAAGCCTCTAAAGTGGAGGGGAGTTCTCTCTTGACCATTCGGGATTTCATAGAGGAGTCCAAGGAAACCGGTGAGGTATATGCCATAGTGGTGAAGGGCGAGAAGGAGGAACCCTCAAACTTCCCTCCAAGCTTAAGACTGTTACTAAACGAATTCAAAGAAGTCTGGCCTGAAGATTTACCTGATGGATTGCCCCCCATGAGAGACATCCAACATCACATAGACCTCGTTCCTGGGGCTAGTCTGCCCAATCGCCCTCATTATCGGATGAGTCCGAAGGAGTGTGAGATACTTCAGGGACAAGTGGAGGAATTGATCCGTAAGGGTCTATTGAGAGAGAGCATGAGCCCATGTGCTGTACCAGCATTATTAACTCCAAAAAAAGATGAAAGCTGGCGCATGTGTGTCGACAGCCGAGCAATTAACAAAATTACTATTAAATATCGGTTTCCAATACCACGGTTGGACGACATGCTCGATATGTTAGAAGGGGCTAAAGTGTTCTCTAAACTCGATCTAAAGAGTGGGTACCATCAGATTCGTATTCGACCCGGCGATGAATGGAAAACGGCATTCAAGACAAAGGAAGGGTTATATGAGTGGCTAGTCATGCCTTTCAGCCTATCGAACGCACCAAGTACTTTTATGCATTTGATGAATCAAGTTTTAAAACCGTTCACTGGCCGATTTGTGGTAGTATATTTTGATGACATATTGATATATAGCCAGGATGAGGCGGAGCATAAGAAACATCTCAGGCAGGTGCTGCAGGTCCTACAAGATAACAAGTTGTACCTCAACTTGAAAAAGTGTAGTTTTTTAACTAACAGCCTGTTGTTTTTAGGATTTGTTGTAACGTCCACAGGAATTCGGGTGGACAATGAAAAGGTGCGAGCTATTAGGGAATGGCCGACCCCGACAAACATTCATGAGGTGAGGAGTTTTCACGGACTGGCGACTTTCTATCGTCGATTTGTGCGAGATTTTAACACCATAGTCGCGCCAATAACGGACTGCATGAAAAAAGGGCCGTTCCAGTGGACCAATAAAGCTGATAAGAGCTTTCATGAGATCAAGCATCGTTTGTCTACAACACCGATCTTGGTGCTTCCTAATTTTGATAAATTATTTGAGGTGGAGTGTGACGCTTCATATGCTGGAATAGGAGGAGTATTATCACAGGAAGGTAGGCCGGTAGCCTTCTATAGCGAGAAGCTCAGTGAAGCCCGAAAGAAGTGGTCGACTTACGAGCTTGAGTTGTACGCAGTTGTTCAGGCGCTGCGACATTGGCGGCATTATCTGATTCAGAGGGAGTTTGTTCTGTACACCGACCATCAGGCATTAAAGTTTATTAATAGTCAGACTAACGTGAATCGTGTGCATGCTAGATGGGTTGCGTTTTTACAGGAATTTACGTTTGTTCTGAAGCATAAGTCAGGTCAGCAGAATAAGGTAGCTGATGCACTTAGCCGTCGTGCGTCACTACGTGTTACGGTGAGCAATGAGGTGGTCGGCTTTGACTGTCTCAAGGAGCTATATGCCGAGGATGAAGACTTCAAAGATTCCTGGTTGAAGTGCCAAGAAGGTCACCCCAGTGACTTTCATATACAGGATGGTTTTCTCTTCAAAGGGAATCGATTGTGCATCCCCCAAAGTTCTCTAAGGGAGCAGATTATTCAGGAACTACATGGAGGTGGCCTCGGTGGACACCTTGGGCGAGACAAGACGCGAGCTCTTGTGGAAGAGCGGTATTACTGGCCGCAATTAGTACGTGATGTGGGAAGAGCCGTACAACGTTGTCATACTTGTCAGACCTCCAAGGGACAATCTCAGAATACGGGCCTCTACACCCCGTTACCTGTGCCTGACGGTCCTTGGGAGGATTTATCAATGGACTTCGTACTTGGTCTTCCACGAACACAGCGCGACATGGATTCGGTGTTCGTAGTGGTCGATCGTTTCTCCAAGATGGCGCACTTTATCCCATGCAAGAAGACCCTTGATGCAACACATGTGGCGAATTTATTCTTCAGGGAGGTCGTACGGCTACACGGGGTCCCTAAGACTATTACTTCTGATCGTGACACGAAGTTCATTAGCCACTTTTGGCGGACTTTGTGGACTCGATTCGATACACGACTTCAATTCAGCAGTGCTTACCACCCACAGACTGATGGGCAGACCGAAGTTGTGAATCGTACTTTGGGAAACCTCCTTCGATGTATTTCAGGAGAGAAACCGAAGCAGTGGGATTTGGCCTTGTCTCAAGCGGAGTTTGCATTCAACAATATGGTGAACCGCTCGATAGGAAAATCTCCGTTCCAGGTTATTTACGGACGAGTACCTCGCCACACACTAGACTTGGTCCCTCTGCCCAAGCTCCCAGGCATGAGTATTGCAGCAGAACATATGGCAGACAGGATCATGGGTATTTATGCGGAGGTGCAGACTAAGGTACATGCCTCGAACGAAAAGTACAAGGAACAAGCGGACAAGCATCGTCGACAAAAGGTGTTCGAGGTGGGCGACCAGGTAATGGTCCATTTGCGAAAAGAAAGATTTCCGACCGGGATGTACAACAAGCTGAAGAATAAGAAGATTGGACCGGTACCGATCATCCGAAAGATCAATGACAATGCTTATGTTGTTGATCTTCCAGATGACATGGTGATCTCACGGACTTTCAACGTTGCGGACCTGACCGAGTATCATGAACCAGCGCAGGAGGAGAACTCGAGGACGAGTTCTTTTCAAGTGGAGGGGACTGATGTAGAGCGGGTCGCGGACAATTTCATGGCTAAGATGGATCAGAAAAGGCACGGTCGGCGACAGAAGTGATCCGGACCATCGGACCTTAGATCGGGCGTATCTCACAATCCGGAATGAGTTATCCGACGTAAAATATATGATTTTGGGGTAGAACGAGCTACTTTAGCCAACCAACCCCGCTACGCCGGGTTGCGCAGCCCGGATTTGCGAAAAACCCCCTGATCGACGGTCGTTTCCTCGTTTTAATTTTGTTTTTACTATAAATAGTAAGTTTTAGTTTGAGTATAACTTTTCATCCGTTGGGCTTTAGGAGTTGTGTCCAACATGAAAAGTGCTTAGGATAATTAGGAGAACGGTTCGTTGAAGCCAAATAGGACACTTACTATTTTTGGCCGAAAACCTTGCGCACTAGTAGACATCGTGACCGTCTATAAATAGTAAGTTTACTATTTATAGTAAGTTGCGAATTCTAGAAGTTTTAGTTGTAGTATGAGTCTGATTTCTTTCATGTTGCTTGGTTCCCTTATTTAAAGGGGTGTAAACTCGTTTTTAATTATTCATCAATCAATTTCGAATTTATTAGAATTATTTCTATTTTCCTGCTTTCTTTCCTCGTGAATTCGAGAAGTCTCTGTGAGGAGTCCAGAGAAGCTCCGTGGATTCGGAGTAGTTATCCTTGAGGAAGACGGTGATCGACCTCATCACGTTCATCCCTGCGTCAGAATCAAGGTGAAAATTTTCTCATAAGGGTTTCATGGGTGCCACATCACATGGATTGTTTGGATGTTAAGCCCATGACATATGTGCAAAGGTGCACACATGCGCAGGTGAGCATGCCTCCGTATTCACACACGAAACTTTAAAATTTTTCATAATATTAAAGTTTTCTCGTGAGACGCATAAATATTTTAAATCATTTATCAACCAAGTATGGACCTTAATTAATTTACTAATGTATTGCTCATTATCTAAGGTGGGGTCCACCTCTTAGATGCTTCATGAGTGCCTCTGTATCACCATCCATCACATTTTACCAAAGTAATAAAGTTTTAACACAGAGATTTTATAATGTTCATTAGTTCATTACTAACGCCTATTTCTACTGCATTTTAACATGAATAGGTGCTAGACATTAGAACAAGATAAATCTTAAATATTTTAAGAACATGATAAAACATTTTAATTAAAATCAAGGATTTTTAGAAGGTTGAAAATGTAGCTCATCAACGGCGTAGATTTCACCCACAAAAGCTGCTGAACGGCTTATATTTTACCTCATATACCAACTCTCTTTCTTAAAGTATCACCCCCTTTTTGGGTGCCCTACTTCCTTCCTCACGTGTGCTTTTGCCACACCATCATTGCTCTATGAAATATGGCCATTGGATGGATGTTTTTCATTTTAACCTTCCAATTTTCCATGGATCAGAGGGACCACCTGTTGGGGCCCACCTGAGTTTTAACCATCTAATGAGTGAGGAGAGGCCCACTCATTAGATGGTTAAAATAACATAATCAAACTAAATTTGGTTAGGGACCAATCAACAATTATATGCCACGTGTGTTACAAAATCTGGAGGGGCGAAAATGAGATGATTTTATCCCACATGAAAGTTTCCAAGTAATTTCTATGTGCAAGTGTATCATCCATCACACTCTGCCCGAGTATAAAGTTATTCTCTTGATTATAATATAAGGTGCCTCCCATAGGTAATTCATTGGTACACACGCAGCACCCGTGGACTAGATCCAAACCATTGGTTTTATGAATTAGTTACTAGATGGACCATATTTCAAAAGCCACACTGTTTGGACCATCATAACCATTCAAACAATAGCATGCAGATGGACGCTAAAAGAAAAAAAGTAAAGGTTCACGTGATCAGAAAAAAAACAGTTCCATTTATTAGATGGTTGGGATAATCCTGAGAAAAAAAGCTAGTACTAGCCAATCAGTGGCTGTATCCAAAGGATGCCCAGTTCGGATCAACATAAACATGTACCATCATGTATGGCCCACGATCTGGACGGTTGAAAATGTGCCTCGGGAGGCGGTGGACCAGCTCCCGTACACGAGACGCTCAATTTTTATGCTGTGGTTTGGCTAGTGGTCGGTCCTATGTGGACTCCACCATGATGTATGTGTTTTATCCACGCCGTCCATCCATTTTGAAATATAATTTTAGGGCTTGATCTCAAAAATGAGGTAGATGCAATCTCAAGTGCACCACACCATGGGAAAACAGCTGTGATTGAATGTCCACCATTAAAAACCTCCTAGGCCATGCTCTAATGGATATTTGACATCTAACCAGTTGATCCAAAACTTTAGTGGCCCCAAGACGTTTTAAATTGTGGGCGTTCAATCATAAAATGATCTAAAAAAATGGGTGGACGGCATGGATGAAACACAAACATTATGATGCCCACAGAGCACCCACCACTAGCCAAGGGTGAGTAGTTTCTGGAATGATGGGGAGTTAGGTATGATTTCCGGCGGTGATTTTACTTCAAAGTCAAAGGAGGTATATGAGAACACTGTCAATAAAATGTACCACTGCTGCAAAAATGCCAATCTAATGCACTGTCGAAGTACAATTATTTTCTATACGTGGTACCATAGTAGCCAATGCAGACCATCAAAATTGTGGACCACAGAGTAGAAAATATCGGGAACAATCACATTAATCTAATATGGCTTGGGAGCTCCTTCCCTCTCCTTCACTCTCTTCCTCACTCTCCCTCTCCTACTCACTTAAGCTAAAGGAAAGGGGTTTATGAAAAATTATCGTTTGAAATGCGAAAGAGGAAAGGGCTATTTATAGCTTTCTCTAATGGCATAACTGTATTTAGAAAGTTTGAGAGAGTTAAAAAATGACATGGCAGCATGTGAATAGTTGAGGAGAGGGGAATGTCACATGGCATACTCTCATTAGCTCCTGGGGTTGGTAAAAAGGTAATTAATGGAGTTTAGCGGGATAATTTTGAAAGAAAGTTGACTTTTGGACACTGGGACAGCTGTCCGCACCCGGGCCACGAACGGCGGCACTTGAAATACCACAGGCGATAGTCAGACTACCGCCCGGGCTCAGTTCGAGCCGGTTTCGCGCGTGCGAGCTTTGTACATCGTGCGAGTTCGCCCAGAAGTCTCCTTTCGAATTTTTCAACTCAGAAAAATGAGTTTCGGCTTGGGTAAAGGGGATTTGGATCATGATATATGGTATAGGCGGGGTTGCATGTGCGCTGACTAGTTTGGATTGTGGTTTTGGGTTGCGAATTGGAGACTTTTGAGTTAGGGTTCGTTTTAGGTTGAGATTCTTATTCAAGGTACGATCATGGTTCTCGGAGGGTCTTAGACTTCTCAAGATGTAGCCTGGGTGGGGTGTCTACAGATGCCCCTCTTTGACCGAGGTTGGGGGCAACCGACGGTCAACGCGAGTGGACACCCCATCCTTCTGGTCATAAAAAGGGTAGTGACTCGAATCTGTTGTCTGTCATTGTATCATTGTCAGTTGACTATCTAGAAAAGAGATTACTTGCACACATCACAAGGGGTGAGGAAAATGTTGTGATTGCCTCCTGCGCATTCGTCGCGGCTTTACGGATCACCAATCACAACCCTTTTACGTCAGATTGTTAATAGCATCGGAGGATAAGTCTGAAAGGTAAGGGCCTCTGCGCATTTGTCGTGGCTTTATGAGTATTCTCGTACTGTTTTGGTCTGTCATTACTTTGCTACGTAATTACTCTAGGAGTATTCGATCTGTTTGATTGTCAAAGTGGTTAGCTGCCCTGCGCGTTGGTGCGGCCTTATGGGGAACTCACTACGCCGACTTGGACTCAATCAAACTTTCTGAATATCCCGGACTAGGCATGTGCGAGTAATCTTTTGTCATGCAGTTTGCTGATTCTGATACTTAATTTGATTACAATGGATTGTTGCCACTTCGAGTTTGATTATTCTTTCCAGAGATAAATCCACTCATTTTACTATCATTCATACGACTGTCCATATATAGAGATCGGGCCAATCGTACTTGTATCATGTACGGATTCGATAATCCACTGAGGGAACTGGAAGAGATCGAATCTTATTTAGCTGTGTGCACTGGCCGCAACTGAAAAATATGAAAAATTCCTCAGTGTATTGCGTGCCGCGTGCGGTTTTAAAAAGCTTTTTTGAAAATCTATTCCCTTTGGAGCTAGACTCCTTGGGAATTTTATTTGAAAACATATTTTTTAAATTTTTTAGAAAATATCCGTTCGACTTTGCGGGAGGGCGTCGTCGTCAGGTTTTTATTGTCCAGTCTGGATCAAATAACCAGATGTCCTCCACCAATGAATTAATTGGGCAATTGGGGAACATGAGCCTGATTTGGACATGTGGGCTTAGGACCATGGGCCTTGAAATAGGGCTTGTGAAGTGGGCCTTTCTTTGGATATGTGGACCTAGGAAATGGGCTTGGAAACATGGGCCTTGAACCATGGGCCTTTGAACAATGGGCTTGATGGGCTTTTGACATGTGGAACTTGTGGACTTTGAATTTGTGGGCCTTGAGGGTTTTGAAATGTGGGCCTCTAAGGCTTTGAACTTGTGGGCCTTGTGAGGTTTAAAATGTGGGCCTTTGGAGCTTTGAACTTGTAGGCCTTGTGGGCCTTGTGGGTTTTAAAATGTAGGCCTCTGGGGCTTTGAAATATGGGCCTTTTGGAGCTTTGATCTTTTTTTTTTCTAAAAAAATAAAAAATAAAAAAAATTTACACACACACACACACACCCCACACACTCACGCTGGTGGAATTTCACCACCCATGGGTACTCGAACCCTTGACCGGTTGTTGAAACTCCTGAGAGTCTACCACCCGAGCAAGAGTGAGGACCCTTTGGAGCTTTGACCTTGACTTTGGGGATCCCCAACTTTGTTAGCTGCTTGTCCTGTATATGCATGAATGCTTTTTTTTTTTTTTTTTTGTAAATAAAGGAAAGCGATGTATAAAAAGACTTTTTTTGAAAGGAATGAAATTTTTATTTGTGCCAAATTTGTCAGTGTTTGCTTGTGTTTAGATTTGTGCTTTGGATGGTAGAATCAGAATATTGAACTTAACCGACGTTGAATCCGGTATTTTGAGTTGTTTACTAGGGATCCCGATTCCCTGAGAGTGGCGCATACTAGGATTATGCCCCTTGAATTTGGGTAGAGTTTGATAGGATTCTGATCCAGGACTTATCTTTTCCTTGTGCTTCTTTTGCTTGTTGCCTTGGCTTCTCCTATTCCTGCACTTTTTGTTTCTTTTTTTTTTAGTCATTTTTGCCCGTAGCGCCTTTTTAGGTTTTCACCACGACTGGCTTTCTTGTCATTTTTGCCCATGACGTCCTTTCAAAATTTCACCATGTCCTGAGTTTTTGATCTTGTCTGCCCCTTAGCAGCTGTGTTCTTTTTACCCTTTGTGCCTTTTCAGGTTTTCACCAAGTCCGCTACATGCCCATTGTTTTTACTTGAGGCGCCCTTTCGAGTTTTCGCCTCGCCCGTTTTGCTTAGGCATGTTATTTCTCTTTTGATTTCTCTTTTTCTTGTACAAAAGCGAGAGGATAGAATCCATTCATTGCCGGCCGATTGGTGAGCTACTTGACTTTGTCTTCAATCACGACCGAGAAGTTATTGACATTAGGTTAAACTATCCTGAGGGGAAATGGATTGGTGAATTGTGTTCTCACTCATTGGGTTCGACTCTTCTTTTTTTTTCTTTTTTTTTGGACTGTGCACTTTATTTATCCATTTTTTTTTTCTTTTTCTTTTTTTTTGTCCTTTTTTTTTAACCCTTTATTTTTTTGGAACACTTATTGGAGGGAAGGAATGATGATGCAATGTACCTCAGGATGCTAACCTTTTGTCATTTGACTTTAGCTTTACGATTGTGGTTGTTGACATAGTCCGGTAAGATTACCTATGTTGTCGGCGTTGATGTTCTTTTGAAGATCTTTGCCCCTAATGATGGTAAGACGAAGGGCACCTCTCAAAAGAACCTCGCGTATGATCAATGGACCATCTCAGAATGGCCTAGAGTTGTCCTCTGGATCTAGTAGGCGCATTAATAAGGTGTGCATTGTTGCCATGTTGCTAACCTTTCTTTCAGACTTGTTTGTCGTTCGTCCTGGTGATCGTTGTGTGCTTTATATCTTCGAGATGTAGTTGGTTGCAACGAGCTTACCATCAATCATTTTCCTTGACTTCTTGCTTCATTTGTACCAATGATGTAGGATGTTGCTGCCGTCTGCTTTTGTCTACCACAAGAATGCACTCCAACCATTGGATGCCTTCGGGCTCATTCTTTCGATGATGTCCTCACCCTATAATGAAGAAGGGCTAGAGTGTTGTCAGGTTATAAAGACCTAAAGCATGCACATGGATCCATTATGCAAGCTTTGAATACTTGAAGCACTTCCTGACATGCTGCAATAACTTATCTTCATCGTTCATCAGTAAGACTCCATTGTAGACTTCAAACATGATCTTGACAGCTTTGCTTGATGGGTTTGACTTCAGGTTTTATAGAAGATGGCGTATGACTAGCTCTTCATTTGATTTGGGTAAGGCTTCATATGAGAACCCAAAGTTAAATAGCCCCGAATCTCAAGAATTTTGTCATTGTCTGCTTGCATTCAGGAGGTGAGGATCTTTTGATGCTTATTGTTCTAGGGAGCTCAAGGGATCCCAAGTTTACAATTTCAAAATCATCCGTGACGACATTGGCCTTTGCCTCAAACTTTCGGAGGGAATCCTCTAGCTCGAGAGTCAAATCATCATTTTCCACATTTTGGACTTCAATCAAACCCCTGAGTTTGAAGTCTAACTCCAGATTGAAATCTATGAGTCGGCTTTAAACTCTGGGGTTGTAACAGACGCATTTGGCATATTATTGCTTGTGAGTTTTGAAAGATTTTCTATTGTTTTTGTGTTTTGAGAAATTTCTGTTGTTTTTGGATTTTGGCAAGTATCTGAATTTTTTTGGTATTTCGAAAATATCTAATGTTTTTAACTTTTTGAAATTTTCTGATTTTTTTTTTTGGATTTTGACAAGTATATGATTTTTTTAGTGTTTTGGAAATATCCAGTGTTTTTGGCTTTTTGAGAATTTTTTTTTTCTTTTTTTCTTTTTGAGAAAGACGGAAATGTGAATCAGGGATTGCCTGATTCGGCTTTGAGGAGCCAAACATTACTTTTAGTGTGCCGTCTTGGGGACTGCGAACCAGCTATTTGCCCTGCACTCCCTCCCCTTAGGAGGCAGGGCCAGATGGATCAGTAGGTGGACCCTCATTGTCTTGCTCAAATGTCGTGATGAGTTTGGGATTGAGCTCTGAGTTGGTGTTAGATGTCACTTTCCTCAGCTCATCCTCGATGTATTGTGAGTCTTTGCATTCTTCCTACTCAGGAGGGACACAGACTGTGGTCCAGTCAATCAGAGGCAATCCTTGCCCCTTGCCCGAGTCATTTTCAAAGAGCTCAGTTGGGCTCATTCCGCTCATTTTATCCTCCATGGTGAATCTCGAACTGCCAACCGAATAAATGATCCCTTCTCTTATGGATTTGATTGATGTGTGGTGGAAGGGATCGTCCTCCTCTTGCCGACTTTGCTTTCCTCCGATCCATTTGTGCTTTGGCATCTCACCCATATGAGGCAAATATTTCAGTCCTCTCATGCCTGCATTCTCTTGATATTCGAGTTGATAATAAAAATGTTGGTGCTCGACTGGAGGGAAGACATAGTTTGATCTGATGGGACATGCAAGAGGTATGCAATTCACAGTCTCGAACTCAAGACTATGGTATGAGATATCTTCATCGGGGCATTGTATGTTTGTGATCAGGATATCTAGCTCTCGACGGTTAACTGCTTCAATCGGAAAGATTTGTTCGGGATCATCCGGAATAGTCAGTGCCTTGTCTCCGAAAATATATTTAGCCTTTTGGTGAAGAGTCAAAGAGAGAGCCTTGATTCTATGGATCCAAGACCGATCGGGGAGGAGATGAAATGAAGCTGTAATGTCAAAGACTTGAAAAGTGATGGTCGATGCTTTGAGGCTAATCATGATCTTGACGTTAATCTCTTCCTCGACCTTTCTCTTAGAGGAGAGAACCAATCGCCCCAGACTCTTCTCTTGAAGGATTGAAGACTGAGTAGAGCTAGGCAAAACCCTTTGAGTAGCAGAATGTTCTTTTTGAAAAGTTACTGCATGATTGAAGCTGGGCCCTGATTTTGATAGGGCATGCGGTATGTTGATCGGGGAAGAAGCATTTTCTTGGATCACGAGGGTTGGAGTAGGGGCTGAATAGGCAGGTGGTGCCCCTTGTGAGATATAGGATGTATGGATTGAATTGATCGGTGGTGGCTCCTGCAGACTTGGGAGCATGAAGATTGGACTAGATGGAGATGCCCCTTGCATATTTGAGAGTGAAGAGATTGGACTGGCAAGGTGTGCCCCTTGTAGACTCGGGGGCATGAAGACTGGACCTACCAGAGATGCCCCTTGCATATTTGAGAGCGAAGAGATTGGACTGGTAGGGTGTGCCCCTTGTAGACTTGGGGGTATTGTTGTTGGGCTGACGGTGATTAAATGGATGCATTGGACTGGATTGACCGGGGGTGGCTCTCCGTGATTGATATTGTTAGTAGGGGTTCCTGATGAAATGGGGCATACTTGATATGATGGTAGGGAATTTTGGAGAGTGTAATTGGTGGTGGCAACAGCAGGAGAGGTAACCACAATCCTTTGGTTATCAATCAGATCTTGGACCGCATGTTTCAAGGTGAAACAACGGTCCGTTGTGTGACCTTAGGATTGATGGTATGCACGGTACTCATTCTTATTATAGTTTGGTGGCAGAGGGTTTGGTGGGGACCTAGGCAATAGTGGAGTAAGTATTTGCCTTTGGACTAGCATGGCTGGTACCTCACTATAAGTTTGGGCTATTAGTGTAAACTGCCTAGGTTCCCGAGTCATCCTCATTTGTTGACCATAATCGGGGTACTGAGGAATCTCCATTTGTTATTGTTGTTGCCATTGTCCTTCTTAAGGAGCGAATTGAGAACTTTGGGTAGAGTCGACGGGATTGTCTTCTTCTTTTGGATGGAGGTCAGGAACACTTCTGTTACCATTTTCGTATCCAGTAGGCCTTCCTTCCACTATCCGCTATACTAGGGAGGCCTGATGAGGCCACCAAGGGGAGATCGTCTCAGCCCTTATTCCGGCTTCGACTTGTTCCCCAGCACGGATGAGTTGGGTGAAGTTGGCATATGGATATGATACAAGGTATCTGGAGATACTTGAGTTTGCCGAGTGAATGATTATGTATATTTGCTCCTCGTCATCAATGGGTGTTTTCATTCTGGCGACCATAACCCGCCACCGTCCAACATAAGCTAACAATGACTCATCATTCTTCTGCCTTAAGGCAGCACGATCTGCCCTTTTGAGTGCTACATTAAGATTGTACACAAAACGATCAATGAAAGCTTGAGAAAGTTGTTCCCAAGTCGTAATTCGATGGTAGTCTAATGATGTGTACCAATCTAACGCATCACCTTTCAAGGATTTTTGAAACAAACGGATCAACACTCCATCATTACCTGCCATAGTATTAAGCTCTCCACAGAATGCTCTTAAATGGTCCATAAGACACCCCATTCCATCATACCTTTTAAATTTTGGTACCTCGAAGTCTTGAGGTACCATTGCATCAGGGAAGGGACAAAGATCCATGAACTTGGTAGATGAGAGATCCACCCCCTGTTGCTGCCTTTGTAGTTTCCTCTGCACCTCTCGCAATTACTCCCGGAGTTCTTAGATTTCGGAGAGCCCGGTCGAAGGGGGTTTTGCCTCCTGGAATTGATTGGATCTCCTATTAGGAGGAAGATGTTGGAACTAGCTGAGATTCCTGACTGTGAGAGATTGTATTTGATAGCGGTTCTCGTCAGTGAGAGGCTGTTAGAAAGGATTCTCAGTTGCGAAAAATTGGCCTTGAAGGTGACTCTCATTATGGAGAGGGTGCTTGAAAGTTGAGATGACTGGAGCACTAAGTGATGACACTTGCATGGTTTGGACAGTATCTTTTTAAACATATTGGGCAAGAAGGGCCTGTAAAGCCTTAAAATTTTGGGCTATTTCGTTCAGGCCATCCGTGGGTGCCAGTTAGGCGTAATGGTTTCTTCTTTTTGGTTTGCCATGACAACTTTGGATTGAATAAGCATGGGGTAAGTAAGAGACTTGAATGGGTGCAAGCCAAAGATCGATCCTCATTTTTTTTAATGCAAGGTATGAATGCAAATGTAAAATATCCCCTAAAATTATATTACCACACTATTTCAAGTCGGGTCTCATCTAGTACGAGCTAACAATTTCCCAATGGAGTCGCCATTCTGTACACACTGAAAATCGGTGCCCACGCTGATTTGCGATTTTTATGGTTGATTGGGGGTGATAAGCTGATTATGGATGTTGGAGTCGCCACTAGCCGAAAAATCTCAGAATCCCGCGGTCGGGTAGAACCACGGAATACGTAAAGTGGGGGAAATCTGAAGACTTCCTTAAATTGACTTCTGGTTTGCGATCCAAGATTCCAGGTAAGGAACCTCGGTTACAAAGAGAGAAGGTGTTAGGCACCCTCTCTGCTCATACATATGTACGGTCTCTACTTAGTGTAGTAAACTAATCTCAAGGGGAAGATGGATGTTGTGGTCGAAGATGGACTAGGCAGGCACGTGGATTTCTGATGCAGCAAGATTCGAGATTTCGGCAAGCCACATAGTATACGTCCAACGGCGTGTCTAGAAGGCGGATGTGATGATGCACATATAAATAAATAAATAAAAATGGACTAGATCGCTAGAAATTTTTGATGTGACAAGATCCGATGTTCGGCGAGTCAAAGAGCATACGTTCATTAGAAATCTAGAGGAGTATGGGGGTTGAGAAGGGAGTAGATGTCATGATGAATGCTTGTATGTAAATAGATCTTTGGCTTAGATCTTTGAGTAGACTAAGATATAAGTTGAACCATGATTATTCTGGGCTAAGCTTATGAGTTGGAAGGGTTGAGAGGAAGGTTAGGGGGTGGCTGGAAAAATCAGATCTTTAAAGGCTTGAGAGCTCCTTCCCTCTCCTTCACTCTCTTCCTCACTCTCCCTCTCCCACTCACTTAAGCTAAAGGAAAGGGGCTTATGGGAAATTGTCGTGTGAAATGTGAAAGAGGAGAGGGCTATTTATAGCCTTCTTCAATGGCATAGCTGTAATTAGCAAGTTTGAGAGGGTTAAAAGATAACATGACAGCATGTGAGTGGTTGAGGAGAGGGGAATGCCACATGACATACTCTCATTAGCTCCTGGGGTTGGTAAAAAGGCAAATAATGGAGTTTAACGGGATAATTTTGAAGGAAAGTTGACTTTTGGACGCTGGAACAGCTGTCCGCACGCGGGCCCGAGCGACGGCACTTGAAGTACCGCAGGCGGTAGTCAGACTACCGCCCGTAGCAATCAGACTACCGCCCGGGCTCAGTTCGCGCCAGTTTCGCGCGTGCAAGCATTGTACATCGTGCGGGTTCGCTCAGAAGTCTCCTTTCGGGCTTTTCAGTTAAGAAAAGTGGATTTCGGCTTGGATAAAGGGGATCTGGGTCATGGTATAGAGTATAGGGTATTGGCGGGATTGCATGTGCGCTAAATGGTTTGAATCGTGGTTTTGGGTTGTGGATTGGGGACTTTTGGGTTAGGGTTCGGTTTATATTGGGATTCTGATTTAAGGTACGATCATGGTTCCCGGATGGTCTTAGCCTTCTCAAGATATAGCCTGGGTGGGGTGTCTACAGATGTCCCTCTTTGACCGAGGTTGCGATGTATTCATGTCAGTAAATTTTATGAGTTCCATCATGAGGTATGTGTTATATCCAAATTGTTCATCCATTTGGTAAGCTCTTTTTAAGGCTTGAGCCGAAAAATAAGATAGATATAAAGATTAAGTTGACCACACCACAAAAAGTGGTGAAGGATTAAATGTCTATCATTGAAACCCTTTTGGGGTCACAGAAGTTTCGGATCAATATGAAATTTGTTTTTCCTTTTTATCCATGTATTTGTGATCTTATTAATAGATTTGGTGGAAAATAAATGTTACGGTGGACCCTATTAACTTTTAATGGTGAAAATCATTTTCCTCTATGCTATTTTTGGTGCGGCTCATTTGAGCTTAGGATATGATTCATTTTTCATCCAATGCTTAAAATGATATGGAAAGTTAAATGAATTGGTGTAGATATAATAAATACATCATTGTAGAGCCCAAGTAACTTTGATATCTTTGGACCATTTGGAGGCATCGGTTCGCTTCTCCGCACGACACGTAATTATACCAGGTAGAAAGCCTGGCGCGCTCTATGCCTACCAACTCGCTTCCCATTCCATCCGTCTGAGCAGCCTAACGTGACCTTGAAAGCATTGGGATAACTGCATGCCATCATATATGGACTTGACATTAGGGCTCCATGGCCACACCATGATATAAGTATTTTATCCATGCCATCCAACGCTCTTTTTTCTGATAATTTTAATTTTAGTACGTGGATAAAAAAAATGAAGCAGGTCCAACGATTAAGTGGACGGCACCAAAAAAAACACCTACACTGATAATCACACCCACCGTTGAAACCTTTCAAAAGTCCAACGCGATATTTTATTTTTACCGTTAAACTTATTCGTGAGGTCATGTAAAAGTGAAAGAGGTGAAAATACAAATATCAGCTTCATCCTAAACTTCTCCGGCTCCTAGGAAGTTTTTAATGGTGGACGTTCAATTCCCACTTTGTGGTTCAGTCATGCCTGAATCTATCTCATTTTTTGGTTTGCATATAAAAGTTATTCAAAAAAAAATAAAAAATTAACGGCATGGATAAAACACATCATGGTGGCCCCACGGAGCCCTTCGTAAGACGCAATCCGTGTCCATCATGTACGTACGCAGACTGCATCCTACCCCGCAGGGAACAGGCAGCAGCTTTGAGGCCACCATGATGTACGGGTCTCATCCACACCGTGCATCCATTTTTAAGTATCATTTTACAGGATAATTCTAAAAATGAGTCATATACAAGTCTCAAGTGGACCACACCATGAAGAAAGTGGTGATGATGGTTCTCACCATTGAAACTTTTTTAGGGCCCACCGTAATTAATAAAGTTACCTAAGCCCGGATGAAGAGAAAAAACAAATATCAGCTCCATTCAAAACTTCTAGGGCCCAAAATGCTTTCAACTGTAAGAGTTTAATCCCAATTTTGTGGTCCACTTGGAGATTGTATCTGTCTCAATTCAGTATTATTCCATAATACGATACGAAAAAAATGGATGGAAAGGGTGGATAAGGCCATATATCACAGTATCCACTCAAAGCTCCTGACCGTTGCCACGTACAGACGGTCGGAGGTAGGACGCAATCCGCATCGAGCCGGATGTGACCCTGAAAGCATTGGAATAACTGCAGCCCATCGTACGAGAGAACGCATTAGGTGAGACCCTGGACTCGGCCACCAGGGTCCGGCCCTTACGGTGGGTGTACGATAGGGCCCACCTTGATGTATTACCATGTATCTATACCATTCATTCATTTTTTTCATATCATTTTACGTCCTTATCCAAAAAATGAAGCAGATCCAACTTTCAGGTGGACCATGACATAAAAAATAGTAGTAATTGACTATTCTACCGTTAAAAACTTCTTAGGGCTCCCCTTAATGTTTTTGTACTGTTTGTTTACCATCCAATCCGTTGATAATGTCACATAAGAATGGATGAAGGGGAAAAACAAATATCAGCTTGATCCAAAACTTTTATGGTCTATTAATAATCAATCACCACCGTTTCTTATGGTATGGTCCACCTGATGATTGGATATGCTTCTTTTTGGGTATAATTCCGTGAAATGATCCTTAAAAATTGATAGACGTAGTGGATACATAATACATACATCAAGGTGGGCCCCACAGGGTCGCACTATCTTGGGTGAGAAAGGGGTCTCAACCAATCTGCTCTCATCACATACGGCACGTGACTGATATTTGATCAGCCAAAGTACATGTTGTAATTTTAAAAGAGTTTTAAATTTTTGTTTGAATAATTTTTGGACCACCACTTTCCCTCCAAAATTTCATACTAAGTTATTTTCTATGTTTGTGTTGCTCTGCTTTATTTTTAGTCCACAAAAAAAAATTATAATTTATTAAAATGGCCTATAAATGAGAGTTGAATTGCAAGACACATGCTTTTAAGAGACATGAATTAATGTGTTTACTATTTCTTTGTAATGTGCAAATGTGGAGGTGGGCCCGGGCCACATGTGCTAGAGTGTAGGCATGCGTGAATGCATAGTCTATCTTATAGTTACACCCATTTAAACCCTAGTCAGTGGACTAATGATCTATTTAAGGACTTTTCTTACACCAATTTTATAACACAATTACATTAGCTCTTCTTCAGATTTCATTTCAGTAGCAGTCGTCGTATCCTCCTAAGGGATGAGTATTTAATATTCTAATTTCATTGAGCAATATCTTTCAAAGAAAATAGATTCAATTTCAAGTTGAGTGATTTGAAATCATATTTTAACTATCAAATTTCAATAAATATGTTTTTCTTTTCTTTCTTTCTTTTTTTTTTCCTTTTTTTAAAAAAAAAAAATCAATATATAATCTCATATAGCTTCCAAACCCAAAATCCATCCTACATTGGCATGCAACCGATGATTTATGTTTAGAAAGCCCAACCTCAACCCAATTTTACATGGGCTAAAGAAGCCTTGGACTAGCCCAAACCCTATTAGAAAGGATTAGGTGAGATGAGATTCAAAAAATATAATTATTACATATGACAATGATTGTCCTTTATTACCATGGGACAAGCTAAACTTCATGTTATGTTTGTGTAATGGTGGCATTCACTATTTGATTTGTTGTCCATTGAATAAATATACCCACCATCATTTGGAACCATTGAGAATAACATATGTGTGTTATATCCACACCATTCATCTGTTTTGCAACCTTATTTTATAGCATGGGCCTAAAAATGAGACAAATTTAGAACTTATGTGGACTGCAACTAGGGGTGTACTTCGAGTCAAACTGAGTCAAGTTGGCCTCAGCTCGAACATTGGCTTACCTCAGCTCGAACTCGTCTCGGCTCAGTCCTCGAGCCTGACTAGCCAGCTCAGCTCGATTCGGCCAGCAGCTCAAGCCAACTCGGGCCGAGTTTGAGCCAACATCGAGTCGAGTTCGCCATTGAGGCATTTCTATAAACACTTGAACTGCAACTTCAAAAACCCACTGTTTTACAAACATAGGCAATGGTTTTACAGGCGTTTTATCAAACACCTTCTAAGTAACATAAAAAGAAAAAAGAAAAATATGTATTTATTTAATGTACATACCTTGCATGCTACCGGCCAAACCTTCCTTACCACCAACCAAACCTTCCTTGCCACCAGCCACATCTCGTTGAATCATTTTATCAAACAATTGGTGAGCAACATCAATGGCAAGGTAACTGAGTCACCAAATTGGTTCCATTCGAGTTCAATTCGAGCTAGATTCGATCCAAGTCGAGTTGAGCTAGGGCCTGCTCGAACTCATCTCGAACTCATTTTCGAGATTAAAAAATCAGCTCTACTCGGCTTGAACTCAGCTTCAAACTGAGTTGAATTAGGCTTTTTCGAGGCAAGTCAAGCAAGCTAACCGAGCTAGCTCGGTTCGTGTACACCCCCAACTACAACATAGAAATCAGTGGGAACAATCATGCCCACCGTTGAAATCTTCTTAGGGTCCACGGTGATGTTTATTTGTCATCCAATCTACTCGTAAGGTCAAAAGACTTTGATGAAGGGAAAACACAAATATTAGCTTGACCCAAAACTTATGTGGCCTTAAAGAACTTTTCAATGGTAGGCATTCAATCCCCGTTATTTTATGTGATGGGATCCACTTGAGCTTTGGATCTATCTGATTTTTTGGCCCATGTTCAAAATGATCTAAAAAAAATGGGTGGATGGTGTGGATATAACCCACACATCATGATGAGACCTACACAACCTGGTAACATCACCAAGACTTTTTAAAATATTTAAAACACCGTGCAGGAAGCAAAAAGCTACGATGCCCTGGATTAATTGTAATTCCATCTAATATAATTCCAAGCTTTCCCATTCTCCCCAAAAGTTCGCTGAAATTGGCACAAGACCAAATATAATTTCATCCCACCTAATCTCATCTAATACCATGCGCCAAAGCCCCCTAAAGGATCACGGAGGGCTAAGGCAAGGTGTGTGTGTGTGTGTGTAGTTCACAAATTCAGCCCATTCCATTCTTTGTGTCCCACTTGGATGAGGGGCCCAGCCTAAGTTTCAATCGCATCCAAAACTCAAGTGGGCTACACCAAATACTTTGATATGTTTTAGGCATGTCTTCACATAGTTTTTTAGGCTTGTGAGGTTCCAAGGGTTGCTACATCATGTTGACCGTTTAAATTTGTGCCTAACACACGTGGGCAAAGGTGCGCACTGGTACTCAGGTAAGAAAGTGCACGGGTGAGCATGAGAGAGAGGAATGCTCACCTGCGCACCCTCTTACATGAGCACCAGTGCGCACCTTTGCACATGTGTCATGTGCACAGAATCTAAACGGTCCATGTGATGCGACACCCCTTGAAACCTTATGTGCCCACTTTTCAACTTGATCCAGAACTCTAGTGAGCCATAGCAAAGATATGCAAATCAAGGGAGGAAATTGTTTCCTTTTGCTAGGGCCCACCAGAGTTTTGTATCTGGCTGAAAATTGGGCTTCTGCTCTTCTCGTTGCATCTTCTTCCTTCTCTCCTCTTCTCTTTTCCTATATTGCACCAAAGATACCTAAATATCACAACTCCCAACTTTCGAAGACTTTCAAAAGATTCCTCTAATATTTCTATAGCTCTTCACTTGTGAATAAATAGAATGAGAGAGAAGATGGATATTTATAGGCCTCAGACATATATAAATTGCAGATGGTGTAGCCTACTTTAGTTCAGAATACAACTGATTTTTTTGGATATCCCATAACCTAGAGGGGACCCACCAAATACATGGTGTGGATGTCTGTTACACACACACATATATATCCATGAGTTGCGCACAAGTTCTTACAAATTATCGTGAGAACTTTTTGAGAACTCATCACATATGATGTGATCTCAAAATTTGAACGGTCCACGTGATGCAACACCCCATGAAACCCCCATGGCCTAAGTTTTATCTGAATTTAAAACCTTGGTGCGCCATGGTAAAAGAAAACAATTTACTCACTTAATTTGCATCTCTCTTTGTTACGGCCCACCAGAGTTTCGAATCAAGGTGAAAATTTTCTCACAAGGGTTTCATGGGTGCCACATCACATGGATCGTTTGGATGTTAAGCTATGTACAAAGGTGCACACATGCACAAGTGAGCATGCCTCTGTGTTCACACACGAAAGTTTATAAATTTTCATAATATTAAAGTTTTCTCATGAGACGCCTATATATTTTAAATCATTTATCAGCCAAGTATGGACCTTAATTAATTTATTAATGTATTGCTCATTATCTAAGGTGGGGTCCACCTCTTAGATGGTTCATGAGTGCTTCTGTATCACCATCCATCACATTTTACCAAAGTAATAAAGTTTTAACACACAGATTTTATAATGTTCATTAGTTCATTACTAATGCCTATTTCTACTGCATTTTAACATGAATAGGTGCTAGACATTAGAACAAGATAAATCTTAAATATTTTAAGAACATGATAAAACATTTTAATTAAAATCAAGGATTTTTAGAAGGTTGAAAATGTAGCTCATCAACGGCGTAGATTTCACCCACAAAAGCTGCTGAACGGCTTATATTTTACCTCATCCTCCAACTCTCTTTCTTTAAGAATCACCCCCTTTTTTTAGTCCCCTACTTCCTTCCTCACGTGTGCTTTTGCAACACCATCATTGCTCTATGAAATATGACCATTGGATGTTTTTCATTTTAACCGTCCAATTTTCCATGAATCAGAGGGATAACCTGTTGGGGCCCACCTGAGTTTTTACCATCTAATGAGTGAGGAGAGGCCCACTCATTAGATGGTTAAAATAACTTAATCAAACTAAATTTGGTTAGGGACCAATCAACAAACATATGCCACGTGTGTTACAAAATCTAGAGGGACGAAAATGAGCTGATTTTATGCCACATGAAAGTTTCGAAGTAATTTCTTCGTGCAAGTGTATCATCCATCACAGTCTGCCCGAGTATAAAGTTATTCTCTTGATTATAATATAAGGTGCCTCCCATAGGTAATTCATTGGTACACACGCAGCACACTTGGACTAGATCCAAACCATTGGTTTTATGAATTAGTTAGTAGATGGACCATATTTCAAAAGCCACACTATTTGGACCATCATAACCATTCAAACAATAGCATGCAGATGGACGCTAAAAGAAAAAAGTAAAGGGTCACGTGATCAGAAAAAAAGGTCCATTTATTAGATGGTTGGGATAATCCTGAGAGAAAAAAGCTATTACTGGCCAATCAGTGGCTGTATCCAAAGGATGCCCAGTTCGGATCAACATAAACATGTACCATCATGTATGGCCCACGATTTGGACGGTTGAAAATGTGCCTCGGGAGGCGGTGGACCAGCTCCCGTACACGAGACGCTGAATTTTTATACTGTGGTTTGGCTAGTGGTCGGTGCTATGTGGACTCCACCGTGATGTATGTGTTTTATCCACGCCGTCCATCCATTTTGAAATATAATTTTAGGGTTTGATCCAAAAAATGAGGTAGATCCAAATCTCAAGTGCACCACACCATGAGAAAACAGTTGTGATTGAATGTCCACCATTAAAAACCTCCCAGGCCCTGCTGTAATTTCTGGAATGATGGGGAGTTAGGTATGGTTTCCGGCTGTGATTTTACTTCAAAGTCAAAGGAGGTATTTGGAGTACACTGTCAATAAATTGTACCACTGCTGCAAAAATGCCAATCTCGTGCACTGTCCAAGTACATTTATTTTCTATATGTGGGCCCATAGTAGCCAATACAGACCATCAAAATTATGTACCACATAGTGGAAAATATCCCCAACAATCACATAGATCTAACATCTTAAACATCTGATGTCAGCTGATGTTAGCCATCCATTTGATGGCCGCTTAAAAAGGATGGTTTCGATCATTTGATCATTGTTACTTTTGAGATGTAGTCCATCCTTTTTACGGCCTGGATGAGCAACCACCGTTTAAGAAACAGTGGAAATGACAGATGTTTGTCCTGCTGGTGCACTTTGTAAGTGCAGCCGCCCCACACACTCACGCTAGTGGATTTTCACCACCCAGAGATTCTCGAAGAGAAATTTACTAGTGTAAACGCTACCTTTTATCAAGCGTTTTTATAAAACATACGAAACTTAACTTACCAACTTAAACGTTGCACGTAAAGAAGAGCATTTAGTACCAAAATACCCCTGCCTTCCCTTCGGAAGCGGATTGGCCGGTGTGTGAAGACGAGCGGTGACGCTCGTGGGCCCCACCATGATGTATGTTTTGTATCCACACCTTTCATCTATTTGGAGAGATCATTTTAGTCCAATATCCAAAGAACGAGTTAAATCCAAATCTCCAATGGACCTCATCACAGAAAACAGTGAGCCAGTGACGCCCACCATTAAAAGATTCTAAAGGCCACGAAGTTTTAGATCAAGCTGATATTTTTGTTTTTCCTTATTTCATGTCTTTTTTAACTTTTGAACAGGTTGGATTTCAAATAAACATCATGATGGGCCTTAGAATAGTTTCACCGGTGGGAATCATTCTCCCCACTGTTTTCTTTGGTGGGTCCACTACAGATTTTTATTTGTCTTATTCTTTGGTTCATACCTGAAATGATATCTAAAAATGGATGGACGGTGTGGATATAACAAATACATCATAGTGGGGCCCACAGAACTTAGTGACGTCACTTCAGTAGTGACTCGCTGCTCAACCTAATCCGCCGTCCGGGGAACGGATTGGCTACTCCGCTGCCACCAGCCCCGTGGCTGATGGTCGGTGCTATGTGGACACCGCCCGTGCGGCGGGCCGCCGGCGAACTACACAGCGGGGGGCGGTGACCCCGCCCGTTCGGTTGGCCGCCGCCGAGAAGTCCAGCGGGCGTGGGTTTTCCGTTAAGAAAGAGGAAGGAAGAGAATGGCAGTCAGGAGGGGTATTTTCGTCTTCAAATTTGCTGTCCGTACGTGAATGGTCTAAATTGGTAAGTTGAGTTTCGTTTTATTTATAAAAACCGTTGGATAAAAGGTATCGTTTACGGTGATAAATTTCTTAGAGAAAATGACCACTGTAGACAAAACGTTTTACAAACTTAAGTTAACAACTTAGACTAGCACGTGCGGACAGCGACTTTGAGGACGAAACTACCCCTCCTTTTTACCGCCGTTACTTTTCCTCTCCCTCCCTTCTCTCGCTCCATTTTCTTTTTTAAAAAAGGACGAAAACTCCACCGCTATATCTGTTGCTTGGATCGCACCATGCTCTAGCTGGATCCCACCTTCGGGTGTACACGAATCGAGCTAGCTCGGTTAGCTCGCTCTACTCAATCTGAAAAAAGCTTGATTCAATTCGGTGTTGAGTGCAAGCAAGGTTGAATTGATTTTTTGAGCTCAAAAATGACTACGAGCAGGCCAGCTCAACTCGACTCGGATCAAATCTAGCTTGAATCAAACTTGGATCGAACTAGTTCGGTGACTTGGTTACTTTATCATTAATGTTGCTCACCAACTGTTTGATAAAATGACTGAACGACATGTGGCTGGTGGCAATGAAGGTTTGGCTAGTGGCAAGGTGGAAAGGAAGGTATGTACATGGAACAAATACTTTTTTTTTTCTTTATTATTATTATTATTTAGAAGTTGTTTGAGAAAATACCTATAAAATCATTGCCTTTGTAGGTAAAACAGTGGAATTTTGATGTTGCAATTAAGGTGTTTGTGGAAATGCCTCAATAGCAAACTCGGTTCGATCTTAGCTCGAACTCAGCCCGAGCTGCTAATTGAACTGAGCTGAGCTGGCCAATCAGGCCCGAGGACCGAGATGAGCCGAGTTCAAGCTGAGGTTAGCCACTGTTCGAGCCGAGTCGAGCTGAGGCCAACTCGACTCGATTTGACTCGATGTACACCCCTAATCCCACCCTCTCTATTCATCAACATTATTTTGTTTTTCCTGAAAATGTTCCCTCCACGGAAGACAGTACGCATGACAGGTATGATATACATTTACCTAAACGGCGTAAATTTTTTGTGGGCCATTGAAATGCCGAATGAAGCTCCCATCTTGGTTTTTGGTTCATCCATGCGAAAATCATCATATGGACATGATGGATTACAAGTAAAACATCATTGTAAGGGCATAAAAAGGTTTCCACGGTGGAAACACTATTTCTTGTGGTGTGATCCACTTGATATTTCAATATGCCAGCATTTTAGGCTGAAACCCTTGCTTTAGATGGAAAAATGGATGAACGTCATGGATAGTCCACATACATTCAAGGTGGGCCCAACTTAATATTTTTAATTTTTTAATTTTTTTAATATTTTACTATTAATTTTTTTCAAAAAGTTTTTTTAGGTTAGCTTGTTAGTACACACCCATGTCAATACACACACTCCATGTTAGCCACCCCCGTTAGGAATCGATACCAGGACCTCAAGTGTTGATATGAGGTATCTCTACTCAGTCTGTCAATTGAGCTATGGATCTGGGTGTGCCCAACTTAGTTAACTCAGCACTATAAGTTCGTACTGAAAATTTTATGAACCGCTCGGTCAATTTCATTAATTGCTCGATCAAATTCACCGAAGAGAATTTCATGTAAATCTCGATCAATTTCATTAACTGATCGGTCAAATTCAACAAAGTAAATTGTTAGGTTAGGTCAATTACATTTAAAGTTCATTCCAATTCATGTTAGCCTCACCCAATTTCAAGCTTGCCTCGCTCAAATTGATGTTTCCCTTGCTCAATTTCTCGGTTGCCTCGTTGAATTTTTTCGTTGCCTTGCTCAACTCATATGTTCCCTCGCTCAATTTCTAAGTTCCCTTGCTCAATCCTCGCTCCAATTTCTACGTCGCCTCGCTTGCCTCGCTCAATTTCTAGCTTTCTTGACTCAATTTCTAGCTTCCATCGCTCAATTCCTAAGTTGTCTCGCTCCAATTTCGATGTTCCCTCGCTCAAATCCTAGGTTGCCTCGCTCAATTTCTAGCTTCTTCGCTCAATTCGTAGGTTGCCTCGCTCAATTTCTAGGTTCCTTCGCACAATTTGTAGCTTCCCTCGCCTCGCTCAAATCTTAGGTTGCCTTACTGAATTTCTTAGTTCCCTTGCTTAATAACTAGAATTCCTTACTGAATTTTTACGTTACCTCGCTCAATTCCTAGCTTCTTTCGCTCAATACCTACGTTGCCTCGCTCAATTTCTAGGTCGCATCACTCAAATCCTAGGTTCCCTTGCTCAATTTCTAGCTTCCCTCTCTAAAATTCTAGGATTCCTCGCTCAATTCCTAGGTTACCTCGCTCAATTCCTAGGTTACCTCACTCAATTTCTAGGTTCCCTCGCTCAATTTCTAGCTTTCCTCGCTCAAATCTTAGGTTGTCTTGCTCAAATACTAGGTTGCCTCGCTCAATTTTTAGCTTCCCTCGCTCAATTCCTAGGTTACCTTGTTGAATTCTTACATTGCCTCACTCAATTCCTAGGTTGCCTCGCTCAATTTCTAGGTTCCCTCGCTCAATTTCTGGCTTTCCTCGCTCAAATCCTAGGTTACCTTACTCAAATCCTAGGTTGCCTCGCTCAATTTCTAGCTTCCCTTGCTCAAATCCTAGGATTCCTATCTCAATTCCTACGTTATCTCGCTTAATTCCTAGGTTGCCTCGCTCAATTTTTAGGTTCTCTCGCTCAATTCCTAGGTTGCCTCGCTCAATTCCTAGGTTCCTTCGCTTAATTTATATATTGCCTCAATGGATTTCTAGCTTCCCTCGCACAAAAGTAACATAGCAAATAAATAAATAAATTCAGTTTGCCCCGCTCAATTTCTAGTTTGCCCCTCTAAATTGAGCGGGACAAACTGAAAATTGAGCGGGGCAAACTAGAAATTGAGCGGGGTAAACCGAAATATATTTTTTTTACTTTTGTAGGTCCCATCATGATGTATGTCTTATATCCAAACCGTCCATATATGAGCGGGGCAAACTGAAAATTAAGCAGGGCAAACTGAAAATTTAGGTTTAGGGTGTAAGTTTAGGTTTAGGGATAACAATTTTTGATACACTTTAGCTACGGATTATAACCGTAGCTATAATTGCGTCGATATAATTTTTGAATTTGAGAATGGGTAGGTTATAGGTTTTGGTTTTGATTTTGATTTAGGTTAAAGGTTATAGGTTTAGGTTAAGGTTATAGATTTTTAGATTTGAGAATGGGTTCAGGTTTAGGTTATAGGTTTCAGTTTATGTTATAGGTTTTTGAATTTGACAATGGGTTCGGGTTTAGGTTATAGGTTTTGGGATTTGAGAATGGGTTCGGGTTTTGGTTATAGGTTTTGGTTTTAGTTTTGGTTTAGGTTATAGGTTTTTGGATTTGAGAATGAGTTATGATTTAGGTTTAGGAAATCGGGTTCAGGTTCGGGATTGGGTTTAAGTTTGGGTTTTTAAGTTTAGGTTTACATTTATGTTAGGGAGTTGAGATTAGAATTAGGTGTAGGTTTCACTTTAGGAAATTGAGTTTAGGTTATAGGTTTAGGAAAAGGTTAGGTTTAGGTTATAGGTTTTGGGATTTGGGAATAGTTTTAAGTTATAAGTATAGGTTTAGGTTAGGTTATAGGTTAAGGTTTAGGGATAGGTTATACGTTTTGGTATTCGAGAATGGGTTCAGGTTTAGGTTATAGGTTTTGGTTTTGGTTTTGGTTATAGGTTATAGGTTTAAGATAAGATTTAGGTTTACGTTTAGGTTATAGGTTTTGGGATTTGAGAATGGGTTCGGGTTAGGTCATAGGTTTTGGTTTTAGTTTAGGTTATAGGTTTAGGTCAATTTCATGTTTGTCCTGCTCAATTTCCAATTTACCCCGCTCAATTTCTAGTTTGCCCCGCTCAATTTCAAGTTTATCCCGCTCAATTTTTAGTTTGCCCCGCTCAATTTCTAGTTTTTCCCGCTCAATTTGCAGTTTGCCCTGCTCAATTTCTAGTTTGCCCTGCTTAATTTCCAGTTTACCCCGCTTAATTTCCAGTTTGCCCCGCTCAATTACTGAAAATTGAGCAGGGCAAACTGGAAATTGAGCAGGGCAAACTGAAAATTAAGCGGGGCAAACTAGAAATTAAGTGGGGCAAACTGAAAATTGAGCGGGACAAACTGAAAATTGAGCGGAGCAAACTGGAAATTGAGCGGGACAAACTGAAAATTGAGCAGGGCAAACTGAAAATTAAGCGGGGCAAACTGGAAATTGAGCGGGGCAAACTGGAAATTGAGCGGGGCAAACTGGAAATTGAGCGGGGTAAACTGGAAATTGAACAGGGCAAACTGAAAATTGAGCGGGGTAAACTGGAAATTGAGCTGGGCAAACTGAAAATTGAGCGGGGCAAACTGGAAATTGAGCGGGGCAAACTGAAATTTTTATTGTTATTTTTTACTATGTTACTTTTGTGGGTCCCATCATGATGTATGTGTTATATCCAAACCGTCCATATATTTTACGAGCTCATATTAAGGCTTGAGACGAAAAATAAGATAGATCTAACTATCAAGTGGACCACACTGTAAAAGGCAATGGGAAATTGAACGTCTACCATTGAAACCCTTTTAGGGGTTACAGAAGTTTTAGATCATTATGAAATTTTTTTCCTCTTCATCCAGGTCTTTTTTGACCCTATGAATGAACTTAGACGAGGAGGATTTCTCACAAACATCACAGTGGGCCCCTTAAAGGTTTCTAATAGTTGACGCTCATTCAACACTATTTCCTGTAATGTGGTACACTTGAGAACTGGATATCTCATTTTTGGTCTCATGCCATAAAATAATCTGGAAAAATATATAAATTGAGCGAGACAGCCTACGAATTGTGCGAGGGAAGCTAGAAATCCAGTGAGACAATATATAAATTAAGCGAAGGAACCTAGGAATTGATCGAGACAACCTAGCAATTGAACTTGATATGTAATTATGGATCCTGATGTATGTTAAAACAATATGACTTGTGAGCCTTGGTTCTTGGATGCTCTCTAGGTTAAATGAGTTCAAGTCATGAGATAAATTCATTCATTTGCAACGCTTGTTTTATTTGTTCAGGCCAGTATATATAAGGAGGAGAAGAATCTCATAGACTTGTCTATTATCCTTCTCAGATTTTCAAGGTAAAGAAAGTATCATTATGGGAGTTTTGCTTGCCTTTTTCTTGTTTTTATTGTCACTTTCTCATTGTTATGGAGTATTGCTTTTTGAATATTCTTCTTTTTGTAAATTTTGTAAGAATCATATATTTTACAACTTAATTGAATGGAGCCCTGCTGCTACCTTGAGGTTGTGCATTCAATTTAAGACTATTATCACATGTTTCATTTGTGATTTTAAAGATTGTGAGAGTTTGAATTTCCTTAAAAACTCAGTTCTTTACTATCTGTTTAGCTGGGTTTAATAATTCCATATTTGCATTTGGACAGGTATTCAATCTTCCCAATTTAAAATCTTCCAATCCAATCTTCCCAATTTACTATCCGCAATCTCATTCATTCAATTGCTCTCTAAATTGAATCAGTTTGATAATGCACCAACCTTTGCTCTATCCTTTGGTAGTGCTTATTTCCTTTGATTCTATTATAAATTTTGTTTATTCTTTTTGTCATTACAATGATTGTTTCAAAGATTTTATTTGGAATGGAGCTTCGATATTAGGAACATTGTGTGATCTGGGCTGTATGAATGAAACTATAATAGTTATCAGTTGTATCTGGTTTATCTACTTAATGTTAACCATCATTTTCAGTTGCAAAGTTACAATCGGGATCTATTCCTGTTTCTATACATTCTAGTTTCAGCTATAACTTCTTTCAAAATTCACCATGAGGTAGGACTGCTCGAATGTGGTTGGAGATTTAGTCGTTCCTGTGTAACTTGGTTAACAGACCTGATTTCTAGTTTACAATTACATATGGAAATGGTCTTCTAATGACTTAACTTTGTGCTGTGTATAATAGATTTGAAGGACAATATCTTAAGAGTAGGGGAAAGGAAGATTTCAATGCCATTTTTGCAAGGTTTACAACTTCAAGAGGGGTGTTTTGTGTGGATGTTGCTGATATTTATAATACAATCTCCCTCCTGTATTTCATGCATCTAACTATTTGATAAAATGGCTCAACAAGGAGTGTTTTGTGTCGATGTAGCTGATATTTATAATACAATCTCCCTCTTGTATTTCGTGCATACTAATTGTTTGATGAAATGGGTCAAGAAGGAATGAGAAGCTAGCACTATTATCATTAGGCTATGATCTGACTAATCCTTGATCTTGGATGTGTGGAAAAAAGTTTATCAAGATTGAGCAGGTTTCAATTTTTATAGTGATGCCTCTTATAATAGCTATTTCTTTCTTTGTATTTTGAAATACTTCTTACTAAGACTATGATGACACCTGTAACTTGATTGGACTGACACTATGTGTCTCAACCTTAAGATCATGGGGCGGATCCTAGCTTATCTACTGAAGCACATGATTGCACAAAATTGGTAAGGAAAACTGTTGAGCGATTGTGTCTTTGATTTTTTTAAATGTCTGGCTCTCTCCGTCGTACTTTTGCCTATATTTACATCACTAAATCTATAAGGGCTCTTCCATTTACCATAGACCTTTAGAACCTCATTGCCATATATTGAAACCTTCTAAGTAGAGAAGGCATCTTGCACTTTTTCCTTGGTGACTAATGAATAAGGCATGCACCAACATTCATTATGCAAGTACTCTGGCATATATAAATGTATATATGGTTTACTGTTCCATGATTTTCATCTTTGATATCTTGTTTATAGTTGGCCCCATGGCCAAATATCCAAGTCACTATAACAAAATGGAACATTGCTGTTGCATTTTTTCTAGCAGCCAACATTTAACGCCAGTTGTGGTTTCCACTTGTGGCATATTCTGGATATATTCTGGATATATGTGCATATTCATATAAGTTTTTCATATTATGTAATGCTTTGGGTTTTGAAGATTATCTACTACGCCGCTATCAAAGTTTTCACTGCTGGGCTGAAATTGTTCAGATCCAAGATGAACAAGTTCCATGTTCCTCATTATAACACGACACAACACTTGATAAGTCTCTTGTCAAGAATGCACATGTGTAGTTATCATTGCGGTTATAGTTATTCATTATGTGACAGGTTTTCAGGTGAGATGAACGAGTTTCAAAAGAAAACAGTCTGCGGTTTTGAGAAGCGATTCCTAATGTCATTTTATGTTTAAATGCATATTTCAGATTCAAGCATCTGGTACGTCTCTTGACTCAAGAATGCACATGGTTGGAGTGGTCTGGCCATTTGGACAGACTGTGTTTATGTATTTGCTCAAAATTGATGGAGCAGACCCGGATGTGCGTCGGAGCTATCCGGAAGAGCGGGGATCCCTGGAAGGTGGGAACCGCTGTTATGACCATGATGAAGCTGTCCATTTCCTATGGACAGCATTGGAGGGGCCTGGCCACTTGGACAGGCCATGTTTATGTATTTGCTCGAAATTAATGGAGCGGACCCGGATATGCGTCGGAGCTATCCGAAAGAGCGGGGGTCCCTGGAAGGTGGGAACCGCTATTATGACCATGATGAAGCTATCAATTTCCTATGGACGACATTGGAAGGGCTTGACAATTTGGATAGGCCATGTTTATATTTATATTTACAGGTACCATACCCTTAACCTAAACCCAAACCGATTCTCAAACCAAAAAACCTATAACTTAAACCAAAACTAAAACCAAAACCTATAACCTAAACCAAAACCAAAACCTATGACCTAAACCCGAACCGATTCTCAAATCCCAAAACCTATAACCTAAACCAAAACCAAAACCTATGAACTAAACCCGAACCCATTCTCAAATCCTAAAACCTATAACCTCAACCTAAAAATAAACCTATAACCTATACCCGAACCCATTCTAAAATCCCAAAACCTATAACCTAAACCAAAACCTATAACCTAAACCCAAACCCATTCTCAAATCCTAAAACCTATAACTTAAACCAAAACCAAAACCTATAACCTAAACCCGAGCTGATTCACAAATCCTAAAACCTATAACCTAAACCAAAACCTATGACCTAAACCCGAACCCATTCTCAAATCCCAAAACCTATGACCTAAATCCGAACCCATTCTCAAATTCCAAAACCTATAACGTAAACCTAAACCTATGAACTAAACCCGAACCCATTCTCAAATCCTAAAACCTATAACCTAAACTTAAACCTAAACCTATAACCTAAACCCGAACCCATTCTAAAATCCCAAAACCTATAACCTAAACCTAAACCAAAACTAAAACCTATAGCCTAAACCCAAACCCATTCTCAAATCTTAAAACCTATAACCTAAACCAAAACCATAACCTAAGACCTAAACCCGAACCCATTCTCCAATCCCAAAACCTATAACCTAAACCAAAACCAAAACCAAAACCTATAACCTAAACCCGAGCTGATTCTCAAATCGTAAAACTTATTACCTAAACCAAAACCTATGACCTAAACCCGAACCCATTCTCAAATCCCAAAACCTATGACCTAAACCCGAACCCATTCTCAAATCCCAAAACCTATAACCTAAACCTAAACCCAAACCCATTCTAAAGCAAAACCTATAACCTAAACCAAAACCAAAACCAATAACCTAGACCAAAACCAAAACCTATAACCTAAACCCGAACCCATTCTCAAATCTCAAAACCTATAACCTAAACCCGAACCCATTCTAAAATCAAAAACCTATAACCAAAACCAAAACCAAAACCTATAACCTAAACCCGAACCGATTCTCAAATCCTAAAACCTGTAACCTAAACCAAAACCATAACCAAAACCTATAACCTAAACCCGAACCCATTCTCAAATCCAAAAACCTATAACCTAAACTTAAACCTTATCCTAAACCTATAACCTATAAACTAAACCAAAACCAAAACCAAAACCAATACCAAAACCAAAACCAAAACCAAAACCTAAGACCTAAACCCGAACCGATTCTCAAATCCTAAAACCTATAACCTAAACCAAAACCATAACCAAAACCTATAACCTATACCCGAACCCATTCTCAAATCCCAAAACCTATAACTTAACCTAAACCTATACTAATAACTTAAAACTATTCCCAAATCCCAAAACCTATAACCTATAACCTTAACCAAAACCTATAACCTAAACCAAAACCAAAACCTATAACCTAAATCCGAACCCATTCTCAAATCCTAAAACCTATAACCAAAACCTATAACCTAAACCCGAACCCATTCTCAAATCCCAAAACCTATAACCTAAACCTAAACCTAAACCTATAACCTAAACCCGAACCCATTCTCAAATCCCAAAACATATAACCTAAACCTAAACCTATAACCTAAACCCGAACCCATTCTAAAATCCCAAAACCTATAACCAAAATCAAAATCTATAACCTAAACCCGAACCGATTCTCAAATCCTAAAACCTATAACCTAAACCAAAACCTATAACCTAAACTCGAACACATTCTCAAATCCAAAAACCTATAACCTAAACTTAAACCTTATCCTAAACCTAAAACCTATAACCTAAACCTAAAACCTTATCCTAAACCTCTAACCTATAACCAAAACCAAAACCTATAACCAAAACCAAAACCTAAGACATAAACCTGAACCCATTCTCAAATCCAAAAACCTATAACCCAAACCAAAACCATAACCAAAACCTATAACTTAAACCCGAACCCATTCTCAAATCCCAAAACCTATAACCTTATCCTAAACCTATACTTATAACCTAAAACTATTCCCAAATCCCAAAACCTATAACCTTATCCTAAACCTAAAACCTAAACGTAAACCTATAACCTATAACCTAAACCCAAACCAAAACTTATTACTTAAACCCGAACCCATTCTCAAATCCCAAAACCTATAACCTAAACCAAAACCAAAACCTATAACCTAACCTGAACCTATTCTCAAATCCCAAAACCTATAACCTAAACCAAAACCTAAAACATATAACCTAAACCCGAACCCATTCTCAAATTCTAAAACCTGTAACCTAAACCCGAACCCATTCACAAATCCCAAAACCCAAACCCAAACCTAAACCTAAACCTAAAACCTAAACCTAAACCTAAACCTATAACCTAAACTCAAATCCCTAAACCAAAACCTATAACCTAAACCCGAATCCATTCTCAAATCCCAAAACCTATAACCTAAACCAAAACCTATAACCTAAACCCGAACCCATTCTCAAATCTCAAAACCTATAATCTAACCTAAACCTATACTAATAACCTAAAACAATTCCCAAATCCCAAAACCTATAACCTTATCCTAAACCTATAACCTATAACCTTAACCAAAACCAAAACCTATAACCTAAATCCAAACCCATTCTCAAATCCCAAAACCTATAACCAAAACCATAACCAAAACCTATAACCTAAACCCGAACCCATTCTCAAATCCCAAAACCCAAACTCAAACCCAAACCTAAACCTAAACCAAAACTTATAACCTAAACCAAAACGAAAACCTATAACCTAAACCTGAACCCTTTCTCAAATTTCAAAACTTATAACCTAAACCAAAACGAAAACCTATAACCTAAACCCGAACCCTTTCTCAAATTTCAAAACCTATAACCTAAACCAAAACTAAAACCTATAACCTAAACCCGAACCCATTCACAAATCCCAAAACCTGTAACCTAAACCCGAACCCATTCTCAAATCCCAAAACCCAAAAATCAGTGGGGATTATAACAGGGAAAAGAAAAAAAAAATGAAAAAGAAGCCAACAAGTTGGGGTCGACCGGCCTATGGCTACGGATTATAACCATAGTCATAGCTATAATGCTCTGCACTTTTTTTTCTTTTTTATTTTTTATTTTTTACATGGAGAACTTTATTGTACCTACATTTTTCTTTAATACATGTTTATATAAATGTGTGTGTGTGTGTGTATATAAATTTTTCTCCTTTTTTTTTTCATTTCTTTCTTTATTCATTTAACAAGAATATCTTCTAAACTAAAATTAGTTACTTGACGTACCACATATGATTTTGGGGTAGGAGAAGCTATTTTAGCCAACCAACCTAGTTATTTTTCAAGATTCCATCAGGTCGATGGTTAAGGTTAAGGTTTAGGGATTTAAGAATACATTTAGGTTTTAGGTTTAGGTTATAAGTGTCGGTTATATGTTAAGGTTTAGGGAATTGAGAATAGGTTAAGGTTGAGGCTTAGGAAATCGAGTTCGGGACCGGATTTAGGTTTGGGTTTTTAAGTTTAGGTTTAGGTTAAGGAGTTGATATTAGGATTAGGTGTAGGTTTATGTTATAGGTTTTTGGATTTGAGAATGGGTTCGGGTTTAGGTTATAGGTTTTGGTTTTGGTTATAGGTTTTGAGATTTAATAATGGGTTCGGGTTAAGGTTTAAGTTTAGGTTTAGGTTACAGGTTTTGGGATTTGGGAATAGTTTTAGGTTATAACTATAGGTTTAGGTTAAGTTATAGGTTAAGGTTTTGGGATTTGAGAATGGGTTCGGGTTAAGGTTATAGGTTTTGGTATTGGTTTAGGTTATAGGTTTTGGTTAAGGTTATAGGTTATAGGTTTTGGTTAAGGTTATAGGTTATAGGTTTAGGTTTAGGTTAAGGTTAGGTTTAGGTTATAGGTTTAGGTTATAGGTTTTGGTATTGGTTTAGGTTATAGGTTTTGGTTAAGGTTATAGGTTATAGGTTTAGGTTTAAGTTAAGGTTAGGTTTAGGTTATAGGTTAAGGTTATATGTTATAGGTTTAGGTTTATGTTAAGGTTAGGTATAGGTTATAGGTTTTGGAATTTAATAATGGGTTCAGGTTTAGGTTATAGGTTTTGGTTTTGGTTTAGGTTATAAGTTATAGGTTTAGGATAAAGTTTAGGTTTAGGTTTAGGTTATAAGTTTTGAGATTTGAGAATGGGTTCGGGTTTAGGTCATAGGTTTTGGTTTTAGTTTAGGTTATAAGTTTAGGTCAATTTCATGTTTGTCCCGCTCAATTTCCAGTTTACCCCGCTCAATTTCCAGTTTGCCCCGCTCAATTTTTAGTTTTTCCTGCTCAATTTCCAGTTTACCCCGCTCAATTAGAAATTGAGCAGGGCAAACTGAAAATTGAACGGGGCAAACTGGAAATTGGGCGGGGCAAACTGGAAATTGGGTGGGGCAAACTGAAAATTCAGCGGAGTAAACTGAAAATTAAGCGGGGCAAACTAGAAATTGAGCGGGACAAACTGAAAATTATGCGGGACAAACATGAAATTGACCTAAACCTATAACGTAAACTAAAACCAAAACCTATGACCTAAACCCAAACCCATTCTCAAATCCCAAAACCTATAACCTAAACCTAAACCTAAACCTTATCCTAAACCTATAACTTATAACCTAAACCAAAACCAGAACCTATAACCTAAATCCGAACCCATTATTAAATTCTAAAACTTATAACCTAAACCTAACCTTAACCTAAACCTAAACCTATAACTTATAACCTTAACCAAAACCTATAACCTAAACCAATACCAAAATTTATAACCTAAACCCGAACCTATTCTCAAATCCTAAAACCTATAACCTAAACCTAAACCTAAACCTTATCCTAAACATATAACCTATAACCTAAACCAAAACGAAAACCTATAACCTAAACCCGAACCCATTATCAAATCCCAAAACCGATAACCTAAACCTAACCTTAACCTAAACCTACACCTATAACCTATAACCTTAACCAAAACCTATACCCTAAACCCGAACCCATTCTCAAATCCCAAAACCTATAACCTATAACTTAAACCAAAACCAAAACCTATAACCTTAACCCGAACCCATTATCAAATCCCAAAACCTATAACCTTAACCTAAACTTAAACCTATAACCTATAACCTTAGCCAAAACCTATAACCTAAACCAATACAAAAACCTATAACCTAAACCCGAATCCATTTTCAAATTCCAAAACCAATACCAAAACCTATAACTTAAAACAAAACCAAAACCTATAACCTTAACCCGAACCCATTCTCAAATCCCAAAACCTTAACCCATAACCTAATCTAAACCTATAGTTATAGCCTAAAACTATTCCTAAATCTCAAAACCTATAACCTAAACCTAAACTTGAACCCATTATTAAATCTCAAAACCTATAACCTAAACCAAAACCAAAACCTATAACCTAAACCTGAACCCATTCTCAAATCCAAAAACCTATAACATAAACCTAAACCTTAACATAAACCTATAACCTATAACCTATAACCAAAACCAAAACCTATAACCTAAACCTAAACCAAAACATATAACCTAAACCAAAACCTATAACCTGAACCTAAATAAAAACCTATAACCTAAACCAAAACCAAAACCTATAACCTAAACCACAACCCATTATCAAATCCCAAAACGTATAACCTAAACCAAAACCTATAACCTAAACTCGAACCCATTCTCAAATCCAAAAACCTATAACCTAAACCTAAACCTTAACATAAACCTATAACTTAAACCAAAACTTATAACCTAAACCTAAATCAAAATCTATAGCCTAAACCAAAACCAAAACCTATAACCTAAACCGGAACCTATTATCAAATCTGAAAACCTATAACCTAAACTGAAACCAAAACCTATAACCTAAACCCAAACCCATTCTCAAATCCCAAAACCTAAACCTATAACCTAAACTCAAATCCCTAAACCTAAACCTGAACCTAATCCTATAACCTAAACTCAAATCCTTAAACCTTAACCTATAACCTAACCTAAACTTATACTTATAACCTAAAACTATTCACAAATCCCAAAACCTATAATCTAAACCTAAACCTAAACTTGAAGACCCAAACCTAAACCCGATCCCGAACCCGAACCTGATTTCCTAAACCTAAACTTTAACCTATTCTCAATTCCCTAAAGCTATTACCTATAACCTACACCTAAGCCTAACCTAAACCTATAACCTTAACCTAAACCTAAAACCTAAACCTAAACCTAAAACCTAAATGTATTCTCAAATTCTTAAACCTAAACCTACACTTAATCTTAATCTCAACTCCTTAACCTAAACCTAAATTTAAAAACCCAAACTAAACCTGATCTCAAACCTGAACCCGATTCCCTAAACCTAAACCTTAACCTATTCTCAATTCCTTAAAGCTTTAACCTATAACCTATAACCTAGAACCTATAACCTAAACCTAAACCTTAACCTAAACCTAAACCAAAACATATAACCAAATTTTTAGTTTACCCCACTCAATTTTCAGTTTGCCCCGCTCATATATGGACGGTTTGGATATAACACATACATCATGATGGGACCCACAAAAGAAAAAAAATTCAATTTGCCCTGCTCAATTTCTAATTGAGCAGGGCAAACTGGAAATTGAGCGGGGCAAACTAGAAATTGAGCGGGGCAAACTGAAAATTGAGCGGGATAAACTGAAAATTGAGCGGGATAAACTAGAAATTGAGCGGGGCAAACTGATTTTTTTTTTTTTTTGCTATGTTACTTTTGTGGGTCCCATCATGATGTATGTGTTATATCCAAACCGTCCATATATTTTACGAGCTCATATTAAGGCTTGAGACGAAAAATAAGATAGATCTAACTATCAAGTGGACCACACTATAAAAGGCAATGGGAAATTGAACGTCTACCATTGAAACCCTTTTAGGGGTTACAGAAGTCTTGGATCATTATGAAATTTTTTTCCCTCTTCATCCAGGTCTTTTTGACCCTATGAATGAACTTAGACGAGGAGAATTTCTCACAAACATCACAGTGGGCCCCCTAAAAGTTTCTAATGGTTGACGCTCATTCAACACTATTTCCTGTAATGTGGTACACTTGAGAACTGGATATATCTCATTTTTGGTCTCATACCATAAAATGATCTGGAAAAATATATAAATTGAGCGAGACAGCCTACGAATTGTGTGAGGGAAGCTAGAAATCCAGTGAGACAATATATAAATTGAGCGAAGGAACCTAGGAATTGAGCGAGACAACCTAGCAATTGAGCGATGCAACGTAAAAATTCAGCGAGGCAACTTAGGATTTGAGCGAGGTTTCCTCGCTCAATTTCAATGTAGCCTGAACTTCGCTCAATTTCTACGTTCCCTCGCTCAATTTCTAGCTTTCCTCGCTCAAATCCTAAGTTGCCTCGCTCAATTTATAGATTCCTTCGCTGAACTCCTATGTTACCTCGCTCAATTTCTAGCTTCCCTTACTCAATTTATACCTTGTCCTGCTCAATTTTCAATTTACTCATTCAATTTCATATTTGTCTCGCTCAATTTTTAGTTTGACCATGAAGTGATTGAAATTGATCGTGAAGTGAATGAAATGTATTTTCGAACATTGACCTGATGGAATCTTGAAAAATAACTAGGTTGGTTGGCTAAAATAGCTTCTCCTACCCCAAAATCATATGTGGTACGTCAAGTAACTAATTTTAGTTTAGAAGATATTCTTGTTAAATGAATAAAAAAAGAAATGAAAAAAAAAAAAAGAGAATATATATATATATATATATATATATATATATATATATATATATACACACACACACACACACACACACTTATTTATATAAACATGTATTAAAGAAAAATGTAGGTACAATAAAGTTCTCCATGTAAAAAATAAAAATAAAAAATAAAAAAGAAAAAAGAAAAAAAAGTGCATAGTATTGTAGCTATGGCTACGGTTATAATCCGTAGCCATAGGCCGGTCGACCGGACCCCAACTTGCTGTTTACTTTTCATTTTTATTTTTTTTTTCCCCTTTCCCAGTTGTAATTCCCACTGATTTTTGTGGGTCCCTTTATGAGGTATATGTTATATCCAAACCGTTCATCTATTCGGTGAACTCGTATTAAGGCTTGAGATGAAAAATAAGACAGATCTAGCTATCAAGTGGACCACACAGTAAAAGGTAATGAGGAATTGAATGTCTACCATTGAAACCCTTTTAGGGGTTGCAGAAGTTTTGGATCATCATGGAATTTGTTTTTCCTCTTCATCCAGGCCTTTGTGACCTTATGAATAGATTGGATGGAACATAAATGTTACGATGGGCCTTACAAAAAATTTTAACGGTGAAAATCAATTTCCCCGCTGCTCTATGTGGTGTGGTCCATTGATTTATGGATATGATTTTTTCTTTTTTGGATAATGCTCCGAGATGATTTTGAAATATGGATGAACGTTGTGGATATGATAAATACATAGCTGTGGGTCCTTGTAACTTTGATCTCTCCTAAGCCGTTCGTACAACTCTCAGTTGGAGGAGCGTCAGCTCTCGTCTTCTCAGTGAAAAGGAGGGGTAGTTTCGTCCTCAAAGTCGCTGTCCGCACGTGCTAGTCTAAGTTGGTAACTTAAGTTTGTATTCCGCGATAAAAACCGCTGGGTAAAAGGTTTTGTCTACAGTGGTAATTTTCTCAATTTCTTATGCTCGAACCCTTATCCGGTGTTAAAATTCCTGATAGTCTACCATCCGAGTAAGGATGCAGATGAAAGTAAGGCACCTGTGAGTAACATCTGAACCGTTCATCAGAAGATTCCAATATATCTATTCCATCTATAAACATGAAACCGATCTGATCATTGGGTGGGCCACACATATACACCGTGTTAGGACCGTCCGTCCATTTCTCTCACTTTTTTTAAGAACTAGACTGATGATGCGATGGGCCCCACCTCAGATAGAGTATGCCACAAATGTCCCTGCCGTTTATTTGATCCATGGATAAATCCGGATAATTTTTAGGACCGCCGGGCGCACATCCATTTTGTGTTCCTTTGGATCAACGGTTGGGATCCCTTCTGGCAAGTCAGGACCCTAGTACTCTTCCGCTACCTCGGAGAGTGAATGCTGTCCTGATGCACCCATTCCCTGCAAGTGGGGACCCTTGGATAGGTGATCCAGACCGTTGATCATAATGGAAGGATATGGCTGACCAAAAAACGTTCAGATTGGAAGATTCTAGGTCCAATACTTGGATATTTTTACAAACCATAGCTCGTTTTCTCTTAACGTTATATTTGCAGGCCTTTGATCCAACGGTTAGGAACATCTAATCTTAAAGATATTTAAATTTTCCCTCATCCACGATAGTTCCAGTCAGATGAACGGCCTGGATAACAGATCCACGTGACCAGTTTGTAAGTATTAGTGCATCAGGACAGTACTCACGTTCTGATGCACCAGGACTCGATACTTCCCCACTAGACTAAAAAAACACACTCCTGATGCATCAGAGCGATCGAGACCCTTGAACTTACAGCAACCACTGCATATTCAAAAACGACCCAAAACAGTTCCAGATTGGAAGATCCTAGACGTCGAATGCTTGCCTTTCGGACCAGTCGCTCTACTTTTTTTCTGAACCGTCTATTTATAGGCCAATGATCTAAGCACAGAAACATTCGATCTTGGAGATTTGAATGCAGTTCCTCATCCATGGTAGATCCTGTCTGAAGAACGGTCTGGATTACCGAACCATATGCACCATTTGTATATGTGGATAGATCAGGTAACTATTCAAGTGCTGATGCATCAGGATCATGCAACTCCTCGCTGGATAAATATGGGCGTTTCTACCTAACATCTACCATTCCTTTACTCGCCCAAAAGTTGGAAAGGCTGGTGTGAGAGAGAGAGAGGGCTTTACATTGCTTAAACAGCACTCTTTCTCTCAAACGGTCATCTATTATTCGTATTATTCTCTGTGTCTATCTCTCAATATCATTCCAGAGATGGGTGCTGTGAGCATGAGAGGTTTGCTTGTGATATTGGCTGTGGCCATCTCAGTGAGCGATGGGTGGGCCAAAGTTCATCATGTGGTGGGAGGTGACCGTGGGTGGGACCCATCTACCAACGTTACTGATTGGTCGTCTGGGAAGATCTTCAGGGTTGGAGATAACATCTGTATGCTCTCTCTCTCTCTCCCTCTCTCTCTCTCTCACTTAAAAGTAGTGGTTATCTTTCTCGCCAACGTGCTTCTCTTGTGGAAAATCTGAGCCGCTAAAAAGGTGGGCCGCACCATAAATATCACGTGCTGCGAAAATCAGGATGCCCCACTAATCAGGCAGGCAATACCGTCGGGTGCGGCGTAGGTCGTCGAGCCCACCTTTTCAACGGTTTGGATGTTCACGAGTGATCCGTTGGCGGGAGATGGCTTTGTATGTGAAAAATCTCTTCGCGCTTGAGGTTCATCGCTTGTTACTGTACGTGATGGGTCCACTTGGCTGTATGGATGGATTATCTGAACCGTTCATAGGAAACTCCAACCGTAGAATATTGGTTAACCTAATTCCAGTGGCCACCATCAATTGGAGGGCTATAAACGGAAGTGATTAAGTGGTCCACGTCCGATGGGAAAATAAAGCGGTTTGATGTGATCTTTTTTTCTCTGTAATCCAACTGCTTTAGAGCCCACTAGATGGACGGACCAGATCACGTGACCATGTAGCCACGTGGGTCCATCAAGAACGTGCGATGGACCTTGAGCTACTCTAGGGTGATGCGAAAGCGCTCATTTCCCTCTTGGGAAGCGTAAGGACTGCAGGTTCCTGGAAACTGCGCCGAGAGCATTATAGTAAAATACATTTGTACAGCTGGGGCCCATATTGCTCGGATTCACCCATTTTGTACAGCTGGGGCCCATATTTCGTTGATCGAGACCGTTTATCTTACGGGATCCACCTCAGATGACGGTCCACCTAAAAATTATTCTAGATTTCAAACCCTTTACCACCAAAGCTTTGACATTTTTTCTTGTGCCATATTAGTCTTTTTCTATTGACCGTCTATTTGTAGCCCATCAAAAGTAGTCAAGAACTATAGGGTGGGAGATATTTGGGAAATACCCCACCCACAGTAGCACTAAAAAGATCAACGGTCTGGATCACAGAATCAAGGAATATATTTGTATATATTGGACCGTTGATGCATCTGGAGATGTAGGACGCTGTTTACGTACTGATGTGACAACATATAATAAATTTACAGTATCCTTTGAGAAAAGCTTTCATACACTGGAAGAGTGTGGCTGATGATACGCATTCACTTAGAAATTGCATACTTAGCATACAAGTAAGTCAAATGAGACAGTCCAAATTATGGGTTCCACCTTAGATGTACCATAATCGAAAATTACACTTATTTGATTTTCTGACCATCAGATTGGTGGACATTTTAATGGACGGTTGAAAATGAAAAGTATCCAATGCCCTAAATTTCAACAATAAATGTCCACAAATCACACGTCAGGGCTCAACCAATAGAATCTCTGGACCGTAACTTGAAGAAAGTCGGTTAAATAATTTACTCGGTTTACTTACAGGTAATAAATGCTGCGTGTACAGTTTCTGAGTGCCCGCATATCAAGCTTCCTATTCCGCCAGAGTATCAAATAAGTACCCTTGTACTTTTTAATTTCATGGGGGACTCGTCGTGGCTCCACTATAGAAAGTTCTCTAATCTGGTGGGGCCCGGCAGAGTGGACCGGGCCCACTCCATAGCCCAATTCGAAAAGCTTGTGGATGAGCGACTAGGATCGTATGATGGGTGTGGTTTGCAAAAAGCACCGTCAAAACAGCCGCCTAATCTAGTGGTTCACAAAAGCCGCCTAGTATAGTGGTCCGCGGATTACTGAACTGGATTCGTACTCCGCCGATTGGGCCATGTATTTGGATGATCAGAACCGTTCAAGTGATAGTTCCTTCCGCAAATAGGTACAGGGTAATTTTTTTTTTACTATAAACGACAATTCACCTTTTTTTATTTGACCTGAACAAAACTTATCTTACTAATCTAGACTCTTGCATGAATGGAAAAACCAATAAGAATTAAAAAAAAAAATAATTCCAGCCGTTTTATTCTAAAATTTAAAGGTATTTTTGTCCAAATTCCTATTTTCATATCCTAAAAATTTATTTTAGTGAATAAGTTACTGGGGTTCAAAAAAAGAAAAGCAAAAATTGGGAGCGTCTTCGGATCTAAATTTTTTCCAAATATACCAAAGGCAAAGCATGGGCTTCTATGAAGGGATTTTATTTAATACTATGGCAGTATATGATGCTCCATACGCGGGCACTGATAAATTGTACACGTGGCATACACTAACACCAAATAAATGCAATCCACTGTAACTAAATCACGATCCCAAGAGCAGATTGGTTGGAGAATCTTAACTTCTGATTAGTGGACACGTGTGCTGAACGGCAGCGTTGGATGTTGTTCATTTCAACCGTCGACACGTGTGCTGAACTGCAGCGTTGGATGTTGTTCATTTCAACCGTCCAATAAAATGTCGGGTAATCCCATAGCTAGATAATCAAATAAGTGTCAATTTAATTTTATATCCCACCCATATGGAAAAGTATAACTCTAAGTGGCAGACTGTGTGAAAGATACCTCGTTTCAACACTGAGGTCTTGGTATCGATCCCCAGTGGGGTGGCGAAAAGAAGTGTCAACTGAAACTGACAGTGTCGTGTACTAACAACCTAACAAAAATAAAATAAAATTAGGACGGTCTAATTTCGATTAATTGTACGACATACATACAATTTCTTTGTGCCTGCGTATCATCCATCATACAGTATGAAAGTATCTATCTTATTTTTTTAAAAAAATAAGGATCCTAGCCGTTCGATCTACTTCTAAGAAAAAGTCAAGAGGACGATAAATGATTTGTCCATTTCTGAAATGGTTTGTTGTACAAAAAGAGGACCACTCGTAATTGGACACAGGTACGGTAGTCATTCATCTGGACCATCCATCCATCAGATTGGCCCAATATTTCATTAGCCATGTATAAAAAATTCCTCTGATCGGGAGAGCCTAGCCTTCGAACCGACTTGCTATACAGTCATGTAAGATGGGTCTGTTTCTTCACTTTGCACCCCACCATTTGGATGGCTAGGATCATCCAATCGTTTTATACTGTGTATATGCTACAAATGAATTGGAATGGATCGTTTCTCAATATAAAAGCAGGGGCTGACTTGCACGTGGCAACTGTTATTACTCTTCTCTAATCCAAACCATCCAAATTTTTGGCCCTGTTGTGGATGAAGTGTCCCATGAAAATTTACATTGGAAAATCCAATATGCGGCCCTCAAATGGACAGTTAAAAGGTTAACGATCAGCAGTCAAAAATCCTATCAGTGTAATTTCGGACAATGCTAAATCCAAACAGGGTCCACAACCAGCCCAATGGATGATTTGCAGCCCATATCAACGGTCCATGTAGCTTAAAGATGGGCCCCACATGGCGAAACAGATAGATCGGGCGGTGTATAATTGCCTCTTCTGTAAGTTTGATGCATCTGAATTGACAGGGTTCACGTACTCGGCTGCATCGGAGGGGATTGCCGAAGTGAAAAGCAAGGACGAGTTCGAATCCTGCGACATTAGCAACCCGATAAGGATGTACACGGACGGCTTAGATAAGGTGGCCCTCGACAGCGCAGGGCCCCGGTACTTCGCCAGCAGCAGGTCTGATAGCTGCAAGAACGGCCTAAAATTACACGTTGAGGTGCAACAACAAGCTGACACCAATAATCAGACAGCAACATCAGCATCTACCGTTCATGCCTTGGCCGCTGCGCCCACCCACCCATCCAGATCGTCCACCATACAAGCTTCATCAGCTATTATATGGTCTGGGCTAGCTCTTCTATGTTTTATGGGATTTGGAAGGGTAGTTTAGAGCAGTTTTTAGAGTGCTTATTAAACTTCTCATAGCTTATGAGTCTTTTTAACAGTTTTTTTTTGTTTTTTTTTGTTTTTAATTATTAATGTTGGTGTGGGATTTGGATTTGCTCACTGTGATGGTTAGTTGAATTGATGAACTTAAATGGTTTGGATGAAGGTCGTTGTGATTGCGTAGGATATTGGTTCTGTCTATATGGTCAAAATAAGGACAGCAGAATCGCAACAGGTGGGCCCAAACCAGCGAGGAGGAACCAAGATGGGCCTAAGATGGACTGATTGTCTGTAATGTCAATTTTCCACCGTTGGTTGGAGTGATTATTAGGTGCCACAGAATGTATCTTATATCCAATCAAAATTGTGGGACCCACCGTTTGGAGTGACATCTACGAAATTATGACCACCCAATTAGTTGGAAAAATGAAATCAACGATAAAGATCAGACGGGGATGATTGATCGAGTGGGGCCTATCACCGTAAACAGAGGATGGCCTGACTCAGAATGTGAGGTGAGAATTCAAAAGATCTCTTCATCCCCATCTTCTGCACTACCAAGGCATCTTGTTGTGAAAGAACCAACCAAGCTCCACCATGCAACAATCCACAGCCCATGCAGACACCTGCATCACTGCTCTGCGCCAAAGGACCACCGATTAGAAGATCTAACCAGCAGCTGATTCAACAACCCACAAATGGATGCTGGCTACCAAATGCATGGAAAAATCCACATACACCCAAAATCCCGTTCCTCAATGGTTGGGTATCATCTGCCTATAGGACCAAGTCCGGCGCAGCTTAGGCGGATTCACTGAACTGTGGGGCCCACCGTAATCTATGTCCCTGCGTTTTGACAGCTCCTTTTAGGGCATTATCCCATCAATGAAGCAGATCCAAATCTTAGGTGGACCACACATGGGAAAAGAGTGTTGATTAAATACCCACCATTAAAAATATTTTTTGGGGACACCAGACTGTTCATTTAACATCCAACCTGTTGATAAGTTCATGGAGACCTGAATGAAGGGACCACACAAATATCAGCCTAATCCAAAACTTTTGTGACCCACAAGAAGTTTCTTTAATGGTCAATCACCATTGTTTCCTGTGGTGTTGTACACATGAGATTTAGATCTGCTTCATTTTTTTTATTATACCCTGTAATGAGCTGTCAAAATGGAAAGGCACATACATCACGGTGGACCCCACAGTAAGATTTCCACCAAAGCCACGTCCCACTGGGTCAAGGGCCCAATTTGGGCCCACATGTATCTTTGGATGGGGCATGCATGCCAGCTTGACTACTTGACCCACCATAGTTCTAATTTCTAAAGCTTGATGACTCGACTTGTAGCTTGGCCAAGTCAACTAAGGGACATACATCATGGTGAGGCCCACAGTGAGGGTTCCACCCACCTCAGTGGATGCAGGGGATCCACCGAAACCGTGCCCCACTAAGTTGAGGCAGGGCCCACATGTATGGTTGGATGGGGCATGCATGCCGACTTGACCCACCATGGTTGTAAAGCTTGATAGCTCAACTTGAAGCTCGGCCAAGTCAACTAATGTAGACCAGATTTTGAGCCAGGTCCGCAGAAACTCCCTCCCATGCATTACTCAGAAAGACCCATAGAGAGATAAAAATGCAGCCATCTAGATTTGAAACTCACAACCTTCTCAAGGTTATCGCAGGTCAGGAAGTGTGGGCCATGAACTGCTGTTGTGATGAACTAGACAGTTTTATTTATTTCATTTGTTCTAAAAAAAAAATGTTAATTGCCCCCGTTTTTTTTTTCAAGTTTCATTAGCAACACAATGAGTCAAGCATAGGCTCGGTTGAGTCTTCGGGTTAACCTGACCTGGCTCAACATCAAGCCGGTTCTCAGGTCTTTGAACCATGGAAACCACTGATAGGTTCCCCTTTGATTTTGTGCAGTCCATTGACACCACTGAGATATCTCTTTTGGATTTTAGATTGAAGATGATATAAATACAACATCAACTACAATAATAAGATCGATCGGCAGGCCTCCAGCACCCGAAAGGATAAGAAATTTACAGATTACAAAGAAGGCGAGAAATAAAAATCAGGAATAGAGAGCTACATAGTGTACATGGCAGTGCATGGCATGTTCCCGAGCGCCCATCTGCTACTTTACCTGGTTTCCAATCAAAAGGAAAAGAATTTCAGTGCACATCTTTCCGAAACAGAAAGTAATAAAATACAATATTTGACCAAGGAGACCCATCCTACAAGAGGAATGACCAGTGTGAGTCAAAGTCATAAACCATCTGATCCCTGATCAGATGGTTTATGCGTGGTGACCCCTGAGTAGTTTTCAGGTGGCGATTGTCATGCCGGACAACCATGTGATCAAAAGATAAAATGGGAATGATGTTGACCATAAGGCTACACCGTTCCCGGGGGGGGAGCAGTGGGGGATTGTTTTTTCTCTTTCAGAATTAACAACAATTCTATTAAAAGGAAGAGGGAGAACCCAAGATTGACCAATTAACGTCCAAAGAAATGGAACCTGAGGGGCCATTCTTGGATGCTCACAGAGCTGTGTACCGCACACAAGTCATTGCACATGCTGCCATGAATAAACCATGCAGGTCATGCAAAATGTTCAACTACTCATACAATACCTAGTTTGTCAAACACCTAGAATAGGGAACCGTGGAACATGTTGGGAGTTTAAGATGGATAGTGACATGTAGCATTATGGCGCACATTCAAATTATTGACACATGGCACATGAGGGGCTTGAAGATTGATGGTAGCACGTGGCACATGTGGGGTACTTGACCATGAATGGTCACACATGTAGAACATTTGGTGTATGTGATGCGTGTGAACAGAACATTATGCTCCTGCATGCACCGTACAAGGCTTTTAGCATGTATAGCCTAAAGGACCCTTCTACCAACAATAGATTATCCCCTGCTTAGGGATTTCATATTTTTTATTCATTTTCCTTTTTTTCATGTGGAAGGGGAGTTTGGCAAACTGGGTATATGCTAGCTAGCTGGTATAGCTTATGTACTGCATGAATGACTTTGTGAGGATCCAAATAGCCCCTAAAAGTCAGATGACAATCAGCGCAAAAATAATCATAGTTTTTACAAGTGACCGAAAATTCAGCATCTGTAAGTGTGCTCCAGATGATCCCACCCTCTGGTCAATCAAGGATCAGGCCATCAAGATGCATATCAAGCCCAGATCAAAATGCATTTTAACGGTTCTGATCAAAGATCTAGCTATTTCAGCTGTCCAGATTTAATATGTGGAACATCTGATCATTCAGTTGGTCAGCAACCAGGATCCTCACTTGCTCCTAAGGAAGATGAGCATTATACATTGGTACTGATTAGTTTTCTAACCAAAGTCAGTGGTCAAGGTGGGTGGATAGTGGGGCTCACAGGAGCCGATGATGGCCTGTATGAGGCCCACATAAGCACAATTTGATGCTCTATATCTTCAAACTAGATGAATTTGATGGTAGACTCTTAGGAGTTTCAACACCCGATCAAGGGTTCGAGTACCCATAGGTGGTGAAATTCCACTAGAGTGTGTGGGGGTGTGTGTGTGCACGCGTTAAAAAATAAAATAAAATAAAAATTAAAAATTAAAAAAAGATGAATTTGATGGTCTCGAGCTTCTTCAATATTTGCCTAGTTTCCTGATTCAATTAGAAGTCTTTTCTATGGTTTCTTATCTATTTTTAGAAGATGCAGCTTATAGAAGTTCAACTAGACTAGGTAATCTACGATGAAGTGTCTGAGCCGAAAAAGATCTACTTTGATTTCCAAGGGATTTTTATGTATAAAATAAGCCAAGAGGACATTGTGTGAGGCTATTTCTCATGATGAACTTTTGAATGAAAGAAAATGGAATTTGTTTTGGGCTTGGTGTTTTTTGTGTTTTCGGTGGAAGAGAAGGGGTGTTTGCTGCAATCACTAGTGTTTATAGGCTAATGGATTGTTGGGACACTCCGTCTTTTATCTGCTATTTCCTGCATCTACTGATGATTTTTTTAAGAAGTGTTTGGAGCCAGATCTGAGCCTTCCTACACTTTCAGATCCGATTTCTGTGAACTTGCAGCATCAGATATGGTTAAAAATCAATTTAAAAAACTTCACTAAATTGGATAATGAAGAGTTTGGCTTTATAAGGTTTTGACTCAGGAAAAAGAGTGAGAAAAAAAAATCTAGACGTTTGTGTAGGACCAACATCCACACCGTTCCAACTTCTCATTAATGAACAACGACAATAGTCCATCTCTCTTAAATAACAGTCTAATGATTTTTCTAATGAACCATTTAGGTTTAACTGAAACACACTTTTTTTTGTCAATCTTTTGAAATAATGCTAATTTTAAATTAAGACTTTTAAGGCCCTGTTTGGTAAACAGTTAAAAATGGATTTGTCCAATTTTTTTCTATTTAATAGTAATTATCTATTAGAGATCTTGATCTCTAAAACATTATTACTGTTAATTAAAATGGGATTAACTCATTTTTAGGCCTCTACCGAACAGGGCCTAATGCAATTATTCTAGTTTTCTTTAAAAAGTAAACAGAATTTAAAATGGTGTTTTGCTGAAATGGTGTATTCAAAAATATCATATGCACAGGGGGCTAGTACTTACAACCACCTATTTTGATACACACAGCCTTCTCCCACATTTGGGGATTAAAAGGGGTTGGGTGTAAATATCAGTTTTGAATGCACATGGTGACAAATATATCTATATCATTGATGAATGGGTGATTTGCTGTGTTATAGCAGCAATTTCAAATCTGAAACATAAAACAAACACCACATCAGACCATCATATTGGCAATAATTGCCAAACTTTAGTCCTGTGTCAGTTTTGAGATCTTGCTGAAATGGGCTGATATTTGGAAAACCTTAAACATAAAAATAGCAGATTTTCATCATCTTCCTTGTAACCTTCTTCCTACCACTGCAACAAACATCGTCGAGATTTTGAAAATCTCACGATATTTTAGTGCGAAATTAATGAAATTATGTTATCACGAGATTTTCAAAACACCAGTTTTTTTTTTTTTTTTTTTTTTTTTGCAATTTGTCACAAAATTATCCAGCTGTTAATGTAAAAAATCATTTAATTTTTTGAATAATTAAGTTTATAACAATATATTTAAAATTTGAAGTTATTTATTAATTTACAATATCATTTGAATTTTTACCGAAATTTTCATAATGATATTGTGCGAGGCGCCCCCCCCCCCCCCCCCCCCCCCCAAAAAAAAAATAAAAATAAATTCCAACAGGGATAATTTGAGTAGATGGTGGCCAATGGAAAGGAGAGAAGGGATAGATTTGAGATGTACCTGATCTTAGGAAGCACTTGAGAAATGCCTGCCAACAAATGCCTACGTGTGGAGCTTGAAAAATGGATATGCACTAGATTATTCAGAAACAGGCTGGAAAAGCCCAATGGATTCATCATAAAACCATCTGCAAACCCAAACTTCTTAGTGAGAAAGCCAAACCATGGAAAATAAAAGCAATGCATATATAGAAGCTGGGTTCAGTAACCACAAAAAGTGTATTCTTCAAGGGCTATGGCCTCCCATTGGCTGTTGAAATAGGACAGTGATGGTCAGGATCCAATGATTTTCAAGGTTGGGGCCCTTGCTTCCTGCCAATGGTCAGCTGTAGTCCTTGCAGGGCTACAATTTGCAAGGACTAGCAAGCATACTACCCAGAGCGATATACAATGGCCAGTAATAGACAGGGTCTCAAATAACAGATCCTGTTTATATCTACCATATGTAATGCCAATAGTTTTGGATGTTTTTGCCCTTGCAATTAGTCTTCATAAAATTGGTTAAGAGAGGATAAATTCATCAATAAAAATGCAGCTGCTTGGCAGGGAATGGTTGAAATTTGATCACACAATGGATGGCATAGATTGCACTGGCTTCCTTTCACTTTTTATAAATGCATGTAGCCCACAACCACCTCCCCTCTTCCCTAAAAGCGTCTAATTAGGGAACCCCTGGAACATGCTCTGTAGGGCCCACCTTGATGATTGTGTTACATCCACTATGAGGATCTATTGCGTCATCTCATGTAGGACGCCAGCCCAAACAATAGGCGGATCGGGACTCGATTGGGCCACAATAAGGGAAACAGTGTGGACAGGTTGTCCACTATTCCCTTCTCTCCTTCTGTGCGTAACGCACAGCTACATCTAGCCCCACCTTTCCCTTCGCCTCTCTCCTTTTTTCTTTCTCCCCTCCAAATGCCCCACTCTTCATCTCTCGATCTCCACCTCGGTACACGTGCCACACCCCCCAAGTCAAGGAATTCCAAAACAGTTACATGTTACAGGGTCACAACAGCCATTATGGAAAAATTGACCCATAACGGCTCATAACAGTCCATTACAGAGCCAAAATAGGTTTTTCCTTTCTATTTAAGCCGTAATGGTCCGTATCGTAACAGTAATGGCAGTGGCCATTACAGCCACCGTTAAGTGCATTTAACCCATTGTACTAATGAGGAAGCATAAGGCCCTGATGCATCCTTATGAGTCGGGTGTCCTGATGCTAGTAGTATGGACAAGTGGGCCCATGGTTTGATGTTCCAAACTGCGCATTTGATAGACACCACCTTGGATGTGAAACAACCAAATTCTTATAGAATGAAGACATTGACTCTAAGATTCATGGCCTACAAATAGAATAATAATTGAAAAAATACAGAAAAGTCGAGAAAAAGCTTTACGATCTTCAAATATGGTGCTCAATCCAGTGGAGACAACAGATCAACAATGTGCATCCTCGAACCATGTCCCACTAGTAATGGAACAGTCATCAGGACATTATTCATCTGTGGAGGGAAATTAATTTAGAGGCAGAGATTTTCGGCATATGGAATAGACAGCTGACTACTATGTAGGGGGTCTTATGCTAATATAGTTTTTCATCCATTTTCCTACTTAGACAATTGATGAGGAGGAAGGATATCCACATGATCTTTATTGACCTAGAGAAAGCATAGGGTAGGGTCCCTAGAGAGTTAATCTGATGGGTGCTCCAAAAAGGGAGTTTCAAAAGGATATATTGACATGACTAAGGATATGAGAAAGTGGTGACAAATGTGAGGACCACTAGCAGAGAGACAAATGTCCCCAATTATTGTAGGCTTGCACCAGGGGTCAGCATTGAGCCCGGACCTTTTCCAATTGGTTATGTACAAGTTAACAAGGCATTTGCAAGAGAGATCAATGGCGTGTTGTTTGCAGCTGACATAGTTATGATTGACAAGACGAGGGGGTGCCTAAACACGAGGCTAGATTTATGGAGGGATGCTTTAGAATATAGAAGATTTAAAATTAGTCATACTAAAACAAAGTATATTGAGTGCAATTTTAGAAATAATAGGAATAAAAACGAGGAATTAGTTACGATAGCTCACCGAGAAGTTTTCCGAAATGAGAACTTTCATTACCTTAGGTCAATAACTCATGAGAGTGGAGAGATTGAGAAGGATGTTGCCCATAGAATTCAAGCTAGGTGGAAGAAATGGAGATATGCCTCTAGAGTTTTATTTATCACCATGCACCACTCAAACTAAAAGGGAAATTTTATAGGATGCCTATAAGACCAGCCATGCTTTATGGGATAGAATGTTGGATAGTTAAGGAACAACATAGGATGAGTATAGTTGAAATAAGGATGTTAAAGATGGATGAGTGGCAAGAAGAGGAAGGATAGATTTAGAAGTGAATGTGATGAGGACATCCGACCATTTAGAGTATTCCAAAGGAGGAGATCGGCCCATCCTTCACTTTGGCTCGATGACTTGTACATGGGCCCGGATGGGCCGCACTGAGGACATCCGAAGACCCCACATGCATGATCGTGCATCTTCAAAAACCCTACACTAAGAATATGCATGTGAGCTGCTTAGTTGAGGAATCTTGACCATTGGATCGTCTGGATCCTTTGATCAGACGGTTGGATCATTGTGATCCTTGATCGCTTTGATCATGAGTGTTTGGATGAGCATATTTTATGTTTTGTTGATTATTCATAGCTTAGGAGTAGCATACTTATGTTTTATGGCATCATAGGACATGTGAGACATTTTTATTTGAGGGGCATTATTGTAAAAACGCACTATTGAGACTACAAAGGGGGATGTCCAGCCCTAACTCTTAGATTTTGGAATGAATAACTATCTTTTGCTTAGAAAAAGCATCCTCTCTCATGTGAAGTGGGAATCTCTTGTGAAAAGAGGCTATTTTGGCGTGAATTCAAGGGTGTGAAGTCCATTATCTTATTCTTCTCTCACATTCTCTACAATTGAAGTATTTTCTTCTAGTTGCTCCTTCTCCATCTCTCTCAATTCCTCTTGATTTCTCTCTACCTCTTCTTTTTTCCTTTTGTTCTCAACCAAAACCCATCCCCATCACATCCAAAACAACCTAAACCTAGCCCATTCAAACCGTACAATCGTATGGGCCAAACCCTTAGACTTTCCCCTTTAAGATTCCTAGCCCTAAGCCCAATACCCTAACTCTCAAAACCTTATTTCTCCCACAAACTCTAATTCTCCCTAGCCCTAATTCCCAAATCCCCAAATTTCCTAACCCTAGAATTGCGCCAAATCTACCCATTGCAGTAGAACCATGCCTATGCTAATGTGAGAGTTCCAATTTATCATTGAGCCTTATGTTTTCATGCTTGCATGATTCATGCTTATGTGGGATTGTGAATTCAACATAAATCTGAATTTTATGCTAATGTGAGAGTTCCAATTTATCATTGGGCCTTATGTTTTCATGCTTGCATGATTCATGCTTATGTGGGATTGTGAATTCAACATAAATCTGAATTTTATTATCTCTTTGGTACTCTTTTAATCATGGTAGGATAGCATGTTATCATATTTGATTTACTTTGATTAATCTATTAATAATCTCCCGCGTCCAAATTGTTAGATCAAACGTCCTACATCAGAATGCATTTGAGCGAACTTAGGAGTGGCACCAATAGGTAATAAGATGAGGGAAAGTAGACTTACGGAGACCAAGAACCACGCTAGTTAGAAGCAATGAGTTGTTACAAGGGAAGGCCCAAAAGAATGTGGATGAAGGTAGTAAGAAAAGACTTGATGACCTATGGTCTAACTGAATGTTTACCCATTTTTAGAGTGGATGGCGAAACAGGATTCATGAAACCGACCGCAATTAATTGGGATAAGGCTTAGATGATGATAATGATTCTTTGTCTAATAACCTTTTTTGTTTTAAGATCTCTTACCTTACCTTCAGAAGGCAAACCAAACTGTAACACAACCATGGCACTAAGGCCTGGTTTGGGATCAAGGAAATGAGAATGTGAATTTGGTAAACCCATGAATTTGTCAATTTCATGGATCTGCATTGGATTTCGATTTGGCAAATTCCTAAGTCAATTGTTTGGGAATCAAACTACAAATCCATGGATTTGGGAAGCATTTATTGCAAGGACGGGGCATTTATTATAGGGAAAAACCGTAAGGTGAAGATCTAACATGCAGGTTGCAGATGAAAAACATGCAACTAGCCACATGTGGGGCCCACATTGGTGTATGTATGACATCCAATCCACCCAACAGGATTGACCCATCATGAAAATTAGATGCCCCAAGGTCCAATCATCATGTGAGCCACACAATAGAGAACAAAGGAAACCAACAAAAAACTTGAAATTCACACGGTGGCCCACATGATGGTTGGATCTGCGTAACTTTGGGGGTATCCAATTCTCATTATGCAGCAACCATGTTAGACTGGTTAAATGTCATGCATACACCACAGTAGGCCTGGCACTTTCAACTAGGTGCATGCTAGACCTTCCCATAACTTTTCCCTTTTTTTTCTTTTTTCTTTTTGTTTCTTTTTGAGCTTCTCATTTTGAGGATTTGTCAAATCTTTAGTTTCACTGGGAATTTAGATTTACCCAAAACAGGGGAGATGAAATCTGTGAATTTCGCCCCAAATCCCTCACCCAAAAAGCACCCACATGATGGTTGGATCTGCGTAACTTTGGGGGTATCCAATTCTCATTATGCAGCAACCATGTTAGACTGGTTAAATGTCATGCATACACCACAGTAGGCCTGGCACTTTCAACTAGGTGCATGCTAGACCTTCCCATAACTTTTCCCTTTTTTTACTTTTTTCTTTTTGTTTCTTTTTGAGCTTCTCATTTTGAGGATTTGTCAAATCTTTAGTTTCACTGGGAATTTAGATTTACCCAAAACAGGGGAGATGAAATCTGTGAATTTCGCCCCAAATCCCTCACCCAAAAAGCACCCACTATCCCCAACCAACTAATAGATTACATACGTATAGATATAAAAACAGATGTGGCAAACTTTACACTGCTTCAGTAACTGCCTCCCAAGCAAGCAACAGATTACACACATCTGAAGGTAGGAACAGATAGCACGAGGAACTCATCAACAAGGACACCTCCAAAGAAAGGATCAGCCCTGGCAACTTCTCCAAATTTTACACGTCAGAATCCTCCCCTAGGATCCTCTTTGGGTTTAGGCATTAGGGTATCATTGCCATAAAGACAGGTAACACCACCTTATTCTTTTGATTCATGATCAAACTTAACGTTTTCCACCACTAAATGAATTAACATATCACACCTCATTTTGAAGGAAATCCAACTGAACATTGTCCACCTTAATTAAAAGTATGGGAGCAGAAAATGGAGATTGTATGGGTGATCCCCAAGCAACCATCCCACTAAGAAGAATTTCTCCCAGAAATAAAACGGTTTTCTGAGTAGACAATAGGGTTCCAAAGCTGAGAACAGTTTTGCAGCAGATAGAGGATTGTTACCACAAGTTAGGAAGATAATGTATTTTCAAACACTTGAACAAGACTGTGCCTGTGAAACTGAAAAGAGACCATAAAAAATCTTAAAAAGTTGGACCATCTTTTTGCATGTCAGGAAGTATCAATTGCTGAAATCAGTTTATCCGAATCTGCAATGAGATCAAACTACATAAAACACATTTGAGCAAGCTAATTTTCTGATATTGGCCTTTCAATTTTTGTTTCTATTTAAAAATAAATAAATAATTAATTAAAAAAAATCAAATGTCATATCCAAGAAAAAAAACTCCGCTTGGTAGCAATTGCACCAGCAAGTCCTTATTCCAGTTAAAGGATGACGCTTGATGTCACTATTCATTAAAATTTTGCAAAGCTACCATGAGAATTCATGTTCCAAATCCAGGATTCACAGAGCCGACCTCAAATAGCTGGGACAAGGTCATGATGCTGAATGCGTGTTCATAAAGAGTCATCAATTTATCCAATCAAACCTTCTCTTTGTGCACCAACGAGATGTTGATGCAATGGGTTATCGATGGACCAATCTGGGTCACATTTTTATGTAGATCCACATCCTTATGTAATAGAATTGCCACAAGAGACAGAAACAAGACTGCTGGAAGAATTCCCAACAGCCCACTAGTCTAGAACCAGTGATCACACGCCCTGTCTAACCCTCTCTCTTCTACCATAGGCAACATGTGCCAAACCCAAGAGAACAAATCTGAAATATTATTCAAAACAAGCAGCACAGGCTGTTACAAGCATAGAGGCCTATATATAGACATTTGCCAACTAAAGAAAAACCCTAATATAGGAATTGACCAATTGCCCTGGAATCTCATCACAGCCACAAGTGTTATAGAATCACTGCAAGAAATAAACCAAGATGTGGGAAGGATTCCAATGGCCCACTAGTTTAGAACTAGCCATCACATGGCCCCCTCTAGCTCTCTCTTCTACCATTGGAAATACATGCTAGAACCAAGAAAATTCCAAATCTGGATCAAAATATATGAGCATAGGGGACACACTAAAGACCTTGAGCAACTAAAACAAAACCCTAATATAATAGTAATTGCCCAATTGTTCTTCAATCTCGTCACAGCCATAATAATAAATAAATAAATAAATAATATTATGAGAATTGCAGCAGTGCTCACAGAGAACTATAGGTTATCATAGTGCTCATGATTGCATCAGTTCACTTAGACAGTCCAATTAATCAATCTGAATTATCAATTAAGTACAGAACATTTCTCACAGCTAACAAGGAAAAATTGCACTGTGATCCAATCCACCTTGATCCGGCCTTATTTTCTATATCCATCCTTTTTCCAAGCCATGGATGGAATGCTTATTGCCTAACAAAAGTGATTCTTTAGAAATAAGCAATCCATGATGGTCCCTAACAAATAGATGGATCAAATTGGTGACTGGACCCATTTGTGTAAACAATCTTGACCATCCATATCAAAGGCCATTGGACCCATTGGCCATCGGTGTGCTGTTTGCAGGGTAACCCATGAAATGAGCGTTGGACCTAATAAACAGTCTGGATATATGACTTGGACTGTCTAAGTGATGCAATGCAACTAGGAGCACTATAGTGCTCTGGGAGCATTGGAGCATCTCTTAATAATAGTAATAATCTTTCCCCAGAAAATTAGCTTCATGCAAATAGCTGCATTAAAAGGTTCAAGAGACATACTTGCAGAGGAAAATTGGTTGCAATCCAGAGCTTGCTCCATGCTCCATATTTATTCTCCTTTCAATTTCTTCCTTAAACTTGTTTGATGGTAACACTTTACATGGGCCAAGAATTGAGCCCACCAGTATGGTGATTCCATTATTAGATTCATAAACCTGCAACCAGAACATCATACTACGAACTTTAGCATGTAAAACAAAATTACTTTTCAAAGTAACAAAGAACTGGATATTGATCAGGGACCCACCACATCGATATAAGAGGAAATTCCTATTCAAGAGTTTACCATGGGGAGTCGCATACACTAGCTACTCACAGTTGAAATGTGTGGCATTCATCATTAAAAGAAAAAAATGAACATCATGACTAATTATAATGGTAGTTCAGCTTTTCATAAAGTAAGTGAGAGGGCGCCCAAATTGATTTTATAACTTCAACTGGCAAGGTTTTTCATGCTAATCCTAACAATAAGAAAATAAACTTTCAATACTAATGATGCAGACATTAGACCATTCAAAGTTTATCAACGCAAGAGGCGTGCTAGTGTAGAACGGCCTAATCCAACCCTAAATGAATGTAATATTTGAAAATGACAGATTTATGCAAAAAAAAAAAAAAGTGGTATTTGAAAGGGGCATATTTATGCAAGCATTGACAATAAAATTCAGCTTTATACATCATAAAACAAGAAGGAAATAAGCGACATTAAGCAATGATCATGGCCACCCATCACAAACATGTTGTATTGAACCTTAAAATCTGAATTTAATTAGATCTGGCAAAAGATACGACTTTCGCGTTGCAATAGGTCCGTCTAACGATACAAGTGGATTTTCTAATCCAGGAAATATGAATTTTCTGGATTGGAAAATCTGAAAAATTCAAAAAATTTGTTGGTTCTCTAATTATAATTCAAATATAAGGCCTTGGGTGATGGGATTTGAAGAAGATCAACATATATAAATGTGGGGCTGAAAATCTTCCAAGATATAGTTATTTAGATTAAAAAGAAAAAAGATCAGCTTCTAGATCTAGAGAATTTAGAAGAAAATGAAGAAAAGATGTTTAAAGAAGAGAATACCTTGAGAAAAGAAAGAATGAGAGAGAATGAGAAGATGAGAAATCACTTCCCCGGTCCTCACGCCCTCTTCCCATCACTGGAAGTCAAGACGGAATCATCCAGTCTTGAAGAAGCAAAAGCTCTCTTTCTTTTCATAAACATAATATAACATTCCTCATGACGTTTAGGGTAAAACACCCTTATAAATTCATAATTGCACTAAGTGACCAAAAAAGAAAGTGAGTTGCAACGATCCAACAGTCCTATCACACTATCGTCGCAATCCAACGGTCCAAATATCTCCTTCAAGCAAATTACGTATGTCACGAACACATGTGTAAGGTATTCAACCTCTAAAGACCCTACTCGTATCCGTCATCTAATCACATTGACACGGGTAATGCACGCCTCCTGCGTTGATATACTTTGAATGGTTTGATGTCCACATCACATGCATTACTTGTGTCAATATGGTTAGATGACGAATAGGGGTCGGGTCTCTGAAGGTTAAAGACCTTACACATGTGTTCATGACGTGTGTAAGTTGCTTGAAAAAAATATTTGGACCATTGAATTGCGAGGTTGGTATGATCGAACCATTGGATCATCGCGGCCTACCTTCATTGCATTATCATTGGAGCCTATCGGGCATCTTGGATTTGAGTTTATCTTATGAATATTTTATTTATTTAAGTTTTGAGATAGTGCACGCACATTTTTTGTGCAAATTTCTTTTTTTTGATTTTATTTTTTTTAGTAGGATGTATTTTGGTCATTTAATGTAATTCCAAATTTATAATGGTGTTTTGCCCTAAACCTCAGGAGGAATGTTATATTATGTTTATGAAAAGAGAGAGCTTTTGCTTTTTCAAGGCCGGACGATTTTGTCATTAACTTCCAGTGATCGAAAAAGGACGTGAGGCCCAAGGAAGTGATTTCTCATCTTCTCATTTTCTCTCCTTCTTTCTTTTATCAAGGTATTCTCCTCTTTAAACTTTTTTTCTTCATTTTCTTCTAAATTCTCTATATCTAGAAGTTGATTCATTTTCTTTTCAATCCAAATCATTAGATCTTCGAAGATTTTGATCCCCACATATACATATTTTGATTTTCTTCAAATCCCATCACCCAAGGCCCTAGATTTGAACTATAATCAAATAGCCATCACTTTTTCAGAATTTTCCAGATTTCTCAATCCAGAAAATTCATATTTCCTGGATTAGAAAATCTACTTGAATCGTCAGACAAACCCATTGCAAGACAAAGCTGATTCTATACTTCTACCACAGTAACATGATAGCAGAGCCCTAGATCAAAACATGATACACTTGAACAAATTGTGGGTGAAAACAGTTGACATATCCCCATTATTTCTATACTTCTACCACAGTAACAGTAGGCTCCAAGAGACAGCAATGGCTCTACATTGTTAGGGTTCTCAAGGCTCGATGGGTTTTTTAGATTCTAATGTTGCTGAGGTGTTGCCATGCTCCAGGCATTTGATATTGCTATCACTTCCAGTTGTAATTGAAGGTGATTCAAAAATGCAATATCTTGGGGCAACTAATGTCTAATGGTCATTATCTAAATGGCTGACATTGTGGAAGTTCAGGACTTGGGTGATGGGAAGCCCATCAAATTTTCGTGTCCCTAGGTCTGCGAATAGTGGGGCAGAGGAGCTGGCAAGGAGCAGGGCTCTTAGGGATGATTAATAAATCACAGATAGATTTTTTTTTTTTTTTGTGATGAATATAGATAGAACATTTTTATTAATCACAGATAGAATATAGCTGTTGGGTGGCATCCTGCACTATATCCATGTTTTCCTTTTGCTTTGTTTTTTGCTGCAAGCGTTGGTAGTGGCTGAGTGGCATGAGTTGTTGTTGTGTTTGTTGCTTCTTGTTGCAGTAGGAGTTTGTAGCTCATTCTTTCAGTAATAATATCTTCAGATTACCAGTCAAAAAAAAAAAAAAGGAGAGAGAGAGAGAGAGAGAGAGAAGAAGAAGTAGGCCCAAAGGAAATGCTAAATAGGGATGCTAAATAGGGAATGTATTTGAGACTTGTAAATGTAGAGAAGATAAAAAAAATTTAAAAAAAAGTTCATAAGCACGTTTCTGTATAGGACATATACAAACTCAAATCTGCTCACCTCATTGTTTTCAGAGGTGCATGGTTGGCCAACAACCTCAGGCAGATCACTGGGCAAGTAACATCGATTTACAGTAGCCCACTTTAACCTAGTTTTATTGTCCTCCCACAAAACCTACAATATGAAGTGAGTTTTCCGTCAAAGAAATACTCAGAATCAACAACAGTAAAGTGCATTATTGTGATGCAACAGGGATGTGGATATGCGATGCGTCGGAACTAATTGGGAATTCAACACATTTTAACTTTCTGAAAAGTAACAACCAGAATAAAGGGCTATTTCAAGTGAAGAAATTTTTTAAAAGATGGATAACAGCTTGCCTGAATCTTCGAAGGTAACGGATTGTGATCATTAAAATGAAAAAGAGCATGATCGTGCAGCTTGTACAGTATCCCATTAATGCAACAAGACTCATAATATGCCTTCTCATCTACAACATGAAGTATGCCACCAACCCAATCCACACTATGCAAGCCCTCCAATGAAGACCTTCTGCAATCACAGGCTCCATTCCCACTGTCCAAGGTTCCACCTGAAACCACCTGAGCAGCATCTTGGTCCTCCTGTTTAACAACAAGCCCTGGCTTATATTCACAAGCCTCTGTTAAATCAGGTCTTTTTAACTCCTCACCTGTATGCCTGCCCATTTCATGCATTTGATCTGCAGAAACTTTTGAACAGTTTTGCACCTGTGTTTTGCCATCCTCTTGTGAACTACATGAGGCTTCAGACTGTCGGAAGGTAGAAATACCAGCATCAGACAGTTTTCCAGGACAGAAGCTCCCCAATTCACCATTTGGCAGCAGCTTAGGAGCAAAAGTTGATATCTCCATGCCAGATTGAGATAATTTGCTTTTCTGATCATGTTGATCTGCTCTTTCATTTGGTATGCCAGCAGGAACACAAACTACCTCGGCTCTTTCCTGTGAGTGATCTTTCGCCCCCTGGCTAGGCCCACCATCCATTTTTCTTCCACAAATTGAGACATCAGAGCCAGGCACTTCCCGTGCATCTAGCATTTTCATATCTGGAGCAGATTCAACATGGTTATTACCCACACTTGCAACGTGAGCAGGATTCAGTAAACCAGGTTTACCATTAGCCAGCATTTTCTGATGATTAACCTTTCGATCAGGACTACCCATTCTATTCTCTGCAGAAGTCTGAACTCCACTGGTGTTTGCTGATGCCATTGATACACTAATATTTCTTGAAATGCGGCCATATTTTGGGAGCAAGGGCTTCCCATTACTTACTATCAAGCACCTGGGGCAGTGCCAGTCTTCTTTATGAATGACTTTTGGAAGGAATGATTGAAGACATTTCAAGTGAACTCCTTTCTCACAAGCGTCACAAACAAGTAAACTTTCTGCATCATTGATGGTAACTTTGCATAACTGGCATGTCAAAGGTTTGGTCATGTAATCAGTTGGAGGAGTCCAGTTAGGACGATCAGGAATCCTTGGTTGCAAAAATTTCTGAACATTTCTAGCAATGTCATTGTGGTTGGAATAAAGTGAAGGAGCTTGCACAACACCTGTGACCTGCAACGGTTGATGTACAGCATGTAAGTTTCCAGCTGCCATTTGAACTGCAAAAGATTTGGAGATTTGATCATTTATTGCTTGAGGAGCCAATTGGAAGGCATTGATTTCAGGAGATCCATCAGCCATCATTGGAGCACAATCTGGCACCTTAGTTGCTTGACCTACTGTACTTGCTGCTGCAGTTGAGGATTGGGAGGAATGAGAAGCTGGAGTTTTCTCAACCAGGCGATCACCAGAAGTAGCTGCACAAAAATAATACATATACAATTAAAACATTTATAAGCATTATCAAAGTGCTTGGAAGGAACATAGAAAAAAACGGTGGCCCAAAAATCTCTCAATGTGACTATAAAGATTTATCCAAAACCTAATTGTTCAGCGTATGAAACATAATGAACAATTGGATGAGAACGCTGACTGATTTTCATGAAGGCCCTAATCTCCATGCAAATAATCATGGAAAGCTGCTGCCGTTTAAGTGGATAACCTCAAACAAAATTTCAGTCAGTGTCATATCCATCTTTGAATGGTCAACACTCAACACAGAATTGCATAACGTCGCTAAAAGCGTAAAAATGTCTTCTGACAAAACTGTTAAGAGTTCATGGGCATGTTAATCCAAATAAATTACAGGAAATGCTCCTTTTTGCCCCCCATGCATTCGTCCGTTACTCAAAAGGGAATTTTAAACGTCATGGTGACCTGTAACTTCTTTTTCCTGATCGGTGACACATAACCATAACTAGTATGGACCAGTTGATTCTATAAAAGAAAGCTGGACAATCAAACAACCTGGATTACTGGAGATGAAAGATCATGCATGAAGTACAAATGTTGAATAAAATAAATGTTGTTCCAAAGAGTCTTTCATTTCACATTCCAAAGCAAGTAGAGGATTGCTTGCATTGCAGCTATTATAAATTTTTCGCTTTTATGAAATTTAGGCATTACACAGTTGGACCTGTGACATTGATTATGGCAACCTTTTCCAACAAAACCAATTCTTGGGGCAATAAATTTAGTCATGTAAAAAACATAGCAAAAGACACGGAGTGTTCTTTTGAGCTTATGCATACAAAAGAAGGTATTTTGTCCTCGAAAACAACAAAAAAGAAACAGACTGCACCTCCAACTTGTGATAAATAAGGCAGGCCATTTGAGCGTCCTCCCAATATGAAATGTGATGCTTCCATTCGAGGCAGTGCTAATGAGGAAGAATCACTTTCTAAAGGGCTGCTAGATGATGTCAGGCGACTGATAGCTGGTTGCACTTCACTGAATTGTGACTGATTCAATGAGGATACAGAAGCTGGTGCAGAAACAGGACCTGCTGGCGAAGCAAGATGAAAGCCTCTTGACAACATTGGCATAGGACTTTGTTTGTCTGGCGGAAACCTATGAGTGGCACCCACATGAAAAAGAGAACCATGGCTGTCAGAATTTGCACCAAAGCCAGCTTGCAGTGGTTGACCCGAATATGGCACAGGACGCGGGGCAAGTTCCTTGGAATCTTCCATCTACATGGGAAAAGGGGAATAGGAAACATCAGACGTGAATTATCATGTGACAAATTGTTATGTACTTTTAACAGAAATTAATAACATTCACATGCAGTAATGTTACAATTTTTAGAATTGATTGAAAAGAACGCGGAAGAATGCTAGGTGAGTAATAGAGAACAAAATTGGCTTCCTGTGGTGACTTTGAACTAACATGAAGGGCACGTGTTGCCAATTGGTGGCTGCAGTGGCTGATTCGTTGGCTGTGGAGGTGTACCTAGAGCACGTTTATGTATTGGGCCTACCTTTCCCTTGTGTACTGCCCACATGTGGATGACACTTTCTTAGTAACTCTTTAAATATCGAAAGGGAATTGAAGGGAACAATATAAATGGTTGCAGAAGGAAACTGCCAAAGGCTGCAAAATCATCAAGTTGGTGCTACAAAACTATCAATTTGAAGCATAAACATGGAGAAACTCACAGTATAACTCGTAAATACGATGGCAATCTTATGTTTGAAACTCTATCATGGTCATTAAATTGGCATGTAAAAAGCAACTGAGAAACAATAAAGAACAGCCACCACAATGAAGCAGCTGAGCAAGGAGCACTCCCCACATCAGATTTGCAATTTACCTAAAAAAGAGGGAAGAGTAAGAGATTGTTTTGAAAAGAAGACAGTAGGTTTCTACCTACACTTCTAGGAGAGGATGGGATTGATTCTTTTTTCTTTTTCTTTTTCCTTTTTTTTTTGAAAACCAAGATGTCACACCAACAACCCACTAAGCAAACAAAAGATTAGGATGGGATGATTCTTGCTGATTTAAAATGTGCAATATGAGGATATGTGGAAGTGGGAAGAGATTTCCATAATCGAACCATTCTTACAAGGTATTCCAGCATACATGAAGCAATCTTTGTTCCGATCTAAGCTTTTTCAGCCCAAAATCCCTCTTCGATCATGATATCTCCATTAAAAATCCATGTTTTAATGTAAGCACTCAAATGGAGTTGTAAAACACGGCTAGAAATGGATTCCAAAAAAAAAAAAAGGGCAAAAAAAGAAGTCTTTAACAGATTTTTTTTATTTACGCTGTTTTTTTCAAATCCTATTATTTACATTGTTTCAGTCAGAACTTGAGAAATAACAGAAATTTCAATTGAAGTGGTGCAAATTTATAACTAGAAGTGTGCTGATATATTGTGACATATCGGAAAATATAGACTCTTATAATGTTGACATATTGTAAAATATGTATTTGATGAGGAAGTGGACAACCAAATGCGATGGATCGGGTTGATGTACTTGCTAAAGAGTATTGGGATGGATTAGAGCGTGGAAAGAAGCCCAAATATATTCCATAATGGGCCAACTCCATAGACCCATCAATGGTTGTAGGGGCCCACTGTCAGACAACCATTCACTCCAAAAGCTCAAGCTGTCAGAGTGTGGTGTATCAATGTATATCAAGGGACTTTTATCACTTCAACACCCCCCCGCACGTGCGGGGTGAGAACTCTGCACGGGAACATATTGACGAGGGTGGAGGGACACTCACACCATAAATAGACCGGGTTTAATTTCCAGGTCCCTGGGCCGGACATGATTTTCCTAGCCCCCTGTGGGAGAATAATATATTAGCGAGGCATATTTGCTGCTCTCGAGATTCGAACATAGGATCTTCCGCTCTGATACCATGTCAGACAACCATTCACTCCAAAAGCTCAAGTTGTCAGAGTGTGGTGTATCAATGTATATCAAGGGACTTTATTACTCTAACACCCCCCCGCACGTGCAAGGTGGGAACTCCGCACAAGAACATATTGACGAAGGTGGAGGGACACTCACACCATAAATAGGCCGGGCTTGATTTCCCGGTCCCTGGGCCGGACCTGATTTTTCCTGACCCCCCGTGGGAGAATAATATATTAGCGAGGCATATTTGCTGCTCTCGAGATTCAAACATAGGACCTTCCGCTCTAATACCATGTCAGACAACCATTCACTCCAAAAGCTCAAGCTATCAGAGTGTGGTGTATCAATGTATATCAAGGGACTTTTATCACTTCAACACCCACAAAAGTCTTTTCGTGGCATTTACCTTTAGTTACAAATTTGATCTTACTTTTGGACAAATTTTCGGTTTTTTTTTTTTTTTTTTTGCTTTGCTTATGCCTCACTAAAGTATATAGGGGTATTTTAGTCATTTTCCTTTAAATAAAGTGTAGGGCTGAGATTATAACATCCAGCCCATACTTTATGCTTGATTGAAAGCCCAAATTAGAGCTAGGGATTCTCTTTTGTTTTCTTTCATATAAAAACTCAATAAACAGAAATGTCCAATAGCTTTTAGGACATTTATCTTTTCTACAAGCTTTGGGCATCAACCATTCTCTAGAGTTTGTGCAAGTGCATGTTTTCACAAGTAACACATGTGATCTAGGCCATCAAAACTTGTAAGAGCTTTGATTATTCATTGGCTATTGCATTGTTTTCATTTCTTTTCAAGTAAAAGAATCTCTATTATTGGATTAAGTGTTTTTGTGCATGATTTGGTTCCAGGGTTTAATATAACTGCGTGTAGATTAACGAATCTCATTCGTTAGCTATACCAGTATTCTAATCACATATCATACCACGTGGAATAAAAAAATTTATATATTGGTCAATATCACGAATATTTAAAACACAAATTACAAGTACTAAATAAAAACTTCACAAAACTCAAAACATGCTTAATGCCCCTAACTCTTAGAAACAACCCCTATTTATAAACCCTAAAGACACATTTCTAAAATCCTTATTAAATCTAACATCTCAGCTATTAGATTGATTCCTAAAATCCTTATTAAATCTAACATCTCAGCTATTAGATTGATTCCATATCAAGTCTATCCAAATAGCAACAAAAGAATCTGCAAAGATTTCGCCAGAATGTAATGGCCTAAAGTAGCTCATGCAAATATGAAGAATCAACCCCAAAATCTTCAAAGAATAAGCAAAATCATCAACTAGAATCCTCATAAAATAGCAATTGCAAACCCTAAAATTAGGCCCAAATTGAGCGGGAAACAACCCACAAATTCAAGACATGTTAGGCTTCATTATGGGCCTTCGGCTTTCATTGCATATCATCCATGTCTTACTTCTAACATCGTCTAGAAAGCTGATGGGACTCGAGTTCCAATTAATGTTAGAAGAACAATCTTGGCTAATCACTTGTCCACTTGTTCAAAATTTTATAAGTAGCCTTCTTCCATTGTGTTCGCAACATTCAAACCATTTCATCATGTCTTTGAGGATCTATAAACAAAGAAGATATTTGGTGATGGACTTTGTTGTCCAGGATGCCTTGGATTCTACCAATCTGTTGTGCAAAGAAGCCGTCTCAGTTTGAACGAGGTCTTTTTCGATTCGACCGAAAATTGGGTTGTTTCTCAGTTTGCACGTTGTGATGATTTACACGTTTTCGGTTCGATCGAAAACTGTGAGTCGGTTTGGTTTGGGCCGACCAAACGGGTAACGCAGATTGGCGCAAATTAAGGTATTTATGTCCAATCGCAATTAGGGCTTGGTTGATACAAGTGTTTTCTCTCTAAGGGCAAGGGTTTGCAAGGTAAGAGGATTTCTAAACACTTGTGAGGGCTTGGGAAGGGATTTTCTCAAGGGGTTAGGGTTTTGATTACAGTGGATCGTTGTTGTTTTGTGTCGTGGTTTTTTCCCCGCAAAGGTTTTTCATGTTAAATATCTTGTTTAGTTCTATTTAATTGTGATTGTTCTATCTACGTTGAACAACCTTCCACAAAGCGCACGGAATAGCAGTGGTATTAGATCCGAATTTCTAATACCTAGGGTTGATGCAGGTTTGTTGTGGCTCAGGAATAAGTATCCCGTATCGGTATCGGTTGGCGTAAAGGTGCCCTCCGATACCGATACGGATACAAGGATGTAACAGCGATACGAGGGCATAACGGCCCGTAACAGTGCAGTTTTTTTTTTGCCAAAAAAATATTTAAAAATATATATTAAATCCGGAATATTCTAAGCATTCCAAATATACATTCATTTATAAATTGGAACATGTTTATGGTGGTGTAATGATCCACTCTTTGGTGAGAAGTTGTATCGGACTGTCTGATGAATTTATGAACCAGATAACCTAAATTTGACTACAAAATTCATATATTTAATTTTCTAAATATCTAATTTATATACTTAACAATTTGATATCATTTCTCCCAATAGTTCTTTAAAAAAAATTGAAATTAAATTCAAGTAGATGGCGTTGCCAATTTGGGGCTGACTTGGAGGACCAATCCATGCACCAAATCAGCCTCAAATTCATGCAATTTATTAGCATTATCCCACTTATGAATTGGTGGACATTTATTGGACAGTGAATCATGAAAAAAATCAAAAGGCCCTAGTTTAAAAAATAAGCGTTTACAAATTAATAATTAAAACTATTCAAACAATTTGATTTTGGGATTGTGAGTTAGCAACTACAGTCCATAATTTAATTGGTAAATTTTAAGTTGATACATGTCTCATGTACAATTTTTTAAGGGCCCGAATTAGACAGGACTCGAATTATGAAGTGTAGCACACAAGTGTCAAAGTTTTTTGGGCCCCACCCATGATGAATGCGTTATATCCACATTGTCCATCCATTTTGCCAAATAATTTTAGGGCATGAGCCCAAAAATGAAGCAGATCCAAAGCTCAGGCGGACTGCACCATAAGAAACAACAATAATTAAACGTTCACCATTAAAAATTTATTAGGGGCTACAAAAGTTTTAGATCAAGCTGACATGTGTGTTTTCCCTTCATCCACGTTAATATGACCCAATTAACAGGTTAGATGGAAAATAAACATTATAATGGACCCTAAGAAATTTTTAAAATTTTAATGGTGAGCATTCTATAACCACTCCTATGGTGTGGTCCACCTGAGATTTGGATCTTACTAATTTTTTGGATCATGACCTAAAATGATGTGGCAAAATGGATGGACGGCATGGATAAAATACATACATCATGGTGGGGCTCACGCGGCACGTGGAGCGATAACAGTGTACCACAGGTGTACCTCACACAAGCTATATAGCTGTTGTATTGACATTAACAAGTCGTGGGTCTGATCATGAGGTATGTGTTATATCAAAACCATCCATTCATTTGACGAACTCGTCTTAAGGCTTGACACGAAAAATACTATAGATCTAATTATCAAGTGGACCACACTGCAAAAAGCAGTAGGGGATTGAACGTCTACCATTTAAACCCTTTTTGGGATCACAAAATTTTGGAGCAATATGAAATTTGTTTTTCCTCTTCATTCAAGTCTTTTTGACCTTATGAACAGATTGGATGGAAAATAAACATTATGGTGGGCCCTACGAATTGTTTAACGGTGAAAATCATTATCTCCGCTGCTATTTTTGGTGGGTCCAGACGATCTTTGGATATGATTCATTTGTTGGGTAATGCTCTGAAATGATCTCTAAAAATAGATGAACAGTGTAGATATAATAAATATATCACTGTGGAGCCCATGTAACTTTGATCTCCTTTGAACCGTTTGTGCAACTCGGAGCTCGAGGAGTGTCAGCGCTCATCTTAGCATGACACATACCTATAGCAGCTATATAGCTGCTATGTGGTACACCAGCCAATTCGCTTCCGATTTCTTTTTCCGATACCAGAGAGGGAAACCGAAAAGAAAAAGAGGGAAAGAAGAGGGAGAGGGAGAGGGAGAGAGGGCTGCAGCCGCAACAATCCGAGAAGAAGAAGAAGAAGAAGAAAAGAAAGAAAGAAAAAATGTGTGTTTTTTTTTTTAAATCCTATTTTCTTTAGGCCCGTAACGGCCGTTACAGTCACAGAATCGGGGGAGTGCTCATTTCGACCCTGTATCGCGTAACGGTGTCAGCCGTTACCGTTATGTATCGGCTGATATGGCCGTATCGCAACGGATACAGGACACCCTAGACTCAAGATTACATCATAGTGATGTGACAAGGAGTCGAAACTCCAAAAAAGTAGTATCAGAGCGTCAAGTTTAAGTATGTTCAAGAATTCAACAAAGATGTTAGGGTTGAAGTTCGATATACAGAAATTCAATGGGAAGAACGATTTTAGTTTGTGGCAGCAGAAGGTTAAGGATATTCTAGTATTACAAGGGTTGAGCAAGGTGTTGTTGAAGACTTAACTAGAGAAGATATCGGATGATGCCTAGAGTGAACTCGGGGAGAAGGCTATGAGCACCATCTATCTATGTCTAGAGGATGAAATCATGTACCGCATTCAGGATGAGAAATCCCCCCAAGAGATGTGGAAGAAACTAGAAGATTTATACATGGCGAAGTCCTTCACAAATAAGTTGTTTGTAAAGAAATAACTTTTCGGGCTACATGTGAAGGAAGGATCTGATCTCCTGCAGCACATGAACTTGTTTACGAAGATATGTAACGACTTAAGGCTCGAAGTGATGATCGATGATAAAGACAAAGCGGTGTTACTTCTAGCATCACTCCCCACATCATACGACCATCTTGTCACTACTCTGTTGTATGGGAAGAATACAGTAAAGCTGGAAGAGATCATTGCGGCTCTCGTTTCCAACGAGATGCGAAAGAAATCAAGTGATGAGGACTCTTAGGCGGAAGGGTTAGTTGTGAAAGGGGGTTAGGGACGTGAGAGATCCGTGGAACGATCTCGTTCTGACAATAAGAAAAAATGTCTAGATGGAAATCAAAAGCTAAGGACGGATGCTTCTATTGTGGCATAAAGGGGCACTTCAAGAGAGACTATCAGAAATGAAAGGATGAACTAGAAAGCAAAGGAAATAAAAAGAACAAAGGCGAATCGTCTAGTGTAGCGGAAGAGAGCACAGAAGGAGACATCTTCTTAGTCTCTTCAGGCATGAGTCATCTCTCATATACATGAATAGTCGATTTAGAATGTTCACATCGTATGTGCCCAGATAGGACTTGGTTTGATTCCTACAAGTCCTATGATGGTGAAGTGTTTTGATGGGGAATGACGCAGCATGCAAGGCCATTGGAATATGGACCATAAAGGTAAGGATGTTCTAAGGAGTCATATGGACTCTAGGTGGTGTCAAGCATGCCTCAGATCTAAAGAAAAACTTGATATCCTTGAGGGTTTCAGATACAAACGGGTACACGTTCACCGCATTAGGCGGTGTAATCAAGGTCAGCAGAGGTACAATGGTGTTAATGAAGGGACATGAGACGGAAAATCTGTACAAGTTGATTGGGAGCATGGTTATAGGTGAGGCCGCTACCACCTGACGCGCAAAATCCAGCACAAATGACACTTATATGCAGTGTTCGCATTGTCGACAAAATGTCGATAATATCGCCGATAATATTGGTGTCGCTAGACTAGCGACACCGAAACCCCCATTTTTCGTTTCTCTCTAGATTATCGGCAAAATATCGGTGATATCTTCGATAATCTTTGATTTTTTCCGACAAAATAGGTAAAAAGCGAAAAAAATCGAAAAATAAACCTTTGATTTCGGTAATACCGGGTTGATGGTTGATCGGAACTCGGAAGCAAAGAATCTCACAGGCAGCAATCGACAGCGCTCGTCTCGTGTGACTCACAGATACATGATTTCGGCGAAAAAAGATTTTGGCGAAAAATCAGAGATTTCCGGGAGATTGTTTGAAACCCTCGTCGAAAATCGCCCCTTTTCGCCGGAAAACCCTCTTCGCTGTGCTTCAGCGTACTGAGTAAACTTCCTGGGCCCACCGTGAATGTATGTGATTTATCCACGCCGTCCAGTCATTTTTCTAGTTCATTTTAGGGGTAAATCCCAAAATTAAAGCATATCCACAACTCCAGTGGACCACACCACAAGAAACAATAAGAATAATGATTTTCACCGTTGAAACCTTCTTAGGCCCCATAGTGATGTTTATTTGTCATCAAACCTTTTTGAAAATATAAAAAGGCATGGATGAAGGGTTAAAACAAATATCAGCTTGATTCAAAATTTCTTTGGCCACCAAGAAGTTTTTAATGATATGCATTCAATTCACAAAGTTTCCTGTGGTGCGATCCATTGAAGATTTGAATCTGGTTCATTTTTCAGATCACACACTTAAATAAGCCTTCATATATGATGAACGGTGCAGATGTAAGGTACATACTTCATAATGGGTCCCACAGTTAGGGATCCATAAAAAGCGGATTGACTACTGTACCTCACACCAGCTATATAGCTGCTGTAGGTACGTGTCGTGTGAAGACGAGCACTGACGCTCCTCGAGCTCCGAGTTTACGAACGGTTCAAAGGAGATCAAAGTTACGTTGGCCCTACAGTGATGTATTTATTATATCTACACCGTTCATCTGTTTTTAGAGTTCATTTTAGAGCATTATCCAAAAAATGAATCATATCCAAAGATTATATGGACCACACCATAGATAGCAGCAGAGATAATGATTTTCACCGTTAAACAATTTGTAGGCCTCACCATAACGTTTATTTTACATCCAATCTGTTCGTAAAAATACAAATATCTAAATGAAGAGGAAAAACAATTTTCATATTGATCCAACACTTCTGTGACCTTAAAAAGAGTTTCATTGGTAGACGTTCAATCCCCCACTCGTTTTTGCAGTGTGGTCCACTTGATAGTTATATTTGTCTTATTTTTCTTCTAAAGGCTTAAGGCGAGCTCTTCAAATGGATTAATGTTGAGGGTCAAATATTGCATATCAGACCCCATTTATTGCCTGGATTTACGAGCATGATACTGTTTAATGGCCCAATTTAATCGCGTTTGTGATGCAGGGCGTAATTACGAGCATGGATTGAAAAATGGTGCTTAAAGCATGGATTTAACGCTCTGACGACACCAAAGGCAAGGGACGGACTCCAAGAGACCAAGATAGACAGATTTACACGCCAGAAATCCGAGAAAATTGAGAAACTGAAGCTCAAGTGGCCCGAATTGGTTCATAATGCAATATCGCAGGGTTTCCACCATCCATTCGACTCGAAACTTCATACATGGTCTGAGGGCCATAAATAAACCGTACATGTCAAATTTCATCCAGTGGATCATTGTAGAAGTGGCGTAATGGATAGATCAGCCTATAAAACGGTAAAGTGGGGCCCACCTGATATCTGGATATGCTTCAAATTTGGTCTCAACTCCTTCTATTAGATGAGAAAATGGATGGACGGAGCGGATTTCTTACATACATCAAGTGGGACCCACATGTATACTGAGTGTACATAAGGTACACGTGCACCAGCCGTGCACCATTACAGCCAAAGTCGATCAGCTCACACTGACCGACTTCTTCTTCTCCAATTCAAAAACGCAACAGCGTTTACGCTGTTGTCCGCCGGTTTTGCTCAGTGGACCCCACACATCATCCTTTTGGATGATCTAGACCATCCATACTCTCCAGAGAGGGGGTATTACCCTCGTGTAGGTGTCTCTTTGCCACCATGCAAGCTAGCACAAGATCCTAGCCGTTAAACGAAGGTTGGACGGTGAAATAAAAAATTCCATGGGCCACACTCAACCCAATCTAAAATTGTCCATATCTAAATGGTTTTTTTAGCTGAATCCAATGGACGGTGTGGATTTGTCAAACAACAATGTTCATGGGCCCCACCAATGTTACAGTGCACGGGTGCACGAGCTCTGTTTCGCAAACAGAGCTGCAGTCAGGTGCAGGTGGGCCACCATCATTAATCAGGGACCCGATCCAGTCCGTCTATCGTGTAGAGGGACTCAATATGTTCGGAACCATGTTGTCCCTTTTTACCTATACAAGCATACATGTCCATTACAGTGATCACAAGAGGACCATTCAAATACCATTGCAGCAGGAATTCTTCCCTGGGCCGCATCAACGGACGATCAAAATGGACCATCTCCGGTCGAAATTCCAAGGAAAAGCTGATGGACGGCATGGATCTATCAAATGACAGCTAAAGTGGGCCCCACCACACCTCAGCGCAAGAAGTGCGTAGGCTGCTGCTACATAAAACGTCCGCATGGAGTGTGGAAACTCTCCACCGCCATTGGCACCTATAAAACAGAGAGAGCAAGACAAGGGGAGATCCACGGCAGTGTGGATGTGAGCACAGGGGCAGCCGTAGAGGCTTGGGTTGGACGTGGAGAAGAGAGAGAGAGAGAGTAGAGTTGTTTGTTTTTCTTTTTTCTTTTCCTTTTTCTTTTTGTTTATTTTGGATTTAGCCTAACCATGTGCGGCTAAACCTCTTAGCTAGGGCTAAGAGGTGAAGCTTATAGCATGATGGGAGAACCTGTTGCTTGTGCAATTGGTTTAGACTGAATGATGTTGATGTTAGTTTGATTTTAAAGAAATGCTTTTAGTTTTTAATGGTCTGTTGTGACTGAAATTACAATGGGTCTGCAATGGCTTTGAGCATGTTCTTTTCCTTTTGATGTTTATGACGTCAGGAAGCCCTATTGTTCACCGTCTCCTGAGCATGGTCGGATGACGATACCCTTCCTAACCTTCATGGCATGTTGATTGGTTGGTAATTAGTTTAATTCTATTGTTTGTTTTGTCTCTTGGGCATGATTTGGTGATGGAATCCATTCTAATTCATATACATTTGATCTCTTTAAAACTATATCAAGTAAGTTCAGTTTAATTTCCATGATTCTTGAAGTAGGCGTAAGATCTCCTTGATCTCTACAAGTGGATCCTCTGAATCCCTAGTTTTTTATCTCTGATTTCTCCTAAGTTTTAGATAATAATTTCATAATTATTCCTTAAATTCTATTTGATTTAGATTTCATCTCATTCTAATTCTAGTTCTAGTTAGTTTTAGATAATGTACAGGTTTCAATCCCTTGGGATTCGACCTCGGTCTTACCGAGTTTATTACTACATCACAACCCTGCACTTGGGGAGTGAACAATTAATGGTTTGGATATAACACACACCTCATGATCAGACCCATATCACTTGCTGACGTCAATAGCTGGTATGAGGTGCACCAGCCAATCTGCTTACGGACTGCGCCGGAACGAAGTGAATTGCATACTGAGTACAATGTGGGCCCATAGAAATTGTGTATTTGATCCACTCAGTCCATCCATTTTATTAGATGATTTTAAGGCACAAGCCAAAAAAATGAAGCATATCCAAAGCTTGGGTGGACCACACCACATGAAACTGTGTGAATTGAAAGTTTACCATTGAAAAATTCTTGGGGGTCACAAAAGTTTTGTATCAACCTGATATTTCTGTTTTTTATTCAACCATGTCCCTGTGAACTTATAAACAGTTTGGATGACAAATAAACATCTCCGAGCCCTATGAAGATTTCAATGGTGGAAATTATTATTACCATTGTTTCATATGGTGTGGTCAACTTGAAACTTAAGATAAATTTATTTTAGTTATTATTAGAGTAATTTCTTATAGAAATGTATGTTTTTTTGGGCCCTATTAAATGAAAATTTATTATTTAATGCGTTTTTTTACAAATTTTTAATTTCTAAATATGCAAAAAAAGTGTATTTAGGCATGTCCTGAAGTTTCATTAAAAAATTTCACTGTTATCTCCATGTTTTTGTATTTTTCTCCAAATTTCCAGTTATCGGCGATATTATCGGCAATAACAATATTATATCTTTATCTCTGGCCAGCGAAACTTGTAGCGATACCGACAACTCGAACACTGCTTATATGTGACATATGTAGCTAGAGGGGCATGATGGAACTCCAGAAACAGAAACTGTTGAAGGTAATTAAGGCGTGCAAGGTGGATTTCTGTGAGCATTGCATCTATAGGAAGCAGTGCAAGGTAAGGTTAAAGACTGTTACACATACTAGCAGCGGGGTGCTCGATTATATTCGTTCCGACATCCGAGGGCCAATGACAATATCGTCTACGAGAGGAGCATGATACTTCGTAAGCTTCATAAACGACTACTCGAGAAAGATTTGAGTTTACTTCTTAAAACACTAGTCTGAGGTGTTCGCCAAGTTCAAGGAATGAAAGACAGAAGTAGAAAAGCAAACTGAGAGACAGGTTAAGTGTCTCGAGTCAAATAATGGAACAGAATACAGATAAGCGGGATTCATGGAATTCTTCAAGGAATAAGGCATCACAAGGCACTTCTAAACTCCAGGGAACCCACAGCAGAACAAGGGGGCGGAGAGGATGGATAGAACTCCACTGGAGAGGGCGAGAAGTATGCAGTTGCATGTGGGGCTGCCTAAAAGCTTCTGGGCAGAAGCGGTTAACATAGCATGCTATGTAGTAAATTGTTCACCATCTGCAGTGCTAGACTCCAAGGCTGCTGTAGAGGAAGTCTGGACAGGCGATGATGTTGATTATTCAGGATTGATCTTCAGGTGTCCAACATAGGTCCAAGTGCAAAGTAAACAAAGGTTGAAGTTGAATCACAAGTCTAGGTAGTGCATCTTTGTCGGGTATGAGAAATGTGTTAAGGCCTTAAGGGCTACAAGCTTTGAGATGCAGATTCACAAAAGGTGGTCATTAGAGAAATGTGTCAAGGGCTACAAGCTTTGATGAGGAATCAATGTTGAAGGCCAATAAGGATGTTGCGGGGAAGTCAGAAAAACATGGTGATGCCGAGAAATTGTCGGTATAGGTGGAACCAATTGAGCCGATTACTGAAGGTGAAATTCAGCATAAGATACTAACCGAAATAATCAGTAGGATACCCAGGAGAGTATAGCCAGGAATAGGGAGAAAAGAACCATTAGAACCCCAATTTGATACAGGTTCAAGGTCATGGCTTCTTTTACATTGTTCACAAAGAGTGCAGATCCCTCCACCTTTCAAGAAACAAAATCTAAAAAGGATGGCGACATGTAGATGTCGACTATGGTTGAGGAGATGGAATCTCTACACAGGAATCAGAAATGGGAGTTGGTGGAATTGCGAAAAGGTCTAAAGGCTATATAGTGCAAGTGGGTGTTCAAGAAGAATGAAGCATTAACAGAGAAAGATGGTGAAAAGTACAAAGCACAACTTGTAACAAAGGGGCACTTGCAGAGGAAATGGGTAGATTACAACGAGGTTCTCTCTCCGGTTGGGAAACATACGTCAATCAGGGTGTTACTAGCTATGGTAGCAGAATCCAACTTGGAATTGGAGCAGCTCAATGTAAAGACGACATTCCTTCATAGGAACTTGGAGGAAGTCATTTACATGAGGCAGCCTGAGGAAGGCCACGTGTGTAGGTTGAAGAAGTCATTGTGTAGGTTGAAGCAATCTCCAAAGCAATGGTACAAGCGGTTCGATTCTTACATGGTGACGATTCGGTATATCAGGTGTAAGTACAATTGTTGCGTATATTACGGGGTGCTTGAGGACGGGTCCTACATTCTACTGATGCTTTATGTTGATGATATGTTGATTGTTGCAAAGAACAAGTAGATACTCTTGCTTAAGTCTCTGTTAAGCAAAAGTTTGAAATGAAGGATCTGGGCGCTGCAAAGAAAATCATAGGCATGGAGATACACGAAGGCAGAGAGTCTGGGAAGTTGTGGCTTTCTCAGAAGGGTTGTGTGCAAAAGGTGCTAGAGAAGTTTCATGTGGAAGGTGTTAAGCCAATTTGCACGCCTCTAGTAGGTCACTTTAAGTTATCAAACAGGTCGTGTCCAAGTACAGAAGATGAGATTTCAAACATGTCAAGGGTGTCGTGCACGAGTGCGTTGGGAAGTCCCATGTATGCGATGGTTTGCACGAGACCGAATATCTCACAGGCAATTAGTGTGGTAATGTAGGACAACTAACACTTGCTCTAAAAGCACGAACTGATAGAGCATGGCGAATCAATCCATTTATCTCATAGCCCATGCCACATTTCACATAGGCCTTGTCTCGCCTCACACAGCTACCCACTCCGAGTGTGCCCCCGCTTCACATAAGCCACCCCACTCGAGCCCGATGTGAAAATGCCCCTTCATTATGTGGTCAGCAAATATATGGCAAATCCAAGATATGAGCATTGGAATGTCGTTTAGAGGATTCTCAGGTATCTCAGGGGCACAGTCGACACTAGGATCATGTTCGGGGGACATAGAGCCATAGGTGGAGTTGTAGGCTACATGGATTCAGATTATGCAGATGATCTGAACAACGGGAGGTCTACTACGGAATATGTTTTTACATTAGCAGGAGGACCGATATATTGGAGATCAACGCTACGGTCTACGATTGCGTTGTCTACAACTGAGGCGGAATATATGGTTGCGACGGAGGCGCCAAAGAACGCATTATGGTTGAAAGGTCTGATATGAGAACTCGAGTTGAAGCAGGAGGCGCTCCAATTACATTGCAATAGTTAAAGTGGTATCCATCTTGCGATGAATCAGGTATCTCGCGCGAGAACCAAGCACATCAACGTGAGGTTCCACAGGATACGGGAACTCATTACTTCAGGAGAAATTCCGCTTCAGAATATTAACATGGACGAGAATGTCGCAGGCATGTTGACAAAGCCTATGACCACAGAGAAGTTCAAGCATTGCTTGGGCTTGGACTTGGACTTGGACTTGATCAATCTCTCTAGCCATTGATAAGATTAGGCACATTTGCACAAGAGTGCGGATGGAGCTGCGTTCCAGGTGGAGAATGCAGGGAGCGGTCTATGCTCAAGGTGGAGATTGCACGAGAGGTCTTCAGGATGACTTAGCAGAATGTACGTCAAGGTGGAGATTGTGCAGGACCTTGGATTCTACCAATTTGTTTTGTAGAGAAGCCATGTCTCGATTCGACCAAGGTTTTTTTGATTCAACTGAAAATTGGGTTGTTTCTCAATTTGCATGTTGTGATGATTTGCACGTTTTCAATTCAACCAAAAATTGTGAGTCGATTTGGTTCGGTCGATTGAAGGTCCCATTTGGTCAGACCAAACGGGTTAGCAGATTAGCACAAATCAGGGTATTTAAGTCTGATCGCGATTAGGGCTTGGTTAATATGAGTGTTTTCTCTCTGACGACAAGGGTTTGTGAGGTGAGATGGTTTCTAAACACTTGTGAGGGCTTGGGAAGGAATTTTCTAAAGGGGCTAGGGTTTTTCCTAAGTGCACATCACAAGGAGAGATCAGTTTCATCAGTAATCAAAGGTTTATAGTGGATCTTTATCGCTTTGTGCCATGGTCTTTTCCCACAAGGGTTTTCCACGTTGAATATCTTGTGTTATGTTGTTGCTTGCTTGATTGTTTGGCTATTCTGCGTTATTGTGATTGTCCTATCTTCGTTAAACATGCTTTCGCAAAGCGCACAAATTAGCGGTGGTATTAGGTCTGAATTTCTAATACCTAGGGTTGATCCAGGTTTGTTGTGGCTCGGGATTACATCATAGTGGTGTGATAAGGAGCTATCTGGAACTCCAACAGACTTGAGGATGGAGGATTATATATATTTAAACAGCACTCGGCCAAAACCATGGTGTGACGTAAAGGATGTTACATAAAGGTAACAGTGGCAACCGTTCCACATTACTGGGTCATAAAGGTCATAACGGCTATTATGAAAAAAAAATTTACCCATAAAGGCCGTTACCGCCCCCATAACGGCCCATTACACCCCCCGTAAAGGCTGTAATGGTTCATTACTATGCCAAAACAAGTTTTTAGAATTTGTTTTCAATAAAAGAAAAAAAGACCATTACAGATGTTACGGCCACCGTTACCACTATGGAATACCTTGGCCAAAACTATCAAAGCATGTCCTCTGATCACTACTATCTAACATCAATCATACCCATTAAGTGTTTACAATTGTCACTTCCTACAAAGCTTTTGTTGCTAAGTCCAATTGAATTACCATGTGAAGCTCATTAATTTGCGGAGCATTGTACAGCCTCTCCCTTGCACCAATAATATAAAACATTGTTTCTTTAGCTCGGAGTTTGGCTACTGATATTTTTTTTCGTTTGTAGATGATTGTTCCAGACTAACAACCATTATCCGATGCAACACGAAAATGAAGTTGTTGGAATCTTCCAAAGTCCAAACATACAATAACATGATAAGAACCAATTATGGAGCTACAATTAACGTCCTCCATTCTAAATTTCTAATGATGGGGAATGCCTCCGCTATAATAATGGATAACCATGGTAGCACCAATTGAGGAGCAAACCATTCAAGAGCATTGCCAGTTTCAAACTCATGAAGGAGCTTCTTGAAGTCCTGAATTGATGTAGTCCAATTGCTAACCATCCATTTGAGATGACCCAAGTGGGCTCCACATGATCGCATGTGGCCAATCTGCTAAAAAAATATGAGTTGATGATAGTATGTTCACGGCTGTGTATGCATCCCCTAATCCTATACAATAACATAATGAACCAATTAAGGAGCTACAATTAACTTCATTCTAAATTCCTAACGATGGGAGAATGCCTCCCACTATAATAACGTATAACTAGGGCAGCACCCCATTAAGGACCAAACACTTCAAAAACAGTGCCAATTTCATACTCATGGACAAGCGCATCAAAATAGTGCATTTCCCATGTAGCGATGTTGCGTACGCTACGCAGCTATAGCGTGTATCGTATGTTGCATACACCTCAGGAGCACAGTCCATTTTCTTTAAAATAAGACATTTGTTTTATGCTATGAGTTAACAAACTGTTTTTAAATGGTGGTGGCCCATGCTTCTCACATGTGGCAGCATGTAGAGTTATCAAGACCATCCTTCACACACGTGGCAATGCGTAGACTGCAAATATGTACTCACTTAACCTTTTTGACAATCTAAACCATTTAAAAATGGGCCTCCAAATGTGTGGTTGAGAATTTTTTCCTCTCAATATATGTTGGGGGACTCATACTTTAAAAGAAGCTTTTAACTTATAGGATATCGAATAGGGGTTTCTTTCAAAAGCCCTATCTCAACATTGCGATTCCTGGTCCAGGTCTCTAGACATTTTCGATTCTCTCGATTGATAAGCCCGTTGACGATGAAACTTTAGGCGTTGAATCAGCCCTACAATAACATCCGGTTGTTGTATTTTCAAGAGCATTGAAGCCCAAACAACGGAGAAATTAGGTTTCCCCATTTTCACAACAGTACGGACACATAGCTTTAAAAAAAAAAAAAAAAAAAAAAAAGATTCCGATTGATTGAATCTTTATTCAAGGCATGTTTTGGCCCCTTATCTCTTTTAATGAGTTTTCTTTTCATTTCGAATGAAAATTTATGGTTATTTCTTTATTTTTTCAATTGTTTTCCTTTTTAGGAGGCTGGTTCGTGTGGATATATATATTTTTTAACAAAGATATGTGTGTAGCCTGCTAGCATGCATTTAACCCATCCAACCATCATGTGGACCACATGCGTGGGGTCCACTGTGGTGTTCTATGTGATGGCCCAAATGCATGGGGTCCACTGTGGTGTGTAATTTTTATTTTTGCATTTTTTTCATATTTATTTTTACAATTTATCATATTTTTTATTTTTTTTAATAAAAAAATATAAGTATCATGTAGCTTACACTACAAGCTATTGGGGGTTGAACGCTATGCACTATTTAAAACACTGATATGCCCTACTGCATCAACAATCCATGATCATACCTTAACTATGCACCTCCACTCACCATAGCCACCATCCTTAGCCAATAACCCATGAAGGCCCAAGGCATGGATCACCAAGTCTTAACCATTGGATGTTCCTCAAACCCAATTTAAAACAAATCAACGGTTAACATTTTTATTTTTTTTGAAAGGTCACTGAATATATATTGAAAAGAAGGGGGGGAAAACAGGGAGGAAAAAACTACAGGGGCAAAAGATTTGCCAAGAAAGTAAAACCAAAATTACACCCCAAGAAAAAGAAAATCTTCATGATTAAAACCTACTACATAAACCAGCCATTCAATCAGGAGACGCTTGGCTTTACTGACGATTTGCCCGACGGGGTTAGAGATGCCCCTGAAACACCTGTTGTTTCTTTCTTCCCAAACCGCCCACCAAAAAGCTATGATCACCATACGCCAAATCTTCGTCCTCTTCTTACCCAGCCTAACCCCGTGCCAGGCTTTGATAAGTGAAGAAACTGAACTAGGTGGACACCAATACAGATTAAAGTATCTGAGAAAATCTGACCATATTTCAGAAATGAAGGGGCAGGAGAGAAGAAGGTGGTCAGTATTTTCTTCGTTCTTCATACAACATAGACAAATGTTGACGATCGTTAAGCCCCTTTTCTTCAAATTGTCCATCGTTAGAATTCGTTTGGACCCCACTAGCCATGCAAAAGCAGCATGCTTGGGGGGAGCAGAGTACTTCCAGAATTTTGAGGGAAGAAGGATGTCGGAGGAGGCCGAGCGCTGGTCCAGGAGATGGTAAAAGGATTTGACTGTGAAGGTGTTGGACTTGTCCACCTTCCAGAGAAGCTTGTCCAGGCTGAGAATATCTGGCGCGCTCGAATTAATGTGCTGAAGAAGGCCTGCAAGCTCGTCGATCTCCCAGTCCTGAAGATTCCTCCTAACGTCGATGATCCAGTCTATCTTGTTATCCAAAACTGAGAAGCAGTCGGCCACAAAGGACAGAGGATTGGAGACTAGACAATGAATGTTCAGAAGATCAACTTTCAGGGGGGCTTCACCCACCCAAATATCTTCCCAAAACTGAATCTTGGCCCCATTTCCGAGACTGAAACCAATATGAGGAAGGATTGTCTTCTTGACCAATAAGATCCCCTTCCAAAGAGGGGAGGCCCTATAACGAGAAGAATCATTTGACCACCAACCACCTCTCGATCTGCCATATTTGCCTTTGATGATCATGTTTCACAGACTATCATCCTCTGACCCCCAACCTCCATATCCACTTACCAAGGAGAGTTGTGTTCATCCTCTTCAAGACTTTAATACCTACCTCACCGAGATTGTGCCGTTGACAGACTTGGGACCAATTGACCAGGTGAAATTTCTCGGAGTCTTCCTTTCCTTTCTAGAGGAAGTCGCGCCTGAGATTTTCAAGCCTAGATAGCACCGTTGCTGGACACTTTAGGATAGACATGAAGTATGTTGGAAGATTGGAGAGGGCTGCCTTGATGAGAGTGATACGACCTCCCAGGGAAATTTATTTGCACTTCCATCTGGCCAAGTACTTTTCGAACTTGTTGATGACCTTATCCCAAATGGATAAAGGTGGCGATCCCAAACATAACGGGAGCCCCACGAAAGAAGCCGGAAGGGAGGTGGTGGAACAACCAAATGAGCGTGCAAAAGAGCTGACCTCTGTCTGAAAAGTTGACGCCGAACATTTTTTATTTGGACAGGTTGATTCTGAGGCCCAAGATTGCTTCGAAACATCTGATCGTGGTGCAGATGTTGTCGACCCTAATCGGATCCGCATCGCTAAAGATAAGGGTGTCATCTGAGAATTGGATATGGGAAACTGGGGAAGGAAGGCCTCTCATTCTGATGCTGCTGAGAATGCCAGTAGATTGGCCTGCCTGGATCATACTAGAGAGGGCTTCTCCAATGATAAGGAAAAGAAAAGGGAAGAGAGGGTCCCCTTAACGGATGCCTCTGGTGCTCTTGAAGAAGCCTTTCGGGGTGCCTTGATTACCCAATAGAAAACCTTTGATGCACTGACCACACTTGATGAATGGTCGAAACCATAAGATCAATCCATTATCTAATGTCCTAGGTAACCAACCGATCCCTTATTAAATCATGTGAACCTCAACTGAACCTTTGATGCATGCACCCAACTACAAGAAGATGACCTCGTAAAACAAGCCAAAGCACCTGTCACCAAGACTTAGAACTCTTCACATGTCCTAAGGTCCAAGGATTAGTTAAAGCTAGTACATCCACAAGTTAATCATAGTCTAGGCATGATAAGCCTCTTATCCACAAGCCTCTTAGCCTAGAGAGTTGAACTCGATACACCAATGCAAGTGTCCAATAGGTCCAACACAAGGAATTTGTATCCATGGCATATTCATATTCCTATGTGGGGTAAAGCAAAGGCATGCTAACTCACCATCATACTCGCTGGAGGAGACCTTCCATCCGAATTCATCATCAGTCCCCTTACATAAGATGATCAAAACAAGAATAACCGTTAGCTTGTCCTACAACATGCTAAGTGATCATGGCTAAACAGGGTACTGAGAGCCATGGCCCACAACTCTCCCTATGTTAATGGTCTTTGTGACCAATCTCAAGTTTTTAAGGACAACTAGAGGATTCCCTTTCTTTAACCCATTTACATAATATAATTTCCATGTTCCACGCACATTAATGAGGCTAATGCATGAATATATCATTAATACGCAAAGTCTAGGAGCATAAAATTGGTTTTTCAGGCGAGCCTTCGACTTGAATTGACTCACTCCTAATTGATGTAGTTCTTGGTTTCCATTGCACATGCATCTCAGTGTACTTCTCTCCATTGCACATGGCCAAGCCATCTCAATGTACTTCCCCTCATCTGATTACATATTGGTGCTATCCCTAACTTCACTTAAATACATTCATTACCAATTCCATCCTTCCTTTCTTGCCGCTCATTCATCTCAAAATCCTCATTTCCACTAACCTCATCCTATGAAAATTGTATTCCTCTACTGCCAACATTCCGTCACATAAAAAGGCGTACTTGTATGAGACTATATATGTGGACTCAGGGCATAACTATGGGTATGTTATAATGAATGTTTATTTGAATAGAAAATGTGTAGATTGGTTCTTTGTTACAGCTTTGTTCCTGTGAGTGGTTTGATCTTGATCGTTGGTGGTTCTTTAACTACAGACAGATGCATATTTAGTGAAGTTCTGCAACTAGTTTTCCAGTCAGCATTAATCAGGTGGGCCCACTCTGTCAATGACAACAACACCAGAAAAACATGATACCGAAAATGAATCTAAAGGTCCAGACTCCACATTCAGATGTGGCTCATCCCACCATGCCTGCATGGTGGAGCACACTTGATGCACGGCTTGGATGGCCAGTACTAGTAGTATCATATAGGCCTTAGCAATAATCTGAAAGTATGTGATAAAAAAGCGAGAGACGAACCTTTCTCTCCATGAACGCCACCTTCTCCGCAATCGACATCCTGGGCATACGGAACCCAAACCGTTGATCCTTCCATCTGCTAAACCCAAGATCATCAACAACAGCCCTAACCACATCCCTCGTCACAAGATCCTTCGGCGCCACCGTAAACTCACACATCCCCGCCAGCTTCTCCCTCGCCTCCACCATCATCCCTCTCTCTGCGCTGCTTGGGCTCCTTCCACCCCGCAACTTCCCCATCGCCGAAAGCACCATGACGATCTCCGCCACGCGTTTCATGTCCTCACCACCCTCAACCTTCGCCTTCTTCTGAAACCGCCCAGGCCCACCGGGGTCAAAACCGCCCTCAGGTCCATCCCTTTCACCCAAATCAACCGGCTTCTCATCATTGACAGGGAGATTCTCTCTTTTGGGCGACAATGGATCTGAAGTTGCTGGTTCCATCCTACCTTCATTTTCCAGCGGGAAAATCTGCCAGCTGCCGAACGAAACTCATCAGTACGTCTGCAATCTTCTTCGATCTTGCGGCGTTTCTCGGATGAAAAGGCACGAGAGATAGGAGAGGCGTACGGACCTGAAAGAGGAGAGAGATTAGACGCCATGAGAAAGAGAGATTGCAGAGAAACCCTAGAGAGAGAGAGAAGGGAGGATAGAGAAAAAGAGAGAGAGAGACAGAGAGAGAGAGAGGGAGAAGAGGGCTTTGAGAGATTTGAATGTGTATTTATAACCTTTATGTTTTTGGCGGGTCGAGTATTTGAAGAGATAGAGAGCTTTCTCTTTCTTTCTTGATTTTGGGCGCAGGGAGAGAGGGCGTGTAGCGTGAGCGAGAGCAGGGAAGAGAGAATTTTTGATACAGTGACTTGGCTAAGATAAGGAGCTATTTGTAATTTCGAACCGCACGGTGCGCGCAAGTAGCTATTTGTAATTTCGAACCGCACGGTGCGCGCAAGTACACATGCGCGAGTCCGGCCCACTCTATATGCTCCTGGCTTGGGATGAAAGTTGGGCGGGTTCAACCCGACCGACCCGTGACCGACCCGACATTGGGTTGGGCTCGGGCAAAATATTTCGGGTCCATTCTTAAGCTTGGGATATACAAACGCCAACCCGATAAAACTTGAGTTGGGCTCGGGTTGAGGTCTCGGGTTGCCCGACCCTGATCAATATATAAGTTATTTATAAATTATAATTGAGTGTGGATCGTTTGTGTCAAAGGTACACAAGTGATGTTGAGTCTCATTTATCCACGTCATTTCCAAGGACTCAAGCTAACAAGATATGCCGAATTTCTCTCTTTCAAATAGACTTCGTGCTATGGTGTGACTTTTAAAGTAGGAGTAGTCTTATATTTTAACTTATTTTTTAAAAGGAAAAAATATGAAGTTCTTTATAATGAATAATCACATACGTAATTAATAAAATTATAGATACAAAAAATAAATTCTATATTAAAATATAAAAAACTAATGTAATAACGAAAATATTAGCACATATATACCCGACCAACCCGATCAATCCGATCGAGCCCGCTTGAGTTGGGCTTGGGTTGAGAATTCTCAACCTGAGATTGGGTTGGGTTGGGTTAGGGTTGAGGTATAGGAACCTTGGGTTGGGTTAGGGTTGAGCACCAACCCGACCCAACCCGCCCGACTTTTAGCCCTACTCCTGGCATGTAGAACGGTCCAATGTTATTAGTCCCACTTGTACGAGTAATATAATCGTTCGTTCGACAGGTTTGTTATACCGTATGAGGTTGGCAATGGGCCCAGCTCAGGTTGGGCTAACCCAATTCCAAAGCCCTGGTTGGGCCTAATCTAAAGCTTGAGCTCTAGCAAGCTCTAGAAAATATTTAAATCATTAGAGGTTGGAATTAGTTTACACTTTCTTTTTATCATGCATGGGTCTAGCCTCATCACATTTAATTGGTGTCTTTAAACTACACTAGGGGTATGGCACGTGGCATGGAGAGAATAAATTGAAGACATTAAGCACTAGATTGCCAAATTCACACGGTTTTGTTCACTAACAACACGATAAGATCTCCAACTATGATTGAGGTTTTTTTTTAAATATCATCAACCATTGTTATATTTTCTCTTATTGTGTAACTTCTTGGAGCAGTTTAGATATCAAGAAGCCCTCTGTCATTCAAACATGTATATCTTGGATCTTTCTCCCTCTTGCTTCGAGAAAAATGAGTCTTTCAAATGTAAATTGTTTTGAAAGGTCTATGTAGTGTCACGTCCCGAAAACGGAATATGAGCTCCCAACTCAGCTTTTAGGATGTGGTTTGGATTTTTTATTTTTTGTACAGTTAATTTGATAGTGTTAACTTTAACTATTATATCCAGCATTGCATTCAAGATATGAGAGCAACCTAAGTATAAAATTTTATTCAACTATATCACATTTACAAATATAATTAATTTATAAATTTCAATTACATAGGTACACTATAAGATTCCAAGATGACAGAATATCACAGTGCACGGCTAAATTAATCCAAGCTAATCTACTCCTACTACCTGCCTTGACCTGAAAATAATACAACAAAAGGACATGTGGGCTTAAAAAAGCTCGACAAATACATCTCGTGTGTACAATAATCCTGTATCATATTCAGTGTTCGAATTATCTCCGATATTATCAAAATATCTACAATATTATCTTTATCTTCAACTCGGCAATGCTGATAATATTAGTAGCAATACCGCACGATAACATTGGTAGTATCATAAATTTTCAAATATTAGCAATGCATTCACGAGTATTGCTAACATATCAATATTGCTAATGTAACCACCGGTATTTTCAACTATGTAAATTCTAGGTTTCGCTTGTATTGTCGATTCATCAATATCACCAATTTATCGCCAAAATTTTCGACTTTGTAAATTATAGGTAATGCCTGTATCATAAGTGTATCGACGATGTTTTAAAAATATTACCAGCGTATTGATATCGTCAAAATTTTGTTTATTATATAAAAATAAATATTTCGATTTTTTTTTATGGGCACATGGTTGTATATGGTGTTCAATTTGTTAATGATAATATTGATAATATCTCGATATTATTGATATCAAAGCATGCGCGATATTGAGACCGCAATCTTTTATTTCCTTTCCAATTGTTGATGATTTCATAGTAAAATATCATGTGTTGTTGATATTTTGCAATGTTGATGGATGTTTGGATGGAAGGTTAGATGGTTAAATAGGTCGGATGTGATGATCGGACTGATTTCTCACAATAGTACATGCTTTTTGTTGGAATATTTGGTTGAATTAAATAGACTATAGAAAATCGAGAATCAAAAAATAAAATAAAAATTTTAAGAAAGAGGACTTATTGAATTGAGTCGAGGCATGACTGAGTCAATCAGCTTGAAATCGAATTTACTCCCATTTGACAGCGTCTCAAGTGCAACAGGTTTCCAAAGCAATCGATCTCTAAGATACAACGATTATAACCCAGTCTCAGCAGTACACTTACTGTACGCGGGCTCGAACGACTTACAGTTTAACCCAAAAGTGTTGAGTTAAACCACTTACAGTTTAACCCGAAAGTGCTGAGTTAACTCAGCGACAAATTCAACAATTAAAATTCATAAAACAATATCATAGAGATTTTTATAAGAGAGATAATTTTTTCGGACATTTGAAACTAGAATCGGAAGTCTTTATATAGACTCTGAAGTGTTACGAAGTGTTACATAAGCACCCTGCGAGTACTCATACACACACACCCATGCGAGTACACTTGCATCGCACCCGCACCTGTGCCCACGCCCACGACCAGCCTATCCCGTCGCATCACGCACGCGGACATAAACTCGGACTCGGCACGACTGGCTCAGCTCGGCGCACGCGCGTGTGGTCAATGACATAAATTAGAGTTATTAGCATAGCCCCCCACAGGACCAAATTCACATGCCCTCTAATGGGGCTCAAGCCCAAAGCAAAAAGTCTATTTTATATACAAGAGGATTTTATCTGTCAAATCCGATGTGGGACAAAACCCACAACTCAAAAGCACCAAAAAATTCAAATGTGGAGGGAAACCGAAAATTTTGAAAAATTAAATTTTTAATATTTATTTTGAAATAAAATACAACAATCCCTTACATGTTTTAAAATAAAAACTTTTTTTGGTTAAAGCATAATAGTTGTGTAATGGTGTCGGTGTCACCATAAACTTGAACCGACATTAAAGTAAGCAAGACAGGTCTACAGGAATCAGGTAACACCATAGTCTTGAACCTGAATCCTTTTAATGTAAATCGCAAGTACATATCACTCACACAACTCTTCCTCTATAAGTGATTTTGCGGTTCTGTGCGTTTTGACCATACACCATTACCTAAATTTCATGAGTGCTCTGGAGAATTCGCTTGAATTTTCATAAGAAGTAGTCTTTACCTCCACACCCATATAGATGAATTTCATCAAGTGTGTGCAGCAACTGTATACACCACCAAATATATAGTTATAGATTCATTAAGAGTTCTAAAAAACTCATCCTTCTGCATTGCTGCTCGCACTGCACACCGTAGAATGGGCTTAAATAACTCAGTGCAATCGTCTACCTCGTGTTTTATTGTTTACCCATTGAACTTATCTCATGGGATCTTCACTTGTATAGGTTGGGTTGCCGACACTGGCAGCTCATATATTAGGCTCAGCCTCATTCCCTTCGATGTATCATTGACTAACATTTTAGATAGTCCTTTGGTCAAAGGATCTACTAAATTCTTTTCTGATCTCACAAAGTCAATAGATATGTCGTAGTCTAACATGTCTGCTCTTTCCATTATATATTTTACTCTTTACACTTTTGCCATAGTTACTTGACAGTCACAATGAATAGACACGGCTGATACAAGGTTTGGCCACAATGGTATATCAATTAAGAGATTTCTAAGCCACTCGCCTTCTGATCTAACCTTTTATAAGGTAATAAACTTATATTCCATAGTTGAATGAGCGATACATGTCTACTTAGTAGACTTTCAAGAGACTGCTCTTCCACCCAAAGTGAAGACATATCCGCTAGTGGATTTTATCTCATCTAAATCACTGGTCCAGTTAGCATCACTGTATCTTTCTAATACAGTTGAAAAACCATTATAATGTAAACCATAGGTCATACTGCCTTTTAAGTATCTCAAAATCCTAGACAATGCATTGTAATACTCTTTTTCAAAGTTATGTGTATATCTACTTAGCCTTCTTACTGCAAAAGCTATGTCTGGTCTAGTATAGTTTGTCAGATACATGAGGCTATTAATTATTCTGGAATACTCTAATTGAGATATATTATTTCTTGTATTTTTCATAAGAGTCACACTGTAATCATAAGATGTACTGATAGGTAAACAGTCAAAATGATTAAACTTCCTCAATAACTTCTCAACGTAATGAGATTGTGATAATACAATAACACCATCTTTTCTTATTACTTCAATACTCAATATTACATTAGCCTCTCATAAGTCTTTCGTGTCAAATTTAGATGAAAAGAATTTGGGCTCTTATGTGATCCGATCCATCCACCTTGTCGGTTAGCTCGCTGTGGGCCCAAAAAGTCCTGATTTGGGCAGTATCCACTTTTAACAAGCATCACAGTGAGCCTGAAAAGTTTCTATAGTCACCATTATTTTCTATTCTGAGGCCCACACGAGCACCGAATCAAGCTGATATTTAGGCCCTGCCCTTAAAATGACACGACAAAAAGGATGGGCAGCATCAATTATACACATGCATTAATGTGGGCCCATATGGATCGTTGTTTACATGGGTCGTAGTTGTCATATAATATGATAATCACGACCCATATAACATGACAACCGCGCCCCATATAATATGATATTCACGACTCATATCACATGAGAACCATGACCCATATAATATGATAACTACGACCCATTTAACATTATAATCACAACCCATATGACATGACAAGTACAACCCATGACAACCACGACCCTTACCACATAATAACCACAACCCATATAACATGACAACCAAACCTATGATAACTATGACCTATATAATATAACAACTACGACCCATATAACATGACAACTATGACCCATGACAACCACAATCCATTTTTTATAGTGTAAATGGATCGAAGGCTATAGATTAAGGCCGTGGTATAGTCTAATTGATCTTTGGATATGCTTCAATTTTGGGCTCAACCCCTTAAATTAGATGGGAAAATGGATGGATGGCGTGGATAGACCACATACATTTAAGGTGGGCCCAAATGAGTACTCAATCTGATTTCCTTTCTCGTGTGCAACTTACACTATGAAAGAAATGAAAACAGGTCAACCACACTCCTACCTCATGACAACCACGACCCTTTCCTCATGAAAACCACGACCCATATAACATGGCAACCATGACCCATACCTAGGTCGTGGTTGTAATGTGATAAGGGTCGTAATTGTAATGTAGTAAGCGTCTTAGTTCTTATGTTATATGGGTCGTGATTGTCATGGGTCATAATTTTCCTAAGTCGCAGTTATTACCTATTCACTTCCTTTACTACCAAATGAAAGGATAGTCATTGGTACGATACTCTGAGGTCAACAATGGGGAGATTCGTTTCGTCCATCTTGTCGGCCAGCTCGGCGTGGGCCCAAAAAGTTCTGACTCGGACAGTGTCTACTTCTAACAAACATTGCGGTGAGCCTGAAAAAGTTTCAACAACGGGTTTCATTGTCACCATTATTTTTTATTATGTGACCCACACGAGCTCTGGATCAGGCTGATATTTATACTTGGCCCCAAAATGATACGACAAAAAAGATGGGCGGTATGGATTATACACATACGTCAATGTGGGCCTCAATGTTTGGTCAAATTCTCAGGTCGTTGTTGTAATGCATTACAGGTCGTGGTTGTAAGGTGGTAAGGGTCATGGTTTTCATGGGTCGCAGTTGTTATGTTATATAGGTTGTGGTTATCATGTTATATGAGTCATGATTGTCATGGGTCGTAGTTGTCGTGAATCATAGTTATCGTGTTATATGGGTTGTGGTTCTCATGTTATATGGGTTCATTGGGATGTTTGTGATAAATCCTCACCGTATATATGTTTCTCATGTTATATGGGCTCATTGGGATGATTGTGATAAATCCTCACCATCCATATATTTTGTGAGTTTATTTTAGGACATGAGGCCAGAAATGAACCCCATACAATACTCAAATGAACCGTATACAATACTCAAGCTGGCTTAAGTGAACCACAAAGTGGAGATTTAATGTACACCATAAAAACTTTTTGAGAGCTAGAGAAGTTTCGGATAATCACGTCTACACGGTGGGCCCCACATAACCCTGCTGGATTACGTCCGGGTGGAGGTAGGACGTAGTCCGCGTCCGCGTACCGCATGCCAACTATATAGCTGCTATAAGTGCGTGTCGTGCTAGGAGAGGAAACGGACTGGCTACTCTCGGATGCGGATTTCCTGCGAAAGCCTTTAGCAGGAAGTTCCTGCTTAAGGATTTTAGGTGGGGCCCATCGCCATGTTTGTAGGACATCTACCTCGTTCATCCGTTTGGCGAGCTTGTTTTAGGATATTTGACCAAAAATGAGGTATATCCAAAACTCAAGTGGGCCACACGAGAGGAATCAGTGGATGTTCAGTTAGAACCATTGAAACATTCTTGTGGCCATAAAGTCTTGACTGGATCCAAAAGGTCGGACCAACCCGATGGATGGAATAGATCTCACATGACTATGCCGTGGTCGCATGTGTGTGGCGTGTACACGAGCATTGTTGAACACAGCTTTGCCACTAGTAAAATTCCACTTACCCACCTAAATTTTGGAATGACTTGATTTTAGTTGCGTCCCATTTGGCGAATTTGATGATGGTTTACATTACATAGGAACAACACTGTGACCCCATATTCGATTTAGAAGTTTCTATATTGGGTGCCCCTCCTCAATGTCCTCCGTTGTCACCCAATCTAGATCCCATCATTGAGTGGGGCCCACAAAATGATCAGGGCCCTGACACTATTATTGTCATTCATATGACCGCTGTTATTTGTGGTGTGGTACATATGATCTTTGGATATGATTAATTTTTTAGATAATGATCTAAAATGATCTCTAAAAATAGATGAGCGGTGTAGATATAATAAATACGTCACTATGGGGCCACGTAGCTTTGATCTACTTTGAACTGTTCGTACAAGCTTGAGGAGCGTCACTGCATCAGTGCTCGTCCTCGCACGACACATCTCTACAGCAGTAGCAGTAGAGACGGATTGGCTACTCCCCCCAGACACGTTACTAGTGGTCGGTGTCCGTGGGCCCCACTATGATGTATTTATTTCATCCATGCCATTCATCCATTTGTACATATCATTTTAGTGCTTGATACAAAAAAATAAGAGGGATATAAGTCTCAAGTGGACCACACCACAGGAAAACAATAATGATTGGATATCCACCATTAAAACCCTCCTAAGGCCCACTGTACTGTTTATTTGACATCCAATCTGTTGATTGGATCATAAAGACCCAGATGAAGGGAAAGAATAAATATCAGCTTGATCCAAAACTTTTATGGTCCCAAAACGTTTTTAACGGTCACCGTTCATTCAACACTGTTTCCGGTAATACGTTCCACTTGAGATTTCGATATATCTCATTTTTTTCTCTCATAACATAAAAATAATCTATAAAAATAGATGGACAGCATGGATGAAACACAAACATCATGGTGGGCCCCACAAAGCACCGATCACCCGCCATTGGCTGGTTTCAGGGGGAGTAGCCAATCTGTCTCCGGCAATAGGATGCTGGGAGGGTTTTAACGGTAGTAATTCCCTTCCTCACTGTTTCACCTAGTATGGCCCACTTAAGTTTTGGATCCTAATCATTTACCGTCTCACATCCTAAAATGAGCTCAAAAAACGGATGGACGGATTGGATTTCTAACAAATATAACGGTAGGCCCCATCCAGAATCCTTGTGCAGGAACTTCCAGTTAAAGGCTTTAACAGGAAATCAGCGTCTGGACGCCGAAGGAAACGGATTATCTACTCCTGCCACTGCCCCGTGGCTGGTGGTTGGTGTTGTGTGGGCCCCAGCTTGATGTGTGTGTTTCATCCACGTTGTTCATCCATTTTTACGGATCATTTTAGTACTTGATACCAAAAATAAAAGGGATATAAGTCTTAGGTGGACCACACCACAGGAAAACTATTAATTTGATATCCACCATTAAAATCCTCCGAAGGCCCACTGTATTGTTTATTTGACATCCAATCTTGATTATGTCATATAGACCCAGATGAAGGAAAAAAACAAATATCAACTTGATCCAAAAGATGGAAAAATAAGATGGAAAAATGGATGGACGGCATGGATAAACCACATACATTCACACTGGTACACCAGCCAATCCACTTCCGCTTCCGACACATATTAGAAGTTACTCAACTTACGTGTAGCTATTAGAGTCTTCAAGGAGTCCAGATTTCTAAGACCATGAAAATCACAACCCATATAACACAACTACGACCCATATAACTTGGCAACTATGACCCATGGTTGGCAACTACGACCCATGACAACCACGACCTACGTAACTTGGCAACTATGACCCGTGGTTGGCAACTACGACCCATATAAGTTCACAACCACGATCCATTCGAAGAGTCATGGTTCACATGTACAATGGATCGTAGTTTTCATCCACAAAGGGTCGTGGTTGATATTTGACCCTACCCTTAAAATGACACAACAAAAAGGATAGGTAGCATGGATTATTCACGTACATCAATGTGAGCCCATTTGGGTCGTAGTTTGCATGGGTCATAGTTGTCATGTTATATGGATCGTGGTTGTCATGTTAGATGGTTCGTGGTTTGCAACGTATTCGCTTCCTTTTCTATCAGACCATTAGTACCATGGCTTAAGGCTCATAATGGGGTGATTCGATCCATCCACCTTGTCAGCTAGCTTGTTGTAGGCCTAAAAAGTGTTGACTTGGGCATTATCCACTTATAACAAGCATCACATGAGAACCACGACCCATATAACATGATAACTACGATCCACGACCCATATAACATGACAACAACGACCCATAACAACTATGATACTTACCACATTACAAACACGACCCATATAACATGACAACCACAACCCATATAATATGACAATCACGATCCATATAACGTGAGAACTGCGACTCATATAACATGATAACTACGATCCATGACAACTATGACCCATGAGAACTGCGACTCATATAACATGATAACTACGACCCATGAGAACTGCAACTCATATAACATGATAACTACGATCCATGACAACTACGACCCATGACAACCATGATCCATGACAACTTTCAACAGTCACCATTATTTTTTATTATGTGAGCCACATGAGCATTAGAGCAAGCTTCTATTTGGGCCCCAGTCCTAAAATGACATGGCAAGAAGGATAGGCGGCATGGATGAAACACATACATGGTGGTGGGTCGTAGTTGTCATGTTGTATGGGTCATGGTTCTCATGTTATATAAGTCGTGATTGTCATATTATATAGGTTGTGGTTGTCTTATTATATGAGTCATGGTTGACATGAGGTATAGGTTGTAGTTGTCATGCAATTTGAGAGCAGGAAATGAGAACCACGATCCATATCACACGAAATCACGACCCATTTAATATAAGAACCACGACCCATATAATACGAGAACCAACCTGGTACCATGGCTTATGGCACACAATGGGGTGATCTGATCCATCTAACTTGTCGGTCAACTTGTCGTGGGCCAAAAAAATTTTGACTTGGGCAGTGTCCACTTCTAACAAACTTCACAGTGAGTTTGAAAAGTTTAAACAATCACCAATATTTTTTATTTTGTGGCCCACACGAGCGTTAGATTAGGCTGATATTTGTGCCCTACCCCTAAAATAAAACTGCAAAAAAGGATGGGCAGCATGAATTATTCACATATAACCACGACCCATATAATATGACAACTTCGACCCTTACTATATGACAACCATGATCTATATAGAGGGTCGTGGTTTACGTGCACAATGGATCGTGGTTTTCATCCATAAAGGGTCGTGGTTGATATTTGACCCTACCTCTAAAATGACACAACAAAAAGGATGGGCGATATGGATTATTCACATACATCAATGTGTGCCCATTTGGGTCGTGATTTGCACGAGTCGTAGTTTTCATGTTATATGGGTCGTGGTTGTCATGTTGAATAGATTGTGGTTTTTAACGTGTTCACTTTCTTTTCTACTAAATCATTGGTACCATAGTTTAAGACCCACAATGGGGTGATCTGATCCATCCGCCTTGTTGGCTAGCTTGCCGTGGGCCAAAAAAATATTGATAGTCACGACCCATATAACATGACAACTACAACCCATGACAATCACGACTCATATAGCATAACAACTACAACCCATGACAATCACGACCCATATAACATGACAACTAGTACCCATATAACTTGGCAACTAGGACCCATGAAAACCACGACCCATGTAACTTCACAACCACAACCCATATAATATAACAACCTTAACCCTTGCTACATGATAACCATGATCCATATAAAGAGTCATGGTTCACATGCACAGTGGATCATGGTTATTACCCACAAAGGGTCGTGGTTGATATTGGATGCTACCTTAAAATAACCCAATAAAAAAGGCTGGGTGGCATAAATTATATGCATACATCAATGTGGGCCTATATGGGTTGTTGTTTGCATTGGTCGTTGTTGTCATGTTACATGGGTCGTGGTTGTCATGTTAAATGGATTGTGGTATCCACGTGTTCATTTCATCTTCTACTAAACCATTGGTACCATAGCTTAAGGCCCACAATGGGGTAATTCGATCCATACACCCTGTTAGCCAGCTCATCGTGGGCCTAAAAAATTCTAACATGGGGTGATTCGATGCATCCACTTAGCCTTAAAATAACACGACAAAAAGGATGGGCAGCATGGATTATTCACATACATCAATGTAGGCCCCACTAGATGGTCCTTGCCAAGGCCTATAAAATGAAGACTTCAACCCGTATAGCATGACAACCATGAACCTTACCTCATGACAACCATGACCCTTACCTCATGACAACCATAACCCATTCCCGAGTCGTGGTTGTAATGCTGTAAGGGTCATGGCTGTAATGTGGAAAAGGTCGTAGTTGTCATGGGTCGTGGTTCTCATGGGTCGTAGTTGTCATGAGTCGTAGTTATCATGTTATATGGGTCGTGGTTTGCATGTAATATGAGTCGCAGTTGTTACATGTTCATGTCCTCTACTACTAAATAAAAGGATAGCCATTGATACAATAGTCTAAGGCCCACAATGGGGTGATCCATTCCGTCTACCTTGTCAGCCTGCTTGGTGTGGGCTTAAAAAAGTCCTGACTTGGGCAGTGTCTTCTTCTAACAAACATCACAGTGAGTGAGTCTGAAAAATTTCAACAGTGGGTTCCATTGTCCCCATTGTTTTCTATCATGTGGCCCACACTAGCTCTTGATCAAGCTGATATTTGGGCCCTAGCCGTTAAAATGACATGACAAAAAGGATGGGCAACATGGATTATACACATACATCAATGTGGGCCCCATGAGCTTGGTCCTTGCCTGCACGCAAAAAAGGGTTCCGTACACATTACTTCCTTGGCATTAAATACGACGTAACTTCTTCTTACCTGGAAAACCGTACAACTATTAAAACAAGGATAAGGGCATTTTAGTCTAAGTAATTTTCAAAAGCATGTCAGAAGGCCCTTTAGGGAATATATGAAGTGTCGTAGTGTTCGAGGTAATTCGCCCAAACTTCGAGGCGAGTACGGTCAATTTCCCTTTTTGTTTTTTAAAAGGAATCGGTCAACGTGCTGTTGACCAATTTCATGGGTTTGGTGCACATCGCACTCCCATGTGCTATGTACACATGCAACCCAAGGTGGAGCCCATCATAATGTTCATACAAAATCCGCTGCATCCATCCATTTTTCCATCTCATTTAAGGGGTTGGTACCAAATTTGAAGTAAATCCAGATATCAGATGGGCCATTAGATTGATGATTTATGAGCTGATCTGACCGCTGGGCCACTTCTACATGGATCTAATGGTTGAAATTCTACGTGTACAGTTAATTTAGGGTCCTCAGAACATATATAAAGTTTTAAACTGAACGGATGGTGGGAATCCTATAATCTTGCATTCTGGATGACTTTCAGACTCGTTTAAACCCAATCACTTGATTTTCTTTGATCTTTGGCGTATAAATTCTTCGATCTCGATCCCACGAGGTCCGTCCCTTACCTTGGTGACTTCTAAGCATTTAAATCCATGCTTTTAGTACCCTTTGCAGTCCAAGCTTTCTAAATTCACCTTGTAATAAAAACACGATTAAAATAGGACGTTAGGCATTATCATGTACATAAAGCCAGACAATAATTGGGGTCTAATATGCAATATTTGACCCTCAACACAAGTCACTTCCAAACAACTAATCTATTAATCTACCGTACTTGGACAATTTGAATTGGTCTACCGAACATCGTGGGACCCACATATTGGAAAAACATCAAAGAAATTGTTGTGATGTATGGGAATTTGAGCCCTGGGAGATATTTTAAGAGTTGTTGATTCCATTTGCGAGAACTTATAACTGATTATAAGGAAGTTCTTGGGAAGCCCAAGATATAATGCTTAGGATGCTTTAAGAAGATTTTTGGAAACAAGTGAGTAGATGGGATCGTGCCAGCCCTCGATCGAAACAGATTCTTTTTACAACTTCTCTTGTCTTATGAAAACCCTAAAATGTCACACCCTAAACTTAAAAACTGGGCTCACAAAATTTTTGATCGCCGAATCCAGCACCGACAGCCTCCGTAGAATCCCATTCTCGGCTCCCAGCACCTATTTACCAGGTTCCGATCCTGGGTTGCTAGAAGGAGGATTTCTAATCATCAATTTGAATCGTAATGAGCATAACCATAAGCATAAGTCACGAATAATAACCATAAGGACATCATCACACAATCTACTATGATAAAAAACTTTTGAGTATAATGCGTATGAAAGGAAAATACAGGATAATGAAAATAACAGGAAACTCCAAAAGGTTGACTGTGTGCTCCAAACTGTGGACTGTATGCTCCAACTACGGCTGCGTCTTGGCGTCATTTGCACACATCGATCGTGCATAACTCATAGGAAGCTTAGAGGGTGGTGTAAGTGTGTGCGCAATAAGAGCGTGTTTAGAATGCAAGGTCAGAGAAATGCGAAATCATGCTGGTGAGTACATGAATGCAATCAGCCGTATCAAGGCTATGCGGTGCAAGATATGAATTTTATCGGTTATATCAAGACCATGTGATGCGAGATGTAACTCAAGCATGTCAATCCTCATCATATATCAGTACAGTTCTAATTTTGGATAATCACCGGGGTTTAGTACACTCCAAATGACACTGCCGCTTTCTCAACCGTATAGTCCAAGTGAGCGTAAGAAACCTCACTATCCCCCTGGCCGATAGTCTGCCAATACCTATTTAGCATATCGATAGCGGACTCATTCATTAGCTGGTTAGACTTAACCTAGTATTGCCCCTACCCTCGGGCGAGTAAGGCCACACCTCTTTCCAACCGACCACGATACAGTGAGAGACGCGGCCTTCTGGTATTCGGCCCTCGTGCGCTCATATATTCACTCGATCTCGACATTGAAGTCATCCTCTGGTACTATCGAGTTTAAGAATTTTCACCCAGGGACATCTATAGCACCCCGATGCTTAGTAACAATATTTTCGGTATTCGATCCTGCCATCCACGATGTGTCTGTGGAGGTCATAGCCCTGATGTCACTAGGGCGTATAATAATCATGTCATACAAATGCGAAGTGCATGAATCACACTATCAGTCATGCAGCAATCCTACACATACTATGCACTAATGAAGGGCAACTCCGCCTGTCAGGGAGCCCATAAATCATCTGCCCGAAGGCATATGCTATGATCAGTCACTTCTCATATCAGGCATACATATGATGCGTATAATCATGAATCATGGATCTATACTAAACATGTTATGTAGTGATGGGCTCTGATCAAAACGAAGATGGGCCTAGACGGCCTACACGTTACAGGTATGGGCTTATCAAAGGGGCACTAAGAAGAGTCATAATGTGGACATTTAACCAACATTATCCTTATAATGTAGACATCAAACCATCATTGCTCCTAAGGCATAGCCCGCTATAAAGGTCATCACATATATCATGGTGGAATTATACTACAATGGGCCTTATGTATGTCCTAATGGGCCTCGACCCATGGGCCTCTAGTACATCAAATGGGCCTCATAACATGGGTCTCGTATATATTAAAGTGGACCTCAACATCGGGCATGACATAAAATGAAGATAAAAATAGAGCATTGGGATGCGTCGAGGTGGATTCTTGATGTAGATCTGGTTGCGGACAGTTTCATGGCCAAGATGGATCAGAAAAGGCCCGGTCGACGACAGAAGTGATCTGGACCATTGGACCTTAGATCGAGCGTATCTCACAATCCGAAATGAGTTATCTGACGTAAAATATATGATTTTGGGGTAGAACGAGCTACTTTAGCCAACCAACCCTACTATGTCGAATTGCATAGCCCGAATTTATGAAATACCCCCTAATTGATGGTCATTTCTCTATTTTATTTTCATTTTTACTATAAATAGTAAGTTTTAGTTTGATTATAACTCTTCATCCATTGAGCTTTAGGAGTTGTGTCCAACATGAAAAGTGCTTAGAATAATTAGGAGAACGGTGTGGTGAAGCCAAATAGGACACTTATTATTTTTGGCCGAAAACCTTATACACTAGTAGACATCACGACCGTTTATAAATGGTAAGTTTACTATTTATAGTAAGTCGTGAATTTTACGAGTTTTAGTTGTAGTTTGATTCTGATTTCTTTCTTGTTGTTTGGTACCCTTATTTAAAGGGTTGTGAATTCATTTTTATTTATTCATTAATTAATTTAAATATTATTATAATTTATTTCTATTTTTCTGCTTTCTTTCCTCGTGGATTCGAGAAGTCTCTGTGAGGAGTCCAGAGAAGCTCCATAGATTCAGAGTAGTTATCCTTGAGGAAGATGGTGATCGACCTCATCACGTTCATCCCTGCGTCAATTTGGAATCAAAGTGAGGTTTCCTCTCGGGCCGTTGGCAAACAATGAAGGAATGAATCAAAATCCTGTGGACGGTGATACAGGATTCGTTATCTTTCGGAAAGAATGAAAGCTTTCTATCAGGAGAGTTAGTTGATCATGCAAGGGCTGCAGGCAACCCTTGACCGTCTTACGGATGCACTACTTTCGCCTCGAACCCTAGGCGGTGCTCCACCACCTATGGATGCTCCACCACCCGTGGTTGCTGTACGACACAACTCCGATTATCGCATAGCACTATCAACGGTAAATCGTAGGGCTACACCAGATGATTTAAGTTCTAACAACGAGGACATTAATGAGGATTTTGCCCGACGACCAATCCATGGAGGCGATCATCTGGATTGTACTGAAAGAGACTATTGAGGTAAGGTTGAACTTCTTAGTTTTAACGGTTTATTACGTATACAAGATTTTCTCGATTTGCTAGCCGAAGTAAAGAGATATTTTGATTATATGGACATGTCAGATCATAAAAAGATAAAATTGGTAGTGTTTAAATTAAAATCTTGTACTTCTGCATGGTGAGAATAATTACAATTTTCACGAGCCCACCAGAACAAGGCGTCCATCGCATCATGGCCTCGGATGAGACGTCTTCTTCGATCACGATTTCTCCTCAGTGATTATGAGCAGATATTATTCCAACAATATCAGAATTATCGATAAGAAAATCGAACTATTACAGATTACATTAAAGAATTTCAGCGGTTGACTACACGAAACGATCTGTTAGAATCTGAGTCACAGAAGGTGGCACGATTTATAGGTGGGTTGCGACCTAGAATTCAGGACCGAGTTCAAATGTACCCAGTCGGGACCGTGGATGAAGCAGTTCAATTGGCGGAGAGGGCAGAAACATAATTTCTAAGAGCTCTTGCTTGTCCCTATCCTTCAAATCGACCCCCTATGACTGGCCCACACAGGATCTAGTGCTGGCTCGAGGAAAAGATCCAATAGGAGAACGTCTTCAACCCCTCCACCCACAAACCGTGATATGGGGAGCGGCTCATCCAGACCTCAACGGGTAGCACCCACAACAATGGGACCGAGTAGGATTCCAAATCCTTATGCTCAGACAAGGCCGAATAATTATTACCGCTGTGGCCAACCAAGCCACTTATCAAACATTCGTCCTCAATGTCCCGCAACACACCTGACTATAAACAAAGGGGGCATTGAAGATGAGGCCGCAGAAGAAGATCATGGCTTTGATGAATATGAACAAACCACTGAAGAAATATCAGGTAGCGATGAATTGACGGGTGAGGATCATGGTGAATCTCTAGTTGTGAAGTGACTACTGTATACTCTACGAACGGAATTACACCCACAACGACATAATATATTTTGTACTCGATGCACTATCAACGGAAAGGTCTGTGATGTGATTATAGATAGTGGTAGCAGCGAGAACATCGTCTCAAGGGTGATGGTGGGCAAGTTGCTGATACCAATGACGAGATATCTTTTCCCGTACTCAATTGGTTAAATAAAAAAGGTGAATGAGACCAAGGTAACTTAACAATGCACTATCTCATTTTCAATTAGTACACATTATAAGGATCAGATACTTTGTGATGTGGTCGATATGGAAGCTTATCATATGCTACTCGGTCGACCCTGACAGTCGGACAGTGATGCGACCCATCGGAGATGAGACAACATCTACATATTCGTAAAGGATAGTCTAAAAATAAACATTTACATAATCGTAAAGAGATAGTTGAAAAATAATCCTTGCCCTTATGGCACTAGGGAACCACCCTAAAGCCTCTAAAGTGGAGGGGAGTTCTCTCTTGACCATTCAGAATTTCATGGAGGAATCCAAGGAAACCGGTGAGCTATATGCTGTAATGGTGAAGGGCGAGGAAAATGAACCCTTAAACATCCCTCCAAGTTTAAGATTGTTGCTAAATGAATTCAAAGAAGCCTGGCCTGAAGAATTACTTGATGGATTGCCCCCCATGAGGGACATCCAACATTACATAGACCTCATCCCCTGGGCTAGCCTGCCCAACCGCCCTCATTATCGGATGAGTCCGAAGGAGTGTGAGATACTTCAGGGGCAAGTGGAGGAATTGATCCGTAAGGGTCTATTGAGAGAGCATGAGCCTATGTGCTGTACCAACATTATTAACACTAAAAAAAGATGGAAGTTGACGCATGTGTGTCAACAGCCGAGCAATTAACAAAATTATCATTAAATATTGGTTCTCAATACCACAATTGGACTGCATGCTCGATATGCTAGGAGGGGCCAATGAGTTCTCTAAACTAGATCTAAGGAGCGGGTACCATCAGATTCGTATCCGACCTAGTGATGAGTGGAAAACGACATTCAAGACAAAGAAAGGGTTGTATGAGTGACTGGTCATGCCATCTGGACTATCAAATGCACCAAGTTTTTTATGCGTTTGATGAATCAAGTTCTAAAACCGTTCACTAGCCGATTTGTGGTAATATATTTTGATGACGTATTGATATATAGATAGGATGAGGCGGAGCACAAGAAACATCTCAAGCAAGTGTTGCAGGTCCTACAAGATAACAAGTTATACCTTAACTTGAAAAAGTGTAGTTTTTTAATCGACAGCCTGTTGTTTCTAGGATTTGTTGTAACGTTCACAGGCATTCGGGTGGATGATGAAAATGTGTGAGCTATTAGGGAATGACCGATCCCAACAAACATTCATGAAGTGAGGAGTTTTTACGGGTTGACGACTTTCTATCGTCGATTTGTGTGATACTTTAGCATCATAGTCATGCCTATAACAGATTACATGAAAAAAGTACCGTTCTAGTGGACCAATAAAGCTAACAAGAGCTTTTACAAGATTAAGCATCATTTGTCTACAACACCGGTCTTAGTGCTTCCTAATTTCGATAAATTATTTGAGGTCGAATGTGACGCTTTATACATAGAAATTGGAGGAGTATTATCACAGGAAGGCAGGCCGGTAGCCTTCTACAGCGAGAAGCTCAGCGAAGCCCGAAAGAAGTGGTCGACTTATAAGCTTGAGTTGTACGCAGTTGTTCTAGCACTGTGACATTGACAATATTATCTAATTCAAAGGGAGTTTGTTCTATACACTGACCATCAATCATTAAAGTTTATTAATAGTAAGACTAACGTGAATCGTGTGTATGCTAGATAAGTTACGTTTTTACAGGAATTTATATTCGTTCTGAAGCACAAGTCAGGACAACAGATCAAGATGGTTGATGCCTTTAGCCGTCGTGCATCATTACTTGTTACGATGAGCAACGAGGTGGTCAGCTTCGACTATCTCAAGGAGTTGTATGCCACGGATGAGGACTTCAAAGATTCTTAGATGAAGTGTCAAGAAGGTCACCCCAGTGACCTTCATATACAAGATGATTTTCTCTTTAAAGGAAATCGATTGTGCATCCCTCAAAGTTCTCTGAGGGAGCAGATTATTCAGAAGCTACATGGAGGTGGCCTCGGTGGACACCTTGGGTGAGACAAGACGCAAGCTCTTGTGGAAGAGCGGTATTACTGGCCGCAATTAATATATGTGATATGAGAAGAGCCGTACAATGTTGTCATATTTGTCAGACCTCCAAGGGATAATCTTAAAATATAGGCCTCTACACCCCGTTACCTATACCTAACGATCTTTGAGAGGATTTATCAATGGACTTCGTGCTTCGCCTCTTATGAACACAACGCGGCATGGATTCGGTGTTCGTGGTGGTCGATCGTTTCTCCAAGATGTTACACTTTATCCCATGAAAAAAGACCTTTGATGCAACACACGTGACGAATCTATTCTTCAGGGAGCTCGTACAGCTACACGGGGTCCCCAAGACTATTACTTCTGATCGTGACACGAAGTTCATTAGCCACTTTTGGTGGACATTGTGGACTCGATTCGATACACGACTTCAATTCAACAATACTTACCACCCACAGACTGATGGGCAGATCGAAGTTGTGAATTACACGCTGGAAAATCTCTTTCGCAGTATTGCAAGAGAAAAGTCGAAGCAGCGGGACTTGGCCTTATCTCAAGTAGAGTTTGCATTCAACAATATGGTGAACCGCTCGACAGGAAAATCGTCGTTCCACATTATCTACAGACGAGTGCCTCGCCACACACTTGACTTGGTTCCTTTGCCTAAGCACCCAGGCACAAGAATTATAGTAGAACATATGACAAACAAGATCATAGGTATCCATGCAGAAGTGCAGGCCAATCTATATACCTCGAACAAAAAGTACAAGGAGCAAACAAACAAACATCGGTGACAAAAGGTATTCGAGGTGGGCGACCAAGTAATAATCCATCTATACAAAGAGAAATTTCCTACCAGAACATATAACAAGTTGAAGAATAAAAAGATTGGACTGGTACCAATCATTCGAAAGATCAATGACAACGCTTATGTTGTTAATCTTCCAGATGACATGGCGATCTCACGGACTTTAAATGTCGCGGACCTGACCGAGTATCATGAACAAGCGCAGGATGAGAACTCGAGGACGAGTTCTTTTGAAGTGGAGGAGACTGATGTAGAGCGGGTCACGGACAATTTCATGGCCAGGATGGATCAGAAAATGCCCGGTCAACGACAGAAGTGATCCGGACCATTGGACCTTAGATCGGGCGTATCTCGCAATCCAGAATGAGTTATCTGACGTAAAATATATGATTTTGGGGTAGAACGAGCTACTTTAGCCAACCAACTGCTCTACGCCGGATTGCGTAGCCTGGATTTGTGAAATACCCCCTAATCGACGGTCGTTTCCCTGTTTTATTTTCATTTTTACTATATATAGTAAGTTTTAGTTTGATTATAACTCTTCATCCGTTGGGCTTTAGGAGTTGTGTCCAACATGAAAAGTGCTTAAAATAATTAGGAGAACAGTTTGGTGAAGCCAAATAGGACACTTATTATTTTTGACCGAAAACCTTGCACATTAGTAGACATCCCGACCATCTATAAATAGTAAGTTTACTATTTATAGTAAGTCACGGATTCTATGAGTTTTAGCTGTAGTTTGATTCTGATTTATTTTTTGTTGCTTGTTACCCTTATTTAAAGGGTTGTGAACTCATTTTTATTCATTCATTAATTAATTTCAAATATTATTAGAATTTATTTATATTTTATTACTTTCTTTCCTCGTGGATTTAAGAAGTCTCTTTGAGGAGTCCAGAGAAGCTCTGTGGATTCGAAGTAGTTATCCTTGAGGAAGATGGTGATCGACCTCATCACGTTCATCCTTGTGTCAATTCCTAAGATGGAAAGGGGAGGGTGCACATTGATTGCTAGCTTGGCGGGCAATGAGGAGCTTTTGTTTTAGGAAAAACCTCTCAACGAAGCTCCTCTTACTCCAGTGATTGTGCACTCACACATGACTTTCAACATGCGAAATAAAAAAGGTTTTGGTAAGAATTGAGTGCCCGACGAGATGGACAGTTGGGATTATACAAACGTGATTGGATGGTGGGCCACGATTTGAGCGAAATGGAAAAGTCTGTTTAAATTGCAGTTAGGTGGAAAGATCGAAGGAAGGAAGATAAATTCTCTCTTAGGGCATGGGTTAACCCGATTTGACCGAGTTCGCAATCTGGTGCACTGTAGTTACACCACCCATAGTGTACGTGTACATAAAAGGTTGGGTTCACAGTGACGAGTATTAAAATCTACACCATCTATTTGGTTTGTCTATCCATGTAGGGCCAATGGGTCTAAAATGAGACTGGTTTAAAACTCAGGTGGGCCACACCAAGTGAATTTTGAGCTTTGTGATGATTCTTGACAATTTAGCGGTCCGATTGGTCCTTAATTAGTCCATGATGATGTCAGAGGTTCCAGTAATTGATTTAGATGTTTGTATATTGTTACTTTACATCTAAATGATTTGAATTAGGGTGACATAGTGTTATATCACATACATGTAAGTTGTGAGCCTGATGAACGTTGGATCTAATGATCCGATTCCTATCATTGAAGATGAATAGTTTTATTTGCCTTTCAGGATGATAGACAATATCTATTAGGTTTGGATTTATAAAGTTATGGCTTTATGCATAACTTTTCATAACTTTTCGAGTCCTGATATAAATGTATGGTCTATCTTAAGATTAAATGGTTGATCATATATCTCAATGTCATGGATCATTTGTTAATGGTTCTAAGATCACTATAATTGTCCCAGTGAGTTTTCTACAAATAATTTCAGAATGATGCGATGATTAGATTGATGTATACTTGGGTATATAAGTTGATGTCATTTATGGGTTGTACAACTATTCATGATGTACTATATAATGAAAGATCAAAGGTTTAATTAAAGGTGAAATGTTCTCAAAACAAGTGGATTTGAACATTTGGTATGTAAGCTAAAGAAGTTCATATACGGTATAAAAACAAGTACCACGTCAATGGTATTTGAAAATTCGTGAGGTAGTTTCTTCATATGGTTTTAAGGAAAAAGTTGATTTTCAGTGTATATACATAAGGATCAGTAAGAGAAAATTTGTGTTCCTAGTATTATATATTGATAATATTCTGCTAGCATGCAATGATAAATGAATAATGTGCAATGTAAAGAGATTTCTATCACATAAATTCGAAATGAAGAATTTTGGCGTCAGGTTAGTTGTCATACGTATAAAAATATACCATGACAAACAAATATATATTTTAGAATTACCCCAAAAAAACTGCCTTAAAAAGATTCTTAAAAAATACGTTACGCACAGTTGTGTGCTAAGAGAGGCTCTTGTCATCCAGGGCGACATGCTTAGCCTCTTACAGTGTCCCAAAAATGATTTTAAAAAGAACGGAATGCAAGATATCCCATGTATTTGTATCAAAAACCATTATATTTGCGCATGTCTGCACTTAACCTGACATAGCTTTTACAGTTCGAATGCTTTAGAGATATGTATCGAATCCAATAATGGGTCATTAGAGAGCCGTAAAGAAAGTGATGCAGTACTTGTAAAGGACAAAGAATTTCACACTCACATACAAACATACTGATTGGTTGGAGTTGATTGGATATATAGACTTTGACTTTGCTGTGTGCCTTGATAACAAAATGTTCACATCAAAATATATTTTCATGATGGCCCGTGGAACTGTTTAGTAGAAAAGTACAAAATAGGCAATTACGGCTTCATCCACCATGGAAATAGAATTTGACGGCTGTTACGAAGCCACATGTCAGACGATCTGGTTACATAACTTTATTTTAAGGCTTTAGGGCCTGTTTGGATTCGCATATAGTACTGTATTGTATTGTATTTAGGTATTATTCATGTATATATTGGACGGTTTTCAAAATACATCCAAATCAATCAGATACTAATCAATGTTTGGATAGGAGGTATTATTTGGTATTGTATACAATGCGTTATACAGATCAATGTTTGGATAGGACGTATTATGTCTGCGTATTGTACAATCTTAATTGGGTCGGGTGGCCTGTTTGACGTATGAAACTTTTTGATTTCTAGCTCAGATGATTTTCATGTTGAAATGTACCAAATGAACGGTCCTGATCTTACACTGCATAAGTACCAAAAATCTTTAATCATACAAATTTCAAACTTTCATCCGCTACCGAATACAGCGCAATGAATACGAAGTATTGACGGCAATAGAACCCACTGACAATACTTTATCGTCAGTTCAAAACTTTGGCTAGAGTTTGCATTTGCACGCATGGGATTCAACTCTTATTCAATCAAATCCAAACACAGTAAATGTCAAATCATAACTTTTGGCGGACTTTACATACTCGATTCGATACACGACTTCAATTTAACAATGCTTACCACCCACAGACTGATGGGTAGATCGAAGTTGTGAATCGCATGTTGGAAAACCTCCTTCGTAATATTGTAGGAGAAAAGCCGAAGCAGTGGGACTTGGCCTTGTCTCAAGCAGAGTTTGCATTCAACAACATCGTGAATCGCTCGACAAGGAAATTGTTGTTCCACATTATCTACGAACAAGTACCTCGCCATACACTTGACTTGGTTTCTCTGCCTAAGTACCCAGGCATGAGCATTACACTAGAACATATGGCAGACAAGATCATGGGCATCCATGCGAAAGTGCAGGCCAATCTACATGCGCAGAACGAAAAATACAACGAGCAAGCGGACAAACATTAGTGACAAAAGGTGTTCGAGGTGGGCGACCAAGTAACAGTCTATCTGCGCAAAGAGCAATTTTCTTCCGGAACGTATAACAAGTTAAAGAATAAAAAGATTGGACTGGTACCAATCATTTGAAAGATCAATGATATTGCTTATGTTGTTAATCTTTCAGATGACATGGCGATCTCACGAACTTTCAATGTCGTGGACCTGATCGAGTATCATGAATAAGCGTAGGATGAGAACTCAAGGACGAGTTCTTTTGAAGTGGAGGGGACTGATGTAGAGCAGGTCATGGACAATTTCATGGCCAAGATGGATCAGAAAATGCCTGGTCGATGACAGAAGTGAGTTGGACCATTGGACCTTAGATCGGGTGTATCTCGCAATCCAGAATGAGTTATCTGACGTAAAATATATGATTTTGGGGTAGAATGGGCTACCGTAGCCAACCAACCCCGCTACGCCGGATTGCACAACCCGAATTTGCAAAATACCCTCTGATCGACGGTCGTTTCCTTGTTTTATTTTTAATTTTACTATAAATAATAAGTTTTAGTTTGATTATAACTCTTCATCCGTTGGGCTTTAGGAGCTGTGTCCAACATGAAAAGTGCTTATAATAATTAGGAGAACGGTTTGGTGAAGCCAAATAGGACTCTTATTATTTTTGGCCAAAAACCTTGCACATTAGCAGACATCACGACCGTCTATAAATAGTAAGTTTACTATTTATAGTAAGTCGCGGATTCTATGAGTTTTAGTTGTAGTTTGATTCTGATTTCTTTCTTATTCTTGTTACCCTTATTTAAAGGGTTGTGAACTCATTTTTATTCATTCATTAATTAATTTCAAATATTATTAGAATTTATTTTTATTTTCTTGCTTTCTTTCCTCGTGGATTCGAGAAGTCTCTGTGAGGAGTCCAGAGAAGCTCCGTGGATTCGCAGTAGTTATCCTTGAGGAAGACGGTGATTGATCTCATCACGTTCATCCTTGTGTCAATTCCTAAGATGGAAAGGGGAGGGAGCACATTGATTGCTAGCTTGACAGGCAATGAGGAGCTTTTGTTTGAGGAGAAACCTCTCAACGCAACTCCTCTTACTCCAGTGATTGTGCACTCACACATGACTTTCAACATGCAAAATAAAAAAGGCTTTGGTAAGAATTGAGTGCCCGACGAGATGGACGGTTTGGATTATACAAACGTGATTGGATGGTGGGCCACGATTCGAGCAAAATGGAAAAGTCCGTTTAAATTGCAGTTAGGTGGAAAGATCAAAAGAAGGAAGAGAAATTCTCTCTTAGGGCATGGGTTAACCCGATTTGACCGAGTTCGCGATCTGGTGCACTGTAGTTGCACCACCCATAGTGTACATGTACATAAAAGGTTGGGTTCACAGTGACGAGTATTAAAATCTACACCATCTATTTGGTTTGTCTATCCATGTAGGGCCAATGGGTCTAATAATGAGACTGATCTAAAACTCAAGTGGGCCACACCAAGTGAATTTTGAGCTTTGTGATGATTCTTGACAATTCAGCGGTCCGATTGGTCCTTAATTAGTCTATGATGATGTCAGGGGTTCCAGTAATTGATTTAGGTGTTTGTATATTGTTACGTTACATCTAAATGATTCGAATTAAGGTGACATAGTGTTATATCACATACATGTAAGTTGTGAGCCCGATGAACGCTAGATCTAATGATCCGATTCTTATCATTGAAGATGAATAGTTTGATTTGCCTTTCAGGATGATAGACAATATCTATTAGGTTTGGATTTATAAAGTTATGGCTTTATGCTTAACTTTTCATAACTTCTCGAGTCCTGATATAAATGTATGGTCTATCTTAAGATTGAATGGTTGATCATATATCTCAATGTCATGGATCACTTATCAATGGTTCTAAGATCACTATAATTGTCCCAGTGAGTTTTCTACAAATAATTTCAAAATGATGCGATGATTAGATTGACGTATAATTGGGTATATAAGTTGATGTCATTTATGGGTTGTACAACTATTCATGATGTACTATATAATGAAAGATCAAAGGTTTAATTAAAGGTGAACTATTCTCAAAACAAGTGGATTTGAACATTTGGTATGTAAGCTAAAGAAGTTCATATACGGTATAAAAACAAGTACCACGTCAATGGTATTTGAAAATTCGTGAGGTAGTTTCTTCATATGATTTTAAGGAAAACGTTGATTTTCAGTGTATATACATAAGGATCAGTAAGAGAAAATTTGTGTTCCTAGTATTATATATCGATAATATTCTGCTAGCATGCAATGATAAATGAATGATGCGCAATGTCAAGAGATTTCTATCACATAAATTCGAAATGAAGAATTTTGGCGTCAGGTTAGTTATCATACGTATAAAAATATGCCATGACAAACAAATATATATTTTAGAATTATCCCAAAAAATCTGCCTTAAAAAGATTCTTAAAAAATACGTTATGCACAGTTGTGCGCTAGGAGAGGCTCCTGTCATCCAGGGAGACATGCTTAGCCTCTTATCGTGTCCCAAAAATGATTTTAAAAGGAACGGAATGCAGGACATCCCATGTATTTGTATCAAAAAGCATTATGTCTACGCATGTTTGCACTTAACCTGACATAGCTTTTACGGTTTGAATGCTTTAGAGATATGTGTCGAATCTAAGAATGGGTCATTGGAGAGCCGTAAAGAAAATGATGCAGTACTTGTAAAGGATAAAGACTTTCACACTCACATACAAACATATTGATTGATTATAGTTGATTGGATATATAGACTTTAACTTTGCTGTGTGCCTTGATAACAAAATGTTCACATCAAAATATATTTTCATGATGGCCCATGGAACTGTTTAGTGGAAAAGTACAAAATAGGCAATTATGGCTTTATCCACCATGGAAATAGAATTTGACGGCTGTTACGAAGCCACGTGTCAGGCGATCTGGTTACATAACTTTATTTTAAGGCTTTAGGTGTAGGTTCAGGGCATGTTTGGATTCGCGTATAGTATTGTATTGTATTGTATTTAGGTACTATTCATGTATATATTGGACAGTTTTCATAATACATCCAAATCAATCAGATACTAATCAATGTTTGGATAGGATGTATTGTTTGGCATTGTATACAATACGTTATACAGATCAATGTTTGGATAGGACGTATTATGTCCGCGTATTGTACAATCTTAATTGGGTCGGGTGGCCTGTTTGACGTATGAAACTTTCTGATTTCTAGCTCAGATGATTTTCATGTTGAAATGTACCAAATGAACGGTCCTGATCTTACACTGCATAGGTACCAAAAATCTTTAATCATACAAATTTCAAACTTTCATCCGCTACCGAATATAACGCAATGAATACGAAGTATTGACGACAATAAAACCCACTAACAATACTTTATCGTCGGTTCGAAAATTTGGCTGGAGTTTGTATTTGCAAGCATGGGATTCAACTCTTATTCAATCCAATCCAAACACGGTAAACGTCAAATCATAACTTCTAATACGATACAATACATCCCAAAACGCGTATCCTAACAGGCCCTTATGGATTCAATTTTAAAGCATTTGAGAATCTATTGTGATAACTGTAAGACCCGTATCTTAGTCCGTACCGTTCCGTAGACTTCCGCGGTCTTATAGGTTGAATTCCGGCAACTTTCGACCCTTAACCGATATTTACGCGCGACCCTGATTCATATGTCGTCAACCTGTATCGACTCAACCCAAGACCATTACCATAGCGACCGTGCCATCGCTATGGTTCCGATGCCGCAACTTGCGCGCCGAAGCGATACCCTGATCAAGAGATGTGGGCCAACGTTCGGTGCGAGGAAAATGCAGCGCGTTGCGAAACTCAAGAGAATCTCTACGATGTGTCACATCAATCCCATCAATCAATCAATCCATCAATCCATCACATGTCAAGTACATGTCAAGTACACATCACTTTCACCCTTTCCCAAGCAAGCCACAAAAGTCCAAAAGTCCTTCCATACCCATACTTTTCTTACACAAATGCCTCAAAAGTCAAGAATCTCTTACACCTCTCATGCCTTTCTTACACAAAAGGCCACCAAAGTCAAAAAGTTCTTACACCCATCTCTCTCCCATCCATCACTCCATCACCCATCACTCTCTCTCTCTCTCTCTCCCTTTACAACTCCTTCTCTCTTTCTCATTTTTTTAAAAAAATCCAAGCAAGAACCCTCCATACGTATGAGAATTTCTCCAAGCATTTTCAAGCTCCAAGTGTGGCCCACTTTCCTATCCCATCATCTCCCATCCCAGCCATCCATTCCCCATCTCACCCATTGAAATCAAAGCTAAGGAGCTAAGGAGCCCATAGGAGCAAGAAGATCGAACAGTGGGTGCTAGTTAATACTAGTTTTTCATGTTTTTGAGGTGGGTCAAGTGAGGCCAACCGATCAATGGTTTGGATCTCACTTGGGACCCTAAGTTGTGGCCGATGGCCCACTTTGATCATCATGATCATCCATGATGGGGCCATTCTCCATGGACCCCATCATGATGTTTATTTCATTACATTAAAAAGGGTCATCTAGACCTTAAATCTTGGTGGAGAAGGGATCTCCACCGTTGATTTTGATCGGTGGGTCCTCATGCAATGGGACCCACTTAATGTACATTGTAGATCTTGAAACGGAGGGCCCATAGTGTCGGGGTCCCTCCATCGTCACGTGTCTCTCTCTCTCTCTCTCTCTCTCTCTCTCTTTCATATTTTTTGTATGATAATGAGGTTATGTGGCCCACTTGGATGGACCCCACCATGATGTAAGTATTTTGACCAAGCCATCTAGAAGTGGGGCCTACCTTATATGCATTGTACCCACACCGTCTGTTATGTGGTGGCCCACCTAAGCAGGGCCCACCTAAATAAAAATTTTTTATTATGAACGTCCAGCGTCTGGACGTTTACTGGAGTAAAAAAAAACCAAACATGAGCTTGGCTTTCCAAGCATTGGAGAAGGGCTGCCCATGTGAGCCCTACCTTGATGTATATATTCCATCCACGCCGTCCACCTCATTCCATAGGACATTTTAACCGTTGAGCCGAAGAATGGGGCTGACGTGATCAACTGGTGGGCCATAACATAAGAAACTTTGGTGGTTACCGTAAAAAGTATTTCCTAGTGTTTTTAATCATCCAAAAATTTTGAACCTTGGACTCATATCGCCTGTTATGAGCCGTAGAGTCCCATGGTCGGAATGAATTTTCCGAACGTGGGTCCCACCTGTGAGAAACCACAGGACAATGAGAATTTTTCAAAAAAAAAAAAAGAAGAAAGAGAGGGAGTGCTGCAGCAGGCGCTGCAGCGCCGTGGGCGAACGGACGTCAGCCCCACGGCCCAGCCGTGGGCCCCACCTTGATGTACCTTTCTTACATCGGCACCGTCCATTTTGTGGGCCCTGAGGGCAGAAGGCTGTCCTCCAAAACTCAGCCCGATCCAAAGCTCAGGTGGCCCACAACACTGGAAATAGTGGTGATTGGGTGGCTACCCTTGAAGTTTCTTTTGGACCCACATAAGTTTTGGAATCAATCTGGAATTTGTGTTTTCTCTTCATCTAGGTCCAAGTGACCTTATCAACGGTTTGTATGACATGTAAACATGATAGTGGGCCCCACATGGGACCCACAGTGATGTATGTGATTTTCATCCACCGTCCAGGCGGATGGTGGTACCCACCTTGATGTTTTTGTTTTCATCCACCGTCCAACGGACGGTGGAGCTCCCTGTGATGCATGTGACTTGTCCGCACTGTCCAGCGACAATGGGACCCACCATGATGCATGTGTTGCATCTATACCATCTAACCATTTTGAGATCATTTTATGGCATGGGGAAAAAGAGTGAATCAGATTTTAAGCTCAAGTGGACCCCACAATTTAATGGACAATGACGTCCACCGTTTAAAATTTCTAAGGGGCATAGTGGTTCTCTATAAGCTGATATTTGTTTTCATTTATTCATCACTATGTTACCTTATGAATAAATTGGATGGGAAACATATGTTACGATGGGCCTTAAGAATTTTAATGGTGGAAATCACTATCACCACTTATATTTAGATGTAGCTCATTTGTTGTGCATGGGGCCCAATTGGTAGGCCCATTTGATATTCTAAGGTCCATGGGTCGAAGCCCATTGTGATGTAAAAAGGCCTGTGGGTTGAGGCCCATTATGATGTACTTAGAACTCTTTGGTAAAGGCCCATTGTGATGTATTCAAAGGCCCGTTGGTGCAACCCATTGATGTGACCCACTTGACGAATAAAAGGCTCATTGGATGTATTTAAGGCCCAATGAGATGTACCTGAGGTCCATTGCAATGTGTGATCCTAACACTGATTATGTAATGATGTTTGCGACGATCGTGCCTTGGGAGCAATGTTAGTTTGACGTCCACATTGCGAGTGTAATGCTGATTGGATGTCAACATTACGACTCTCCTTAGGGCCCATTATTAGGCCCGTACTTATTGTGTATAGGCCGTCCAGGCCAATCTGCATTGTAAGGATAGTTCATCTCATTATAACATGTTTAGTATAGTTCCATGACTCATGATCATACGCATCATATGTATGCTTGATATGAGAAGTGACTGATCATAGCATATGCCTTCGGGCAGATCATTTATGGGACCCCGATTAGGCGGTGTTGCCCGACATGAGCGCACGATACGTGCAAGGATTTGCTGCATGATTGGATAGTGTGATTCATGCATCTCGCATTGCGTGATATGGTTACTGTACGCCCTAGCGACATCGGGGCTGTAGCCTCCACAGACATCGTGGTTGGAAGGATTGGATACCGAAAATCTCATTCTACATGGGGTGCTATAGATATCCCTGGGTGAAAGTCCCTAAACCCTTATAGTACCAAGAGGTTGCTCCAACGTCTATACCGAGTGGGTAGATGAGCGTTGAGTGCCGATTACCAAACGGTTACGCTCTCCACTGTGTCGTGGTCTGTTGGAAGGGGGTGCGGCCTTACCTGCTCGAGTGTAGGGGACAATGCTAGGCTGAGTCTGACCAGCTCGAGGAATGGGTCCACTATCGACGAGTCGAGCCCGATATTAGTAGACGGATAGTGAGGTCTCTTCCACTTACCTTATTGCGCGCGTGTGATGACGATCTAGTTTAGAGTGTACTAGACCCCGGTGATATCCCAGAGTTGAACTGTATTGACATGTGGACTTAGATGAGGATTGTATGCTTGACTTGCATCTTGCATCTCATAGCCTTGGTACGGCTCATGATATTTATGGATTTATCCGCATATTCCACATTACTCTGATACTGCATGATCATATTACTACCTTGCGCACATACTTTCACCACCCTCTAAGCTTTCTATGAGCTTATGCACGACCGTTGCGTGTAGGTGACGTTGGGGCGCAGCAGCGCTGAGGCAGGAGCGCTTTGCAGATCATTTTGAAGTTTTTGTTCTTCATCATTATATTTTTCTTTATGCTCATTGTACTTGTAAAGTTTTTAATCATAGTGGAAATATAATGGAGTTCTTGATTGTTGTTTGTGGGTTATGCCTTTGGTTATGCTTACTACGAATCAAACTGACATTGAAAATCCTCCTCGTAGCATCCCAGGATTGGAACCTGGCGAATGGGCGCTAGGAGCCGAGAATGGGGTTCTACGAAGGCTGTCGGCGCCGGATTCGGCGATCAAAAATTTTGTGAGCCCGGTTTCTGAGTTTGAGGCGTGACAATAACAGTATTGTGGCGGGTATTCTTCGCCAGCAACAACAAAAGTCCATACAAGTTGAAATATATAAACATAAAGTTGCTACTTGTTAATGATAAAATTTAGGATCATTTAGTGCATGTAAAACATATTAGCTCGAATTTGATGATTGCTAACCCTCTAACCAAGGACTTACCTCCCAGTGTATTCAGTGAATTAGTGAACGACATGGGATTGATTAGCATAAAAGTTGTATTTAATTGGTGAGAGATAGAGATTTAAGTTGTATTATTACATTTATTCAGTCAGTGGAAAGTTCATTTTTTTATTTCTTATTATCATTTTATATTTCTCAAGATAAAGTTTTTATGCGCATAATTAAATAAGTGAGCGAAATGTTTTAAAGTTTTGAGGTAGTAGAATTGCTTGAAAATCTGCATGGAAAGCTATAATAGACATGAGATTTTCATACCATGCCCCTAGCTTCTACAATTGATATTGTTAGGAATGTTGCTTTATGTAATTGTGCCTGGTCCCATTGTGATAAAAGCAATGACAAATGCCATGGTTTCATAGTAGTAGTCTTAGTATATTGGATTATTCGGAGGACTACTCTAAATATACAAATTTGTTGCACATATAAGTCAATGCCATTAGCGGACAGAGCGGGTGAATGTTGGACTTGTGGCTCACTCGTGGCATTGGTTGCCTGGGCAATGGAATGGACGGTTTGGATTGTCAGAAAGAATTCTAAGTGGGGCCCACTGCTTTGTGGTGTGACCCCACTAAGTACCATACTTAAAAGAGTATTAAGAGATAAGGATTCTTTTCTCTTAAGAGAGAAAAGAGTGACGTCAAGGGATTCTTTTCTCTTAAGAGAGAAAAGAGTGACGTGGAGGAAATAACAAGGGCGGCAAGGTCCTACGATGGGCAGGACTTCGTCGCCAATCTTAGAAGGTATATAAAACCATTCATTGGTCCTCAAGTAACCTACAGTGAAGTCTCATAATTCCATTGTCCATAAATGCAAGAGAGGGAAGGAAAAACCGAGAGCAACATTGCCATCTTCTCCAACAAAATCCATCATTGACTTTAATGGCTACCTACAAACAAAAAAGAGGCGAGATTTGAAGCCCCTCATTCTTGATGTTGAATTTTTTATTTTAAAATAAAATAAAGTTTTGAAAAATATATTTTCCTTCTAAAACATTTTTTGAAAAATCAAAGAAAAAATATATTTTCTTTAACCCCACATTAGATAGAGTGGAAGAAAAGTTGTGGTTTATAAGAAAATGAGTAGGTAGTTTTCTTACTTAGAAAAATGGAGGATGAGATGCATGGTTTATGTGTTCCAGTGTGTACGCACGCACACGCTCACTCGGGCATGGGCACGAGTGTAGGCAGTGTGACTATAATGATGCTAGATGGCGCACTTCGTATTTATGCGAGATGGTGCGATCGTGGTGCGAGAAGAGAAGTATGAGATGGCCTGGGTTTTATACGCTGTTAGGAACGGTTGGGTCAATGAATCTAAAACTGTCGACCGTTTTGAGAATGACTAGTAGCATTAATAGCCAAAACATTATGAAAACATCTACGCCTCGATGATCGAAAGGTCAGATCGTTGATCCAGCGATATGAAATGCTTGGAAATTAGTCTTAATGGTCAGAAACATTGTACAAACATTTTGAACCATTGATGACCACCTAGTAACGATTTACACCGTATATGCTATATAAACTAGACCATCTAGGTCCAGAATCATGCAAGTCCAACAGATCTAATCATGATCCAATCGGATCTCTCCAAATGTTTTCCTTTTAAGAAATTGTTGAATAACTCGAATATTGTTTGAGTCACTAAATTCAACCACTCATCAAATTTACCAGACGACCAATTGTGTTAATTGAGTTCCTAAGTAGTTCCCTTCGTGATTTTTTCATGCAAGATCTTAGAGAAAAGACTTATCTATGAAGTAATTTGGCTGTAACTCATCAACAATTGAGAAGGGAGCAAATCAAGCTTTAAGGACAGTATATTTATACGTGATTCGGCTAATCTTAATTTAAATAATTTTACTTTCAGTTTTTCAATATATTTTTTCAGCACTCACAAGAAATACTTATAACAATTTTTTATGATGAACATTCAATCACCATTGGTTTTCCACCGTGTGGTCTACTTTAGATTTAGATCTATCATATTTTTTTGGAACAATTCTCTATGAAAACAAGCAATATGGATGTAAAGCTTAGATATATAATGCATGCATCAAACATGTGAGCCACACCATCGGGTTCCCGACCCAGTAGCTGTTACCTGCCCCATCTAATTCGAGTAGCTAAACTGTCAAATTACGTGCACGTGCTCGTTTGACTAAAAGGCCGTTCCTTGCTACCTCCGACGCAATCCTAACCCGATAGTTTGCCACACTTTCAATTGCCGTGAACATGATGTAAATCCAAACCTTGTAAACAGAAATCGCCTACAATGTTTCATGCAGCCCGAAAGGGCCCCAGCTCAGGGGCCCCACCTCGTCGTATACGTAAAATCCACTCCGTTCATTCGGTGAGAGACATTATTTTGACAGTACATGCTATTGATGAGCCTGATCATGCAGCTTTATGGGCCACAATGTAAAATTGCTCTAAAAAAACCACTATATTCGCAACACTGCTGTCTTAGTTTTACATCGGGCTGTTTTTTTTCATATGATCTTCATCCTCACACCTGATTAACGGTTTTGATGAAAGATACACACAATATTGGCCATGCATAAAAACCTACGGTTAATATGGGGCCCACAGATTCGGTGTTTTATGCACCTGGTGTAACAGGTGTTGCAGAGGATTCTACTCCCGCCTACAGTCTACCATAGATAATAAAAAACAAATAAAAATTGAATGGTTGGCCATCTGAATTTACTGTGCGAAATCATATGGTTAAGACCGTTCGATGGAGAATATGCGTCCACGATCCATCTAAAACGGACTGTGATGTATATACACATGGAAACGCTCACCTGCCAACCTGTTCGTACGTACTACATATGAGCTTTTTTGAGAACCCATTATATCTTATGAGTCTCGTAGATCTGAACGGTCCACATAAAGCATAACCTCATGAAACTTCCTGATACAAATTTTTACTTTAATTCAAAGCTTCAGTAGTCCATGAAAAATGCAAACAGTTTCTTTCCTTGATTTAAATTTCTCTTTGTTATGGTCCACCAGAACTTGAGATCAAGGTGAAAATTCATCACCTAAGATTTTATGGGATTACACATCTTATTGACCGTTCAGATTTGACACCTCTAACACGTGTTCAAAAGTGCACACGTGCATAGGTGAGCATGGCTCGTGTGTGTGTATATATATACACGGGCCTGGAATACGCCACGCGGAGATTGGATGAGAGTGGTGGGATGCATCATTTAAAAACGGTGGCCAAGTATCACCATGTTCCGGTCGATGAACTCGGTGATGCAATCAAGCAATAAGGGTGACGGGTGAGCTCACGTGACCAGTTACCAACCTACAACCACAACTGTGGGGCCCACGTCCTTTTATTTTAGCCAACGTGGCAAAAAATATCAATCCGCATGGAGCGGCTTGGAGGGTACCAACCAAGAAAAACTTCCCCACTGTTTTTTTGGGCCCACCATGTTTTCTGCATCCATATAATCCATTCATCAGACGTGCCCCAATATGATTAAACTAGGAAAAGAAAATCAGGCGATTCAAAACTCAGGTGGACCACACTACATGTATTTAGAGGTCTTATGTTTGATTTTATATTGTTCCATGCATTGTGGTCAACCTTAGTTTTGTATCCAACTGAGTTTTTGTTTTTACGGTTATCATGACTCGGGGAACACGATGGACGTGGTGGATCTGATGAAAAGTTTACGTGGATAATACGGGATCACGTTTGCTACAGAAAAAGAAAATCATGTTTGCTGCAGAAAGGTTCCGTGTACGGGTGAATTTCTCAAGGGCTTCTTCCGGGCCCCCACGTAGCTTCTGACCACGGCCGGGCACATCCAATTCGCGTCCCTTTCGATCCGTGGAATACGGGCGCGGATTAGATACTGACAAGGTCAGTAGACAAATCGCTACTGAAGTGGCGTCACCAAGCTCTGTGGACCCACCATGATGCGTGTGTTGTATCCATACCGTCTATCTATTTGGAGAGATCTTTTTATAGCATGAAAAAAAATAATGAAATAGATCTAAAGTTCAAATGGACCCCACCATAGAAAACAGTGGGGACAGTGACATCCACCGTTCAAAACTTCTTAGGGCCATAGAAGTTTCTGATCAAGCTTATATTTTTGTTTTCACTTCATGTATCTCTATGTTAACTTATGAATAGGTTGGATCTAAAAAACATATCATGGTGGGCTCTATAAATGTTTCAACGGTGGGTGTGACTGATCCCACAATTTTCTGTTGCCGGTACATTTGAATTTTAGGTCTATCTAATTATTTTTCCCATGCCATATAACAATTCCTATAAATGGTTGGACGGTATGAACGGTCTGGATACAACACATGCATCATGGTGAGATCCACAGATATTGGTGGCGCCACTTCAGTAGCAATCTGGCTACTGACGTGTATCTAATCCGCGCCCGTGGAATGCAGTAACACGTGTAAGGATAGAAACGCACCTAAGGTCAAGATTCAAGTAATAAATGGACCAAATTAGTAAGGGCGTCTTTGGCCGGGCACGGTAGATGGGATTGAGTTTTATTAGAGTGGATTTTCATACCTTTACAGACAGTGTCGGTGGATTGCCACTGGATTGCTGTATCCAGCGCGCAGGTATGGCCTGTTTGGACGGGCGGACGGGAGTTTAAAGTGCATGTAGTGATTGTGTTTGGGCAGGCTGTTTATGGATGCTCAATGGGACCCACCACAATGCATGTGTCTCATCCATGCCATCCATCTAATTTAACAGTTCATTTTATGATCTGAGAACAAAAATAAGTTATATCCCAATCTTAAATGGACCACATTACAGTAAACATTATTGGATGAGTGTCGACCTTCAAAAAACAATTCGGGGCCATAAAAGTTTTGGATCAAGCTCATTTTTATTTTTTTCCCTTCATCTAGGGCTGTACGACCTAATCAACTTATTGTATGTCAAAAAAACAATACAGTGTGCCTTACGAGGATTTGAATGATGGATATCCAATAAATGTTATTTTCATGTGGTGTGGTCCAACTGAAATGCATATACCTATCATATTTTGGATCAATCCATAAAATGACATGTAAAAACGGATGAATGTAAAGGATGAAACACATAAATCATGGTTTCTAAAAAAACCCCTACCTAACATCAAACCCCGTGTGAATGCGCTTTACCCCCAATAGCCCCTGCAATCCAGCGACCAATATCTCGTAATTCAGGGAGTTTTCATCCAACGGCGAATCTACCGTCCGTTTAAATAGGCCACTGCTTTGATGCTGTGAGATTTGACTACTTAATCCAACCCAATACGGGCTACTCCAACGCACGCTGCCCATCCAAACACGCCCTAAAGAAGATGGTTGGAAAGGGAAAATTTTAATTCTATGGCCCATCCATAGTTGGGCCTAATAGATGAATGGCTTGGATTGCCGTACCATGGCCCCACATATAAGAAATGAAAATGCGTGTAAAAGGTTCCCGGTGGTGTAGCCTATTAGTCGTCGCTACAGTATCTGCGACTACCGATCAGAGAGCGGATTGCATGTGCCCCGAGCACAGAGACATAGGTGTGCCCGGGATAAGATCTTAGTGACAAATCCACGCCGTCCTTCTGATTTTAAAGACCAAGATAGGATATCACAATGAAAATCAGGCATATCTAAGACTCATGTGGGCCACACCACATGAAACAGTGGGGATTGAACTCCTTGGAGTGAAAAACCTCTTTTATTAGGATGATATTTATTCCTATTGTTTATCTGAGTATTAATAATTATATAAACGGTTTGGATGGCATATAAATATCACGGTGAACTCCAAAAACGTCTGAGTATTAATAATCATATCAACGATTTGGATGGCATATAAATATCACGGTGAGCTTCAAAAAGATTTGGCCAGTGGGCGTCTCCGTTCCCATTATTTCTTTTGTGGTGGCCTACTTGAGTTTGTGGATCTACCTGATTTTTAGTATCCCATCTTAATATATTTTTTAAAAACATATGTACAGAGTGAATTTATCACGAACATCTATGTTGGACCCGGAGCTCCGGGCACACCTACATCTCTGCGCCCGGGGAACATGCAATCCGATCTCACCAGATCACCTCGCCTCGCTAGACCTAAGCGACTCAGACGGTAACCTCATTTGGGGTGAGGAGTTATGTTTGGGTTTTCAGTTTGTACAGGTGGGTCCATGGGCTCAAAATCCAAACCGTTGATATGATGGGCCTCGCGGTGGATTTCCTTTGTATCAAATATCCACGGGATTGAAAGATCCTTCTGCAACGTGAACCGTATATTTTCTGATGACCTATTGAAGAGTCGTGATTCTCTCTCTGTGGGGGAACCTTTAATTCATGGTCCACCCAAAGTGGATCGCTAAACCGTACGGGCCCAGATGCCTGTAAACTCAAACTATGTGGGCCACCATGATGTTTGCGTTATATTCACATTGAACGTCCGTTTCGCCAGCTCAACCATGAGCCCAAACACGATGGAGATGTAAAGCTTTAAAACAATGGTGATCGAATGTCCACCGTAGATCTACTCCGTCCATCAGTATTGCAAGATCACGTTACGTATATGAGCTTAAAAATGAGTTAGACCCGAAACTCAAGTGGGCCACACCAAAGAAAATAGTGTGAATTGAATGCCGATCATTGAAACCTTAACAGGGCCACGGAAGGTTTGGATTAGGTTAATCTTTTTAATTTCAGCTCGCAAACTTATGAACGGTTTGGATGACATATAAAAATCATGTCGGGCTTCTATCACCTCTGTTTCTTGTCACGTGGCCCACTTGTGTTTGGGATCTGCCTCATATTTGTGGGCGGAGTCGATCTCTCACGGACCTCGCGGTGGGCCCACATAGCTCGGGAACTCCCGCGGCGTCCTGTCCGGGGTAAACGGATTGGCTACTCCCCCTCCACAAGCCAATGGCTGGATGTTGGTGCTCTGTGGGCCCCACCATGATGTATGTGTTTCATCCATGCCGTCCATATATTTTTTTTAGATCATTTAAGTAAATTAAAAAAAGAATGAGGTATATCCCAATATCAAGCAGGCCACATTACAGGAAACAGTGTTGAATGAACGTAGACCATTAAAATTTTTTTGGGGGCCATAAAAGTTTTGGATCAAGCTGATATTTATTTTTTTCCATTCATCTAGGTCTGTATGACCTAATCAACAGATTGGATGTCAAATAAACAGTACAATGGGCCTTAGGAGTATTTTAATTTGGATATCCAATCACTATTATTTTTCGTTGGTGTGGTCCACATGAAACTAATATCCCTGTAATTTTTGAGATCAAGATATAAAATTATCTGTAATAATGGATGAACGGCATGGATGAAATACATACATCAGGAGCCCAAAGAGCACCGACTACCAGCCACCGGGCTAGTGGCAGGGGGAGTAGCCAATCCGGTTCCCTGTCCGGGCTACCCTCTGCGCAAAATGGAACCCGAACAGGATGGTGTACAAGCCGTACTGAGCCCGAGCATTGGATAAGTGTTGATATAAACTCCACGTGCCTCTCCTCCTCTTCCAAATCCCTCATCATCATCTCTTTCTTCTGAAGAGCTGCTTCAGAAGCTCTCATAGGAGAAAATGGCGCTGAAATCTTTCGTAGATGTGGGGCCAGATTCCCATTTCCCTCTTGAAAACCTCCCGTACGGCGTCTTCAAGCCCTTGGAAGGCGGAGAACCCCGCCCCGGCGTTGCGATCGGCGACTTCGTTTTGGACCTCTCTGTGATTGCTGCTGCCGGTCTCTTCGATGGCCCGCTCCTCAAGAACTCCGATTGCTTCCTCCAGGTTTCATTTTCTCTTTCTTTACAATTCCCCACTTTTCTCTAACAAGAACAAAAACAGTACACAGTCGAGAAAAAAAGGATCTACGGTTCAGTTTCAACAGATAAGCATGACCCACTTACGAACAAACGGGCCTGATTTTTGGGCCTGGGCGTGGGGTGGGCCCCACCTGGTGAATGGTCTAATCATAGTCACGGGTGTAGCTTTTGAGCTGCTCAGTTTATAATTTAGACTAACTAGTTAATAGTCACGATTCACAATCAGGAATGAAAATCTATAAAGACTCCCAAGTGTTGTAGCTTAGCAATTATTTGAGATTGTTAGAGTGGTGCGTTTGGATGTCTTGTCGAATTGAATTGTGTTTATTTACTATAATAAAGTTGAAATAACTAAATTGTAATTTCCTCGGCATTCAATCTTGAAGATCTAGGCTCCTAATTGTGAGTAATTTACTTTCAAGTCGAATTTGATTTTTTTTTTTTTTAATTACAATTCGAGTTCTATTTCCTCACCATGAGTACTTGGAAACATCAGTAAGTTTTGTCATTTCCTCTTGATGTAACTGAATGTTTGCAATTCAGTTCACTTGCGCATCCAAACGCAACCTTAACGAATTACAATTCGCAACTCCAAAGTAGCATTGTTAATGGGCCAGGCCAGGCAGGCAGAGGCTTTTCCAAGTCTGATCCATGAGCTAAATACATGGGCCCGGGCCTGGCACAGCCTACTGAGTACCCAACCTAATAGTATTGAACAACTTGGATGGGGCTTGGCTGTTTTCTTGGACCTGTAAGCATATCCAAGCCCAGGCCTTCATATCAGTTATCAGGCATCAGAACTTTTGATGTAGGAACAGCCTGTGGACCTTTAAGCTTCAGCACAGGTCCAGCCCCACCCACTTTCACACGTACTCATAAGTAGTTGGTGCTTTATGCGAATTAAATTTGTAGATAGTGAAATATTTGAATAAGAAGCTAAGCTGGCCCCCAAACAGCTGGGACAAAGCTATGATGAAGCTATGATGATGATGATTTGAAAAAAAGAAGAAGAAGCTAATAAACCACTTCCCAGTCTCAACCAATGGATAAAAAGTGATAATGTAAGTTAGAATCAGAAGACCCAAATGTGTTAGAGGGAGACCTTTGCTTGTGTTGTTGGCTCCTCTACCTTGATGAATTGCTGGTACTTGCTTTTCTTTAATGAATCGTTTTTGTGTTGCCAACTAGGAAAACAAGAAATATATTTGATCTTAAGAGGAATTATAGGATTGTCAGCTGAGGCTTTGCCCAATATACTCCGGTTTTCAGTTCTGACAAGTAGTCCCATGTTTTCGTAATCGAGACCATTGGTTTGTTTCATCCTACTGTAGATGGAAAATACCCCCAAAATCTTCTAGATTGTAAGATCCCAGGTTCCTAGCCCCCCGTTGGGAAATTTTCAGTTTACTGCAGACCATTGCTGTATTTATCTTCTTCACTGTATATGTGTACTTGTGTAGGCCACCAATTGAAATCTTAGGATTCTCCTGTTGAGGATACATTTGGGTCATTGTCCATTCTTTGTTGGGCACAACAAACCAACGGTCCGGATTACTGAACCATAGGCCCCAATTGTAAGAACCAGCAACCCAGTGCACCGTACAAAGCTTTGTGTCGAGGAAGCTATGATTCCTATGATCTCCATTTTAGGATTTAAAATGGTAAAATTGATTAAAAAAAGGATTTAAAATAATAAAAGAACTGAACTGTTTTGATGATCCTTGCTAAATATAAGGTTTCTTCATCTTCTGTGGGTGGGGTGCTGAAAATCGAAACATTCAAGTGGTTTCATGGGTACACATCATCTGTGCCTTACCACATAAGCAATATGCCCCACAGAGCCAAGCATTTCAGGTCTATCGCTAATCCTCCATGCATGCTTCCAGTTTTATGCCTCAAATGCTTTCTTAAAATGTTTTTTTTTTTTTTCCCCTTCTCAGAATGGTATCCTTTACTTAAAATGTTGGTTGAATGCACTACTTTAACTCTTTTTTTTTTTGAAAGATTTTGTGGTGGGTTTTGAACTCTTCACAAAACCTATGAAGATTCCCTTTATTTGGATAAATGGGTTCCCAACTTTCCAATTTCAGCATCATTCCCTTTGGGACATTACACTGATAGATTTGCTTTGTGACTATTTCTTGTAAATACTACTTTATATTGCCATTTTATTGAGGTATTAAGTTCGTAATGTGGCTCAGCGTTGAGCTTAATGTTGTTCCTTCTCATACCAGCCTTCTCTTAACAACTTCTTGGGAATGGGGCGACTTGCATGGACGGAAGCTCGCACGACGATGCAAAAGCTTTTGTCGGGTAGCATCTTCTTCCTAGAAATATTTGTTTGTTTCCTAGGTGCATCATAAGCAAAAATTGAAGGTTAGCTGCATGAAATTCTGAAAGGCTTATGTGACCATTTTATTATTATACTTGGTCATCCATACACAAACTACAATACCCCTCATCAAGCTGAGAATGAAACTCTGGAAGCCTTTACGCATAACGAGTAATCTATATTTCTCTCACTTTGCCGTCTAATCATCGTCGTCGTCGTCATCATCATCATCATCATACTAGCAAACATAAATTACTAGTATGCCCGTGACTTGAATTCAGTTACTGCTTGAATCTTCTATTAAGGGATCCTTTGGATGTATGGAAGTCTGGATCCTAGAGGAAGACTACATCCATGGAACTTCACTTTCCTGGAAGAAGACTTCCTGGAAGTGGGTTTAGGTTGTTTGGTTAGTAACGCTAGAGTTCCATGTAAGATCTTTGCCACTAAGTACTGTTCAGTTGTCACGTGGGCCACAGATGCGCAACAAAATTTCAACTTCTTCTTCTTCTTCTTTTTTTAATTTTTATTTTTTTAATGGTAACCATTTTTATTGATTGGCTGCAACGACACATGTCAAGCAGCAAAAAAATACAACCCGCCAGACCACCCATATTACATCCTAGAGTCACAACCCGGGCATGGAAGAAATTTCATAGACATTTACATTTACATATGAACCCCCTGACATCCCGAATACCCGTTCTATTATGTTTCATAAAAATTTCTTTGATCTTGTCTATCAATAAATCCAAAGAACAACAGTAGACAATCCCGCAAATTCAAAATCCAAAAGCTAAGAGTAGATCAAGATACTTCCATATAAAAAAAAAAGTGGAAGGCATCAATACAAAACAAAAAAAGCAACAATGAATTAGTGATCAGATCATTACCTCAAATCAATAATCTCCGCATTGACTTTTGTCGATTGGTTGGAGAAAAGGGTCAAATCTCATTAAGGAATCCACGATCCCTTAGGGGTTGTTTGAATGCCTGTAAAATCCCTAGTTGCAAAGGGTTTATAGGTGAACACTTTATAGGTAGGTGTTTGGATAGCAAAATTTGCCTTTAAACTCCCCTTTTTTCTCCAGGCAAATATGTTTTAGATTATAGGTATAAAATGTTTACACCTTAAAATGCATTATACATAGCAGAGCACAATGGTTAATACACACGCTTGCTGTTTGGGGCCCAACATGATGTGTAGAGTGTGTTTAATCCGTCCATCATGTGCATCCCTTGTGGTGGGAATTACTGCTCTGAGCGCTATGTGGTTTGAATACCAACTTTATACATTATAAACATTGGATAAGTTAGCTGAACAAATAAGCTGTTTACCTATAAACACTTTACCACTTGACAGTTGTGTTGCATGTGAGAGAAGGGGCGTGCATGTAACAATTGTGTTGGGGTTCAATACTGGGCAAATCGTCTTGGCATGTGAGTGGTGTCAATTGGAGTCTTTACAATGGCTAGTTCCAAGAGCTTGGGTAAAAGAAGAAGGTATTTGTTATGTGGTCATATTAGAGAGAAAATAACGTATTTTTGAAAATTTACAAGTGAATAGGTGTAGGGAGGTATTTCCACACAATGTTGTATTACAAGTATCGGTATTGCTACAATTTTCGCTAGCCAGGGATATTGAAACAATATTGATATCACCGATAATATCGCTGATAACCGGAAATGCGGGGAAGCATGGGAAAATAGTGGAATTTTCAGCGAAACTTCAAGATATGTTGAAATTTACATATTTGCATATTTAGTAATTAAAAAAAAATTTACAAAAAGAATGCATACTTTCCATTTAATGAGGCTTTAAAAGCATGTGTTGTTGTAATTAATCAGTCCAACCATCCCATCCGACCTATTTAACCATCCAACCTTCCATCCAAACATCCATCGATATTGCAAAATATCAACAACACATGATATTTCACCAGAAATCATTAACAATTGGAAAGGAAACAAAAGATTGTGGTCTCAATATCGCGCATGTTGCCATATCGATAATATCGAGATATTATCAATGACAAATTGAACACCACATACAACCATGTGCCCATGAAAAAAAAATTGAAATAATTTTTTTTTGATAAACGAAATTTTAATGATATCAATACGTTGCCGATATTATTGAAATGTCATCGATACACTTATGATACAAGCGTTACCTAGAATTTACTTAGTCGGAAATATTGGCGATACATTGGCGATATTGATGCATTGGCAATACAAGCGACACCTAGAATTTACATAGTTGAAAATATTGGTGATTACATTAGCAATATTGATACATTTGTAATACATAGCGATACATTGCTAATACCTAGAATTTCTGATACTAACAGCATTATCGGTATCGCTACCAGTGTTATCGGTATCGCTGAGCTGGAGATAAAGATAATATTGGAGATATTTCGATAATATCGGAGATAATTCGAACACTGATTACAATCATCTTGATTGTCGATACTCCAATCTCGATCCTCTCCATCCTAATCATTCTCTTTCTTCCCATCTAGCATGTTTTGATGATCAGGAACTTCAGATGGATGAGATGCAGACGGAGACCTAAGCTGATGCAGGACAATTAACCACTTGCTCTAAAAGCTCGAATTGTTAGAGCATGACGAATCAATCTCTTTATCTCATGGTCCAAGCCCCACATCTCATGGGTTAGGACCATGGCCGAACCCCCTTCGTGGGCCCCAAATCACATGGGTATCGCCTCACAAGAGCCACCCGCCTCACACAGGTGGGGCCCGCCTCACACAAGCCACTGGCCTCACACGTACCACCCACCCTGAGTGTGCCCTTGCATCCCACAGATAACCCCACTCGAGCCTAGTGTAAAATGCCCCAGCATTATAAGCTCTCGACGTCAAAGAGGAAAGTGGTGTCCCTTTGGATGCCGAGCATTTATCCAAAGCTAAGTTATTTGCTAACTTTCTCGCTAGGGTTAAGGAAGAAGAGATGAAATGGCATTAGAGATTGTGCATGACTTGGCTTATAGAGGGAGATAAAAATACCTAAGTTTTTTCATGGGATCGCTAGTGCGAGAGCTAGAGCTAAGTCCATCTCTTCTCTCTTAATTAATGGTGAGCAGTTTAGCGATAAAGATTCTATTTGTCATTCTATAGTTAAGTTCTATTCAGATTTACTATCGAGTGAATAGTGGGATAGGTGATAGGTCTTCTTTGGATAATTTAGATTTTGATTCTCTTCCTCCTGAGATGGCTTCCAACTTGGAGTTGCCCATTCGGTTGGAAGAAATCAAAGATGTTGTCTGGGAGCTTGGCCGAGATAAAGCTCCCAGCCTGGATGGGTTCCCTTTGGCTTTAAAAAAAAGGAAGCTTTTTAGGACTTGGTAAAGCTGAATCTATTTGCCTTTGTTTTAGAATTCTTCGATTCTTCCAAGATTCCCTCGGAGTTAGGTTGCACTTTTTTAGCCCTTATCCCAAATGTCTCTGGCACGGATTGCCCATTTAATTTCTGACCCGTTAGTTTGATCGGAAGCCCATATAAGATCATTTCTAAATTTTTGAGTTAAAGGTTGGGGGGGATTTTGTTTAGTGTTATTTATCATTTCCAGTTCTCTTTTATCTTAGGTAGGTAGGTCATTGAAGTGCGCTTGTAGCCCATGAATGCTTGGATTCCTGATATAAGTCCAGCGTTAGAGGGGTGGTGTACAAATTAGATTTAGAGAAAGCTTATAACCATGTTGCCCAGTCTTTTTGGGACTATCTCATTGGGAGGATGGGTTTTGGTTTGAAATAGAGATGCTGGATGTACTATTGCGTATCCTTGGCTTCCTTTTCTGTTCTGATCAATGGTTCCTCCTTTGGTTTCTTTAAATCTTCATGGGGGTTGTGGTAAGGCGACACCCTCTCGCCTTTTCTCTTTGTAATAGTGTCTAAAGCTTTCAACAAAATGTTATCTTGAGGGTAAGGTTTTGGGTTGTTTAGAGGTTTCACTATTCCAAACTTTCCTAGCCCTATTAACCACCTCCAATTCATATACGTCACCATCCTTTTTTTTTGTAAAGCTAGGGAGTCTTGTGTTGCAAATCTTAGGCTTCAATATCTAAGTTGGAAATCCTGGGGATTCATTTAACTTAGGAAGAGACTTCTATTTTTGTTGAGGTCTTTGGCTCTAAGGGTCTTCCCCTGTGTGTGGGGGCAAACCTGCGCTTCAATTCTAGGATAAAATTGCTGAAAGGATAAAAAGGAAACTAAGTCCTTGGAAGAGCAAATTGCTTTTTTTAGTGGGTAGGCTTTTTTTTTGTTTTTTTCCTTCTTGCCAACCTCGATCCCTCAACGTGAAGGTGGGATTATGAAGCTCAATTCCACCTAGGAAAGCTTAAGGTTGGCTTATTCTCATTATAGCCTCTCTTTCTAACCTCCCTTTGTATTTCCTATCCTTATTCGAATGCCCTAAATCAGTTTTTGATTGGATTGATAAACTTAGGAGGGATGTCCTGTGGCAAGGGGGTGCTTTAAATGGTAAATTCACATCCTGAATTGGAAGGATGCCTATTGTCCTATTGATGAAGGTGGAGCGGGAATTAGGTCGTTGAATCTTGTGAAATCTGCGCTCTTGGGAAAATGGGTTTGGAGGTTTGGAGGTTTGGAGTTGAGGATGATAGTCTTTAAAGGAAGTTAATCCTTGCTAAATACAGGACTGGTGATATGGGCTGGTGGACTAAAGCTTCTTCACTTTATCAGGCTTCGTTCATTTGGAAAGCAGTTACTCAGGTGGCCCTTAAGGTCATTGATGGTTACAGTTATGTGGTTGGAGAGGGATCAAGAATTAGGTTTTGGAATAATATTTGGTGAGGGGACTCCCCGTTGAGATCGTCTTTCCTGAACTTAGCTAATTTGTGTCCTATGCTTGGGGTAACTGTGCCCAATTGCTTCTCTTTTATTGAGGGTCGGGGTGTGTTGTGCTGCCATTATTGTAGGAAATTAAATAACGATGAATTTGATGACCTACTATGTCTTTTATCCCTATTGCAGGGTCTCTCACTGAACCTTGAAGACAAGGATTCTCTAGTTTGGCATTTTAGAAAATCTAGAAAGTTCTTGGTTCGAGATCTTTTTCATTTTCTCTCTCAGCCAGATCGAGTTAGGAGCACTTCTTCATATTAGGGACCTGGTTTTATGGGGCTCCCCCTAAGACACCAGCGTTTGCTAGGGTTGCAGGGAGAAGAAAAATCCTCACAATTGAAAATCTTCAGAAGAGAGGGATCTTCCCTAATTCCTGCTCATTGCGTTTGGATGCAGAAGAGTCTGTGGATCATCTCTTCATTCACCCTGCCTTCACTGGAGTTGTTTGGTATGGTATTTTTCAATCTTCGGGCATGATGAGGGTGATGTTGGAATTGATGGAATCTTGTTTCAGTCGTGGCACGGTGACTGGGGAGGTTGTATGGGTTCTCGGAAGTGGAGGCTCTCCTTACTGGCTTCCTCGTGGTCAATATAGCTCGAAACAAAAAATAGGATATATCAGAAATAATTAGTGTTTGTGGATTTGGTTTTTATTCAGGTGGTGAATCTAGTGTCTGAGTAGCATTAACTCGATTGTTTGGGTTGGGGGAGCATTTTGGCTCTTTCTTGTATCTAGTGCTTTTTTTTTTTTTAAAATTCCCCATTTTTCTTTGTTTTGTTTTGTTTTTTCCTTTGGTGTTTTTGCCTTAATAATATTGCATCATCTTAAAAAAAACATGTTCGGTTTGTCACTAGTAATGTTTCAATTGGATTTCCCTGATCTCAGATTCATCCACAGGTCCTTTATTTGTTTTGAATGCCAAAACTGGAACCCACTTCTCAACGCCCAAAACGCCAAAGGAACTCATCCAAGTAACTCATTGCCATCACTGCCACTCAACCTCAATTAGATCTCGAATCCCGCCATTGGCAATGTGATTTCAATCTCCAATCAATCCTCTTCATCCAAAACTAACAATCCATCAACATCATATCATCGACGCCATTTTCTAGCAAATATCTGGTTGCTGGAATTGGAATCTTCTAGCATTGTCATTGGCAAATGTTTGTTGCTTGTCGCTGCAAGTATCATCTATGCGGGACTTGCAAGCCTGGACACCATCACTAAACACCCGCTAGACCACTCGCCACGCGCCCTTGTCTCCACTTTTTTGCTTGCTATCTTAACCCACGTGTGAATAATAATTGATGCCCAGATCTCCATTGTCCAAGTTTGTGAACTGGGTTGGTGATCTCTACTTTAATCCTCTGTGAACCTTCTTCAACCAGTTTGCTTCGTCATCTCCCCTACAAACTCTTTGCTTCAATAACCTTTTGCATCAGATCTCCATCACCAAACTGTACCATGATTTGCTGCTAATCTCTGTTTTCACCATTCACGATCGCCCCTCTTTATATTTTTTTTTTGGGCAATCAAGATTTGAGAACGAGCCCATAACCCTCCTCTGACCAGTGTTTTCAGTATCTCGTGATATCACCTTAATATCACGATATATCTGTTATCCCAACTGGGCGATATAAAACCCAACTTTAATAAAAATCCTAAAAAAATCACAAAAAATTGATTTTTTTTTTTTTTTTTGGCACAAAAAAATTAATAAATCCTGGTACATTACAAGGTGATTTCGACCAGTCCACTCAAGTTTGTTGTAAGAAAATCTTTGAAATTTCTCTGAAATCGATAGGAAACTTCTTGGGGACAGATTCCCCCCCCCTTATATGTTGTAAATAGTGTCAAATGGTATTAAAATAAAAAATAAAAAAATCCATGCTTCTTCATATTTTGCATGAAAAATTATGGATTTGGAGTCTCAATTTCGAGATTTGGAAGAGATGGGCTGAGTTGCGGAAAATTGGGAAAAAATTAAAAATTTCTCAAATCAGTTTCAATCTTAATGTTCAAACATGTAATCGAACATGTATTTAACTTGATATACGCATTCTTGGCAATTTGTGGATTTTTCGGGAAAAAGTAATATTTTAATTAAAAAATGTTGACTTTTTTTTTCTTCGGAAATCTACAGGTATATTTCTAGTTTTCTGCTTCTTTTGTTTTGAATATAATGTTTGTGTTTCCATACATGGCTTCCTACATTTATAAATTTTATTAATTAACTTTGAATATAGCTACATCATTTTAGTCAGACAACACATAGCTTTACACAAAAGAAACCTATTATGTGCACTTTTTTTTTGTGATTTTATTATTTATTTATTTATTTTTTAATTTCTAAGTATGTATTGGTGTCTTTTTATCAATCCCTGAAGTTTCATTAAAAAATCGACCAATTTCCCAATGTTTCCCAACAACAGCGATAAATTATGCAATAATGATACGGAAAACATTGCCTCCAACCAGCAACACATCATTCTTTCCCTGGCAACTCGTCCTATAAATCAACATCCTCTTTGGCTAGATCTGTGCTTTTTGCAACCCTCTGCACCTATTTCCGGCAACTGATTCTTTCCAATTCTTCTGAGTCTCTGACCATACATTACCCAATCTCCAACATCTTCTGTGTCAACAGCACCACCACTTTCACAACCTTGGTCACAGGCCACAGTATATGTTGTGGTGCCCACAATCCTGCACCTAACAACATTGATGGCCTATTCATCGAGTATGGGTGTCTTATTGTAATCAGTCCCCATTACCACCATTGTCGCTTTGAACCCTACCCACCATGTCATTCAGATGTGCACTCATCCCCGTTCCCTAGTGTCAAGCTGGACTATGTTCATCATCTCTGGCACCATTCTTGAATCTACAAGTGGCAAACAAGTTGGATGAGCCAGATCTATACCCATATTAAAAATTTAAACTCTTACATAGAAGGGCTGTGAGCATTCTCTCTTGTTTCTCATTTCAGTCAGAACAAAACAGAGGCACAAAAAACTTGCATCTTTTCTCCAACACTACAAATCTCTCTGCATTTTGGAGGTCATGTTGGTGGTTTGCAGGAGCATGAAATTATCTTAGCAACAATTTAGTTTAAACGTTGTTTTGTGGTGTAAGTTCACCACAAGCTTTATTTTGATGGTATGGGATCACCACTATTTGCTTTTGATTTTGGTGTGTCTTCCACAATTTGCAAGTTCTTTCAACTCTTGCTGGTTGTCTTTGTCAATTCTAACCCTCTTCCAGCCCATTGCTGCCTCAATATGCCTGCCACAATCATCATCCCTGATAGTTTGAATCTGAACTCCAGTTATCGTTGGATCACCAGATCTCCAAACCTGAACCATTTCACACCTGAAAGTACTGTGCACTCGAACTACATTGCACCTGAAGCAGTTGTTAGTTGCTATTTGTGAAACCCAACTCAACACTTTGGCCCTGGCTCCCTGTGATCGCCAATTTGGCGGTTGCCTGCATCTGAATTTGATTTGCTGATTTGCTGGTTACCTCCCTCTGAATTCGGATCTCTGATTTGCCAGTTACCTGCGTCTGAATTCAGATTTGAGATCTTGATAAGATCACCTGTTCATTGATTGGGTTGCTGCCAATTGATCGGATTCCTGCCTATAGATCTTATCTTTGATACACTATTTCCCTCATTGTTCTGATGTTCACCATCAATGTCACTGTCAGTTACTAATCTGATTGGGGATGGGATACTGTATGCATACAGTACCACTGTACATGCAGCTGTACCTACTTAGATAGGAAAGCAGATCATTGCATACTGATGTATTGTATATTGATTAGCTTTTATATCTAGTGGTTAGGTTGTATATATCTTGATTGATTGATGCAATTGACAAGCAAGCTAGAGGCTTGCTAGAATACAACCCAATGTATTACAATAGGATATGTCCGGACTAGCCGTTGGATTTGGGTTTGTTTCAATGACCCAACTGTTTGTCATACGGCTCCTCTTGGATGTGGGATGCTCCAAACAACTCTTATATCGAATATAGGCTATGGTGACTGTCCATATTCAAGCGAAAGAGCCAACTTATCGAAGGGTTAAAACAATCTCAAAATCTTTTGTGTTGTCTGTTGGCCACACAAAGTGGGACTCATCATATAAATGGTTTAGATTATTGGAAGATGATGCAGATTCGAATGCAAAAGTCCTGATGTATCTTATTGGTATGTTCACAATGTAACCTCATTTAACAAATTTCTCATCACTTGTCAAAATTAAAAACTAAAGAAGAAAGAGATGAAGGAAATTTCTTAATTTCTAGCAAGGATGAAAACTCATCAAGTCTTTTATAATTCTAGCCTAAAATTACCAACTTCGTTCTCCATGCAGCTAGAGAGCCAACTTTACGTGATAATGCAAATTTGAGGGAGAAATCACTTTTGGCAATGGTATGACATTTTGATGACCCTGCTTGTAGCATATATTTAGAGTTACATTTTTGTAATGTCGATTGTGCATTTGACTAAGCAGGACAAGGTACAAATGCTTCTGCCTATTACAATAGGAGATTACACAGACTTCTTTTGCTCCATGCATCATGCAAAGAATTGTGGGACCATATTCCGCGGACCGGAGAACCCAATTTCGCCAAACTGGTATGATCATTTGAAGTCTATATGTGAATTATAATTAATGGGTTCTCTGCAGATAACACGTGGGTTTACAGATGCACATACTTCATAAAGAACTTAAGTTGTGTAGATGCCTGATGCATGACGCTAATGAGTGCTGATTTCACTGTTTATTAACTTCTAAATCAATAATATGAAGTAAAAGCTGATCAATTTTCAGTCTACCTGATGCAAGACGATTAACCACTTGCTCTAAAAGCTCGAATTGTTAGAGTGTGACGAATTAATCCATTTCTCATAGCCCACATTTCATGGGTTAGGACTTCAGCTGAACCCCCCTTGTGGGCTCGCGGGCCCCATATCACAGGGGCTGCCCATCTCGAGTGTGTCCCCGTATCCCACGGGCTACTCCACTCGAGCCCGGCGTGAAATGCGCATTAATCACCCCTGGTGAGGAGTCTTGAACACGAGACCTCCCCCAGGGGCCCCAAATCACATGGGTCACCTATCCTGAGTGTGTCCCCGCATTCCACGGGCTACCCCACTCGAGCCCGGTGTGAAAATGCCCCTACATTAATCACTCCCAGTGAGGAGTCTCGAACACGAGACCTCCCGCTTTGATACCAATTTGATGCAAGACAATTAGCCACTTGCTCTAAAAGTTCAAACTGCTAGAGTATGACGAATTAATCCCTTTATCTCATAGCCCAGGCCCCACATCTCATGGGTTAGGACCTCGGCCAAATCCCCCCTCGTGGGCTTGTGGGCCCCAAATCACATGGGCTGCCCACCCCGAGTGTGTCCCCGCATCCCACGGGCTACCCCACTCGAGCCGGGTGTGAAATGCGCATTAATCACCTCCGGTGAGGAGTCTCGAGCACAAAACCTCTCCTATGGGCCCCAAATCACATGGGTCACCCACCTCGAGTGTGTTCCTGCATCCCATGGGCTATTTCACTCGAGCCCGGTGTGAAAATGCCCTTGCATTACTACTGTGAGCCACTTGGCATTCAGGAAGACCATGTTTAATGGGATCAATTTATCCCTAACAATTTTGTAGTTAGGCTCATGCCAAATCAATCGCAGAACAGCTAGAAGAACAATCCTCCATAATGTTCTATTTCTCCTTCCTCTTATGCCAAAAGACCACGTGACGAAGACCTTCCTAGTTGAACAAGGCATTACCCAAACAACACTAGATAAGCTAAGAAATTTCACCAGATCATAAATCTGCAATGGAAGAAAAGATGATCCACAGTTTCTGCGTCGCAGATAAAATACGACCATTTGGAATTATCATTTGTCTACTCCTTAAGACTAGCAAGAGAAAGACTCTTAGGAGTTTCAACACCCGGTCAAGGGTTTGAGTACCCATGGGTGGTAAAATTCCACTACGACGTGAGTGTGTGTGGGGGTGTGTGTGCGTGTGTAAAAAAAAAAAGATACACCAACAAAGAAAGAGTCGAGGTTCTTATGTCAAATGATCTTCCTGTCAAGATAATCAGCAAACCTCATTGGCCTCTTACACAACCAGTTATGTTTTGGTTTATTGACGAGTTGTGCTAAACCCACATGCTTGTACAGCCCTGTCCTAGTGCCAGTGCACATCTTGCGTGGTATTCATGTGCGGTGTTCAAGCAATGTGTCTAGCGGACCACAATGTGTAGATCTTTTCCATCCTCAAAATCCAGCAAGTGGGCCACACTGTATTAAACAAATGAAGGGGTAGAAGCCAAAAAAATTATTTTCTCCTTTCACTTGTTTCATTTGTTGTGGCCAATGTGATGAGTGGAGATGCCCGATTCTTACTTCTTGTCAGGATATCTGCATTTTCTTGCCACCTAATCGTCTACCTAGATCTTGTACGGGTTTATCATTTTGGCACATGGACTGGCCTATAAATGATGGTGGTGGATGATATTATCGATGCCACATTGTACTGATATGAAACGTAGGGTGTTTAGCAAAAATCCTATGGATTGTTGATACATGCCAATGTATCTGCTATATTTCCTGTGATATCTGCAATATTTCCCATGACCATGCCACCTAGGACCGAGAGTTCAATCCTTCATTCTGTAGGAATGTTTTCTTCCTTATGTTTCTACATGAATAAGTTAGAAGATTTCTGGAAATTAATTCCACTAACCATTATTGGAAAGTTTATTCTCTACTTATGGCAATTAAGGGGGAATCGTGAATTGACAACTGGTATGTATACTTTTCCCCTCAATTTAAGTTCAATCCCTCACCCATAAAAAGAAAAGAAAAAGTTCACTCTCTTCTGTGACAATTTGATTGATTAAGAGGGGTGTTGGCGATTACATTTACCTTATTTTGACATGGGCAAACAGAATGTCTGTCCTTGATGCTAAATCCTGTATTTTATCAAACATAATAGACAATATAACGGCTGGGTAACTCCATGTGGGTATGAGACCAAGGTATATTTTGGTTCTTTTTAGCTTCTGAGTGTATAGTTTATGTTTTATTGCTGGTATGGCTTTTGAATAATAAGACCTCATTTTGGATAATTACATCACTTATGGCATGACACACTTTTGCCTGGTAAACAATAGAATACTATTACATGCACAAATGCACACACTAATGGGTTGAGTTCTAAATGTGTAATCTGGTGTCTTTTATATCTCCTAAAGTTTCACTGAAAAATTCCACCATTTTCCTTAAGTTTGCCCAATATTTCCCTCAGATTGGCATGCATTACAAGATACATGTGGTATTTCCCGAGGGTGCGATACATAGTGCAATATTGAATTATGGATACATCAAACATTGGTGGGCTTACAAAACTCTGTATTTATTTCAGTTTGGGTATTTTTGGACTCATTATAGGATGTCCAAAGAGTGGCCTTGTGTTCTCAGGAACTCTTGCCAGCATCATAATTTTTCTTCGTGCCACACGCACACACACATACACACGTGTGTGTGTTGAGTTCTAAATGTGTAATCTGGTGTCTTTTACTATCTCCTGAAGATTTGCTGAAAAATTCCACCATTTACCTTAAGTTTGCCCAATATTTCCCTCAGATTGGGATGCATTGTGAGATACATATGATATTTCCCAAGGGTGCAATATTGAATTATTGATACATCAAACATTGGTGGGCTTAGCAAACTCTGTATTTATTTCAGTTTTGGTATATTTGGACTCATTAGGATGTCCTAGGAGTGTCCTTGTGTTCTCAGTGTTCTCAGGAGCTCTTGCCAGCATCATAAATTTGCTTCGTGAAATGAAGCTGGCATGCAGATCTTTAAAGCACTTCAATTATTTGGATCTGCTAGAAATATGTAGAGATGCAATCTGCTTGTGGCAATCTCCTAGGAGACACTGATGGTTGACAATCACTCTGTAGTTGAACTCTAGTAAGTTGTGAGCTGTTGTGTGCTGATCTTTCCTTGCTGTTGTTTGTAATTTTTTATTTTTCCTTCGATCGGTGGACTTGTTTGTAAAGTTTTATTTTTTGATATCTAAATTTTCATGACGGGTTGAATTGAATGGCTTCCAGAAGAGGAGGCTTCTGAAAGTCTTTCTTCTAGTATTGGTGTTTCTGGAATACTGACTTACTGAATTCATCTTCCAAGCTTGTGGACTCTGGCCCTTCCATTCTTAGCCTTGTAGTAACAGTTGTTTTGTTATGAATCCCATTTAGGTTTTTTTCTTTGCACATAATAGATACACATAAAACTTTTGAATATTTTTACTACTGTGTTTGGCCAAAAGTTCCCCACTCTAGAGCTAACACTGCCCCTTGTTTTGCTTCTAATGCTTTTTGTTGTGAAAACTGCTCTTGCTTCTGTCAGTGGCTTATTTTGTCAAGCATTGTCCTTGGTATGCCTCTGCAATCCTAATTTACTCCCATCCATTCAAAAACATCCTTTTATCTCCATCTACAGAGTGTCAAGTACATTCTGAAGGATGAGAAACAAAAATTGCCCACTGTTAGAGTCAGACTCTTCAGGTGTGGTCCACGTGAAGCATGCACATTGCCCTTTTGGGCAGTTTTTAGGAATTGCTGAAATCTTTGATCCTAAAATCTCTCTCCCAACTACATGACAGTCCTAATCAATTTTTTTATCAGGAAACCTGATAAGTCTGTCTATTTTTTGGTCTCCTTGATGGGCAAGCGACTAAGCATCTAAAAGTAAGGAGAGGACTTTCAACGTCTCACTTTATGTTCATTATGTGAGGTGTGCTCTGTATCATATGCATGCCTATTGCAAGAGAGAAACAGATAGAGGGTGAGACTGGGAGGAGATCCAAGCCATTGAACATGGTTGGCATGGTCATCCTCTGGATGTCATAATCCAAGGAGCGGGTATGGACTATCAAACGCATGGCTCAAGCTTGATATGCATTAGATCCTCGTCTTTCATGTGGTATTGTTCACAGGTTTCATTTTGATTAAGCCTGTATGCGTTTCCGATCTGTCACCAGGATTGCAAAGTTAATCGGGTTCCAGAGTATATGTTTACACTCAGTATCAGTGGTGAAGGTGGTGCTTCGAATTGACTTGTTGGGAAATTGGATTTTGCATAGTGAATGTAAATGCATCTTGAATGCTCATGAAGGGACGTTTGTGATTCTATTTATTTTAATTAAGCTTTGAGATGTTTTGATGCCTCTTGTTTTCATTTACTTGTATTTTGTTTCATTCAGCTGTTGTCATTTATCTTTTATGCACTTGCTCGAATTGTTATGGATATCACTTTTACTATCTCTCCTGTCCTCTATTCAGTTTTTGTTCATGTTTTTCTCCATCAAACTTGAGAATGAGGCAAACTCTGATAGTATCATGGGTTTTGCATCATGTTTTTCACGTTTCAGGTTCCACCTTCCTATTGCGTATCATGGACGAGCATCATCAATAGTTATCTCTGGAACAGATATTATTCGACCTAGGTAAGAGATTTTCATTTATTTTAAGTGTCCGATTGTATTTTCTCACTGTATTATCATTTAATATAAAGACTGTTTCATGATAAGAATCAAAGAAGAAATTTTTGCTGGTTCTGCTCATCTGAATATCTTAGACAACAACCCTAAGATTGTGTCTGGAACTCTCTAAATTTTGTAAGTAGTTTCTTAACTCAATTACATTATGCAAAAATAGATGTTGGATGATGGAAATTACCCTAAGATGCAAGATGAGAGATTAATTTACACATTAATTTCAACAATCAACATATAAAATCAAATATAACCACATAATAGATTCGGAAATTCAGATTTCTAACACGAAAGTCCTAGGTTACCACATACGTGGTGCATGAAAATATAAAATAATTCAATAGTGGCCCACTTGGAAGTGGGGACTTCCAATCTAGCGTGGGTAGTGCAACAACCGCGCAGATAGACAAAGATGCAGGCAAAATTTTGGTTTAGAGAAAGTTTCACAAAAATTCAAATTTTCATTAGGGTTTTATATTAATGGATGGAGATTTAAAAATGGGGTTTTCAGGGATTCAAAGGATATATGGATTAGGAAGTTTTGAAGGAGAATCAAAGAGGGAAAACCCCAAATGGGGGCCCACACGTGTTTAGGTAAAGGAGAAGAAAGAGAGGGATGATTGAATAGAGTTTTAATGGGTTTAGAAGGTTGTAATGGAAGGGGAAAGAGGAAGACACGAGGAGAAGAATACTTTTTGAAGAAGAAAAATAGGAATGATGTACCTTGGGGAATCCACTACCAAACGAGCTTCTACCATTCCACAATTCAATTGGAATGGAGGTTTTTTTACAAACCTTAAAACACAAGAGAGCTTCTCTCTTTTTTCTTTCTTCTCAATAACACCACTAGGGTTGGACCTCCAGCCCCCTGTGCTTTTATAATTAAAAATGCGGAATAATTTCAAATATACCACTCACCTAAGTGAAATGACCCATCATCTAAAATAAGAAAATTAAAACATTTATTATCAATGTAAATCATAAAATAAATCCTAAAAATAACGAAAAACATAAAGAAAGCAAAATCAGAGTCCAAGGGGCTCAGATATGAAAGATCTGGCGGCCCGATGGCTTGATCGACAAGATCCAATGGTCGAATTGACATGAAATAAAAAACTTACGACTAAAATGGTTTCCTAAGCACCCCACATGCATTATCCTAAAGTGGAATATTCCTGATGCACATCCAACGCATGTGGGGTTTTCAAAATGGCTCGGTGGGCCCCATCTTTAACTCATGTCCCATCCACAAATAAAGCTGCGCTGATGTGGGTGGTCGTCTCCGTCTCTCGTACACTCGAGTAGGTCCTTTGACGTCCCCATAAAAAATCTATACATGCATATGCATGAGTTTATGGATGTGCAAACAACTGAAACTTTAGATAGGACAAGAATTCCCAGAAAATGAGTCATCATCATCATCATATGAGTTTGTGCATGTGCACACAACTGAAATAGTGGGCATGCATAAAATTCCCAGAAATGAATCATCATTATCACCATATCCCATTCCCATCTATCTGATTCTATTTGGGGTTACAAAACTTGATTCCCATCCAAAAGAATAGTAATTAGTGACATTAACAACTTGCTTCTACAATAATGGAGGTCAATGTTATCTCTGTCGTGTCGTTAACCGAGAGTATAGGATAGTTATAAGACCAGCCATGCTTTATGGGACAAAATGTTGGGGGCTTAAGGAACAACATGTTCATAGGATTAGTGTAACTGAAATGAGGATGTTGAGATGGATAAGTGCAAAGATGACAAAGGGTAAGAGTTAGAAATGAATGCATTTAAGGGAACATATGAGTAGCACCAATAGGTAATACGATGAGGAAAGTCATCTTAGATGGTTTGTTCATGTGCAACGAAGACCAAGAACTGCACCGGTACAGAGTGAGTTGGTGCAAGTGGAAGGCTCTAAAGGGGAAAGGCGAAGGCCTGAAAAACATGGGTGGAGATAGTGAGAAAAGACTTTATGAACCATGGTCTAACTGAAGTTATGGCACTTTATAGAGTGGAATGGCAGAAAAGGGTTCATGTATTGGACCCAAATTAGTTGGAATAAAGCTTAGATGATGATGATGATGATCCTACAATGGAGATATATTGATGCAGGGACACGTGATGGCCTAACCCTAGATGTATGTATAATTAGGATGATGAGATTTAGATAAATTAATTAATCAACCAACTGTTTTTAATCAAATGGATTAGGCAAATCTCAACACAGAGATGAGATTATTTTGTCAGGATCATGCCCCTTAGCAAAAAATCACATAAACAGTAAAAAAGGGAGGACCTAGGGATATGAGGATATCCCAGATCTATCATAAGTCAGTCTACGGTCAAGTTTGGATATGATTCTACTGACTAGCCATCCCTCTTTTTCGTTTAAATTAAAAGGAAATATCCAGAAGAACGAAAGGGATGAAGAAGGGAGGGTTCGAGATGAAGAAATTACGGGTTCTTTGTCATCAAAAGAAAAGAACGTGGATTTCTTACATTTCCTGCACCTCGAAGATCTGAGAAGAAGAAACCTGAAACCGGGGTAGAATCCTCGACACCTAAGGGCCAATCTTGAAACCTTAATCTCTTGATAAACGAGGAAGAAAAAATACGAATTTCTATTACTTAATAATAATTAAAATAGGGTTTCTCACAATGTATATATAAGCCATGAAAAAAGTAAAAGTGCACTAAAGCCCTCGAAAACAAGAAAAATAATAAAAAGACGAAAAAATAAAAAAGTGCACTAAAACCCCTGAAAACAAGGAAAAGAACAAAAAATGCTCAAAACTAAGACACCCGTGCGACAGGGTGTGAAATCCGCCCCATGGGCGATCATGCCACTCCTACACTCATAGCGTGTCAAAAAATGGGTCTGATGGACCCGACGCCCATCCACATCAACTCCTTCGCTCCGGCACTTTGTCGGGAATGCCTCCTCCTCTGGTACACTCTAAAGGGTGCACTACTAATGTCCGCATTATATATTTGAGAAACTTTAACTAAATTGCTTCTAATTGTTTATTTAATGAGTTTTAAGGAGCCATGTAGGCTTTTAAAGACTATCGAAGTGAACTGTCACGTTACTGTTGAGGCCTCCATTTTTTTCTTGTCTTTGGCATATCTTGAGAATTGTGGTTTAGGGTCTGCTGGTTCTAATCTGCCTTGATTTATTTATTTTTATGAAGGGCTCTCCCTTGAAAATTTTGGATAGAAGCTTGAGAAGAAATTCGGGTTGTGTTGTCATTGATGGCATTATAGGAATGGAGTGTTATAAGGGTGTTTAAGGTCCTATAGGTGTATGCGAATCAAATGAAGTAAAAATTAGGGACATGTGGACTAGTGTCAAGGAGCTCTTCCAAATCCACCTGGGTCCAGTGAGAATTGAATGTGGCTGCCTAAATGCATTGTGATGGGTTACTCTTTTAAGTACCTTCCGCTCACCATTTTGCTAAATATCACTGAGATTTTTAAAATCTTGCCATGTTTTGGCAAAATTTGATCAAACGAGATAATCACGATAATATCGTGAGATTTTCAAAATCTGGGCAGTTTTTAAATTTTTGCAATTTTGTTGTGAACTTGATGTGATTTTAAAGAAAAAATTATAAATCATTTTACACCTATTTTAAAACAAAATTCAAAATCATTTCTTAATTAAATAATCTTTTATATTTTAATTTTAGCAAGATTGTCCTGATTAATAATAGTGTGAAGAAATACATAAAATTTTAAAACCTCATGAGAAATTCCTAGGTGGAGAAATTGCTAAGAATGAGATTTGTCACTACGGTAGGCACAAATCGAGTAGATTCAACCCTTCTAGGAAGAAACGATTGTCTTGAATTAAGGGAAAGAAAAATCTAGAATTAAATACATTAAAAGTAGAGTTCAAGCAAGAACTCTTATCCTCTAATGGAGAAGATCACAAGGTTAAAGAAGATCCACATGCCATAGTTGCTTTGTAGAGCTTTGGCCTCTTAGATATCTCACCCCAACTTTTTTCTTAGAGGAACCTTAGAAGAGGATGATGGTCTCCTCTCTCTCCACAAAACCCTAGAGAAGGGAAAAGGAATGGTTCTAAGTTGTGTTGGGTGTGGGATCCCCAAGGCGTTATTTATAGGCTTTCTTAGTTAAAAATCAATGTCCTTAATTACAAAGAGTGTCATCACTCCTTATAACAAGGGGGTCATAAATGTCCTAAACCTTGCATTCCAACTGTTCTTCTTTCCACAAATACCATCACTTAAGAGCATCATGTGGGCATGGGTATCAAAGTGGGCCCACTCAACTAATCCCACTCAACTAATCTTGAAGTTTCACCATTGGATGTGTAATCGGCCAAGACTCTGACAAAACTTTTTATAAAAGAAAAATAAAGCAATAGGTTTTCTTTCTAAAAGACACTTTAGAGAAAAAAAAAAAAAACATTTTTGGACCAAAAGATGACATGTTGGCATGATCCAACTGGCTCGATGACTACAAAATGATCTTCACAAGTGCACAATCATTTGAAGAGAATAATGTGGTGGATGGGTTCACACTTCACATGGGCATACATAGTTTCTCTTTCGAAAGACCCAATAACACAACTATTGCCCTCATTGGGACTCACTTTATGTCTAACCCTCATCTCTAACCAACTGGTCAAGGTATCTGACAAATTGGGCACATGAAGTTTTATTTATTTATTTTGAACGATGATAATTTCATTAAAAGAAAGGCCGTAACCAAAATATACAAAAATACAACATATACAATTAAAGATCAAAATTTTCGCCAACAGTCCTAGAATTTGGGACAAGATATTTGACGCTGATGCCCAATCCATAACATAGAGTTTAGCCCTTCTAAAAACAACTATTGCTCTCCACTTTTTATTTCTGAAGCATCAATCATTTCTTTCCCACCATAATGCCCATAACCTCGCTAACATACTGTCATGCCCCGAAATTCGGAAGCCAAGTACAACAAGTCTGATAACGAGTTCTAGGGTGTGAAGTATATTTCATGCGTTCATTCAACACATTTACATTCAATACATCATGCATCAACACCAAACCAAAATTAAACCATCCAAACAATACAGGCTAAACTTAAAATTTCAAAACTTCAAGTTCATTCTACTACTACTATCAAACTCTCACTTAATAGTCTTTATTCCCATCCTATTACAACTTGCTCAAATAAAAATGAATAAATCATAGCTAAACTAAAGGTTGTGCTTTAATAGAAGTAGTTGTCAAGGTACTCATCTTCTGCCACTCCCTCCTCCTGGAAACCTATAAGAGTTATCATAATTGGGTGAGCTAGAAGCCCAATGAGATCATATCCACCACAATTGAATTCCAATAGATATATGATTTGAACCAATTCCAGGATGAATAAAGTTGAACACAATAATAGTAGAATAATGTCGTATATAAATCCATACAGAGATGCCATGAATAAACCATGATTGTCATGATGACATGTATGCAATTGTGAATGCACAAGTTTATTTAATTAATTAGATGTCCACAAACTTGCATGGTTCTGACATCAGGAACCTGTTGCAAGTCAACCATGCTCACCTAACTGGTCCAACAAGTCTTGTACACTAACATGATCACGTACGACTTTGACATTAGGAACCTGTCACAAATCAACCATGCTCATCTAGCTAGTCTGACGATGTGGCAAATCAACTATGCTCATCTAGTTGGTCCAACGATGCGACAAATAAACCATGCATGCCAGTGAGCAAATCAACCATGCGTCATGGATCCAACCGAGCGAATCAACCATGCTCAATAAACCAATGGAGCGACAAGATCTCGCATGACTCTAACATTAAGAACCTACCACAAATCAATCATCCTCACTTAATTGGTCCAGTAAGGCGGCAAATCAACCATGTATGTTGGTGAGCAAATCAACCAGGCATCACCAATCCAACCGAGCAAATCTTGCATGGCTCTGACATTAGGAACCTGTCACAAATGAATCATGCTCACCTACTAGGTCCAGCGAGGTGGCAAATCAACCATACACGCCAGTGAGCAAATCAACCATGCATCACTAAACCGTCACCCATTCAGAAAGTAATTTCAAATAAAATAATGTATGAATTTCATGAAGATGAAAGCACTTCTCAACCATACATGCCAATGAACTCAATACTTCAAATTCAAGCACGCCATGTTCATGATGTATGTAATGTGTGATCAGATAGTTCAGCAACTAATCCTTAAATCTACAATCAATTAAAGGAGGAATTTCTATTGCTATGGGAAAATACAAAGGGCAATGTTCAGGATTCCAGTTTTCCCACAAGAGGGCTATTCCAAGGAAGGGGCAATGTAAGGGGCACACTTGAATCTTTGAAAATAGAGCATTGGCAGTCAAGGGAAGTCCTTGAGTCAAGGCAGAAAAGTAAAGGGCTTTTCCTCCAAGCGAAAGGTTTAAACCTGAGACAAAATGCTAGGCCCGGACCAATGGTGCTTTTAAATCTACATCTAAAATCCGACGAAGGATAGAGTCAAGGGAAATGATCATCTAATTAATATCTTAGAACACATCACAAATGAAACTTGTAAAATTTTAACTGAAGCTATTAATTTCAAGTTATTAGAACAAGTGGAGAACGGACTGGAAGGAAATCAAGGAGGGAGGATCTCTCACCTGATCGTTGAGGTTCTTGACCTGAACTCGATCTAAGTCGGACTGACTCGCTTATGACTCAGTGAGTCACCTAGTGAGTCGACTCGATTTCTCTCTTCTTCTCTTGTTTTCTTCTCTCTTTTTCTCCTTCTCCTTCTCTCCTTCTCCTTCTTCCTCTAAATCTACAACTAGCAAGGGCATTGAACTCGAATTGGTTGAACTTGACTAGATGAGTTTGTGAGTTGAATTAGATTCTGCTCTCTCTCTCTCTCTCTCTCTCTCTCTCTGATTTTCTTTTCTTTGTACTGGTTCCTTGGTCATTTGTCGAGTGAAGGTTTTATAGACCTCAATTTTCTATAGGGTTCTAGAATCTTTGATTTGAAGACGGACTCGACATGTGAACATGTTACGCATTGAGTTTCAAACAACGACTCCATATGCAGTTTTTGGTCTTATTTTTTCTACTACAGATGGGGTCTGATCTGGTTGAAGTCTGGGGGTTGAATGGTGATTAGATGGCCTACATCGTGTGCGGTTTGGATTCCTTATCAAGGGTTGTGTTGGGTTCAATGGTGATGGGGTTATTGGCAAAGAAGAAGGTGGCTAGTAATGACATTTTTTCCCCCATCGCACAACTTTTCGATCCGAAGTCACTGGATGGTTTAGATGAGCCATATGAAGCTTGTTGGTCCCACCAAACCAAGCTTCAATGAAGTTTTTACGGTGGGTTTGGGGTTGGAAGTTTTCGGCTTCCGTTACTGTGCGTGACTGAGAATTTCGTTGACGTACGCATTGATGCGTATTCTCTTGATTTCTTGCACAAGGAGGAATTGAAACGGATGGTCTGGATTATCCAAACCTTCCTTTTGTAACGACAAGGGATCAGTGAAGGACTCCATTGCACTTGTTTTCAAGCAGCGGCGAAGCCATGCCGTCTGTTGATATCCTCTGTATCGAACGGTTGAGAACCGCTGATTGAAGGGTTTGGATTCATTGATGGATATTCACCTGGGTTTTAGGAGGAATTAGAAAAGAAAATGGAGAGGAAGGATGCTCGAAATCCAGTTTTACGGCGTCGCAATCGATCTCACGTATGCTGGCATGCTCGGTCAAGTTCACACGTGAGAAAAACCCAATGTTAGGCTATTCCTTGATCATTTTTATGGTATTCAGTGGCCCTCTCATTGAGTGTTTTAGATAACTGGAATTCAAATTAAATCTGTTATTTTGAATAGAATAGCTAGAAAAGATCTGATTTGAAATTAACAGTCAGGCCCCTTTTAAAATTGAAATCCAAGTGGACTACAACGATCTTTAGGGTGTCCAAGTGTAGGTGTGCGGGCCTTCCATATCAACTGTCAGATCGCGATCCGTTGGAGTGAGGGTGTATGACATTGGTTATATGTGCAATTACTGAATCCATTTTGGTACTTGGAGATTTTAGGACATGTAGAATTCTTCCTGGGAATCGGTAAATCTACCAACTCATTTTTTAGAATCCAGTCGGAAAAGTTTTTCATACTTCTAGAGATCCGATCCTCATTTGATTTCTTGTGTAGGAATCTAACAACGTTAAAGTCCTGCCCAAACACCATGGTAAATCCCATTTGCTCCAACATGTGTCTTACTTTGCCCAAAAGTCATCATATGGAGTTTCGGTTTGCACGGCCCATAAATTGATGTGAACAACCATCTAAATCTGGACGCAATCTCTTTCAGCACCACTGACACAGAAAAGTTTACTGTCCAACAGTCCTCTTTACTATAAATCGATGAATTCCAAATCACTAGAATTCCTCCCGCCGACCCTGTTGCATCTACAACTATCCAATCTTTTTGTTGACCCCACCAAATCGAATTTAGCCGCCTCTGATCTATTTCCTTCAATTTAGTTTCCTGGAATGCTGCCAACTTAATTTTGTATCTTCTGCATATCTTTAATTCGCTCTTGTTTTTGTACACAACCCAAGCCCCTAACATTTCAACTCATTATCTTCATTTGCGACTAACTGATCGCATGCATTCACATTTTCCTCATTCAGACTACTATCTTCCAGACGCCCTATATCTCTGTCATTATTTTTAATATGATTTGGGACTATATGCTTTCCCCTTTCTTCAACGAATTCAAAATAGGCCACCTAATCCTCTGGCCTCTCCTCGAAAGTTACCCCCACTAGTCGAGGAACCTCCACTGGCATAGGAAGTGTATGCTCACTAATTGAGACTAAAGAGCATTCTGGCACTGTGATCCCTATTCAATGTGCCATATCAAATGCATGCACATGCATATTCCACTCAAATTGGCTGCGACCTAGCCTACACTGCACAGGCAATTATCCAGTACCATGACATCCTTGCTGATGTGTTGCCCAAGCCCATCAAACACTTTTCCAATGACAAGAAACTGTGAAGCCAAATCTCTTCATGTGAGTGGCCAAACCAGCATGCTTGGCTTGCTGCAATTTCATCAGTGGACTCCTTGATTATAATCAAACAATGCAAGTAATCTCAACCGAGATTAGAATGAGAACAGATAATATTACCGAGATGCATTAAGCATAAACCATGATGTGTGAATCAGGCTAAAAGTGAGGTCTGATTGGATTTTGAGGGCAAAAAAGCCAACATACCTATCCTTGGAAATCAGCTGATTGAATTGCAGAGATTAGGGAACTCTGTGCTTCCTAGCCTATGCTATTTTTCCACATCCCGAGAGGGGAACACACTGGTCAATGTGCTAGCACAAGAAGGTACTTTTAGGGCCTCACTTGTTTTTGGAGAGTATCCCCTTTTGTAATGTATTCTCTCCTTTTCTTGACAAAGTTTGCCCTTTACTGTAAACAGATATTTATAATATGGGTGACTTACAAGCACACTACGTTTTATGGACTCATTTTGGTTTGAACTGGTTTAAACTCATTTTAGTTTTCAACATGTCTATGATGCGTTATTAACCAAAGTTACAATTTTCTTTTTCTTCAGGGGTCAAGGTCATCCCAGCGGCAAATCTCCGCCATATTTTGGACCTTCATTGAAGCTGGATTTTGAGCTTGAAATGGTTAGCCCTTAATTACATCATGAGTACCATTCTTATTTGGTTGCTGCTGGTAATTTGTTGGACCGCACAAGAGCAGTTTTAGACAAATGCACACAATCAATTTTAGATAAGATCTTGAATCATGAGAAATTTGTTTTAGTTTTTCATTACGAGTCCTGTATATTATTGTTTCCACACTATGCAACTTCTTGTCTATGGGTTGTGATATTGCTTGCAGGCCTCTATCATTGGTCCAGGAAATGACTTAGGCAAGTCTGTGGATGTTAACAAGGCAGCAGATCATATTTTTGGGCTTGTTCTGATGAATGACTGGAGTGGTAATCATGGTTTTCTCAATTACGTGCTTGCGTTCCTCAGTTTAATTGTGAACTGCATTAACTGGAAGTTGGTTTTGGCAGCAAGGGATATCCAGGCTTGGGAATATGTGCCTCTTGGGCCTTTCCTTGGGAAGAGTTTTGGTGTGGAATCTATCTTTTACCTGTATACGTATCTTCATCATCATCTTTATCTCTTCCGGCATTTTGGGACTTGTTTTTAAGTAGCAGATTGGCAAAAGTAATGTGATTGGTTGCCCAACAGATATCAACCTTCGTCTTTTCCCGAGGTTACAGATCTTCACACGTGCGCGATTGTGTGCGTACTGCGTACGGACACACATTAATAGACAACTGTTTGCAAATTCCCCTTCATTCGTAGGATGCAATAATTGGGCTAATGTGCAACTTGGGGCACAATAGTGTTGGCATTCGAGTGTTGTTTGGTAAACATGCATAGCTGGGGTCCTCGAGTTGCTAGTCACTTGAGCATGTCCTTTCCATTCTGGCCCCAATGGGGTATTTCTGTTGGTATATATGTCCCATTGTGCTTCATGGGCTTGTTTGACTCCTGCGTGCTCTGGATCCTAACTGTTCTCAAATTCTCCTTTGTGGGTACGACATGATAGTTGGGTTAACTTGCGGCATGATGCATGGCTGTGTTGGCATGTAAGTGATGATTGGTAGACGTGGATCATAGGGCACCTTGCTATTCTTCGCAGCCACCGTTTGAACATGTACATAAGTATGATCCTCCATGTTAGTGGCTTGTGCTTGGTGGTAATGCTTGGCTACTGCCCTCTATGATCCCACTCCACTTGCTTGCTTTTTAATGTGTGTAGGCCAGGGGTTGGTATTGGGTGGGACTGTGTTGGCATGATGATTTTGTTGATGTGAGCCTCTGCCATGGTTGGTTTCTAAGAGCCCATGTGAAAGAGGAAGGTCGATGGTTGGTGAGACTCAATTGTAAAACTTTTGCCAATCTACTTTTTAAAAGCTAACCCAGAATTACTGGGAGAAGGCTATATATCATTCAAGTGTCTATTTTTCAAGTGTTATTAAGAATACCTGCTGCAAAAATCGGGTGATCCGTTCATCATGTGGATCACATTGTAGAAAATCATGGATGGTTGTGCATGGTCCACCTGATGAGTGGATCAGCCTGATGATTTTTGCACTTGGTGTTCTTCATGGTGGGGACCTTTTGAATGGGTTGGATGTCATATGAGTATGACACATTGGCAATTATGTTCTAGTTGGACTATAACTTGGCTGTCCAACTAATTGCATGTTGTATCTCCTCAGATACACATATACAAGTGTGGTGCATTGGCAATAATGTGTTTGTTGGACTATAAGTCAGCAGTCAAACTAGTTGCATATGAGATCTCCTCACACAAACACTCACAGATGGGAAATGATCACATGGAATCGTGATGGGGACAACATGTGCACACGCGCATGCACACCACCCCCCCTACGCATGTACGTAAGCAAAAGGAGGGCCTCATCATCGATCTGGCTCGATGGCGATGTCCAGGAAGAGACTCTTAGTTAGAAGACAACTTTTGGTTCAAAAAGGTGGGCCCGATAGTCAAGAAAAGCCCATCATGGGATCTCATGATCGTGGCCCACTTGTCGGATTGATGTCATATTTTAGGTTTTACTTATTGTTATTATTTAGAACATCGTGAACGCTTTGGATTTCTTTATTTGGTTTTAATTTTAGTTTACTTCACCGCCAAGTAATAGGTTACGCACATTGTGCGAGTTTTGGGTATAAGATTTTTTCTATAAATAGGCACCCCTTGTAGTTCTTTTCATTGATTGAAGATTAATAAGAATTCTACGTTTTCCTACTCTCTGAGTTGTGAAGCCTAATTGGGTGCGAAGCCCTCCCTTCATCGAAGGGTTAACTACCGTGGTGCGAAGCCACATCGACCCCGATTCACTCTCATCCTCCATCATCTTCTTTTCCATCTTTCACCACCATCCATACTTCGAATTCGTTCCTTTTGTTGCATCAAATTTCTTCATTACAGCAGATTTTCAGATTTCGACCCGCCGGCGAGCTGAAACTTCGGCGGATCACCACGCACAAACCGTACATCGGATCGAGCTGATATTTGGGGGTTTTGGAGTCCATCCCTAGCCGACCAGGGCCAAGGTGGCCTTTTTCTGAATAGTGGGCCCCACACATGTGCGGCCGTGATCACACGCACGAGCGTTTGGGCCATTGTTGCTGTCCGCGCGTGGGAAGTGTCTTTCGGTTCAGGTTCTCTTCTTATTTTACCCTTTCATACCAGTTTTTTATAAACCCTAACCCTAGATCGCATTATCCTTAATTTATTTGCCTCTTTTCTCACCTTAGGGTTCCCCGAATTGGAATTTCTGAATCCCTTGGATTAAGGACTGATTACTATGCATGTGTGGGTGATTATTTCTTATCTTTAAGTGTCGTTTGGTTTATAATTTTTATTGATCCAGCCCTATCATGAGTAGGCCTGGACCCGCATAGATTTCCCTTAATTGAATGTTTGGACTTTCGTGTGGGATATGGAATTTGTGTAATTGTTTATGAACTAACGTGATCTTAAGTCTGAAATCTTGCATATCACATTTAATTTTCATGTCCTGCATCAAATTTGGTATCAGAGACCAGGGTTCTTGTAGGGGAATTCATTACATGTTTAGGGTTTGGTTATGTCCATTACGCAACAATTCTCATCATATATGGCTGTTTAGAGGTCCATAAACCCTGACATAAGCTGCTGAAAAATTCTGTTATCCCCTTATTTGAATTATTTTAGAAATTAATTTATCTTTCTATTTATAGGTTTAGAAACTTTCCTTCTTTTTTTTTTTTTTTTTTTAAAAAAAATAATGTTTTTAGAAACTAATTTCCTTTTTATTTTTAGAAACTTTCCTTTTTCTTTTTCTTTAGAAACTAGGTCGTTTTTTTAAAAACTTTTCTAATTTGTTTTTTTTAGAAACTTTCTTTTTTTTTTTTTTTTTTTTTTTTTTTTTAAATTTAGAAACTTTCTTAATTTATTTTTTTTAGAAAATTTCGTTTTTTTTTGTTTTTTTGAAACTAGGTTGTTTCTTTTTTTAAAAAAAAAAAAAAAATCTTATATTTTGACAACTATATTGCTGAATTTTGGTTGGCACCCTACACTAAACATGGAACAATTGCAAGAGTCACTAAACAAGATATCTCGGACGTTGGAGTTTATGATTAAGCGCTTGGAAATGGACCAATGCTGTGAACAACTTGATGTACGTATTACCCGACTAAAGACGATCGTTAGGACAGACCCCACCATTGGGGTAGATGTCCAATCTCAGGCAGGTGGCCAGGAGGATAGAATAATGAATGGAGGTGGCCAAGGAATCAGTCATGGGCATGCACCCGTACCCCCACCCCATGAGGGACATCAAGACCATTAATTTGAGGGGTACAACATGTGCGGCCTCGTGGCTAGAGAGGGTGCACCAGAGGCTAGTGTAGAGTTACCTACTGAGGTCATTCCGGTAGTAGATGAGTTTCGTGATGTCATTCCTAATGATCTACCGAATGAGTCTCCCCCTAAGAAGGATATAGAGCACACCAGAACATGGGACACTTTAATACCTAAAGCCGAGTTTATGTTTAATAGTTCTATCGATAGGCCCCCAGGTCTCAGTCCTTATGAAGTCGTTACTGGTTATAAACAAGGGAAATCTATTGATCTTGTTCCTATGTCATTGTCTCATATGTTGTCAGAGCTTGCAGAGTCTTTTGTGTATCACATTCATTCATGGCATCAAGAAATCAGGCAGAAGATCATGACTATTAATGAACATTACTCAATTTCTACAGACCAAAATAAATGTTTCTAGGAATTCAATGTAAGGGATTCTGTGATGATCCGCATCAGGCCAGAGCGGTACCCTCGAGGAGCCATTCAAAAATTACACGTGTATAGCGCTGGACCAGTCAAAATTATAAAACGAAACGGTTTCAACGCGTATATGGAAAATCTTCCACCCTCCATGGGAATTAGTTTCACATTCAATGTGGAGAATCTAGTTACATTTCAAGGGGTCATTGATGCATTGTCCAGCCTTTCGCCTAACCATCTTGATTCCTTAAACCTTTTCCTTGATCCATGGCCCCCACCAGACCCATTTTTTCAGCCTCTACGTCCCATACCTACCTATCCTGACCCATTTTCGCAGCCTCTACATCTCATACCTACCCCTCCCAACCCGTTTTCCTAGCCTCTACATCCCATATCTACCCGTCCCGACCTATTTTTTCAGCCTCTACCTCCCATACCTACTCTTCCCGGCCTTTCTTCCCAGCCTTTACCTCTCATACCTAACCTTCACACACCCAGAGAGGAAATAAAAGATATCCTGGACCATCAGATAGTTTCAACGTCGGACGGCGGGTTTCAAAAGTACCTGGTTAAATGGAAGATATGTCGAGCTTCAGACGGCACGTGGCTCACTGACGAGGAGCTTCAGAGACTTGATCCTGAAATCTTAGATCGTTTCAGGAGTTTTATTTCGCCAGTGACGAAATCTTCGCAGCCGAGGAGAATTGATGGGGACAACATGTGCACACGCGCATGCGCACCACCCCCTACTCATGTACGTAAGCAAAAGGAGGGCCCCATCATCGATCTGGCTCGATGGCGATGTCCAGGGAGGGCCTCTTAGTTAGAAGACAACTTTTGGTTTAAAAAGGTGGGCCCGATAGTCAAGAAAAGCCCATCATGGGATCTCATGATCGTGGCCCACTTGTCAGATTGATGTCATATTTTAGGTTTTACTTATTGTTATTATTTAGAATATCGTGAACGCTTTGGATTTCTTTATTTGATTTTAATTTTGGTTTACTTCACCGCCGAGTAATAGGTTACGCACATTGTGCGAGTTTTGGGTATAAGATTTTTTCTATAAATAGGCACCCCTTGTAGTTCTTTTCATTGATTGAAGATTAATAAAAATTCTGCGTTTTCCTACTCTCTGAGTTGTGAAGCCTAATTGGGTGCGAAGCCCTCCCTTCATCGAAGGGTTAACTACCGTGGTGCGAAGCCACATCGACTCCGATTCACTCTCATCCTCCATCATTTTCTTTTCCATCTTTCACCACCATTCGTACTTTGAATTCGTCCCTTTTGTTGCATCAAATTTCTTCATTACAGCAGATTTTCAGATTTCGACCCGCCGGCGAGCTGAAACTTCGGCGGAGCACCACGCACAAACCGTACATTGGATCGAGCTGATATTTGGGGGTTTTGGAGTCCATCCCTAGACGACCAGGGCCAAGGTGGCCTTTTTCTGAATAGTGGGCCTCACACATGTGTGGCTGTGATCACACGCACGAGCGTTTGGGCCATTGTTGCTGTCCGCGCGTGGGAAATGTCTTTCGGTTCAAGTTTTCTTCTTATTTTACCCTTTCATACCAGTTTTTCATAAACCCTAACCCTAGATCGCATTATCCTTAATTTATTTGCCTCTTTTCTCACCCTAGGGTTCCCCGAATTGGAATTTCTGAATCCCTTGGATTAAGGGCTGATTACTATGCATGTGTGGGTGATTATTTCTTATCTTTGAGTGTTGTTTGGTTTATAATTTTTATTGATCCAACCCTATCATGTGTAGGCCTGGACCCGCATAGATTCCCCTTAATTGAATGTTTGGACTTTCGTGTGGGATATGGAATTTGTGTAATTGTTTATGAACTAACGTGATCTTAAGTCTGAAATCTTGCATATCAAATTTAATTTTCATGTCCTGCATCAAATCGACTCCATGGTAAGTTAACATGGGGTCAAGTTGTTTGGGGTCCACCCTGCTAGTGTATGCCATTCAAACCATCCATCAACTGTGCCCCACCATGAAGATGGGATGCCCAAAAACCGGGCTAATCTAGAACTTTGGTGGGCCACAACATACAAAACAATGTAAAATTGTGCCCTTAACCACTAATTTCAGGTGATGGGGCCCACTTGATGATTGTATTGGCTTGAATTTTTGCGCGCCCCATATTTATGGTTGGGCACACCATTTCGATGGGTTGGATGCCATAGAGACACCATTTATAGCTTTTGAGTGGTCTGATTTTCTCTATGGTGTGGTTGATTTGTTGATTGGATCAACTTCTTTGTTGGGGCATCCCTACCTGATGACTGGATTGACCTTTTGGAAGGGTTTGATTGCATTCACAGCACAGTGGGCCCCAAACAGCTCGTGTACACACTACACACATGCATAGTGCCAGTGGTGCTGGCAATACATTGGTAGTTTCACTGTATTTGGTGCCCTTGTTACTTCCCCACCCCCCCATAATTTAAGGATCAATTCCCACATTAAATCATGGATGTTTGCAGGTACAACGATATCCCCTTGGATTGTGACTCTAGATGCTCTAGAACCTTTTGCTTGTGAGGCTCCCAAACAGGTCTAAACCTCTTCATTTCTAGCACTTAGGAGTTTACAACTTCATGTTTCTTCCCTGGAATTGCTTTGTCACTTTGTCAAGTACTTGAGTATAGAAGGTTGTGAATTTTGGAGGCAGTACCAAATAAATAATTCTCTTAAGATGTAAAAGAACTTAATAGTTAGTTATAATATATTGGTTGCTACTTGCAGGACCCTCCTCCATTGCCATATCTTGCTGAAAAGAAATCCAAGAACTATGACATTCCCTTAGAGGTGCGTGTATATATGTGTTTGTGTATTTTATAGTTTAGTGACTGTTTCTTTAATGTGATTTGTATGAAATATCTAGAACTCATTTTCCTTCTTCATTCTGACTTACAATCTGCTTGTAAGGAATGGGGATTTTTAAAAGTACGTACAAAATACAAGTATTACAACATTTAGAGGTAGCGATTCTAATGCGGGGGCATTTTCACACCGGGCTCGAGTGGGGTGGCCTGCGGGATGCAGGGGCACACTCGGGGTGGGTAGCCAGTGGAAACCATGGATTTGGGGCCCGTGTTAGGCGGGTGGCTTGTGAGAGGTGGAACCCATGGATTTGGGGCCTGGGCTATGAGATTAAGGGATTAATTTGCCATGTTCTATCAGTTCGAGCTTTTAGAGCAAGTGGTTAATTGTCCTGCATCAGATTCCTCAACACAAAGAAGATGTCTAGGCCCTCATTACCCTCTTTGGAAAGGGTGCCTATGATGTCATTAGCCTCTCTTTTTACATATTGCAAGAAAAATGTTGAACTGTAATGCTAAATTTCTTACTCCCTTTGCTATAAAGGACCCCAACAAGTTTTACAAATCAGCTAGACAGCACTTCGTGAATATCCTTCTACAATTCAGGATCCTGAAAAGAGAGGCCCAACTTCCAATTTGTTTGAATATTTTATCTTATTGGTCCAAAGAACCTATTTGGTGACCGCCTTATCACCTTTGACACTCCCCTTTCTAGATGGCCTTAGATTTCCAAGATCTTCCATCATAGTTTAGCTTCGAACATGAGGCTGGAAGTTGCAGCTGCTCTTCTCCTGGTATCTTGTTACACCACTAAGCTTTCTAATATTTCGTCGAGTCCGTTGCTGATAAGACCTCGTAATGCCTTTTTAACTGGGGTCCTTATTTATTTATTTATTTCTATTTTTATTTCACCTCTAGAAGCTTCATTGTTTTTGACTTCAACAATCCCACATGTTAGCAAAACAGAAAGTTGCCTGCAGTTATCTCACCCATAGCCCCAAAGGATACCTCTGTCGAACTCCTCACCAATTCAGCTACTTTTGGGAAAAAAAAAAAACTCAATAAACTAAAGAGCTTTAAGAGGCGTAGCTGGCTTGCTGTATTACAATAAACAAAAAGATGATTGAACTTCGTAGTGTTTGCCGTTCGACTCACGATGCACATAGTCAGAAATCTTTTTCTTTTCTTTATTGGAGATTATCAGCCGTATAGCCACTATAAAAAATGAACAAATAAAAGAAACAAAAGAATGAAGGGAAAAAAAAGAGAGATGATCAGCTGTATTTTGTCCACCTCTAAACTTTGAAGCATGATGAGTGAAGTCACTTTGAGATATCCACTTTGAAAATATTTTACTTTTCTCTAGAAATACAAGCCTTGCATTGGCCATCCATCAACTATTTGAAAAGCCCGATTTCAACAATTTGAAATGGATTGGATCTGGAACTCACCTCCACTCAACCAAATTCGACAATTGGCAACCCTAGTGACTACTTCAGACCATAGAATAATAAATATTTTTCTTCATTCGTAAAATGATCTTATATAATTACTAACCATAATGACTGTACTGCCTTTTTGCTGCCAGGTTCGGATCAAACCCGCTGGACAGAAGGAATCATTGGTTGTCACGAGGAGTAACTTCAATAACCTGTAAGAGGTTTCATATTGAGCCATGATCCGAATGTTCTTTTAATTGATGATAAAGGTGTTTTACCTGTAAATGCTGCGTGTGCAGTCACCCTTGGGAACAATGACTGTTTTTCTTCTGATAAATGAAATTTCTATTGGTGAATCCTAACTGATGGATCTTTAAGAACTAATAAGGATCTCTATGGCTGAGCATTCATTGCTTCTTAGCATACAGATTTGCCAATAAAAGAGGTTGTTAGAGCATCAATGAATACCGGAGTTCATTGTTCAATCCAAGCTTTGAATGTATCAATGATTGCTTTAAGACAATGATTGAATGATGAACTCCATGAGGAAAGAGGCTTGAGAAGATGGGTATTAACTCTCTCAAAGCTCTCTCAATAACTCACCAAATTTCCAAGAAGCGAGTCACATTGATATATAGAAAAGATTTCCAACGGTACAAAAAAGGCCAGAAAACTGTTAGTTTTGAGGCCATTGAAGTGACCTTCGATGTCATCGAAATTCCTTCAATGCCATTGCTAAATTCCACAAAATATTCAATATGGTTCCCTGACAGTTTCTGGTCTTCTGTTGGTGCCATCGAGTGACCTTTGATGTCATCGAAGGGGTCCTTCGATGCCATTGAAGGATGGCTCAATGCCATTGTAAAAATCCGAATTTTGACAGTGAGGTTGCTAGACAATTTTGGTCTAATTTCAATGCCAATGAACTGGCCTTCAATGTCATCGAAGGTTCCTTTGATGCCACCGAAGGATGGTTCGATGCCATCGCAAAAATCTAGAATTTATGTGATTTCTTGCTAGACAGTTTGAGCACTTTTTTGATGCCATCAAAGCTAAGTTCGATGTCATCGAAGTTTAAGTTTCGATGCTATCGAACAGGCTTTGATGCCATTGCAAAAATTCAGATTTTCCTTGTTTACTTGTTGGACAAATTGTGTTCTTTTTCAATGCATCGAGGCTGTGTTCGATGCCATTGCCATCGAAGAGGTCTTCGATGTCATCAAACTGGCTTTGATGTCATCGGTAAAATCCAGATAAATTCTCATTTTCTTGCCGGATAATTGGACCTCCTGGCTCGATCCTATCAGGCTGCCTTTGGTGACATCAAAGGCAATTCGATGGCGCTTCAATGCATTGGAAGTAGACATAATCGCCTCTCTCGATACGCCTCTCTCGATATAGTGACAGAATCGCTTGGAGTAGACATGTCGTGGGATAATGTTGAACGCACCGAATGAGTCTTCTTAGAATCAGATGACATTGTACCAGTCATACAAGCACCTGTCCACGAAGGTTGGCCAACAATATCCCAACATCGATAAACTATATGATTAGTACCACCACAATGGGTGCAAGAATGAGGAGACCCATCACGACCATGGCCACGTTCACAAAAAAATATGGCTACCACGACCACCAACTTGACCCCTACCTTGATCACCATAACTAGGAGAATGAGTACTCAGGGAGCTCTAGCTAGGAGCCCTATAATTGGAACTAGGAGAAATGCAATCTATAGCTATGTATGTGGATCTTTCAGTGTCCACAAGAATAGTAGGAGACGGGACATCAACTCTCTAAACAAGAGCATAGACTACCGAAAGTGAAGGATGGGGCTCCATAGTTAAGATATGATGGCGTGCACTTTGGTATTTTGGATTTAATTCAAGAGAGGAATTGCATAATTCATGTCTCTTCGCGTTGTTGCCGAATGATTTCAGGGTCTTGAGTATAGTAAGAAGGAAGAAGGTGGTATATGTCTAGCTCTTCCCTCATTCTACGTAAAATAGTGAAATACTCCTTAAGGCTTTTGGCATCTTGTTGAAGCTTACATATGTCCGAAATTAGCTTATACACTCTGGATATATTACGATCTTCTAAATACGTGTCTTGGATAGTATTCCATATCTTTTTAGCTGATGTACAAAACATAACAAAGTTGCTAATTGTAACCTCCATGTTGTTTAGAAGCCAGGCCATGACCTGGTAATTTTCTTTGGTCTAGGTTTTGAAACACTCACCTGTAGAGTAGGGAGGGTCATCCAATATATATGAAATTCTCTCTCTTTTACCTAGAAACAACTTAACCGATTGGGCCTATTGTAGATAATTGTTCACATTTAACTTGACCTTGATGATCAATAGGGTATGAGACTTAGAGGGCCCCATAACAATTCCTGAAGGGAGCTTATCCTCCATACTAGAGTAATAGAGAAGGCTGATAATGACTAGATATATAAATGAAAATCAACCAAGCAATCAACAACAAGACAACATATACATCCAACTATATGTATCGTCTACGATCCAAACACCAAGAAATTTGAAACCCTCATAAAATGGACCTGAATCTCAACAAAGATAGAGCAACACAAGTCTTGATGTATGCTAGGCACGTGGAATCCACAAAACAATGGAACCCTGATGGGGATATCTCGCGCATATGCACGGCCCCCTACGCACGTACGCAAGGAGGAGAGCCCCATCATCGATCTGGATCGATGACGACGTTCAGGGAGGGCCTCCTAGTTAGAGGACTGTGTTTTAGTTCCTTGGAGTGGATCTGATCGTCATGCGGATCCCACCATTGGATCTCATGATCGTGGCCCACTACTTTAGGTAATCGAGTACTTTGAGTTTTGCTTATTATTGTTATTAGGAATATCATGGACAGTTTAGATTGCTTTAATTAGTTGTTAATTTTGTTACTTCGTCTCTAAGTAATAGGGTGCACACATGGTGTGGCTTTTGGAGTATAAGTTTTTCTTATAAATAAGCAACCCTTGTAGGTTTTTTTTCATCGAAGGTGATTAATAAAATTCTGCGTTTTCCTGATTCTTTAAATCTCTGAGTTGTGAAAATCTAATTGGGTGTGAAACCCTCCCTTCTTCGAAGGGCTAACTACCGTGGTGCGAAACCACACCCATCTTAAATCACCCCCACCTCCTACCATCCATATTTATCTTCTCCTATGGTCATCCAACTTTCAAATCCACCGTAATTTTGCAGCCAATCCTTCTCTACGGCAGACTTCTAGAATTAGGCCCTACAAGAGGGCTGAAACTTTGGCGGAGCACTGTGCTCAAACCGGTCATCCGTTTGATCTGAAAATTGGTGTGTAGGTGGCCCGTCCTTAGCCGACCAACCCCTTGCTAACCCTTTTTGGGTTCGTGGGCCCCACACATGTGCGGGCCACAATTTACGCACGTGTGTCAGGCCCGCTTACTGTCCCACACGTGTGGACTGATCCCAGGTTCTCTCTTTCACTCTTTTCTTACCATATTTCCCTAACCTTAACTCTAGATTATCTTAAATCTCAAGTTCTATTCCCCTTTTATAACCCCAGGGCTTCCCGAATTGAAACATGTGAATCCCTTTGGATTGGGGAAATAATCCTTTGCATATGTGAACGAATCTACTCTCATTTGATCATTGTTTGGTCTATAATTTTAATTGATCTAACCCTTGCATGTGTAGGCTTGGACCCTTGTAGATCCCCCTTGTTGAATGCCTGACTTTATGTGGGATGTGGGATTTTTGTGAATGTTTCTAAATTAGTATGATCTAAAGTCTGAAATCTTGCATATCATATTTAATTTCCATGTCCTGCATCAAACCCCCATCATTTTCCTTTAAAAAATGGCACAAAACAGTGGAACCACATGGAAAACCCCAAAACCTTGCTAGAACTCTAACGATTGAGTAAAACTCATGTATCGATGGTCAATTACAGTGAATCTGACCACTATGTGTAGAAATTTCTCAGAAAAATCCCATTGATTGAGAGAAATGACAAAAAAATTTGAAAAGGGGTTTTTTAAACATACCTTGTGGGGCTCGAAACATACCTTAAACGATTCCACAAAAATCACCATAATTCTTCTAAAATCAAGATCTATCAACCCATACCCTTCTCAGATCACAAGTATAGATGATAGTACAATTGCTGACGTCAACAGTCTCTAATAGCTCCGATCAAACCCTCAATAAAAAAGGGAAGGCTCTGATACCTAGGTTGCAGGAGAATGAGATGATTGGAAGAAGAGGTAAGAAAGAGACAAGATAAAGGGAGGAAAAAGCCTGGGTTTTTGTGTTGTATTTTCTCTCTCCAACACTCTTAAAATATATTGATATAAAGATATGGTACACAACTGAGTATACATAATAATAATAATAATAAAAGGAATACAAATACACTTTCAATACCAGGCATCATCCACAACATCTAAAATTAATAAAATCACCATCCCCAATGACTAGTTAGAAGAAGCTAGTGCATGAACAAATGGTTGACGCATTCCGTGTTCGTTATGCACATATCACACATATTGATGATAGGGGCATGCTCCAGTTTTAGCGATACCACCCTAACCTTAGGTGGCATCAACCAGATGTGGGGCCCAGTGATATGTTCTTGGAATCCAACCTGCCCATCAGATGCATCACCTAAAAAAAACCCCAACCCCCCAAAATGACCCGATTCAAAACTCAGGTGGGCCATTGACACATGGAACATGTTAACAGGGAACACCCATCACTGATTACAGTGGGGACCTATTGTGTTGTATATGTAGAATCCTGTCCATTCATACCTTCATCTAGGACAGATAGGAGGGTTAGGCCAAGAATCATGTTGTTTTAAGACTCGGATGTCCCTATGAAATTTAAGGATAGGCGTTCCCTTCCAGCTTGTTTCCTTTCCCTATGGCCCAATTCAGTTTTGGATTAGGATGAGTATTGGGCTTATGGGTTTTCTTGACATGACGCATCTAATGAACGGGTTGGATGGTGTGAATACATCACATGGGCCCCACATCTAGCTGGACCACCATGAGTTAGGGTGGTAACGGTATGATTGGAGTGCACTCCTTCATGGTAACCATGTTTCTGCTCTGAAGATGATCGATCAATCATTAGCACCTTATTAAAGCCAACTGACCACCCAAAAGAAACAAATCTAGGAGGGGGCTTCGGCAGCCCCCAACCAAGCTTTGGGAACATCTCGGTCGCATCTTCTATCAACTTCTGGTAAAGGGCTTTTACCAAGAATTGTTGTGAGAGATCCCACGTCCATAAGTCCATAATTCCACACTCTTGCCTCAACCAGTCAATCCTCTCATTGTTTTTGTATGCCTTGTGTTTTCTTTTCTAAAGAGAACTTTGCTTATTGGGTTTGTTCACTTTGTTGTAAGAGACTTAGGGCTCGTTTGGCATCTCTACTCTAATCGAATAAGAGCTTTTTTAAATAAAAACTACTGATGCAGGACACATGATTTAATCCTAGCATGCATCGTGGAGATTATGAAAGAGTCCATAAAGTAATTTAATTAACAAAAGATGCTAACCCACCAAGTAATTAAGAGTAAACAATAGGAATTAAAATCTGATTTAACCTAAATCACATACCCGCATGCTAAGAAATCACATAAATTAATTAAAATTAGGCCCGATGGAAGGATAGAACTTCCAATTTAGCATAGGCACATTCCACATTTAAGGGACATTTGTAGATTTTATGTTTAGGGTTAGGAAAGGAAAAATCTGAAATTTGAAAAATTATGGTTCATGGGAATTTGAGATTTTGGAATTAGGGTTTTAAAAATTGGGAAAAATATGAAATTGAGGATCTAGGGTTTAGGGTAGGGCTATGGATGGGGAACCAATGGGTTTTGATGGGGGAATCAAGAGAAAATCAAAGGATTAAATGGTTGTCCATACAGTCAACCTAGGGCCTTGCACGTGTGGGTCGTTGGCTAGGGTTTTTGGGTCTTAGATGATTGATTTTGGTTGGGGTTGAAGTTGGATAATGAAAAGTTGAAGAAAAAGATAATTTGGATGGTCATGGATAGGAAGGGAAGAAGTGAGATGGAATTTTTGCTAAACTCCACATATACGGCCTACCAGAATCATGTCCTAAACCCCACATGGAATTGCAAATGTCATTCAATTTTGAGTAGAATTCCATGAAAATTTCAGACTCTTTCATCTTAATGTTTTCAAATTGTGTGGCTAAGAGCTGAAGCTTTGATATTTTTATCATGCAAGTTCCTTCGTGGGTGATTTCCAAGATATCCCACATGTCCTTCCCCGTATTACAATCGCATATGCATTTAAATTCGTCGGGGGAAACTGCATAGTAAATAGCATTGAGAGCTTTGGCATTATAGGTATACCCAGCTCTCTCAATGATACTCCATTTGGATTTTGCTTCGCGACCCCTCACTGTGCTACCATCAACCACGACCTGTTCCATGGGAATTTTCCATCCTTCTTCCACAATATCCCAAACTGAACGATCTAAGGATGTTAGAAATATCCTCATCCTAGCCTTCCAATAGGCATAGTTACACCCGTTAAAGTACGGTGGCCGTGAGACGGCATTACTTTCTTGACTAGACAACATTTTTAAGCTCCTAGGATAAACTCCAGGTGGTTAAGTCTTTCAGGAGCAGCCCTCTCTGATACCGATTGAAATTGCACCGGATAGGCTGTAATGCATCGAAGTGCGGAATATGGCGAAGCTATAGAATGTAGACTAAGTCCTAGAGGGGGGTGGTTAGGACCAATTAAAAATTATGCTAATTTAAAATCTTAATTGCCTAACTTAAATTAATTTGCAATTAAACTAAGCAAGACAATCTAGCTCCAAAGCTTCCAGGCCAATAGAGGGTCCAATCACAAAGGTTACACTAGATGTGCAAGTTAAGCAACTAGCCTATATAAGATAGTATATATGAGTGTGTGGGATGTGATTCCTATCAATCCTAAACATTCATCTAATCATGCATCATATTTAAACATTCAAGACACATAAGAATAATTAAATAAATGCGCAAATAACAATTCCAAGCACGATCATATATAGTGGTTCAACTACGTGCTTACTCTACTCCCGACGGACGCACTCAACCCATGAGTATACCGGATTTCACTATCGAATGTTTTAAATCAGGTTAACCTCTTAACCTTTGCAGCGCTACACAAGGACTCTAAAGTTTATTCCCTACACAAGAGTAAGGGTCTTACACAAGCACCCAAGTTTATGTCCTACACAAGAACAAGAGTCCTAATCCTGAACTCAACAATTTAGGCTACGCAGGCCTAGGTCCTACACAAGAACCTGACAGTTTATGCCCTATACAAGAGCAAGGGTCCTATACAATCACCCAAGTTTATGTCCTACACAAGGAAAAGGGTCATAATCCCAAACTCGTCAATTTAGGCCACACAGACTAAAGTCCTACACAAGAACCTGATAGTTTATGCCCTATATGAGCAAGGGTCCTACACAAGCACCCAAGTTTATGTCCTACACAAGGACAAGGGTCCTAATCTCGAACCCGACAATTTAGGCCACACAGGCGAAGGCCCTACACAAGAACCTAGTTGAGTTTGTAGATAACAAACTCTTAGCCTCAATCTTACATAAGGAAGGAGGCTAACCTATGGACTCATAACAATGACACTTGTCGGATTGAGTCCATTTTTGTAGCTCCTCTTGGGTTGATCTCCGCTCTCCCGTGCTTCAATCAGCTCCCCGATGCTCCCCCGATCGTGTTGTCGCTACTTCGCAAGGCTTCAGCTCCACGATCAATCTCTTTGCATTTGATGTGTCTTCAAGATGACTAAGGTGATGAGAGTGGGTCGAATCTCCTACAACTAGTGGGTCGTTGTTTATCGTAGGGGATTCAACTAGATGGGCCTCCTAGAAGAGTTGGACAATGATTTACCAACAATGCTTAAGTCCAATCTCTAGGAAATGGAGGAGTTCAAGCAAATTTCAATGTTGATGTTGGAATCTTCATTAGGGTTATAATCTCAAAGGAGATGGCTTAGAACTCAATGGAATAGAGGCAAGGAATAAGGGATATAAATATGGAAACACCTTACCTTCTATTGGTCTAAAAATCCATAAAAATGCCCAAGAACCGACTGCCTCTTATAAAAAGTTCAAGTTCCAACGGTAAAAAACTGTCTCGTTGATGCCATCGAAGAACGATCTTCGATGCCATCGAGAAAATCAAGGGAAATTTCAAGAACCTTGCTGGACAGATCTGGATCTTAAATCGATGCCATCGAAGGGACCTCGATGCCATCGAAAATTCCAGCCAAATTTCCAGATTGGTTCCTAGACTTTCCTAATTCTCAATCGATGCCATCGACCGGGTTTCGATGCCATTGAAGACTGTTCGATGGCAGCTCGATTGCATCGAACATGTCATCGAATCTGCTGTTTTGGGCTATCTTTTATACAACAGATCCGTACATCTTCTAGCCTTCTTTATCATATTTTTCTTGGTCTCCTAAGGCCTGATCAAATTATAATTCTTATTAAGTCAAGATCATCTAGAAGCTATATGGTTATTTTGGGTTAAGGATTAGGGTCACCAAAGCATCTCTTTTACCCGTATATGCTCCTCGATGCTTCTAATCTGCTTGTGTCTTCGGTCTTCGCTTTCTAAAGGCTTAACCGACTACATGACACAACGGCTCACATAATTGACAAATCAAGGTGCAAAAATGAGTGCACTAACAGTCCATTAAGTTGGGTCCACTTCTGATGGCCATCATCCGTTGTGTGGGGCGCACATTCTATGTGGATCATCCCTCATGTTGGACCACTTTGTATATGGGCTGTCCATCATGCATGACCTTGGATGTGGACCGTCCATTAGGCGGGGTCCACTTGATGTGGACAATCCATCACGTGGGGCCACACTTTGATGTGTGTCATCCATCATGTGAGGCCCACTTCATCCATTATGTGGGCCACCTTGATGCGGACCATTCATTATGTGGGGCCCCCCTTCAATACAGGTCGTTCATCTTGTAGGCCCACCTTTGATGTCAACCGTCCACCATGTGGGCCCACCTTTGATGTCCATCAGCCATCACATGGATCCCACCTTTGATGTGGACCATCCATCAAGTGGGGGCCCACTTAACGTGGATGGTCCATCATGCTAGGCCACACTTTGATGTGAGCCATCCATCATGTGGGCCCACCTTTGATGTGAACGATGCATTAATTATGTGGGCCCACCTTGATGTGGACCATTCATCATGCGGGTGCACCTTCAATATGGGCCGTCCATCATGCAGGCCCACTTGTGATGTCCACCCTTCATCATATGGGACCCACATTTGCTATGGACTGTCCATCATGTGGGGCCTACTTGATGTGGATAGTCCATCGTGTGGGGCCACATTTTGATGTGAGCCATCCATCATGTGGAACCCACCTTTGATGTTCATTGTCCATCATGTGGGTCCCACCTTTGCTATGGACTGTCCATCATGTGTGGCCCAACCTTCAATAGGGGTCGTTCATCATGTGGGCCCACCTTTGATGTCAACATTCTATCATGTGCTCCCACCTTCAATGTTCACCATCCATCATGTGGGTCCCACCTTTGATGTGTAGTCCGTCATGTAGGGCCACACTTTTATGGGGGGCATCCATCATGTGGGGCCCACATTTGATGTGATCGTGCATTATGTGGGCCACCTTGATGTGGTCCATTCATCATTAGGAGCCCTACCTTCAATATTAGTTGTTCATCATGTAGGCTCACCTTAGAGATTGTAAAGAGAAGAGAAGAGGGCAAGATGGGAATTACTTAAAAAATTTAAAGACAAACGTGTCCAAATTTTTTTTTTTTAAAAATGTCTACCTGCTTAAGCTGAATAAGCTCTTAAAGAAAAAGTGACCTCCCCATCATGTATTTTTTTATGAGTTTTTTTTTGCTAGTTTATAAAAATATAAGCTCTAAAATTAAAGCTTTACCAAACAGTCTATTTCCAAGATAAGAGATTATTTTTTTAGAATAAGCAAATAAGCTCTCATTAGTAGATATGCCAAATGACCCCTTATTCCCTTCAATGGAAGAGCTCCAAATAGTTTTTTTTTTTTAAAAAAAAAAAAACTCACACCCACACACACCACAATGGGTACTACTAGAACCCATGACCTCTGTGTTGAAACTCTTGTGAGCCTACCACCGAGCCATGAGTAGAGACCCAAATAGTTATTTAAACTGCTGATTGATATGCTTACATGGACCATCTGCTTTCCTAATTCTTATATGGAGCACTATCTGATACTCAGGCAGCGTATGATGCTTGATAAGCAGGCATTGGAAATTGTAAACTTGTCATACATTATCTCAACTTAAACCAACTTGTTGAGCCCATTGTTGCCAAGTCAGAACCTATGATTCATGGACACATTAAAAGAATATATATATATATATATATATATATATATATATATATATATATATATATATATATATATATATATATATATATATATATGCACTCACACCAGTGTGATTTCACACTATAGTATGTTGAAACTCTTGTGAGTCTACCACTGAGGCATGGGTAGAGACCACTGTTTGTGGAAACAGGGCTATTGGATATTTTTCATTTTTAATCTCTAATTAATATCCACCAATCTGAGAGTCGGATAGTCAATTAACTGCAAATTTTTATCAGTCTTATATCCAAAATTTGAACCATAATTTGGACAGCTTAGTTTGAATTGCATATATGCTACATATGCAGTTCTTAGTAATTTCTAGATGCCTGCATATCATCCATCACACACTCCCAGCGTATCAAAGTTTCTCTTCCATGCATGTCTGTTCTAAATTGCTTTAGCAAGAACATACTATTGAACTTCTGTATCTTGTGGATCATAGATATTGGACATTGACACAGCAAGTTGCACATCACACAATCAACGGCTGCAACTTAAGGCCTGGCGATCTGCTTGGAACTGGGACCATAAGTGGATCTGTAAGAAGGAATTTTCTTACAATATGATAGGCTTACTCTCTAATTCTTTTTCTGATCATAAGTGCTTTTTTTTTTTTAAAAAAAAAATGAGAGTTTGTTGTCTGCTGTATTCACGAGTCCATGGAATTCCTGACAGGATCCAGATTCTTTAGGATGCCTGCTAGAGTTATCATGGAACGGGCAAAAGCCACTGTCCTTGAATGGTTTGGCTCGTAAATTTTTGGAAGATGGAGATGAAGTCATTTTCACTGCATGTTGCAAGGTACTTCTCTCATAGAACTTCTCTTTCATTTCCTCTGAATATGTCAGCTGCATTGCATCTTTGAAATCTGTTCTAGCTATGATCAAGAAATCACATATTTACAGACTTTTAGCTGGAAGATCTTACTCACCGTAGTTTTTCATGAATGACTGTCTAAATTCTTCCTTATTATACTGTGCACACAGCTGACAATTTAGTTATCAGACATGCAACAAAGCAATGTTATGAGTAATGACCGGTGACAAATATCGTCAAGATTTTGAAATCTCGTTACTATCATGAAAATACACTAAACGATATTATCATGATATTTTCAAAATATGGCCCAATTTTAAAATTTTGTATTTTTATCACGATATAATTGGAAAAATTAGTAAAAACCTTAAGGAAATTGTTACATAAATATATTTATATTTATATTTATTTATTAATTTACAATAAATATCATTTAATATTTTTATTTTTCAAGTGGTTTTCCCTATTATATCCTGAGAAAAACCTCAAAATTTGAAAATCTACCAAGAAATTTTTGGGTTGAGATGTTGCCGAGAACGAGATTTGTCCCTATGGTTACGTATGAGTCATGACAACTGAAGCTACTGAAAATTTTCTTTCCATTTCCAGATGCATCTTTAAATGTATTTAGTTGTAAAAAATTGACTGATAATCTTGTTTATGTTCCCACAGTGTTTTCACCATGCAATTAAAACCACAGATCACCAACCTGGCATGTCAGCCCATGACTCGGCTGAGTCGGAAGTCTGCCCAGTCACCAATTGACTGGGTTGAGTTGTAATTTGTTTGCACCTGACTCGGGGCTGACTTGTCTGAGTCTTAAGCGAGTTCTTGGACATACCGAGTTAATTGGACGAGTAAGAACAGAAGAAAGAAATCTGGCTCTATAAATTCTTGGAAGGTGTAGAAGCTTGCAGACTCTGACCGTTGATACACAGGCACTCCTAAAACTGTACAGACTACACGATAAGATGAAATAAACCTTGCAAATAGTGGGACAAATTGTGGATATGTCATAATGCCAAAATCGGGGTCAAACTACTATAACTGATTATTCATCGCTTGTCTATCAATTACCATAATCTGCCAGAGTATCACAGGTTTTTCTTCATTTGTTACCAGTATCACAGATTTGCTTCAAAATGCAAAACAAGAGAAAAAGTTCTATACTCTGACAGAGTGTGATGGATGATACATAGGCACTTAGAAATTACTTAGAAATTGCACACTTGCCATACAGCTGGTCAAATTAAATTGTCCAAACTATAGTACTGAATGTCGATGTATCATGATTCATGATCTGAAACTTAAGTTTATTTGATGAACTGACTACCAGAATGGTGGACATTTATTGAACGGTTTAAAATGAAAAATATCAACTGGTCCTATTTTCACAAACAAGCGCCTATGAATCAGAGGTTGTAATTGTTCAACCAATCTAATCATGGGATTGTGACTTGGGTCCCATGGGCTGCACAATGTATTTGGTTTTATTCTAGCAAATACATGCCATGTGTACAATTTGAGTGTCTGTGCATCAAGCGTCATATGCAGCCCGAGTATCATTTAACTCCTCGGCCCTTGCAAAACAATGCCGGGAATAAGAATATTTTATGAGTTATTCATGCACACGTAGAACCTATTCACCTCTGTGTTTAAGTTATTCACCAGCATCTTGAAACTTTTTACCTGCAGCCTGCCTATTCACCTGCTTACACACTATTGCCTGTGTGGGGCCAAACATATTGTATGTCATCCAACTAGTGCATTAGGTGAGCCCTGCGACAATGATGGGATGCCCAAAAATCAGGCCTATCCAATCATTCAGTGGGCCACACCATAGAAAACAATGGACAAACAATCCAAAAACCTCCAATTCACATGATATCCCACATGATGGTTGGATTGGCCTGATTTTTGAGGCATCCAACTTTCATGGTGGGGTGATTGTGATGCACAGGTTGGAATGCCATTCACAAAACATAGTGGGCCCCACATACCACCCTATAGAATAAACTTATTTTGCAAGGTTTTATTTATTTGTTTGTTGGAACTGGCCTCTACATAAGTAGTGTGGAACTTTTCGTGAATGAGGCACTGATCTCTATGAACTTTGCTTCTTTTGTTTGGAAGTTAGAAGTTTTGAGGGTTTTTTTTTTTTGGGTAATTTTATAATACATATAAAAATTAAAAATAAATTTTTTAACCTGCCTGGTCGGCCTGCTGAGTATGGAGTCAACCTGACCTAGTAAGAGACTCAGTCCAGATGGCGAACTATGTTTAGAACTTTCGTACTATCTTTCACACAAATTTAATTTGGGTTGTGTTTGGTGGCACAAAACATGATTAATCAGTCTAATTTGGTGCAACTAAACACACCCTTGTTTTCTAGAAATTTGGCAACAGCTGATAAGTCTTTGCCTTGAAATTTCAAAACAGTGAAACCGATCAGAGGTAGATGACCCTGCTAAACAGGGGACACATGAGTCAGTTTTCAAGGTGTTTGTAAGCACGCGCATTGGATCTCCCATACATGTGGCACATTGGTGTGAGCCATTGAGTCGTGTCTGAATTCGTACACTTTGCATCCTTTTGAGCATGAATTCAAGCATGCAATATCTGTGATTTGTGATGCCATGCATGGAATAATCATGCCTGAATGCTTATATCCACACGATTTTAGCACATCCATGCATTGAACATGTAAATTCAGTAATAAATAATATGCCTGATTTGAATTTCAATCCCACTCATGACAATTCCATGAGATCTGCAGGGGAATGGCTACAATGTTGGGTTCGGCACATGCACGGGGAAGGTCCTTCCAGCCCTACAGTGATCCTGTATTTTACTTTTTGTTTTTCCTTTTTTCCCCTTCATTGCTGTTTAGAATAAGTTTCATCCAAAGGGTAGCCAGAATCAGACCCAGGACCTCAATTGGAAGTATTATTGTTAGATGCACAGGTTAAAGTGTGTTGGTTCAATGCGTATGCCTCAGTCTCTAGCATGAAACATTTGAAATTTATCAATATGTCATGACGGCCCCTCTTTCTTTCTTTCTTTTTTTTTTTTTAGCCTTCTCGCGGTCTCATCCATTTTTTGCGTACATTTAATGTGAAAAAGATAATGAAAAGTCAGGAACAAGTTCCACTTTGGGAAAAAAGAAGAAGAAGGCATATGTAGGTGGAAATGGGCCTTCGGAAAAATATTTTCCAAGAAAAAGACGTTTCCTTTGATTGGGAGTTTGCTTTTTGGTGGAAGACATTTTCCAAGCATGTGTTTTCATAGAAAAAAGGTCCTAACTAATGTTCATAGCCCCCTCTCCCCTTCTCCTAACTTTCTTTTCAAATGCTTTCTTGGAAGGCCTGTTTGGACAGAGCGAAATGAGAATATGGATTTGATATATCTATTTACTTACCAAAATCGTTGATTTGCATTGGATTTAGATTTGTCAAATTTCGAAGTCCTTATATTTGACAATAAAGCTACAATCCATGAATTTGGAGAGCAATGATTCCAATGGCTGTACATTTATTGCAAAAACCATAGCTCTTATTGCTTTTAAGAGTCTCTCATTTTGTGATTTTATTTTTTTTCAAAATTCCTTTAGGCGTTTGGGGGATTTGGATTTGACCCACATCCATCGATTTAAAGAGGAACAGAATTGAGAAATCCATGAATCAAACAGGGGAGATTTTAAATCTGTGGTTATCCCAACTCCCTACCCTAAATCCCTCACCCAAACAGCCGGTTGAGAAAAAGTGTCGCTCTTCTTTTATTTTCCAAGCTTTCAAAAAAGTGAATTGATGTCTAAAATCTCTACCAAGATTGTGGAAGAAATGAAATTAGAAATTTTAGAAAATATGATGATGTGTTTGCTTTTTCATATATGAAGCAAAAGCAAAGTCATAGTAATCCTGGTTATTTCTGGCTGCTTGGAGAGTGATCGATCAATCTTAACCATTCATTACATTGAGCACGCATTCCACAGGCTACCATGTGAAGATTCTGTTGGGTCGTTTGCCAGTAAAATGGGACAGTCAAGATCGTTTATATATGCTTGAGTCCAATAAACAATCACAGTCGTTTAGTTGTTGGGGCTCATCATGGATTGACTATGGTCCCGAGGAATCATTTTTATCAGGCAATTGTAACCGTGTTATCCATGGCTTGGAAAATGTCATCCAACGAGTGAGTTCCATTGCTTCAGTCAATGAGTTTATGTAGTTCGCAGGCTACTGAACTGTTATGAAGTATTCGACTATGGTGTGCGTTTACCACCATTTGCCAAGCAGGAACAAACCCGTCTGCGATTTGTGTATGACATATGAGAATCCGAAATGTCTTTCTTCCATTTGATTTTGCCATATTTGCATTCGGAGGTCAGCCTATTTTCTTTTTAACCGTCTGTTTGATGGCCATTGGTTGGATGGACAAGATTAAGAAGTCTCTCTCCACCATCCATTAGGTACAAAAATCAGGCTAATTCAACACTCAGGTGGGCCACACTATATCCTAAAACCTCTTAAATTCAAGTGGTGATTTTTGGACAATTCTTTCATCATGAAGAGGCACATCAGATGAATGGATTAGATGGCATATAAATCCACGGACTCTACACAAAACTAATCCTGTGCTTTCTTAGTGTAGCCTACCTGAGTTCTGGATTATTATGATTTTTCAGTTCAATGGCTAACATGAGGCAGAGTCCCTGATGGACGGTGTGGATCTCATGAAAGTTCAACACACTTGGCATGCAAGCGCAGTTTTTGGATAAGGCTTTGATGATGATGATGATGATATATGTCATGGGTGCAAACGGGGTCGGACCCAAACTGCCAGCAAAAACAGGCCTGAAAGGTTCAGAGGCTGGGCCTTAAATCATTGACCAAAACTAATTCGAATGGCAGAACCATATAATACATGGTCCACAAATTCTCATAGCAAGTGGAGCCCATAGATCGATAACCCAGACCATTAATCTGCCATGTCCCACCATTAATGATTCAAAATTCTGATCGATAGAACGATCTCAACCTTTCCATTCCTAGGGCATCCTCGATCCAGGCTACCAACACTAGCAAGAATTAATGAAATTCAGGGCCACAATCCGATCGGATCCAATCATTCATCTGCTAGGTGCGGACTGGAAACTCCTCCGTCGGACCATTCCCTGCCAGTCCAGTTGGAAACATATACTGTTTCCTACAGACCATTGGTTCTGTTCTAATAATTTGCAAGCCAAATTATTAGATGGCCAGGATTGTTGGTGTACCTCCAATTGAATGGCTTGGATCGCTGAAATACTAGGCACACTTGTAACAAAATACCTGGTACAATTACAAACATCATTCAAAGGCTGCCAAACGATCAGCCATAGCAGTGCCTGTGCACCGTTCATTTGCAGTAGTCAGCCAAGACCGATCGGTTCAACCATTAAAGTCGCAGTTTCTTCCAGTCCATGTGCACTCAAATACTCGATGTCTGGCTGGGTAGAGTCCTTACTTGATTTGATATTTTTAAATATTAATTTAAATTATTTAGGTCGGTGGAAAATTTATTGGTTTGGAGGATAAAATAAATGAGGCTAGTCGCTTGGTCCAGTCATGTCGAGTCGGAGTTTTTGAGCCAACTGATTCGCAGAAGTTTCAATCAAACACGTCCATTTCCAAAGAGGTACATATAAGTGGTAAAAATTCGAATGTTTCATCAGCAGATGGACCCACAGCCAAATGCCTCATCTTATCATTCTTATAGAAATGATGAAACCCAACTCACTTCGCACCGTGCCTTTCTTCAGCTACAGCAGATGGGGTTGGGGAGGCTTCCTCTATGATGTTTCAATCCCCATTGGAAACAAACATGTACTAGAATACATTTGCATTCTTACACAGAAAAACGCAAAAAAGTAAAAGAAAAGAAAAGAAAAAAAAAAAAAAAAAACGTTAAAAAAACCTGCCAATGCAAACCGACGTATGACCTGAAAAGATCTGTGACAATCCGACATACCATCCGAGGAGCTGTTCTTGCATAGCGCCAGCCCACCGAAAGAATCCCTTCTGGGAATCAAGCGAGCAATTTCTGAAGACCTTGTGGGAGGTCTTCAATTTAAGGAGGGAAGTGCAATTTCTTCTCTGATTTGGCATAGTATCAGAGGAAGTAGTCTGGTGCGGGTTTTTTGGAGGGAACCCCTCTAGATTCCTGCATCGGACACAAAAGTCTTTCAGTGACCGTTGAAGGAGGGTGTCTGTTGTGTACTAAGGGTTCCAATCCATGGCTCAGTGGTAGTCAGAGGCCGTTTCAACACTGAGGTCATGGGTCGAGTGCCCATGTGGGTGGTGTGTGTTAAAAAAAAAAAGAAAAAGAAAAAGAAAAAAGAAAGAAAAAACCAGAGAGAGAGAGAGAGTTTGCGGGTACAAACATGTGGGGCTGCTTCAAAGACGCGGAACTGCTTGTTCAGATTCTCGTCTAGCTCAAGAATCGCAGCCACATTACCACATCTGCAGGGAAAAAAAACATTGGGGAATGAGAAAATTGAACTGAGAAAGTGTACAAGAAGACCGACTGTATCTGATTCATCCAGCTCATGCCAAAATGGCACATGTGCAAGACGGTCTGTTCATTAGGTGGGCTCCACCATGGCACCATCTGTGTTGTGGTTTTCAAAAACCAGACTGGTTTGGTCATCTGCTGGCCACTGGTGCACACTGAATGTGGACTGTTGGCCAATTCTTCGAAGTGTGCATTCTTTCATACAACATGTGGCCAGCTTGCAGGCCAGCCTCGTTTTCTGGCGACAGCAGATGCATGGTGAGGCCCTCGTGATGAATGGCACGGATCTCACGCATGGCAGATGTAGAGAGAGTGACATTCCAAATTCCACTCTCAGTAGTAGACCTTTTTTTTTGGAACAGCGACAATATTATTTCTAAAAGGCCGAAGCAGCAAATTTACAGGCATAGAAAACAAAAAAGATTTATGACTCCCGCAAACAATCCGGAAACAGAATAATGATCTTTGATGCTAGCACCCACTCCATTACATGAGATTTAGCCCCTCGAAATCCCTCCAAAACCTGCCCCTTACAATTTCTAAAACATCGATCATCCCTCTCAAACCATAGAACCCAGATACCCACCAACAAACTTAATCGCCAACATTTTCTCCCAATTTTCCCTATACCCCCGCCATGCCACATCAAAAGGAAATTATCGATGGATCCCGGAGACATCCATGCAACTCCGAATAAGTTGAAAAAATCATCCCACAATTCTTTCGCAAACGAGCAGTGAATGAAGAGGTGAACTACTGTTTCCCCATTTTGAAGTCATAAAAGACATGTATTCAAAAGAATCAACTTCTGCAAAGATTATCTACTGTTAGCACCTTCCTCCTTCCCACTAGCCACATGAACACCGCTAACTTTGAAGGGGCACCATAACCCCAAACAAAAGCCGTCGGACAAACCCCATACTAGGAATATCCCAACTTGTGAACATACAGAAGGATTTCACTGAAAACTTGCTGAACTTTTATTTTAACCATTTTGTCGAATCAGATTCTGAGATTACTGGAGTCACCTATGTTACCGACTCTCTTCTCACACCCTAATAATATTTTATTAACCCTAATGAACATAAAGGAATGGTGTCTTGAGGGTGCACCGAAGCATTATAAATGCAACTTCACGTAATCTAAAATCCCAAAAACTCGGATGCTCCTATATACGCACGCACTCTGCTCTTTATAGGAAGGACGATGAGGACTGATCAAGATGCATCTAATATCCCTAGCATAGTTTTCTTTCTTTTTTCTTTTTCTTTTGAACAGTACCAATACTACCACTGGCATAGTTGTGTGTTCCCACTATCATCACCAAAATTCCAAACCAACAATTCAAAAGACATGAAAAGAAAGAAAGGAAAAGCTCAGGAAGCATGCCTGTAACAGTAATTTGGAGCTGACCAGACTGTTACAATCTGGTTGTTGAACATCCACTTATATCCCTCCATCACCAATTGATGTGCCCGGCAAATGTAATCAATGCTATTTGAGTGATTAAAAGAATTGACCACGTTCCCCCCAAACAGGAAGCCAGCCCCTCGAGGACTTAAACCCCAACCATCGACTATGTCCTCAGGATCTGACCATAGAAGGTCACACATGGCACCGTCATGAGGTACTTCTTGCTTCCGGTCGATGGTTCGAATCTGTTGAATGGGATTTTTGCTTCAAATATGTGATGATGAAAAGCTTAAAAGGAAAGATCCAATCGTAGATGGTATATCTTACCTGATCTAATGTAGTGATGGCAGGAGAGAGACCACCATGGACACTAAAAACTCGGTTTTCAATGAGTGCTGAAAGACTACAGGAAAATGGCCACAAGAAATGAGTAAGCAAACGTTATAGGACTTCGCACAATAAAAGAAGTTAATATGAATAATAAGGTTTGCAGAGCATTGCTAAGTGCATAAACGTATGCAATAAAGCTCTTGTACATGCCACACGTGCCAACATGCATGTATGTGCGAGGTCTAATCCATCCATCAGGTAGGTATGATATTCTAGATGTTTTCCCAAAATAGAACCTGGTCTAATCAGCATGTGGGCCACAATATCAGAAATAGGAGGATGGGTCAGAAAGCTTCAGCCATGTTTTTCGGAGCCGTGTGTGTATTTTGCAAACTGTGGCCCACCCTGACCAGTGGATCATCCTTATTCTTGGGCTAGGGCATCAATAAAGTGGTGTGCCGTTCTGATGGATGGATTGGATCTCAGACCTATCGTCCCATTATGGCAAATGTGTGATGTGTACATGAGCTTATTGCACATGTGGGCTTAGCAAAGCTTAGCTTTGCAAATTCTTCACACATTCAGATCAAAATGTGACACATGTATGAGATCCAAGTCGTTTCATCAGTAGGACAGGCTCCATTGGCTTTGCTCCCTGTCCAAAAATCTGACTAGTCCACTCATCAAATGGCCATTATGTGAAGAAAATATGGACAATCAAACATTTAGTTGGGTAATGGTCCACACTCAATGAACAAGTGCAGCCATCTGATGTGTGGACCAGCCAGATTATTAGGCAAGCAGCACATGAAAAAATGGTCAGAAAGCCGCCAGTTGCACGTCTAGAGTTCGCAAACCTCATGATTCATGAACGATTACTAACACAATGAAGTGAAAGCTAAACCTCAAGTAATCAAATATATCCGTGCAATATCTCCACACGTTTACAGAGCCGTATTTACGAAGGCACTCGTCATAGAATCCATATACCTGTTGAAAAGGAGAGTCAACGCCTTGAGTGGGTGATGAAATGTCAGAAAGAAATGCAAAGAGGCTTTTGAGATTTAGACCTGTGTAATCTGCCGACTCTCATGATTCCCACGTATGAGAGTTATCCGATCTGGATACCTCACCTGCAGTTCCACTATGCTTAGTCTGATAATCAGATCCACTAATGAAGAGCTAAAAGCATAAGAGATGCAGATGATAAGATAAATATCCAAATAAGTCCCAGAAATGAGCTTTGCTAAGCCCATATGCACCTCTAAATGTGGCCAAGTATACCAACCTAAAACCTAAGAGAGACATCTGGGCCTTGCATCAGGTGGGCCCGCCCACCATATAGAGAACCTCACTCTAAAACCACGCCTTTCCATTCATCAAATGGGCAACACATTGAATATGGACCATGCATCAAGTCATCTCTAAACTGTTCAGTGTTCTGCACATGCCTCACCCACTTGATGAGTTGATTGACCTAATTTTTGGGGCAGGTCATCAACATGGTCGGGCCCACCTGATGTCTCGGTTGGATGACTCGCAAACGTACCATGTTGGTATGTGTGGTTGTGTTGGGCTTAGCAAAACTCTATGTAAATGCTTGGGGATGTGTTCCCCTTCTATAACTTTATTTTTGTGTCCTTTCTTTTATAAAATCCTTTTGACTTGTTAAAATAGAAACAACTGAATGAAACGTGTCTACAAGATGCAGAATCAGTAGATCATCTATTTATGCACTGTCCCTTCGCAGGAGCTATAAGAGCCATATCCAAATATTTTCTTTTGTCCAAATATGAAGTCAATGCATTCATGAGCTATAAAAGCCATATCCAAAATCTTTCCACCCATAAGAAGACCCCTTGATTTTCGGCAATAACTTTAGATAACACACCCCAAAATCATACAGCGAGAGTTTTCACAAGAGTCTTGTACGGGCTCCCTATTAGGCTTTAGGGCGGAAGTCTTTCAACTGTTTTGCTCCTTCAAGCTTAGCTATGAAAGAAGTCCCAACCTCAACAAAAAGCCTACTACGCTCGGAGAATTCTACAATAAAGTCCATCACCTCATTTTATACCAAATGCTAGAAAATCTGAAAGAAGGCGATGGAGAAACCATCGGGACCTGGAGCTATCTTCACATAGCGAATCAATGGCAGCCTTCACCTCTTCAACTATAAACCGTGTCTTAAGGGAAGCAGCTTCTACCTCAGATATCCTTTGAAAAGATTTAAAAAAAAATTGAGACGGGGCATGTTCCAATGATCACTAGATAAAAGACCTTTATAAAAAGAAACTATGGCGTCACAAATCTTTCCATTATACGAAGTTCTCTCCCCATCAACAACCAAAGTGCTAATACGGTTACTCCCAGCTCGGGCACTAGCAATGCTATCAAAAAAGCAAGCATTTTTGTCTCCCTCTTGGAGCCACACCACTCTTGAGCATTGTCACCATTTGATTTCCACTTCCTTGGACCGATTAGCATATTTCACATGCAATGCAACCCTTTTCCCCCTATCCTTTGAAAGAACAACTGCCTCCTCAAGGAGGTCTAAATCGTGAATGTCTGAAGCCATTTCATTGAATTCAGCCTCATGGGCCCCGAGAACTTTCTTTTTCCATATCTTTAATTTTCTCTCAGCAACTTAAGTTTTCTACATATACGGAACCCTGCATATCCTTCAACAACTATAGAGTTCCACCAATCTGCTATCAGGTCCTTGAAGCCTTCAATTTCCACCTAGGCTAGCTCGAATCTGAAAGGTTTGGGGCCTCAATTATCCACAGTCACTTCCAAAACAATCAGATGAGGTTGGAGAAACTTAAACTTAAAAATTAATTATTGGAATTGAAGAAATGGTCGATTATCAGGAGCAAATGCCCCTTTTCTGTTTTCGTAGCAAGCTCTGTGAAAGATGTGGCTCAACTATTTGAAGAGTTTGGGAAGATGATGGAGACTACCATCCCCAGAAACTGAGAAACCATTTATAAGATGAGAAACTATTTTAAGTAGTGTTCCAAAAATCGGCAATATGATAATATCGCCGATATTATTGGTATCGTTGGTCAGCGATACTGAAATTGCTGTAAGTTTAAAAAAGTCCAAATATCATCAATATTTTCAACAATATTGGTGATATAATCAATACAACAATATTTTGATAAGAATCCCTTATAAAGGTTCCTTGGTATCGGCGATGCCATTAATAATATCCCTAATGCTAGCAATTATATCACTGATACTAAGAAAACATCCGTAAATAGGAGAAAATTGAAGGAAAATTGAAATTTTTTCCAAAAATCCAAATAATGTCCCCTTTTTCTTTTTGAATTTTTTCAGTCATGTTCCTTAGGTGGTTTTGATCACTCTTGGTTTCTATTGTATCAAAGTTTGGATTTGGGGAGAAATCTAGACTTGAAATCAAAACGGGCTAGAACTCAAAGGTTACCAAAAACCCATAGAAACTTCATTTTATTTTTTTTCAAATGTTAGCATGGATTGCAGTGGATATCCATGCATATGCATGATTCTCATGCATTAACATGGCTTTGTGGTGGAAAAGAAAAATAAAATAAAATTTACATTTAAGAGAAAAATGGGAGAAATCTTTTTTTTTTTTTTCATTTTTACATTGGAAAATGTGTTTTTCGCTGCTAATTAATGTGCAATTTTTTTATATTAATGAGCGTTGGCCAATCTATTAATTAGCTACGAAATTTATATATTTATTTTATACTGATTTTTTTCAATTGCACATGGTTAGGCCCCTGTAAAAAGAAACTTATCATGTAATTTTATTTATTTATTTATTTATTTTGCATTAGTTTGATTCCTACATGTATAAACATTAGTTTTTTAACATCTCATAAAGTTTCACTGAAAAATTCCACATTTTCCCCAACGTTTCCATAATGCTTCCCTCAAACAACAATAATTTTCCAAGTACTGGCAATACTGATACATGTTTTAGTATCTTTGATCATCGATACATGTAATGATACTGATATTCCGAACATTGATTTTAAGGACGTCAATCATCTCGTGAGATGAGAAGTAGAGATGAATTAACACAAGATATTATGTAAGATGATTCCTTATCCAAAGGTGTTGCCACATGACGTGATACCTGTTGTACATGTTTTGTTAAGACATGCAACGTGAAGGTATGCAGCTATGGGTCAAAGATGAATTTAACCACAGGATTGACAACTTGAAGGGAACTTGGTCACCGAGGATCAGGTGGTGGACGTAGTCGTGAACGTCATTGCAGAGCATAATCTATCAAGGGTTTCTTTAAGCAATACAGGGAATCTATCAGGGGGGACTTATTGGAAGTCCATGCGAGAGCTAGATTGAACAAGAGTATGGGAGCTTCCTTTATCTGCCTAATCCTCATAAAACTGGAGCAAAGCCCCCCCAATGATTTTAGGCCCATCAGCTTTTCGGGGAGAACTTACAAGATCATCGTGAAGGTTCTCGCCGACCAGCTGAAGGTTCTTTATGTCTAAGATTTTCTCTACATTTTGAGGAGACTTCATTTCCAATAAGCAGATCCTTGCCAGAATTATGATTGCTAACAAATGTATACATTCGACAAAGAGACACAAAAAGAAAGGCCTTCATTTCCAATAAGCATATCCTGAGAGAATTATGATTGCAAACGAATGTATACATTCGAGAAAGAGAGACAGAAAGAAAGGACTAGTTTGCAAAATTGAAGAGGGGTTTGTTGAACAATGGTGTAGCCAGATTAAGGAGTGCATAACCTCAACGTCCGTAAGGAGTGCATAACCTCAACGTCCGCTCCCTGTCCGGTTACTTTACCAGTTCTAGGGGCTTAAGATAGGGTGATCCTCTATCACCTTTCTTATTTTCAATAGTAATTGAGGGCCTAAGTAGCATGCTTTCCAAAGCTCAAAGATGGGACTCATCAAGGTTTTTCTGTCTCCCCTTCTCCATCTTGCATCTCCGGTTTGTAAATGATATGCTAGTGATGTGTCAAGCTAAAACTGAGCAGATGAAGAATTTGAAAGCTGATTCATAGGTGTTTTGAGGTTGTTTCTTGGCTCAAGGTGAACTTGTGAAAGAGCCCAATCACAGGTGCAGAAACCCCAATAATGTGGTCTAATATCTGTCATTTATCATGAGGTGTTAAAACGAGGTTTTCCCAACTCGTATTTGGGCCTTCCCCTCGATGGCTGAGTGGTGGCTCAATCAACTTGGACTCTGATCCTGGAGAAATTGGAGAAGAGACTGGCAATTTGTAGGTGTTTTGAGGTTGTTTCTTGGCTCAAGGTGAACTTGTGAAAGAGCCCAATCACAGGAACAGAAACCCCAATAATGTGGTCTAATATCTGTCGTTTATCATGAGGTGTTAAAACGAGGTTTTCCCAACTCGTATTCGGGCCTTCCCCTCGATGGCTGAGTGGTGGCTCAATCAACTTGGACTCCGATCCTGGAAAAATTGGAGAAGAGACTGGCAACATGGAAAAAGGGGCTCTCTCGTTTGGAGGAAAAATCACACTCATTAAAGTAGCCCTCCAAACCTTGCAGTCTTCCTTTCGTTGTTCAAAATCCTAATTGTGGTTGTAGATTTGAGAAGACCCAGCTATAATTGCACGAAGTGTGAAATGAAGCGACCACAAATTTGAGTGCAAGAGAAAGGAAGAGTCTCTTGCAAAATGTAAACGAGTATAAATAGGTGAGAAGCGGGAGTGAGAGAGTGAGTCTAAATTGGGAGGTTGGTGAGGCCTAAGCTTCTTCCATTGACGTTTGTGGCTATTCTTCTCCCTCAAGTTTGTGGAGATCTTTAACAAGGTAAGAGTTGTTTTAATTTAGCTTTCCTTATCTCCTTATGATACAAATCAGGGTCTTTCTTTTGCTTTTCTTTTTTCTTTTTCCTAACTTTGTTGAACCACATGGAGGTAGGAAACTTGTTTCATGCCTCACAGGCAATGGATAAGAGTCCCCTTTACAAAGATTAGCCTTATAGCCTCCTTCCTTTGTAAGGCAACCAAAAATACAGTTGGCTACTCTCAGGACATGATGGGGCATGTTTGGATTGGGCGTAAACTAGGGAAATGCAAGGGAAAGTAAAATTGTGACATAAGCATATGGTAAACTAACGTTAGCACCAGTGTTCAAAGTATAGGTATCATTACAAGTTTCATTGGTCAGGGATACGGAAACAATATCGATATTGCAAATAATATGACCGATAACTAGAAATGCTAGAAAACATTTGAGAAACATGGAGAAAACGATGGAATTTTTCAGTGAAACTTCAAGACATGCTAAAATACACATTTGCATATTTAAGAATAAAAATTTGCAAAAAGAGTACATACATAATAAGTTTTCATTTAATGGGGGCCTAAAAGCATGTGTCGTCATAAGAAATCAATCTATCCATCCAACCTTCCATCCACAGATCCATCAACATTTTAGAATATGGACAGCACACGATATTTCGCCGAGAAATCATTGATAACCAGAAAAGAAATGAAAGATTCTGATATGGATATCGTCCAAATTGCGATAACAATAATATCGTGATATTATTGTCGACAAATTGAACACAGCATACAACCATGCGCCCATTAAAAAAAAATTTGAAATGGAAAATTTTTTAAACAAAATTTTGGCAATAATCATTACATTGATAACATTACTGAAATATCGCCAATAAACTGGCGATACGAGCAACACCTAGAATTTACTTTTCGAATATATTGGCAATACATTAGTGATATCAATACATTAGCAATACAAGCTACACTTCCAAATTGCATAGTCAAAAATATTAATGATAAATTAGGGATATCGATATATTGGCGATACATCGCTGATACTGGGAATTTTTTATATTGCTAGTGTTATCGGTATCGCCACCTATGTTATAGTTATTGTTGAGCTAGAACTATGGATAATATTAGAGGAATTTCAAACAATGGTCAACACTAGGGGGAAGGAAGCCCTTGGCATTGTTTTTAATTTTCTTTTTTCTGAAGGATGACAAGAAATTTTATTATGCTACGCAAAAGGATGACAAAGTGTCATCCCAAAAACAAACATGAAACACCCGACAAAACCCTAACACCATTCCCTTACCCCAACCTAAAATACATTTGCCCATTCAAATATCCAGCATTTAACATAAGAAAGAAAGCTCAAGGGTGGCTCGCTTTGTCGCAGAAGGTCCGCTTATTTTGCTCACCTAACACCCCCCACAAGACTGCCACCATAGTCATCTGCCAACCTCCACAATTATTTTATTTCCCTTTCCATCCCCATGTTAGACTTTCCATAAGCTCTCCCACAGATTGCAACATTGACCATGAGACCTCAAAAGGAGAGAAAGATCTTTCCGCATATATCATATGCAAAGAAGCGATGAATGAACAAGTGGTCAACTATTTCTGCCTCCCTCGAGCACATTATGCAACCATTTGTGATGCACGCGCCTCTCTTCCTAAGGGTGTCAATAGTAAGGATCTTCATTTGCACTTGTTTATTTTGCCAAAAAAAAAGTCATGGATAATGCTTTTCCTTTGCATTTTCCAGTGTTTGGATGGAATCCTACAACAGGAAATCTCTTATCCCTCCAATTTTGTCTTTTAAAATGTTATATCAAAGTGGAACCTCTTTTGCCACCATTTGACTTTTGGAAAAAAAGAAAGGTTTTACTCTGTTGTTGAGGTGGGAGAGGCAACGGCAAACAGTTTGCAATGGCATACTCCACTTCCAAGCAAGTGTAAACATCTAATCAATGTAAATGAATGCTTCCCTTAATTTACTCTCAATCCTAACACACCCTGAGGTAAACTAGGGGAATGCAAGAGGAAGTAAAAAATGTGACATAAGCGGGAGGTAAATTAACATCAACGCTAGAGGAAGCAAATCCTTTGAACCTATTTGTTTTGCTAAAGAAAATTCCTGAAAAATGTTTTTCCTTTGCATTTGCAACTGTTTGGATTGCAATCCCACAAAAGTAAAGCTTTTTCCCTCCAAAATTGCCATTTAAAATGTCACATTAGAGGCAAACTCTTTTCGCACCCAAAAAAAAAAAAGAAAAGAAGAAGAAGAAGAAGAAGGGGAGAGAGAGAGAGAGAGAGAGAGAGAGAGAGAGAGAGAGAGATCCTCTACTTCCCAAACTAGTGCAATTATCTTGTCGACACAAACTAGTTGCTTTCCCTAGTTTGCATTCTATCCACCCACTCATTCTCCCAAAATTGAGTTCTTTCACCATTTCCTACTTTAAACTTGATCCCACTCTTAAAGAGATGCTCGACCCACTTGTTCAAGTCACCAAAACTCATAATAAATAAAAGACTCATTTCCTCCACAAAGCAAACCAAAATCACCACTTGGCTAAGAGAACTAATTCTTTTCCTCTAGTCGGCCGATTCCAATACCTCCTTCCATTGGCTTTTGCACCTTGTTCCAATCCAAAGGTGATGTGTGGGGCTGCAACTAGGGTTCAGATTGACTGGCCCAACCCAAGTTCGGGTAGGGCTGTCAGGGCCCTCGGTTGAGTTCAGGTTGAAAAATGCCAACCCAATTTGAGTTTTGGTAGGGTTTGGATTGAGCAAATTCGTGTCGGGTTAGGTCTGGTTGGGAATAGTCACATGTATTTGGGTTAGGTGGTTGAGTACAAATGACTCTGGGTTGGGTTTGGTTGGGCCCCTCGTGTTGGAATTTGGGTCAGTAGGGTTGCTGGTTGGGCTCAGGTTGACCCTCAACCCAATCCAACCCACTAAATTGCAGCCCTAGTGACCTCCTTTCCACAATAAATCCACTATATTTTTCACAACCTATTCATCACCTTGGTCGAATTTTAAAATATTGGAGAGAGTGCGGTGATAGATACGAAAGGGTTGATTTGATGAGAGCAATTTGGCCTCCAAAACATATAGATCTGTCTTCTTTCAAGATGCTCGTTTTTTTCGCAAATCTCTCAACTATTGGTTCCCAGGTCGCATATGCCCTCAAGATTAGACAGGAGGATACTTCATTGGCAGAGATACTGCTCTATAGCCTAGTGAAATGGCTAGTTCCTCCAACAATGATTGGCCTATTTGTATCATGCCAATATCTTTCTTTTTATTAGTAACAACAAAGAATTTATTAACAGAGAATTTACATGTCCAGGAAATGACCATATATATAATGAAGAGGGCTGGAAACCCCTTTAGCTAGAGAATCTACCATTGAATTAGACTCACCAAAGGTGTGAGAAAACACAAACTCGAGACCCCTAAGCAACTATCTAATCCCCTCTACCCATTTAGTTGTTGTAAGGACCTGTTTCGATTGAGGGAAAACAAAGGAAAGCAAACAATTTTCCTTTGACATGACATACTGATATTTCCTTTATTAGAGAAACATAAAAAGAGAAGGAAATTGAGTTCATTTCCTCAGTAAGGGAGTCAAACATTTTGTTCAAAAAGTTGATGGGTGGACAAAGATGGTTCCCTCTAATGTGACGTTTTAAATGGCAAAATTGGAGGGAAAATCTTTCCAGAGAGAGAGAGAGAGAGAGAGAGAGAGAGGGAAAATAGGTTTTCCCTTGAAATTGTAACTTGGACGCCAGAAAATGGAAACGGAAAGCACTTTGCTTCACAGTTTCTCGGGCAAAACAAACATAATGCGGGGGCATTTTCACACCGGGCTCGAGTGGGGTAGCCTGTGAGATGCAGGGGCACACTCGAGGTGGGCGGCTTGTGTGAGGCAGGTGGCTCGTGAGATGCGGGCCCCACCCGTGTGACTCTAGTGGCTCGTGTGAGGCGGTACACGTGATTTGGGGCCCACAAAGGGGGTTCAACCGAGGGCCTAACCCATGAGATGTGGGGCCTGGGTAATGAGATAAAAGGATTAATTCGTCATACTCTAACAGTTCGAGCTTTTAGAGCAAGTGGTTAATTGTCCTACATCAAATTGGTATCAGAGCGGGAGTTCTCGTGTGCTAAACCCTCAAATGAACCGACTATAAAATGTAGCTAAGCCATGAAAGCTTCTCACTTCATGTATGTTCTGCGGTTCAGGCTATCCCATAGACCCTAATTTTGTTCCAAACAATTGGCCAATTTCTGAATTTTCTTCCCAACCTACACCACTTATGCCTATTATACCTAAGATAAGAGAAGAAATTGAAGGAATTGTGAATGAGCAAATTGTTTCCACTCGAGACGGTGGCTTTCAAAGGTACTTAGTGAAGTGGAAGAATAGACCATCATCCGACTGTACATGGCTGACGGAAGCGGAGTTGCAGCAACTAGATCTAAATTTGTTAGAAAAGCACAAAAGTTTTATCTCACTGGAGTCGAGATCTTCTCAACCGAGGGGAGTTGATGCGGACATCAGGCCATTCAAAGTATATCAACGTAGGAGTCGTGCGTTATCCGTGTCAATGTGGTTAGATGCCGGATACGAGTCGGGTCTCCAAAAGTCGAAGACCTTACACATGTGTTCGTGACATGTGTAAGTTGTTTAGAGGAGACATTTGAACCATGGGATTGCGAGGAGGGTGTGATCGGACCATTGGATCGTTACGGCCCACCTTCATTATACCACCTTCAAGGCACTATCATCGGGGCCCATTGGGCATCCTAAATTTACATTTAGTTTATAAACATTTGAATTAATTAAGTTTTGAGATAGTTTGTGCACAATTTTGTATGAATTTTATTTTTTTTTTTTTTTTGTGCAAATCTGAAAATTTCAAATCTAGACCCTATATGCGATGCATGAAACCCTAGAAAAAATAAAATAAAATCTAGACTCTTGATAACTCGATCTAAGACGACCCAATGCAAGGACCTAAGCTTTGATACCAAAATTGATGTAGGACGGCCTAATCCAACCTTAAATGAGCATGGTATTTGAAAGGGGCAGATTCATGCAATCTTAAAAACCAAATAAATATCAACCTGATTTATACATCATAAACATAAGAAAGAAATAAGGTCAATATAGCATTGATTAGGGTCATTCATCACAAACACGAAGTATTGAATCTTAAAATCTGAATTTAATTGGATCCGGCGAAAGAACTTTCGTCTTGCAATAGGTCCGTCTAACGATCCAAGTGGATTTTCTAATCTAGAAAAATAGGAATTTCCTGGATTGAAAATCTGAAAAATTCAGAAAAAAAAATTAAAAAAATGGTGGTTCTTCAAGTTTAGATTTGGGTAATGGGTTTTATATGGAGATGAAAAGGGAATGAAAATCTTTTGAGATTAGGAGAAAAAGAAGAGAATAAGGTTAAAGAAAAGAATACCTTGAGAAAAGAGAGAAGGATAAAGAAGAAGGGAATGAGAAATCGTTTACCTGGGCCTCACGCCCTCTTCCAATCACTAGAAGTCGAAGACGAGATCGTTAGAAGCAAAAAGCTCTCCTTTTTTCTTTCATAAGCATAACATAACATGCTATGGGTTTAGGGCAACCCTTATAAATTCGTAATTACATGAAATTAACAAAATATCCCTACTAAAATAAAGTTTCAAAATAAAGAAACTCGCACAAAATTGTGCACAAAATATCTCAAAACTTAATTAATTCAAATGTTCATAAACTAAATGTAAATTTAAAATGCCCAATAGGCCCCGATGATAGTGCCATGAAGGTGGTGTAATAAAGGTGGGCCGTGACGATCCAACGGTCCGATCACACCCTCATCGTGATCCCATAATTCAAATGTCTCCTCTAAGCAACTTACACATGTTACAAACATGTGTAAGGTCTTCGACCTTTAGAGACTGCACCACTAGCTGTAGTTAGATGTGCTTTAACGCAGGCTGCAGCTAAGGCATTCAAAGATATTAAGGGCAAGATAATAGAGGCTCCTGTCATGCGTCTTTCAGATTTTTCTAAAGTCTTTGAAGTAGCGTGTGATGCTTCAGGCGTAGGTATATGAGTACTAAGCCAAGAGGGTCATCCAGTTGCCTATTTCAGTGAAAAACTGAATGAGGCAAAACAAAAGTATTCCACCTATGACAAAGAATTTTATGCGGTTGTGTAGTCGCTACGTCATTGGCGTCATTATCTTCTACCGTAAGAATGTCTTATTTTCTGATCACGAGGCTTTGAAGTATTTGAATTCCCAAAAGAAGCTTAACCTAAGGCATGCCAAGTGGGCAGCGTTTCTTCAAGAATATTCATTTGTCTTGAAACATAAAGCCTGGATTGAGAACAAACCAACTGATGCCCTTAGTAGGAGAGTGACATTGCTTAACTCCTTGAGTGTAGAAGTAGTTGGGTTTGAGCAATTGAAAGACGAGTATCCCATGTGTCCGGATTTTGGGGGAACATACGTGTCACTCTTAGGTGCCCAGCATAGTTCGGATGAGTTTGTGCTGAAAAATGGTTTCATTTTCAAAGGAGATCGACTTTGTATTCCCCACACTTCCCTCCGGGATCTTGTTTAAGAGCTTCATGCTGGAGGTATTGCTAGCCATTTTGGTTGAGATAAGACCATCGCCCTAGTGGAGGATCGATTTTATTGGCTAAGTCTCGAGCGAGATGTAGCCAAAATTTTAGGGCAATGTCAAACATGTTAACTGGCAAAACAGAAGAAGCAGAATACTGGATTGTATACGCCATTGCCAGTGCCACACGCACCGTGGCAAGACATCAATATGGATTTCGTACTTGGACTTCCCAAGACAATTAAAAAGCATGATTTCATTTTTGTGGTCGTGGACCGTTTCTAATGGCTCACTTTCTCCCTTGTTCTAAAACCTCAGATGCATCCAACATAGCTAAGATTTTCTTTGAGGGGGTGGTTCGATTACATGGTTTGCCTAAGACCATAGTGTCTAACAGGGATGTCCGGTTTACTAGTTATTTTTGGAAGACATTATGGCATATGATGGGTACGAGACTCCAATTCTCGTCTGCCTACCATCCTCAAACTGATGGCCAAACTGAGGTTGTGAATCGAAGTCTTGAAAATTTACTACGATGTTTGGTGGGTGAGCACATTAAAACTTGGGATTTAGTCATGTCAGTCGCTGAGTTTGCATATAACAGTTCAGTTAATAGGTCTACGGGTATGAGTCCATTCGAGATTGTTACTCGAGATTGTTAGTGGTTACAAACCTAGACTAGCCATATATTTGTTACCTATGTCAGTCACCCAGAGGACCTCATTGTCAGCCGATGCATTTTCTCATCACATTCATGAGTTGCATGCAGAGATTAGGAGGCGGATAAATGCTAGTAATGAACAATACAAAATTTCAGCTGACTTACATCGTAGAATTCAAGAATTTAATGAGGGTGATTATGGAATGGTTAGGATGAGGCCAGAACAGTTCCCACAGGGTACCGTTAAGAAGTTACAAGCACGCAGTGCTGAACCATTTAAGATTCTGAAAAAAATTGAGTCCGATGTGTATGTGATAGATCTTCCACCTCGCATGGGGATTAATTCAACATTCAATGTGGAGGATCTAATGCCTTGTTCAAGCCATCTCATAGACTCTAATTTTGTTCCAAACCATTGGCCAATTTCTGAATTTCTTCCCAACCTACACCACCTATGCCTACTATACCTGAGAAAGAGAAGAAATTGAAGGAATTGTGAATGAGCAAATTGTTTCCACTCGAGACGGAGGCTTTCGGAGGTACTTAGTGAAGTGGAAGAACAAACCATCATCCGACTGTACATGGCTGATGGAAGCGGAGTTGCAGTGACTAGATTTAGATTTGTTAGAAAAGCACAAGAGTTTTATCTCGCCGGAGTCGAGATCTTTTCAGTCGAGGGGAGTTGATGTGGACACCAAGCCATTCAAAGTATATCAACGCAGGAAGCGTGCATTACCCATGTCAATGTGGTCAGATGACAGATACAGGTCGAGTCTCTATAGGTCGAAGACCTTACACGTGTTCATGACATGTGTAAGTTGCTTAGAGGAGACATTTGAACTATGGGATGGCGAGGAGGGTGTGATTGAACCGTTGGATCGTCACGACCTACCTTCATTACACTACCTTCATGGCACTATCATTGGGGCCCATTGGGCATCTTAAATTTACATTTAGTTTATGAACATTTGAATTAATTAAGTTTTAAGATAGTTTGTGCATAATTTTGTGCAAGTTTTTTTAAAAAAAACTTTTTTAGTAGGGGTATTTTGGTAATTTCATATAATTAGAATTTATACGGGTTGCCCTAAACCTATAGCATGTTATGTTATGTTTATGAAAGAAAAAATAAGAGTTTTTTGCTTCTGACGATCTCGTCTTCGACTTTCAGTGATTGGAAGAGGGCGTGAGGCCCAGGTAAACGATTTCTCATCCCCTACTTCTTTCTCCTTCTCTCTTTTCTCAAGGTATTCTTTTCTTTAACCTCATTCTCTTCTTTTTCTCATAATCTCAAAAGATTTTCATTCCCTTTTCATCCCCACATAAAACCCATCACCCAAATCTAAATTTAAAGAACCACTATTTTTTTTTTCTGAATTTTTCAGATTTCCAATCTAGGAAATTTTCACTTTTCTAGATTAGAAAATCCACTTGGATCGTTAGACGAACCTATTGCAAGACGAAAGTTCTATCTTTCTTCGGATCCAATTAAATTCAGATTTTAAGATTCAACACTTCGTGTTTGTGATGGATGGTCCTAATTAATGTTATATTGACCTTATTTGTTTCTTGTGTTTATGATGTATAAATCAGGCTGATATTTATTTGTTTTTTAAGATTGCATGAATCTGCCCCTTTTCAAATAACATGTTCATTTAAGGTCAGATTAGGCCGTCCTACATCAAAACACGTGCAAGGTATTTCCTTTCCTCCATGCTTATGTCAACTTTACACTCGCTTATGTCATCAACTATGTTTTTACTTTCCCTTGTTTTGTTTTCACTTAATCCAAGCACACCCTAATGGGAATCTATAGTGCATTAGAAGAATACCTCCACTGCAAACGTATCTAGTAGAAGATCTTCCACTCCAAGCAATATACCATGGAATTCCACTTTACTGAAATACAAATCTGAGCTAGATTCAAGAAAGCCCTTCTTACCCTCAACTTATAATCCCAAATAATGTTGCCAACCTGGTTGGGACCAGATTCCCGAAGGAGTTCCATTGAAATTAAGCTTGTGGATGCATGTTGGCGAAGGTTCCTAACCATCCAGCCTCATCGCTTCCATCCTTCCTAGTTCTTCCCGTAGGTTTAATCCACCCACTTTTAAGATCATCTCTATCAATCTTAGTTCTCCCCAACATCTGCCTGATGTGCATGGAGGACGCGGAGTCAATTGATCGTCTTTTCTGCATTTCCCTTTTGCATATAAAGTCTGGGTCCATTTCTTGAGATTGCTGCGCACAGATTGGGTGATGCCAAAATCTGTGGAAGACCCTTTATGGGCTTGGCATAGGGGAGGAGTTGGGAAGGCCAGAAAAGCTAAATGGAGGTTGATCCTTGTGATCTTCTTTTGGGTTACTTGGGGAGTTAGGAATAGCTGGTGCTTTCGGAACAAAAGAATGGAGGTGGATGAGATTATTAGAAAGATAGATCCTCTTGTGTTGAGTTGGCTGTTTATGTAAAGGCTGGTTTGGCTACAAATCTTTTTGCTTCTTCTTAGAGTTGCATGGGAGTTGTATTCTTTTCATGTTTTTGCAGGTTTCTTAATAAAATTGCCGTTCTTTCTCCAAAAAAAAAAAGAAAAAGATATTTGTTGACCCTAGGCAACTTGTTAGCAGCGACCAGGAGATAAACCTCGTTCTTATTACATCTACTGCCCAAAATCAGAAACATGCAACCATAGATATGAGAAGTTGGTCTCATGCAATGCAGGTGCATCATATTCAAACCTCAATAAATAGCAGAGGAAAGAAAGAGGCAGGTATGTCAGGGAGAGTATGATTTCCATCTCCCTTGGTTTGGTCTAATAACCTTCCCAGGTTTCGCATGTTTATGTGTGTGAGGATACTCTAAACTCTTCTCCCCCCCAATAGGGCAATATAATATTTTGGTTTGCATTTATAAATTTTATTTTATTTTTTTTTAAAAAAAAAAAACTCAATAAATATGAAGTGTACTGAGGTTTATCATTCGAAACTTTGCTAACAATAATTCAGAAGCAACCAAACAACAAACTCTAGAACCCACTTGCCGTTTCAAGAAAAATACTTTTTTTTGGGAGTAGAAAGAGGAATATTACCTTAAGAGCTAGTAGAAGTAGAAATGTTTCGACAGAATAGAAGCCCCTGTCAACAAAATCTCCTAGAAACAAATAATTCGTCTTTGGGCAATCACCTCCCACTTTGAATAGCTCTTTCATGTCATAAAACTGTCCATGGATGTCGCCACATATCTAAAAAGCACCATTGCCAAGTATAGTTAAAGTAGATTCCACGTTTTCAAAGTTTAGTAGCCTCAATAATGAAACAATAAAATAACAATATTATTTATCTTTTTTGGATGGTAAAGCAACGTCACTAATAGCTGAATATCATCAATATATAATTATGTGTGTGAGAGAGAGAAATGATCCAGTGCTCTCAGAGCACTAGCACTAACAGTTATAGTGCTCCTAGTTGCACCATTTCACTTGGACAGCCTAACTGATTGATCTTAACAGTCCATTAAGTCCATAATACATTTCATACACCATCACGCAAAAATTGCACTGATCAGATGATTCGATCCATCCTTGATGGGCCTGCCTATTTTCTGTAGCCATCCATTTTCCAAGCCATGTATGGGATGGTTATAAGGGGGTGTTTGGAGCATGGAATTAGATGGGTTTAAGTGGGATGGAATTACCAAAATGTAATGATTACACTGTGTCAAGGATTGTCGTCTAATCCCATGGCTTGGAGGCCATCCCACTTCATGTTTGGGAAACGGATTGGCTACTCATCTTGCCACTACCGGTCGGTGCACTGTGGGCCCCACCATGATGTATGTGTTTCATCCATGCCGTCCACCCATTCTCTCATGTCATTTTATGGTATGAGCCCAAAAATGAGTTTGATCCAAATCTCAAGTGGACCGCACAGTTGGCCCTAGGAGGTTTTTAATGGTGTAATTCACTCACTACTATTTTCCCATGGTGTGGTCCACCTGAGATTTATATCTATCTCATTTTTGGGATCAAGCCCTCAAATTATATTTCAAAATGGATGGACAACATGGATTAAACACATACATCATGGTGGGGTCCACATGGCACCGACCACTAGCCACACAAAACCCAAAGTAGGATTGCAGAAACCCATGCCCCAGCGTTGATTCCAAGAAGGGGCTTCACAACCCATACCTTATGTGAGTCCCAAACAGGACATTGCAACCGTCCATGGGATCTTAAAACCCACTCCCACCTAATTCCATTTAAACACATGCGCCAAACACCCCCTAACAGTCTAGATCAATGGATTATTGGATTGTCCTATATGAGTATCCAGATTCTCCCCCCATCCCTCCCTCGCAATTATATGGGCTGTTTGTTTACCACTTAATATGTCACCGAAATCTTCAAAACAGATTTCAGCCACTTAATATGTTATTTTGGTGTTTATTTAACACACTTAAAAATAGTCCTCAATTAAAATTAATCACGCAATTAATTTAGGGGTGGTGTATGCATTGAAAGCGGTAAGTGATGCAGCTGGAATGCGGTAAGTGGAGTTGGGTTAAATTTTTTCTCTAAAAATGACAACTTTGACCCTTTCATGCATTATCCGATTCTGGAACCCACTCCATTTGGACGTGCCACAGTCCTGTGGGCCCCACTATGATGTATTTGTTAGATCCACACCGTCCATCCAATTTTCCAAATCATCGTAGGGAATGATTCGAAAAATGAGGCAAATCCAAAACTCGACCACACCACGGAAAGCAGTGGAGACAATGACATCCACCATTGAAACCTTCCTAGGGTCCACCATGATGTTTATTTTCCATCCAACCTATTCATACGATCACACAACCCTGGATGAAGGGAAAACACAAATATTAGCTTGATCCAAAACTTTTTTGGCCACAAGAAGTTTCAATGGTGGTATTCACTCCCCACTGTTTTCTATGGTGTGGTCCACTTGAGCTTTGGATCTGTCTCCTTTTCGAGTTCATGTCCGAAAATGATCTGACAAAATATATGGACGGTGTGGATTTACGCACATATCATGGTAGCAAGGTATTCCGTATTAGTAACGGTGGCCATAACACTCACCACCATTACTGATACGGGTATCAACCATAACGGCCGATACGGGGGCATAACAACCGTTACAACCTTCATGATGGTTGAAAATTTTCCTTTGCTTGAAAAATTCTAGAAAAATATTTAGAAAATCTAGAGTAACGTAAATATTCCAAATATACATTCGTTTTTTTTGTTTTGAACATGTTTATGGTAGCATAACGGTCCACTCTTGGTGAGAGTGTTATATCTAGTTGTCTAGTGACTTTATGAAAATGGTTATGTGTCTCTGATATATATACATCACAATCAACCATTAAAACTAGAAATAAGGGGGAAAAAGGCATAACACTTTTTTTATTTTATGAAAAAATAACCCTTTGGAGCTTCAATTCACCAAAACCGCTTCAATATATGGTTTTAACCCTAAAAACTATAGCAAGAGTGGTCGAAATCTACTATAGAATAATCTTTTAAAGTTTTTGGAATGAGGAGTAGGAAAATGAGGAGAATGGATTTAAATAGAGAAAAAAAAAGTAGTTGTTTTCCAATTGTTATGGGGGTACTCATAACAGCCATTACGGCCCCCATAACGACCGATACAGTCTTAAAAAACCAACCGCCCCATTTCACACCTGTATCGCGTAACGTTCACAACCATTACCTATACGTATCAGCTTACGGACATATCATAATGGATATGGAACACCTTGCAATGTAGGACCCACTTAACTTTGCCAAGTCAAACACGGTAGCATGGTGGCTACTGACGCAGATTGCATATTGCAAACGAGGATTGCCTACGGATGCTACCATAGCTAGGTGGTTGTTGGATGGCGTTATGCAGGCTCCACGATGATATATGTGTTTTATCAATGCCATCTACATGTGTTTTATCCATGTCATCCATCCATTTACAAAATTATTTTTGGGCATGAGCCCAAAAATGAGGCAGATTCAATTCTCGCATGGACCATGCCACAGCAAAACAATAGCAATTGAGCGCCTACCATTAAAAACTTCTCAAGGCCCACTGTAATGTTTATTTGCCATCCAACTTGTTGATTAGATCACACAATCTTGGATGAAGGGAAAACACAAATATCAGCTTCATCCACAACTTTTGTGGCCCCCAAGAAGTTTTTAATGGCGGGCATTTGTTTACCACAGTTTCTTGTGGTGTGGTCCACATGAAATTTGGATCTACCTAATTTTTGGGCTCATGCCCTAAAATAAGCCAAAAAATTGGTGGGATAGAGTGGATAAAACAAATACATCATGGTGGAGCCCGTAGAAAACCGACTGGTAGCCTCGTCTCTATGCAATCCGCATGGGAGAAATCTCTTGGATTCTTTTTCTTTTTTTAGGATTTTTTTTTTTTTTTTTAAAATAATAACACCTCATTACTGATATTTATATCAAGGTATCTTTTCAATGGAAGCTGACGCTGCTGGTAGTGGCTATTGGTTGGTGTTATGTAGGGCCTGCCATAATTTATTCATTTTATCCACACCGTCCATCCATTTGTTCAGATCATTTTATGGTATGAGCCCAAAAATAAGTCAGATACAAATCTCAGGCAGACCACACCACAGGAAAACAATGGTGACTGAACGCTCACCATTAAAAATTTCCTCAGGCCACTATAATGTTTATTTTCCATCCAACCTATTGATAAGGTCAGAGACCAAGATGAGGGTAAAAAAACGAATATCAGCTTGATTCAAAACTTTTGTGGCCCAAAAAAAGTTTTTCATGGTGGGCATTCAATCCTTGCTGTTTGGTCCACTCGAGATTTGGATCTGCTTCATTTTCAGGACCATGGCATAAAATGAGCTGTAAAAACTGATGGATGGCATGGATGTACATCAAGGTGGGCCCACAATGAGGAGGGTTGATGTAAGAGAAGAATAAAAGCACAAAGTAATCTAATACATTTTAAGAGCATGTCTCAGGCTGTGGTGCTTATATCGCTGCTGATGCACACAAGGGCGTTGATGTTCTATGTTCTATTTACCAATATCTGCATTCAATTGGTCAGCATATATGCTTTTGAGAAGCTAAAACTGGAAATTCTCAACTTAGCATGGTTTAAGATATCTGTTCTGATACAGCCATATTGTATTAGTATCAACCACCCCAAGACATGATACGCAGGTGAACCAGTCCATTTCAGAAAAAGAAGAAAAAAAAAAAAGAGGCTGCATCAGCCTGTATTGATCGATACATGCCATATCAGTGCTGATACACCCTATAAAAGCCGATTGACCATGGTATTAAAAAATGGTTATGGTATGGGCATAATGGCTGTTATGCAATATGAGGTACCCGTTACGCGATACGGGTCTGTAACGCCCAATTTGAAGAGAGAGAAAAAAAATGCTGATAAGCAAAAAAGAAAAGAAAATAAAAACCTTTAACAGGAGTTAAGAGGCTGGTACAGAGCTGTAATGGACCAATATGGACCTGTAATGGGCCAATACAGGATTGTAGAGGGCGGGCTAATACATTTTTTTCCTTTAAAAAGAGTTTTGATCATGGCAGCGCCATAACGTTTGTTGCGGCCCGTATCATAACGGCCATAAGGCTGGCCATTACAACCACTGTTACATTCTTGAATACCTTGGCTTGGATACAACATTTCAGTGCTGATACACCCTATAAAGGCTGATATGGCCATAATAGCCCCATTTCCACCCAAAAAAAGAAAAAAAAAACACACACACTTCTCTATAGTTTTTATCTTTTTCAGCTTTCTTCATTTTTATTTTTTTAAAAGGGAGCTGAAGCAACCCAAAAGAAAACAAAAAACAGAAACAAAACAAAACAGAAGACAACTATACAACTCACGCCAAAGCCAGCACAGCAAAAACAGGTAAACTATACAACTCAAACAAGAAGAACCCATGCCCAAACAAGCCAGGCAAACCCAGAACTGGAAGGGGATTATCCCAGGAGAGAGGAGAAGATTGAGAGAATCACTAAGATGACTACTTCCTGACCAGTCCTTAAGATCCCAAACCAGAAGACTTGACAACCGGACTTCAAATATAGAATAAGTTTAAAAAATCATTTTATACCAAATATAGGCATATGTTGGGGATCAAACCACAATATTTGAGTGATATTCGACAATTTGAAGTGTGGAAAAATTAGAAGAAAGAAAACTATTACTTTCATTTTATTTTTTATCTTATTTTTGTTGTATTTCAATATAACAGGCCGTAATCTATCAAATCATGCTTGATTTATGTATTATTAGGGCCAACTTGGTTGGCTTTTAACAGGTCAAGCCAACAAAGAACATTATTATCAAAGAATGGTCTGATATACCATTTAATACGTGTTAATTTTTTTTAAATGATGCATCCCTGTTTTTACATCTTTTTCCCTGTTTTCCTTATAGTTTGTCAAAAAAAAAAACGGGCAAAAAATTAAATGGCCGGTATGGGTCTGGCATGGTCCAATATGCCCCATATTGTATTGTTTTTGGGCCTGGCCAATACATTGCCTGACACCAACATTCAAAACCTTGCATTAAACAAATCTCTTGCACAAGTGCTTATTATTATTATCATTATTTTTTCATAGGTAAGCTAGGCTTGAACCTGAAACCTCAATGTTAAAACATGCCCTATCTACCATGGAGCAATGGGCTCAAACCCAGGAAGTGAATGATTATTGTTGATGAAAAATTTGAAGGATATGTTAACTTGGAGCCTGAGTTTCTCATTTCCTGATTGTCCACTAGGAGTTTCTACCTCTTTTGACATTATTACAATGTTCTTCCATCATTTTCTTCTCATTTCTATTTTTTGTAATCATTAAAATCAACCATCAATGATAACTACAAGTTACTAAGCTGAGATAAGAAAACTGCCTGAAAAATGAGAGCCCAAAAACTCAGCTGATTGAAGTAGTTCTTTGTGTTCTAAATATAGATTAACTTGGATATGTCAACTTGGAGCCTGAGTTTCTCATTTCCTGATTGTCCACTAGGAGTTTCTACCTCTTATGACATTATTACAATGTTCTTCCATCATTTTCTTCTCATTTATATTTTTTGTAATCATTAAAATCAACCATCAATGATAACTACAAGTTACTAAGCTGAGATAAGAAAACTGCCTGAAAAATGAGAGCCCAAAAACTCAGCTGATTGAAGTAGTTTTGTACCATGGACCTTCTATAAAACCAAGGCGGCAACAATACTACAAACTTTAACAAATGACACCACAGAATGGAGCAGGTTACACCAGGGAAGTCTCAATTTCGAAGTAAATGGATTAAGAAGAACACAATTATAGTCAGAAAAAGTATCTAACTATTAGGAAAGATTTTCATGTGTCTTAAGGCTAGATTATGTCCATGAACAAGGTTACTTGGATCAAGGGCCGCTCCTGTATGTGGTAAGGGAATCAGTATGCGGTGCATTACTACCTCTAATGTGTGGTATACAGGGGTACAATCATGTGGTCACTTCTGTCTGTACACCAGGTATATACAGTATAGTTTTATACACGAATTGGTATTGTAAATTATATATGAAATGATGAATAATTATTATTATTATTATTATTATAGGTCCCACATACATAATATCACATGTATGCATGTTATTGCATGAATCAAATTATTAATCTTTGTGTTCTAAATATAGATTGACATTACAAGTTAATCTACACTAGGAGGGGGGGAATTTCTATGTAACATGGAGATGGGTATCAATGATGAGCATTGATACGAGGTGTAGGACACAAGTAGAGCTGAGCTGAAACGGGAGCAATCCGATGGATCCGACCTGATCCGATGAATTCAACCCGATCCGATCCGAACCAAAAGCCAAGATTGGGTCGGATCGAGTTGGCCTAGTCAGATCCGACCATAAATCGGATCGAGTTCAAATCAATGGTCAATCCGGACCGATCCGATCCGATTCGATCCACATAATGTTCATTCAACACTGTTTCTTGTAATGTTGTCCACTTGAGATTGGGATATACATTTTTGGTTTAATACCATAAAATGATCTAGAAAAATAAATGGACAGCATGGATGAAATAAATACATCATGGTGGGGTCCATAGAGCACCGACTGGTTGGTGGCAGGGGGAGTAAGCAATCCATGCTCTCACCCATGGCTCAAGGTGCATCGAGCACCGAGCTCTGACGGATGCGGATTTCAAGCGAAAGCCGTACGCAAGAAGTTCCTGCGTGGGATGCTAGGTGGGTCCCACCGTGATGTTTGTGATAAATCCACACCGTCCATCCATTTTGGGAGCTCATTTTAGGACATGTAGCCAAAATGAAGAGTATCCAAAACTCAAGTGACCCTTACGAGAGGAAACAGTGTAGATTTAATGACCACCGTTTGAAACATTCACATGGCCACAGAGTTTGGAAACAGCTTTGGATCCACCTATTTTTTAGTATCTTGTCCTAAAATGAGCTCCCATAACTGATGGACGGTGTGGATTTCTTACAAATATCATTGTGGGCCCACATAGCATCCCAATGCAGCCCTGCGGGAAATCCTCTTCCCAATAAAAAAAAGCCGGACACGGATGGGCAGGTGTACCACGCACCAGGCCAGCTGTTCTGGTGGATTGACGTCAGCAAGTTCCATGCGTCCATCATGAGGTATGTGTTATATCCAAACCGTCCATCCATTTGGCGGGCTCATCTTCAGGCTTGAGATGAAAAATAAGACAGATCTAAAGATCAAGTCGACCACACTACAAAAAGCAGTGGGGGTTGAACGTCTACCATTGGAACTCTTTTAGGGTCACAGAAGATTCAATCCGAACCATACCCAATCCGATCCGACTCGGTTTCCCTGACCGAGTCGGACTTGGTTCGGGTCAGGCCAGCAGTGTAACGGATCGGATCGAGTTCGGGTCAGGCCAGCAGTGTAACGGATCGGATCGAGTTCGGGTCAGGCATTGAAAATTTCAGATCGAGTCGAGTTGAGCCCAATCCGGTCTGATTTGACTCGATGCCCACCTCTAGACACAAAGATCCTATATAATCTAGCATGCTTATACATGCATCCACATAGATGATACATGTATATTATTTCAATTAAACTCAAAATATTGAAAACCACACATAGATAAACATAAATACATCAGAGCCATATAAACAATAATCATCATCTTGGCCTTCATACTAACAATTTAGACAGGCTTTTAAATGGTAACAATTTTACAATCTGCTGCCCATTGGACATCAACATTCTTCTTTTAACTAGACTTCGTGGCAGCCATGCCATGGGCTCACATTGACAACTTACATGCCGGCATGGTCCTACCACTAGGGTTGAAAGTCGAGTGGGTTCAACCCGACCGACCCGACGTTGGGTCGGGGTCGGGCAGGATATGGTGGGTTCAATCTCGGGCTTGGGTTGTAAAAACACCAACCCGATAGAATTTTGGTCGGGCTTGGGTTGAAGTCTCGGGTTGCCTAACCCGAACCCGGTAATTATAACGTAAATATATAATAAATCAATGGGATAGTCTTAATTGCACATCATTTCTGATGAAGGATTTCTCTCTCCCATGTGATGCCGAATTTTTCTCTCTCATGCGCCGGATTTTTCTCTCTCAAATTGTATAGGATGCGGATACATTGCAAAAGCCTTTCGCATAAAGATACTGTGCAAGGATGCAATGTGGGGTCCACCGTGATGTTTATTAGAAATCCAACCCGTCCACCCATTTTTCTAGCTCATTTTAGGACATTGGACCAAAAATGAGGAGGATCCAAAACTCAATTGGGCCATAAAAGATGAAACAGTGGGAAAAGGAATTCCTACCGTCGAAACCTTTCTAGCCTCTGCCTTGATGTTTATATGCCATCCAAACCGTTTATAAGGTCATTTTTACTAGGATGAAATAAAAACACTAAAAACTTATACCTATGAAACTTTTATAGCCATATAAATATTTCAATGGTGGTCACTAAATCTCCACTGTTTCCTCTGGTGTGGCCCATTTGAGTTTTGGATCTATCTTAATTTTGGTCACATGTCCTAAAATAAACTCAAAAAACTAATGAACGGGTTTGATTTCTAATAAACATGGCAGTGGGCCCCACCCGAAATCCTTGCAGAGAAACTTCTTGCGGAAGGCTTTTGCGGGAAATCCGCATTCGTTTGCATGCTCCAAGGCAGCGGAAACAGATTGGCTATTCCCAATGGCCAGTGGTCGATGCACTATGGACCCCAACATAATGTATGTGTCTCATCCATGTCGTCCATCCATTTTTCCATACAATTTTATGGCATCAACCTAAAATTGAGGCAGATAAAAATATCAAGTGGACCACACCATGGGAAAACAGTAGTGATTGAACATCTACCATTAAAAACCTCCCAGGGCCCACGGTAATGTTTATCTGACATCAAACCTATAAATTAGGTCATAGAGACCAGGATGAAGGCAAGAAACAAATATCAACTTGATCCAAGACTTTTGTAGCCCCAAGAAAATTTTAAGAAGTTTTTAATGGTAGGATTTCAATCAACATTGTGTGGCTCCACATGATATTTTAATCTACCTCAGTTTTGGGCCAATAGCATAAATTTATCTGGAAAAATGGATGGACGGCATGGATGAGGCGCATAAATCATGTTGGGCTCCACAGAACACCAACCACTAGCCATTGAGTAGCGAATCCGTTCCCACCGCATAACTTCTATCCTGATTCCTTGATCCACCGCATGACTTTTAATGTGTGGTAGTTCTTTGGCCCCACAATGATTTGTATTTTACATCCATACCATCCATCAATTTTTATGGATCATTCTAGAGCATGACCCCAAAAACAAGGCACATTCAAACCTCAAGTGGACCACACCACAAAAAGCAATATGGATTGAACAAACTACCGTTGAAACTTTCCTAGGGCCAAGCTTGATGCTAATTTTTCATCTGACCTATTCATGATATCACACACACCTGGAATAAGTTAAAATACAAATATCAGGTTGATCAGAGTCTTCTATTGCCCCAAAAAGTTTTTAACGGTAGTCATTTAATCCCCGTTGCTTTTTGTGGTGTGGTCCACTTGAGCTTTGGATGTGTCTCATTTTGGGGCTCAAGCTCAATAATGATATGTAAAAATTGATGGACAGTGTGGATGTAAAACCTAAATCACTATGGGGCCTCAAAAAGTTTCACATGCTAAAAGTTATGGTGTGTAATAAGCAAACTATTTTGGAGAGAGAAATTCAGGCGTACAAGTGAGAGAGGGAGTCAAGGAGCTCGTTTGTGCTGGAGAGATTGAGAGAGAGAACATCTCACAATGTATGTAACTATGTATCACCATCAATCTATTATTCTCTCTTTCTCTCTGCATCATACAAAGGTTGGTTTGATCGTTTTTCTTTATTTTTTTTATTCTTTTTTTTCCCTACATTTGAAATTATTTTGATATTTTTCACGGTCATGATCAGCATATGCGCACAACACATGTAAAGATTTAGTTTTTTTGGTAATCATATCATGAAATATAAAATGCACATGATTAGTAATATTGATAACTTGTTTTCAACATGTCTCTTGTGTACAGATTTTATTTTTTTTTAAATTCTTTTAATATCAAGATATATAAGTGGATGTCTGGAATGAGTGATAGTAATGCTCCTGTTGATGTTACGGGTAGTTTTTAAATCGATATGTTGTTGATATTTGATAATACCTGAAATTTGACATGCTTGACTATTGAAGGAGTAGTTGTCCTATATTTAAGCTTGTTTGTTTACAAAAAATAAAGTTCTTCGTGATAAATAACTACATATATAATTAATAAAATCATATGTACAAAAAAAAAAAGGCGTGTATTGAAATATAGTAGACTAATGTAATAACAAAAATATTAGCATGTATCAACCCGACCGAGCTCGCTTGGGTTGGGCTTGGGTTGATAATTTCCAACCCAAAGTTGGGTTGGGTTAGGGTTGAGGTATAGTAACCTTGGGTTGGGATAGGGTTGAGCACCAACCCGACCCAACCCAACCCAACCCAACCCAACCCACCCGACTTTCAGCCCTACCTACCACCCAACACTCCCCAAGGGGCATGCAAGCAAGCAAATGAGGGTCATGGAGGGCAGCTGACCACGATGCACACATATAAATATAAATACGTATTAAGAAAAATAAAAATAAAAATAAAAACATAGTATGTAAATTACATCAATAGGCAATAGGAGTTTAAGGTTTTTCCTAGCAGCTGTGTCAATGTGTGGTGGGCACATGCTAATACAGAAAACTCTTAGAAAATGGAATGTCTTTGAATAGCCTAAATAGGATGTCATAAATATTCAATCACCTAATTAATCACATCAATCATTCATCTCAATGTAACACAAATTATATGCACATACTCAAGGAAAATAGAGATGCATAAACAAAAGACTGCTATATGAAACATAAGGAAATTTTTATAGGATAGCTTTTCGACCAGCTATACTACAAGGGCAGAGTATTGGACAGTTAGAAAGCAGCATGAACAAAGATTGAGTGATATTGAGATGGTTGTGTGGGAAGAATGAGAAAGATAGAATTAAGAATGAAGTCATCCGAAGCAAGCCTAAAAGTAGTCCCAGCAGGAGATAAAGATGATGGAGAGCTAATTGAGATGGTTTGATATGTCAACGAAGACAAAAGAGTCAAGATGGCTAGTAAATAAGGGGACATTGATTAGGGTGAAGGACCTGAAAAGAGAATGAAAGGAAGACCTAAAAGCACTTGGACTGAGGTGGTGAGAGTGGATATGAAGCCTTGTTCACTTACCAAGGATAGTGACTCAGATAGGATTAACTAGCAAACATAAAACTTATCCCAAATAGCTAAGACAAAGCTTTGATGATGATGAAATACGAGAATACTACAAATGGTTATCTGGTGTTCTGGAAATCAAAATTGAACCATTAACTTGTAAGGGGACAGGTTGAATTGTATAATCGTATAACATAGATTCCTTATTTCTTTAGAATAATTAATAAAAACACAAATAAGGAAAATTTACAGGGGTAAAAGATATTACCAAGTATATCATATTCTAGCATTCTAATCAAGTTTGTTGGATAAAAAAAAAAAATCAATATTGAATTAATCTAAATTAAATTAAAATATTCAATGGAAATTTTGTAGAGCAAATAACAAACTACTCCATATAGAGGAATCAGAGACTAGAATTTTCCGTGACATTTGTTACTTGCAATCACATTTCATCTCCCTATATTGGATCATAAAACCAACATTAAGACCATTAACAATCACCAAACCTACCCCATTCCGTTTCTTAGTAAATTACAAGATTGATGCACAAAATTTGTCAAATACACCAATTTATGGGGAAGCCACTCATCCAATCGCCAAGGGGGAAGATGTTGAGGCCAGTGGTACTGATTTCACTGATAAAGTAGGGGAGAGGTTGTCGACTGCTTCACATGAGCTGGCCAACTTCCAGTCTACCCAACCGCCACGTCTGCATTTCAGGTCCCACCATCCTTAAAGGGCAATTTGGTAAATTCATTCTCAATGAAAAGCTCCAAGCTTTGGTTGGGCAGGAAACTAATTTCTCAAAGGTTGGACATCCCCTGAAGGAGGAGAGGTGCATCTGGAGTTTTATGTGATCATCATGTACCACCAATCAAACTAACGAGAAATCTCATAGCATAGCTATAAGGTGAGCCATGATTTATGGGACAAAGTGTTGGACAGTCATGGAACAACATGTTCATAGGATGGGTGAGCCAGAAATGAGGAAGTTGAGATGGATGAATAGCAAGACAAGGATGTAATTAAGAATGAATGCATTCAACAGAACTCAGGAGTAGCACCATAGGTGTTCTATAATGGTAACGGTGGCCGTAACGGCCACCACCATTACCTTTGTGATGCGGGTCATAAGACTCGTAACAGCTGTTACAGCCCACATAACAGCCATTACGGTCTCTTTTTTTATTGAAAAAAAACTTGAAAAACATGTATTTGCCCCGTAATGTTGATTAAAAAATATGAAAAACCTGTATTTTCCCCATAACAGACAATTACGAGGCTGTTATAACCTTTATAGGGGACGTAACATGTTGTTAACAGCAATCACGAGTCATTTTCTTCCATAACGGTTGTTACGGCCGTTATGACCCCGTAACGTGTAACAGTTGCCACCACTATCTTTACGTAACGACCTTTATGGCACACCATGAGCACCAATAGGTAATACGCAATGCTGTTAAAATCGTTATCATATTGCAAATCATAATGGGGGTAGAATTGTATTGTATCAAATTGCAAACCATATTGTAAATCATAAGATTTTTTTTCTGATTTTCCTATAAGGTAAAAGAAAATCTAAAAATAAAAATAAACCAGGAAAAATTTAAAACTAATCAATCATCAATTTTCCATCAATATGCACCGTGAAAAGTATAGATATCATAATAATGGTATTTGAGAACTTGTACATGGCAAGTCGGTAGGATATCGTGATAATGTCAAAGGATTCTTGTCTTTCCTTTAACTTTTTGTCTTTCAAGAAATTTACCTTAAAACATATAAGAAGGAACCCTTTAATAATTTACATCCTTTGTACCTTTCTTGAGTGCATTATCATAGGTGGCATTGGATTATGTTGATTGACGAAAATGATATTTTGATTTCTTTATTTTGTGTTTTTGGATATAAAAATCCACTAGTCTCCCCTCTCTCTCAAAAAACAAAAATGAGGATTTTTAATAGGAGGGCCTCTTACATGTTTTAAAAGCATTAGGGTAAAAAAGGTAGGAAAAAACTTATAAAAATGAGAAATTATTTTTAGGCAATTTGGGCCCCATTTATGCATTTTACAATTATCGAATGATTCAATATGATAATCGTATAATTCAATACAATTCATACGACAATTGTGCAATTATGTAGATTTGTGATTTGGAGCTATGATTCATATCAACATGTTCACAACATGATTTGAATTGTAAATTGTACACCCTTGAAACACTGGTAATAAGATAAAGGAAAGTAGACTTAGATGGTTTGGTCACATGCAACAGAGACCAAGAATTGTGCCCATTGGGAGTGAGTTGGTTCAAGTTGAAGGTTATAAAAGGGCAAGGGAAAGGCCCAAAAGGATGTGCAGGGAGGTAATAAGAAACTTGATGACCTATGGTTTAATTGAGGATATGAATAATATGATCCTTGCTAGAGTGTAGTGGCAGAATAAGGATTCATGTAGCCGACCCCAATTAGTTGGGATAAGGCCTTGATTATGATGATGGGCATATCCTCTGTTCTTTTTTCCGTTCAAGCTGATAGTGCTTTAGCTACTCTCCCTCACTCTTCTAGTCATCCGCATGTTATATATGCAAGCTCTATAGCGATGAAAAAGCCAGGAGGTTAGATTTCTTTGGCAAGCCTAAATCAGATCCCTCTGGAAACCTAGAATTTAACCCTCAACCCTAATTGATGGCTATAAATGGATGACTAAAAGTAAAATAGTGGATCCAAATTCCAAGGGGTAAAATCAGATGGCTACTAAGTGTAAATTTTTTGGTTATGCTCCATCCACAACCAAGTCAGCGGTTTAGACAGTCTGGCCTGCTGTAAAACTACGCCATAACTATGAATGAGGAGTGACCATGATTCGTCTTCCTCATATGTAGCACTCATTCACGTCTATTTAGATCACCCAAATTGAGGGACATAGTGGATGGAGCATATCTCCAAACACACACTGATCAAGAAATCCTAACAATCTAATTGATGGCTATCAAAAGCATCGCTTAAAATAAAACAGTTAGTGGTCCAAAATCCAAGTGTAAAATCAGATGGTTCTTGTCATCTCCTCGGTGCAATTTTTTAGTGAGAAATGTTCACGTATGATGTTGTGTCATATGCAATGATTTCTTTCCCGTTAATGTGCCATTTGTGTGGAATATCGCAGCATTGCAAAAGGTGGGCCACGTCCATAGATTGAATCAGATCATTGGATGTCCATTGATTTCAAAAGTGTAGCCTGCCTGATGAGTGGGTCATCTTGGCTTTATCTCCAGGTGATGTTTATGTTGTGGTGCAACTTTTCATGGAACAAGTGTTCTACATGTTAGAGGGGATGAAACCGTTGTATGTGAATGTTCACATACAATGTTGTATGTGAACATTTCTTTTCTTGGTTATGCTCTATCAACAAGCAGGTCCGTGATTTGGACGGTCTGGATTACTGTACAACTACACCATGTCAGTGCATTCTAAGTCCAGCCATACTTATAAACTGTCTCCAAAGTGGGCCCATCTGTCCACAAGTGTGAGCAGTTTCTTTAAAGATTAGTTTGCATGCAATGCATGTGGTATTTTATGCACAGTATGGTTATTTCCTAGTTCCAGATTATTTTCCTGCTTTTTCAGATATTCCAGTTGGTGGATATTTTTGGGAAAAGTAGAGTTTGAATCCAAAAGGGAAACTTGGGAACTGGGGGTGTGTCGGCTTTATGTTTGGGCATAGCCCATACTCAATGTTCTTTTTTATGTTATGATTAATTCTAAATTGAAACTAAGTTCAAAAGGGGAACTTTTCTCATGCAGTAGAATTTTGGGGGTTGTTATTTGGTAGCAGATTGGAGGAGGATTTATCTATTTGTGCAAATTCCTGTGTGTGACTCTTGGAAGATCATTGATAACTGATTTTGCTTCAAATTTCTGAATTTTTCATTTGCATGGAAAACAAATCAGGAATGTGATGATGTGATCTTGTCTAGCAACTAGTTTTCTTTGGTTGAATCTGGTTACATTATATTGCTATCAAAGCAAGTTTGGCCCTTGGAAGCTTGAAAAAAAAATAAAGCATTTTCATTAATGTATGCTTACATCCCTACCCCAAACCCAAATCAAAACCCTATACCTCCCATCCCCCCAAGTCTATAAAAAACAGTAACCATTCCCACACCCCCATATCCAACAAAATCTTACCATCACCATCCCCAGATCTCAAAAATAAAAAATAAAAAAATCCCAACTTTCCAGTTCCCAAAATTCTCCCCCAAGTTCCAAATCTAAACCTGCCAATCTATTACCCACCTAGATACCCATTGTTTATGACTACAAGGGGTGGGACTTCTTTTAGTCCTATGATGACTAGTGAGAACCAAAGAAATTTTTTATTTTTTTATTTTAATGGAGAACCAAAGTGACATTATGAGTGCAATACAACAATTGACGAAACAATTTGATAAGCGGATGAGTGAGATGAATATCCAGTTGTCTATACTAGAAGAAAACACGAGGAATAGTATCTAGGGAGAATATTGAAGAATATGTGAAGTCAAGGAATAATTCACCCAGGCAGCCTGTGTTTCAAATAGTGCGTAGAGACGATGTCAATTACGGATATGAGTACAAGACCTATCAAGCACATAAGCAGTCTTGATACCCTGAACAAGGACCACAGGCACCCATGGCCCCTAGTCATGATTATCCTGATAATGGTCAACTTCCTCGCTGAAAAGAGCTGACAAGTCGCATTAAGGTTGAAATTGAAGATTATACTGGAAAACCTTGATCCACAACAATCATTGGTAATCTATTTTTAAGTAGTGTTAGATGACTGATGGTCTCAAGCTATGATTACAGCTCTGAAGCATACGTGGTCTCCTCAGAATTGGTGGACTTCTATTGAAGTCAATTTGAGATAGCTTTTTCTTTTAAAAGGTAATTTGAGGCATAGTGGACTTCCTCCCATCTCAACTTGGGAGGAAATGAAGGCCATATTGAAAAGATGATTGTTGCGATCATACTATAAGATCGTTATGTTTTGAGATCTCCTTTCATTAAGGCAAGAGAACATGATCATTAAAGAATATATATATATATATATATATATATATATATAGAGAGAGAGAGAGAGAGAGAGAGAGAGATGATACAACAATATGATTGTTCAACGTGAATTATTTAAGACAACATTGCACAAATCGCCCGATAATGCAATCGATTGAAACTAGAAATCCAGAGGGAGATGGTGGCAGTTAAGCCAAATAGTGTGAATGAAGCTTACTAGATTGCAGTATGAGCTCGAGCATCACCAAAAGGTGCCTGTTAGATGCAATGCTAGGAATGTGTGTGCTCCTATATCGCTAATGGGAGAGCCAAAAGACCACGTCAACTAAGGGTCCTGAAGAGTGAGAAATGGGAGAGGCATCAAAAGGAGCATGCAATGTTGTTACATATTTTAAGTGTGGAGGGGAAGAACATGTTTCCACCATATGCTCATCTAAATTACTCAACTACTATGATAGACTGCTCGAAGATTATGGCATAGAAGATGAGCAAAAAAATGAGACTAGTAAGGAAGACAGAGATAAGGGGATAGATGGTATCAAGATATAAGCATTTATCTCTCATTCATGGTTCAACACATCCAGGCGATTAATGAGGAAGTGTGGAAAAATTGGTTGCACACCAGTGTTTTCAATGCACAGGTATCTTGTGAATAAAAGACTGCTAAGATTAACATAAAAAAGTTGCATAACATAAATATAGTGTCATTAGCGAGGAATCTCTACCAATCAACTACCAATGTTTGGTGATTAATTCATTGGGGCCATGCCACACAGAATCCGTTTGGTGTGAAGTTGCTTCAATGCGAGTTTGTCATGTGTTTTCAGGACGACTGCGGTTGTACAATTGTCTTTTGTAATATTGTGGGTTCACCAAAACCTACAAGGTTACAAACAAGGAGAAAGAGATTGTCTTCCATCCTATGAAGAATTATCCACTTACAGACGATGTAGGAATAGGGACAATTGTTTCCATGCTAGAGACTTAAGAAAATTCCGAGGTCATTAAGATTGCAAAGCAAAACAAGTTACACAATTAGCGATATGGAGAAGGAAGGCATTCTAGGACACTGTACACACACGAGCAAGCAAGGGGGAACAGATGCACAATTCTAGCAGTCCGTTGGTTGGGTGACTTTTGGGTCTTCATCATCAAGTCCCTCAGGCAACTAAAGACATACTACAACAATACTCCAAATTCAAAGATTGATGCAGGCTTCAAACTTGCGAATGAGTCTTTCAAAGCTAGGGGGAGTTAATGCAGTGTAAATCCAGCCATAAGTGTGAATTAGCCTCCAAAGTAGATGCATCTTTCTAGACAAACGACAAATATCTTTAAAGATCATAGTATGGTTATTTCCTAGTTTATAGATTATTTCCTGCTTTCTAGGAAAGTCCATTTGGTGGATAATTTTAAGAAAGTAGAATTCAAATCCAAAAGGAAAACTTGGGATCTTCGTGTACATAGGCTTTATATTTGGCATAGCCCATACACATTTTTTTAAAAATGTTACGAGTCTTACACCAAATCCTAAATTGAGACAAAGTTAAAGGGGGGAACTTTTTTCATATAGTAGCAGTTTTGGGGGTTTGTTATTCGGTAGCCGATTCGAGTGCAATTTAACTATTTGCGCAAATTCCTGGGTGTGGCTCTCGGAAGATAATCAGCGACTTATTCCACACCAAAATTTTGAATTATGGGTTTGATATAGAACACAAATGCAGTACATGATCTTCTTTTACAACCAGCTTTCTTCATTTGAATCTAGCCGCATTACACGTGTAGAGTTGCAGAGTCACCACCACTTTGAAACGACATCAATCAATCCATCCTCCTCGCATACATCTGCTATCAAGATCATCCAAACTGCAGACCACCTTGCAGATGGATCACATCCCTAAAATCACATCGATCAAGAAACAGCGACCATCGAATAGATCATTAACAACTAAACAGCTAATGTTAAACAGCGACTAGTCCAAATTCCAACTGCAGAATCGGATGGTTACTCGTTTTTTCAGTGTAATTCATTTGGTTATGCTCCGTCCACAATTAGGTCAGCGATTTCCACGGTCTGGATTGCTGTACAACTATACACGCATTCCTAAAATGGTGGTGAACTACCAGAGAAGTAAAACTCCCAAAAAAATGGATGCATCATTAAAAAAAGAGGGGTGTAAATATCAGCTATCCTTCTTCAACAGATAGAGAGAGAGAGAGAGAGAGAGAGAGAGAGAGAGGAGCGTCAAATACCGTGACAGGGGCGTCAACCCTTTGGACATTGGATTCCTCGACGAGGATTTCCATGGCTTTGAGGCAGAGAGCCTTCACCTCTGACTCTTTTAACGGATCGCATCGCTTCAGCTGCTCTATCTGCCGGTCCAGATCTGACGCCATCTCTATCTCCCTCTCTCCCTCTCTGTCTCATATACCACAGAGATTTTGAGTGGAGCGCCGCACAATCTTTCACAAGCTCCTCCAAAGGGATTAAACCGTACACCGCCGCATGTTCGCACACTGTACACGTGTTTTCAATTCTGACAAGTGAGACCCATGGCTGAGTGATCCAGACCGTTGGTTTGTTTACTCACACGATGAGAAATATCTCAGAATGAGACGCGAATTTCCATCGCCCCTCGCCCACATGAAGTTCATTTAAGAGGATACTACGTGGCCGCAGTGCGATGCCTAAAATCCACTCCGTCCATCAGATTGGCCCGCTCATATTTATGCACAACCTCTAAAATGAGGCAAATCCAGGAATTGAATGCTCACCACTGAAATCTTCGGTGAGCCATGTAAGTTTTCAATTAGGCCAGTATTTGTGTTTTTTGGTTTATCCAACATTATGAACGGTTCAGATGACATCTAAATATCACGCTGGGCCCAAAAAATTATGTAGCACACTTCAATCTTCACATGCAATTTGTAACCATTCAGTCAATCTAATTGCAAGAATTTTTAAAATAATAATATAATATTTTTTAAAAGATGAAATAATAATTTTATCTTTTTACCATATGATTCATATATAACATGCGCACATAAATATTTTTATTAGTAATCCAAAATATTCATATATTGTATCCTACGATTGATAGATTATATGTAAAAATAAATAAATAATATTAATTGAGTAATCTAAACATTTTAATATATTTACATTTTTCCTCGTTGAGTACTTTGGATTTCGGTTGTAATCGAGTTACAGGGGGTCCAATTACTTTCGGCAACGTCTGCGTCTGGGGAGAATGGGACCACTTCCGTGGACGCGGATTTCCTGCTAAAGCATTAGGCAGAAGTTCCTGCCCTAGGATGCAAGGCGGGGTCCACTGTAAAATGTTTATGAGAAATCCAACCCGTTCATCCATTTTCCAAGCTCATTTTAATACATACTACTTAAATTAAGGAGGATCCAAAATTCAAGTGAGCCATATGATATAAAACAATGGGAAAAGGAATGATACCATTAAACCTTTCTAGGCTCCACCTTAATGTTTATATGTCATTTAAACGTTTATAAGATCACTTTCTTTGACATGAAGTGAAAACACAGAAAACTTAACCAATACAAAACTTTTATGGCTATAAAAATATTTCAATAGCAGTCACAAAATCTCCACCGTTTTCTCCCATGTAGCATATTTTGGTTTTAAATCTATCTTATTTTTGGTCTCGTGTTCTAAAATGAACTAAAAATTTAGATGAATGGATTTGATGTATACAAAATCCTTGAGCAAGAACTTTATGCAGTAGGAACTTCGATTGGTCAATGGCATGAGGATTTCTGCCAAAGCAAGTTACAGGCATGGACGTTGGGTGGGGCCACTATAATGTATGTGAGAAATCTATTTCCTTCATCAGTTGGGAGAGTTCAATTCAAGACTGCAATGAAAAATGAAGTGGATTAAAAACTTAAGTGGGTTCCACGAGAGGGAAAATTGGGTAAAGATGTTCCTCATTTGGAACCGTTTTTAAGGTTATCCCTACTGCAATGAAGTAAGAACACCATAATGATAAGCTTATGCAAAACTTTTATAGATATAAAAATGCTCCAATAGTTCTCACCGAATGCCCAATGTTTCCTCTCATGTGACTCACTTGAGTGTTGGATACATTTCATTTTTCAGTCACAAGTCTTATAATGACATAGAAAAAGGAGTGGTTGGGGTGAATTTCTCACAAACATCTTGTTGGGCTCTAACCAGAGTCCTTGTGCAGTAACTTCCTGCTAAAGCTTTTTGTAGTAAATCCACGTCCGTGTCAGTTGAGCTGGGCCTTTTTTTTAAGGGTTGTCAACGGGCTGGGGTTGGGCATCAGGATTCTGGGCCTAGCCTGCTCTGGTCCGTGCTTGGGTTTGAATATAAGCGTGGAGGCTGTGGGGTCCTTGAAGGTTTGGTCCATTTAATAAATGGATTATTCAGGGTCTCAAGAGTATTTTTGTCATATATCATGCATGATGGGGTGCACCACATGAGTTGGCGATTTATCTCTGGATTGGTCAGTGCACTGTTCTCATGGGCCATGGCTCGGCCTATTCGATTTAGCCCGTTGAAGACCTGAGCCATGTTGGGGCTAGTCTTTTACTTTGCGGACTGGGTTCAGAAAAGCATGGCACAGCCTGGGCCCGGCCCACTGACGGCCATACTCAAAACCGGTGGCTCAAACATTACTTATGGGTGTGTTTGATTTTCCAAATCCCAGGGAAATGCCCGTGAATGGTAATAAATATTTCCCTCCTTAAATGCCGTACTCTTCCCCATAATTGATTAGAAGGCTTACTTTTCTCAGGGTAAAAATGGTAAATATTGTGAAATTTTTGTGGGTCAAACCATGATGCATATCATATACCTACACTGTTGACCCATTATATCAGATGAATTTACGATATAAGCTAAAAAATGAGGCATATCCAAAGCACAAGTGGACCACGCCATAAAAAATGTGAATTAAATACTTACCGTTAAAAACTTCCTGAGGCCATTGTTTCTTTTGGTATAGGCCAGTTGAGTGTTGGATCTAACTCATTTTTCTTAACATATCTCAAAATGTTGTGATAAAATAGATGGACGGAACAGATATATCATATACATCAAAATGAGGTCCTAAAATGGCTACTACTACTTTTGAACCGGTTTCAATAAATGAATATTCAAACAGGTGAAAGTGAAACATTAATAATCACCCATTTCCAGGGTATTTATCATTTCCTGGGAATTGATAAAAATCAAACAGGCCCTAAATGGGTGGGTTTTCATGAGTTTGAGTTTTTCCTCTATTAATGCAGGCCCTTACTCATAACCATCTCCTTTTTTCTGGCCACTAGTATCCCCTAGATTATTTTACATAGGGCCCATATCGCCCATCACAACGGTTCATTTCTATGGGGTTCGGATCATCTGTTATAATATAACGGGGATCATTTGGTTGTAGCATTTTTATTGGTCCACTTCATCTACTTGGTTTTCTAGAAAATTAGAGAGGAAAACATATTCAAAATTATTATCAGAAGAAAAAAAAAAGACAAGGAAAAAAGAAAAAACAAAAAGAAAAATAACAGAAAGAAAGAGGCATTCCATCGTATTCTCTCCCTCTTCTCTCTCAACTTCTCCCATAGCTTTTCCTATTCTCTCCCAATATTTCTGTTTGAAACAGAGGATTCAGACTCTTGTCCTCTCCCAACATTTCTACTTGCTATAAACAGAAAATCCGAACTTATTGCAAAACTTGCAATGTCAATGCGATTCACATGATCATGGATGATAGAGGTCATTCGCCGTAAACATATATACCAATGTAGAATAGGTATGATGTAATCATGTATGATGAATATAGACCATTCGTTCAATTTTTCTAATCCAATTTTCCTTTTTTTTATCCTAGAAGTGTAGCCTTAGCTTGCCAATGAGTAGATTAGCTTGATGAGTCAGCCAATGGGTGTTCATTGATGTCTTCTTCAATCTCTTCGTGACTAAATCACTATAACATTTTTTTACTTAAGGCTCAACTAATGGAGAAAAACATGTCAAAAGATTTAGTGTAGTTCACATGTGAAAGATGCATGGATCATTTATTAGGTAACGCGCATTCTGATCGGACGCGGATTAGCTATGACCCCATATCTCAATAGGTGGGTGCTTCCCTGATCGTGGGATGCACCTCATTGTATTTTGCCTCATTCATCTATTTTTCTAGCTTATTCTACGACATGACCAGAAATGGAATAGATACAAATCTCAAGTGGATAACACAATAGGGATTGAATTCCCACAATTAAATGCTTGTTATAAGCCATAAAAGTTTTGAATCAACCTGCTATATGTCATTTTCCCCTCATTTAGGTTTTAATAACCTTATCAACAAGTTAGATGGTAGATAAAAAAAAAAAAAAAAAATGTTATGGTGGACCTTAAAAGGTTTTAATGGTAGGTGTTCAACAACTACTATTTTGTGTGGTGTGGTTTCATGTTTGATACATTTTTTAGGATACGCAAATTTATTTGGTTTCCCAATTTAGAATGGCAAATGATTGTAAATGAGTTATGACTATTTACCCGCATCACTTACATTTGAGTTAGATAATTATTTTACTATAGTATTTATTTCACCTTGTAATCACTATAAAAATAGTAAATTTATAAAGTGAAACTATAATGATAATATTTTACTTTACCTCCTTGTACAAGTATATTTGAAATGAGTCTGGATCCCCTGTTTGTAAGAAAACATAGAGTGTCTATTTGTTTCATGTTCATCGGTTCATGTCATTATTGTTGACTTCAGTGATAAACTTTGTGAAAAGAACAAAAAAAAAAAAAAGAAATATAATTATTATTAAAAGAATTTAAAAAAAAAACATATAATAAAAAACCCACATAAGATGCAATGTCATTTCCCCTTCTAGAACCAACCCCTCATCTCCCATTTAGAAAAAAAAAAAGACAGGTACTACCAAAAAAAGGAGTAATGACTACATACTAAAACAGTAACTATGAGTCTAACGCTATGGTTTTAATCCATAGTAGGGCCACAACCATTGGTACCGGGCTAGAGCCATAGCTAAAAGTAGCAATGTCTATGAACCAATAGAAATTGTTACAGACTAAATCTCTAGTCATTTACTTAAAAAATGAGAAAATAAAGGTTAGGAATTAGATTCGTAGCCATTTTCTTTTATAGGAATTTTAAAAAAGGCTAAAAAATCAGATTTCATTACAACAGAATCTAAAAAATGCCATATAGTATAATTATACTTTACCTCCATATACAAGTATATTTAAAATGAGTCTGGATCCCTTGTTTGCAGCAAAATATAGAGTATCTATTTGTTTCATGTTCATCGGTTCACGTCATTATTACTGACTTTAGTGATAAACTTTATGAAAAGAACAAAAAAAAAAAAGAAATATAATTATTATTAAAAGAAGAAAAAAAAACATAAAATAAAAAACCCACACGAGATGCAATGTCATTTCCCCTTCTAGAAGTAACCCCTCATCTCCTATTTTGAAAAAAATAAATAAAACAAGCACTACCAAAAAAAGGAGCAACGACTACAAACTAAAACAGTAACTATGAGTCTATCGCTATGGTTTTAATCCGTAGTGGGGCCGCGACCATTGGTACCGGGCTAGAGCCATGACCAAAAGTAGCAATGTATATGAACTAATAAAAATGGTTACAAACTAAATCTCTAGCCATTTACTTAAAAAAAATGAGAAAATAACAGCTACGAATTAGATTCGTAGTCATTTTCTTTTAAAGGAATTTAAAAAAATGTCAAAAAATTAAATTTCGTTACAGTAAAAATCTAAAAAATGTCTTATAATATAATTAAAATTTAATATTAAACAAAAATGATATTCCTTATATATATATATATATGATATTGTCAATAATAAATTAAAAATGGTCCGAAAGTATATTTTTTAAAAAAAATTTGCCATCTAGCTCTTGAGCTCTCTGAATTTGGAAAACTTTTTACGCATTTTCTGTAAAAAAATAATCTTATACAACAACTGGAAAAAAAAAAAAGTGGACAGTTGGGAAAAAGTGATCCTTATTATAGTTTTCATGGAAAAACTGGGTTAAAAAACTAGCAACACGTTGTTCGACTCAGATAGACAAAACGAAGCTTATAACTAAACAACCTCTTTGGAAAAATGAAAGAGTTCCTATTAAATATTGACAATGATATGAAAGGCCATATTTCTCCAATAAATAGTAGAATTCGATAAAAATGGAAATTGATATATCATAAGTATAATTATCCATAAATTATGTTTACTTAGTATGGATGACAATTTATCCATTCAACCTTGTGATTTGGAGCAACAAAAACAAATAAAAAAAAAAATTCTGTTTAATCAGGTTTATATTTTTAGCATGCCCCCAAATGCAAATGTAGATGATTTATGATTTAGTCACAGAATCATACTATTTCTACTTTTGTGGTGCTTTCCACTTGGAAAAAAAATCAAAATATTACCTACAGTGGTCGTTGATGGTCACTTGAGAGTATTTTCACTTCAGCCAATTCTTCTGGCGCACTTTCAGAAAGAGAATCCTTATCTTTTAAAATACATGGAGGACCACTACTTTCCAAGGATGGTAGAAAATTTTCATTAAAAGTGCATAAGAAAGTCTAGAAAATCTTATAAACAATTAAGATATCCCATATAACAAATAAAATCAGAACAAAATGATCCGAATAAAAACAACCTGAGTGTTTAGCACTCTCAAGCAAATTGACTTGTTTATAAATTCTAACTAATATGTTATTAGTGTTTAAACATATACAAACATTTTTCATGTACTTGAAATATAAATCTTTCACAGAAGCATGACCAGTAGGCTAATCAAGAACTTATATATTAGGCCACTTCTTCATTACAGACATTTAGAAATATCATTAATGTCTTTCATTTCCTCCCAATTGAACTTAGTGTTGTTCATTATACATTTCATTTATTAATCCTCAACATAGCCTATGATTCCTAATGTATTTCAAACAACATAACTACCGCAAAATACTCTCATACCATGTAATCAACCGAGGCCCGAACTTACTTTAATTTTCTCGTGGTCTCTATCATATGACTTTATAGCTCTAGAAATGCCAGTATTTTTAAACGAATGTAGTATGTAATAGGAAATTGTAAAAAGACAACTCTTGTGAAGAAAATAGAGCGCAACAAAATAACACGATCTATCATATTAGTTGATGGTATAAAGATGCAAGTTGAATTAACACTTTTAGCAAGACTATCACAACAATATAGTAATAAAGATACAAGTTAAATTCACCTTTGAAGTTGAATTCATCTTTCAAACAACTTCATTCTTGATACTAGTGTTCACATTTAACTGTATCTTTTCCCTTCTTAATTTCTTTACAGGTGCAGTAATGAATTTAAGAAAATCAAAATGTACATTGAGGGAGAATTGACCATCAATAAATAATAATCGTTGAAATCAACTTACTTTAATTGAAAGAACAGATCATTCGTTAAACTTGAAAAAGATTTTTGTAAAAAAATAAGATGTTTTAGGAGTGGAAATATGAAATGACTATAAACTTAAAATAATTACCAACTTGAAAGCCGAAAGATGAAACTGAAATTAATTACTTACCTCATGTATTATTAAAGATAATTTATGTGGTTTAAAAATCCCTCATGTTTGTTCTTTGTCATTTTTTCATGCCCTATATTTCTTTCATTTGGATAAGTTAAGTGAATGAGGTAAACGATGATCAACAGAAACTATAATAAACCTCCATTCCTAACCATTTCAAATATTAATAATGATCATTTTATAATTAAAAAAAGCTTTCATGTTCAAAAGCAAGCTGAGTATCAAGTAGGCCTCATGTGAATTGTCTCAGCATAGACTTTTTCTTAACTGAAGCATTTATTTAAACAATTAATATATAAATTTCTTTAAATAAAATAGCAATTAAATACTCCACGGAGAAACAAGTGAAAAATTTTTAAAATAGAGAAAAATGATTTCCATATGGCAATGAATGTAGCAATTCATCTCACAACATCTATGACATGGCCCAACTCCCCACTTGTAGCCATTTGCTTCCTATATTCCATAATGCTCTATGGCATCATGGTTATGGTGAATGCCATGAGCAATCCAATTTTCACATAATTCTTTACGTCAAAGTATTCTCATATAACATCAAACTACAACAAATAATAGATTGAAAATTAAAAATTGAAATAAAAATTTTTCATATTAAGAAAATTATGGTAAAATGAAAATAAAATCAAACTATAAAATTTTTGTAAGAAAAAAAAAAAAAAAAAAAAAAAAGGAGTTTGAGAATCCAGAATATAGCAATTGGTGAAACTTTCATGCATCCAAATTCATGTCTTGAAATATAAAAATTTAATCGAAAAAATAAATCAAACTCTTAATTCCAGTTCTATAAATCTTGAAAATGACATGCAAATTCATATATAAGGCTACAAAAATTTTATAAGAATCCACACGAACTAACAACTAGAAAATGCATTAAGTGATATAGAAAAAGAAATAAATTCTACACCTAGTGTACATCATTAGATTTCAAAGCTGCAAACCCTACTAAAAAAAGTAAAAAAAATAAATCATACTAGATTTGGCTAGCTAGTGCAAAAATAATGCTACCTGGTAAATAGCAAATCAGATCTAACCATTTAAAGTAGAAAAACTCAAGTAATTGACCAGAGGGGGGATCCAACCTTATATGGCCGAATTCAGTACGAAAAAACTCCACCAATAAGTCAAAAGTAATAATAATAAATTCGACCAGCTAGTAGAGAGATAGAGAAAGGGAATGGAATCAAGGCCTCTTGCATTTCAAAGGAGTAGTTGAGAGAGAGAGAGAGAGGGGGGGGGGGGGGGGGGGGTGGGGAGGGAAGTGAGCTTGCTCAATAGAAATTAAGTTCACGAATTTTTTTGCCATATTTTTAGGCTTTTAAATATGGGTTAAAGCCGTAGCATGCTACGACTTTAACCCATATCTAAAAGCCACCACGGTCCGTAGGCCGCCTTTACTTCATTTTTTTAGTTGTAAGGGAAAGAGTGTTGTTCTCCATTCTAGAACAAACTCTTATTCTTCAATTTTGTTATAAATAGATGATACAAAATTTGAATGTTTCTCAAACCTCTTATCTTTCAACTTCTGTCATATCATTTTTTTTAAAAAAAATTTCTCTCCTTACACCTCTTCTCTCAAGTTCTCCGATTTTTTAAGTTTCTCACCTCTTCTCCTTACATTGCTCGATAAGGTATGAGCATTATCTTAATTTTTTTACATCTACAAGTTGAGCTTTAGGCGGATTGTGATTTCTTCATCAGGTTATGATTTATTTAATGATTTGCATTATTTTATTATTAAATGGTTTAAAAGATATAGCAAATTTGAATGCAAATCTGGATGAATCACATCCTGTAAATAGTTAGCATCCAAATTTAATGGGTAAAGGCAAGATGGTTAGGATCCGCCTACCAATGTTATTTTGAGGTCATGCTTCATCCACTTTAGGTCCATTATTTGGATATTGAGGTGATCTGGTGGTTATCGTTGGTGGTTGTTGATACATTGACGTGTTGTTGTTTGTATTTATCAGAGTGGATGTGCCCAAATGTAAAGATGGAGAACTAGCTAGATAGGTGGGTTGATATTTAATATTTTCTTAAACTTTTCTTAACTTTTTCCTTAAAAAAATTTACCCTGAAGTATAATTACATATTCTGTTCTCATCATTCCCTTAACTGAAATCACATCATACTTTTTTAAAATATATAATATATTGCCAAGTGTAAACTAATTATAGTCTTCACAATCCTATCATATTTTTAAGTTTTAACTCTAACACATACATCATCACCCCCATCATATGATTAAGTGTAACCCCATTACTCTATCTCAAAACACATTCACATCATAAACTGGAACCAAGTTATAATTTTAATCAATTGTATCACAATCTCAAAGATAATTACATCACATGCATATTCTATCATCCTTATTATAGTCTAAAGTAAATATCATTACTCAATTTTGAAAGTCCATCACAAACTGAAATATAGCCATTGTACAATTTACACCAATCAATTCACATTCTCACATGCAACCACAACATACACCATATCATTCCTAATTACAACCTGAAGTATAATACCATCACTTTACGTTGAAACCTACCCACATTCTTAAAATTTACAAAATTACACTTAACCAACACATCATAATCTTAAAATTTAACCCCATCGTATACTCTATTCTTATCACATTCTCATGTGTAACCGTATCATTCATTCTTAAAACTCACTCACATTCTTAGGCTAACCAAGTTATACTTTCTACCAATTCACATTCTCTAGTGTAAGCTAATTAAACACTCCATCATCCATATTACACCCGAAAGTGTAATCGTATCACTTTGCTTTAAAACATATATATATATATATATATATATATATATATATATATATATATATATATATATATATATATATTCGAAGGGTAATCTAACCATACTCTTCACTAAGTCACATTCTTAAGTGTAACAACATTATATACTTCATCTTCCCACATACCCTCGGATATAACCGCATGCTTTTTCTAAAATCCATTCATATCCTAAAACATATTTCACATTACATGGAGGATGAAAAATAAATAAAAAATCTATTTAGGTTATTTGATTCCTTTGACATTTTGACTCTTTTACTTTAAATATGGATGATTTAAGTTGATCTTATTTAAAATTTAGATATGGCTCAGAGCATTTTTCTTCTTCTTATGTTATCATTTAATTTTCTTTCATTATTTATTTATCTCATAGAAAAGTATATTCTCATACCGTGATATCTTATTGAATTCATATTTAGTATGTCGTGGTGAGTTATTTTACCATCTTCTTCAGATAATATTAATCAAATTTAAATTGATTTAAGATGTAATATGTAAAAGTATGGAATGAACTCATTGTGATTGATTTTCATTGAATGTTGAAGAAGATCATTTACTCATAAAATGCTAATTATACTATTAGATGTACTCCGTTAAAGTTTTATAATTTTATTAAGAAAGTAAAATTGAAAGATAAACATATTAAAGTGATGGAAAATATTCATTTTAATGGATTTATGCATTTTTTTAAAGTTTTTAGTTTAACACACAATTCTAAATATTTTTCTTATTAGATGGGATGATAAACACAATTGTTTCCTCCTCAGAGGAAAAATGAATTTTCCTAAACACTAAAACATTGTTATTATATTGGGGTTGAGTGTGAATGGATAATATATGGATTTAATAAGGGAATTGAATGCTTATGATAAAAAATTAAAGAAAAAATATTTTATAAATATTTTTACTAAGATATAGTTAATAGATGAGAATATCGAGAAGTTGTTGGAAGAAAGTTTGTAAGAATCTTTATCTGATTTTGTGAAATTGTTCATCATGTATCTATTCAATACAATTATATTTCTAATTACTATTGAGACTACTCCTATATTCCTATTGTACCATGTGAATAAGTTAAAAATTTTGTATAGTTATACATGAGCTACTACCATTTGTGAGTTTTTGATTAAGCATATTTCTGAAAGTAAAAAAAAGCAAAAAAATATAAACGGATGTATCATGGTTCTGGAAGTAAGTATTACTTATTATATTAAAGAAATTATCTTCAATATTTTATTTTTTTTGCATGTCTTTCTCATCAATGATATTATTTTCAATAGCAATAGTTATAAGAGCATATTATTCTTTCGTCATGGCCATTAATGAAATTGGTGTATATACGTATTTCGAGATGAGATGAAAGTGGTTATTGACAGGCTGCTACGCATAAATTTTTTAAAACATTCAGATCTGCACATGTATTTACATTTTTTAAAGATTTTTTTATTAAACATTCATCAATATGTATCCAAATATACATTTATATTGATGTGTTTATCTCCATTAGATTATTTAAGATATAATCCTTACAAATGATAATAGTCACATTTTACTTCTTACTGTAAGTGCTTTATATTCATTTATTTTGCCCATTATGAGTAATTAGTCACCTGCTGTATATTTGATTATATAAATCATTATTGTAATTTGTATACACGAGATATTAAATACAATAAAAGAAATACATAAATGGCTAGAGTCATATCTAATGAAGATTGAAGATAAATTAGTAAATATTTCCTATATAGTAATTATTTTGTTTATATTGTGAATGCTTGGTAATATAAATGATCTTACATATGATCATATAAGTGATGATTATGATATTCATATATGAGGCCTCAAACTTGAATATAAAAATGTGTCAGTAGTTAGAACCTAAACTTTTAAAAATTGATGAGAAAATTATAAATATTTTTTATTTAATTTTAATTTCATTATATGACTAGAGGTGATCTCAAACACGAACAAAGAAATGACTAGATTATAATTATAATTATAATTATAATTTCATTATATATGACTAGATTATATAATTAATTTTATATTATTTTATACAAGGTGATTTCAAACATGAACAAAGAAATGCGTTAGTGGTTGGAACCTAAACCTGTAAAGATTAAAGAGAAAATCTTAAGTATTCTTCAAATAATGGTTATTTCATTTATATGCATGTATATATTTGTAATTAAAAAAGAAATTTAAAATATTTTATTTTTATTGCTGTTTATTTCAATTTGTATTAGATTTTTTACTATCAAAATGAGACTAATTTATGACCCAGAATATAAATTATGAAAGAACGTATATTGCAAATAAATGTTAATAGAGCACAAATAATTATTAGAGGTGTTAAAATGAATGTAAAATAAGCTAGAAGCTCGTGCAACACTTATCAAAGAGTTATCTGATAAATTAATAAAGTCACATAAAAATCACAATTATGTTAGTTCATTACATGAGATAATGGAGGATAATTGGATAGTAACAAATACTCCACTACTTTTTTCTTTTATGAATGTAATGTGAGATACGTCATTAGTTGCAAATAATCCATATATTTTCTTTTCTTTAAATGTGATGGGTACCAAGCATGATTTTATAGTTGTAAATCTGAGTTCCTTAGTGAGGTGTGTGAAAAAGGATGATAAGATTAAGAATATTTCAAAAGTTATACAATCTCCGTACACGATAACATACTAAAAACGTAATACTAAAATCAAAATTAAATCACTTGATAATTATTCAACCATAGAAGAGGGGGATGACTGGACTTATGTTGTTTCAAGAAGAGGATGTTGTAATTTGGAGTTTTGTTGACATGATAGACTATAAGTATGACACGTAAACCAATTAGTTCATCATCGGTTCACTTATTTTCATTGTGGTAATTCTTTGTACTAATACCAAATTACATGTTTTTAAGGATAATTTTTGTGGACTACTTTATGTCCTTTGAAGTTCATTTAACATACTGGTTGATCTTACATGAGAACTTAATAATAATGTATATCCATATACAATGTTTTCAGGCTCTTACTACCTCATATATAAACATATATTAATCCTCCATTCATGGATATAAAGATTATAATCATTTAACATATTATATTTTTATTAAAATTGTGTTTCAATTTATGGACAAGTATAGTGAATTGCTGAAGAGTCGAGAAAAGAGAGACAAATAAGATTTATTAAAATGTCATTTTTTTAAATACGTGATTTCATGTAAGTTTTTAAAATAAATGTACAATGCCCATATAAATATTGATGTGTTTAACAAGCATTTTAAGTTGATCGTGATTGAACTATTTTAGCAATTTATATGTTTAAGGAGAAATGATAATGCAAAAAGAAAGAAAAGTGAAAAGACAATGAGTAATTTTAGTCGGCAAATTTAACGTGTCTTCATGACGACACCTCACGATTTGGGAAGTAAAGATAAAAATTTTATTTCTGTGAATGAAGCATCATACTGATATTTGATCACCGTTGATTTAAAGTAATATTTTTTTTTTAGTTTATAACTCTATCAAATGTCATCACACGTCTAACTACATCAAAATAATGGTATGTAGTTGTTTATATATTTCGATATAAATTATTTAAGTTTGAATAAAGTAGTCACGAGAGTATTTACTTTTTTATTGTTATTGTAGGTTACAAGTGTGAATAAATATTTATTAATATACGCTATACTTGATTACGTTACTTTTCAACTCTTCATGGACAATGAATGCTATCAATAATTTTTTTTTTATGTTTATCATTTAATCACTTATTTGTACGGATATGTGTTGATGTTGTGTTAATAAATACTTACTTTTATCATTTTGATGTAAATAGGTATAATTGAGGTCTTTTTGTAATAAAATTTATGAATTATTTATCTCGGGGAGAAAGCTAGGCGAGAAGAGGAAAAGTTGGGAGGGAAGTGAAGAGAGAGGAGGGAGAGTTGGGAGAGAAGACGATAGAATGCCTATTTCCTTAAGTTGTTGTCTTTTTTTTTTTTTTTTAATAATATTTTCAAATATTTTTTTCTCTTTAGTTTTTAAAAAACCAAGTAAATGACGTGGACTAATAAGAATACTACACGTAGATGATCCCTGTTAAGATATAATTAGAGATGTACACAGAGCTGGGCATAATCTAACCTGATCCAACGGATTTGAACCGATCCGATCCGAACCGAAGGCCAAGATCGGGTTAGATCGAGTTAGCCCAGTCAGATCCAACCATTCATCGGATCGAGTTCGGATCAATGTCAATCCGGACCAATCCGATCCGATCCGCACAATATTCATTCAACAATATTTCTTGTAATGTTGTCCACTTGAGATTGGGATATACCTCAATTTTTTGTTTAATGCCATAAAATGGTCTAGAAAATTAGATGGATGACATGGATGAAATAAATACATCATGGTGGGCCCACATAACACCGATGATCAGCAATTGGTCGGTGGCAAGGGAGTAGCCAATCCCTCCTCTCAGCTCGTGGCTAAAGGTGCATCAAGCATCGAGCTCTGACAGGAACAAAAGGGAATGATTCTATGCGGTCGAGCTATGTGGGCCCCACCATGATGTATGTCGAATATCAACACCGTGCATTTGATGGGTCTCCTTTAAATTATGAGATATCCTAAAAATCAGCTGTATACGGAACTCAGGTGGGTCATACCATCTAAAATCATGTGAGGACATTCTTCAAACATATAAAAGAACTTGGTGGGGCCCACATAAAATTTGGATGCATCTGAAACTTGGTCTGACCCCTCATCCAAGTGGAACACACACAATGGATGGTCCGGATTTGTGAACCACACCTCGGTGGGCCTAAAAAATGATCATAAATGTTTTAATGGGAGGGTTAATGAGAGGGTTACCCGTAACCCTCTCAACGTCGTACCTGATTGAAGCAGCAGCCTGACAGGTGTACCAATGCACCAGGCCAATTGGTGTATTGACATTAACAAGTTATGTGGGTCCCATCGTGAGGTATGTGTTATATCCAAACCATTCATCCATTTGGCGAGCTAGTCTTAAGGCTTGAGCCGTAAAATAAGAAAGATCTAAAGATCAAGTGGACCACACTATAAAAAGTAGTGGGGGGTTGAACGTTTACCATTGAAACAAACTATTTGATCTGAACTGTACCCAACCCGATCCGACTCGGTTCGGGTCAGGCTAGCAGTATGACGGATTGGATCGAGTTAGAGGACCTGGACTCGGTCCTAAATTGGACCAAGTTCAGGTTAGGCATTAAAAGTTTTAAATCGAGTCGAGTTGGACCCAATTCGGTCCGACTCGACCTGATGCCCACCTTTAGGTGTACACGAGTCGATCCGAGTCGAGTTGTGCCAAGCTTGACTTAGCTCGGCCACTAGCTAAGCTCAGCTCGAACTCGGCTCGGTTTGGTCCTCGAGCCAGACTGGCCAACTCGACTTGATTCAATTTAGTCAGCAGCTTTGGCCAGTTTGAGCTGAGTTCGAGCTAAGATCAAGCCAAGTTCGCCTATGCAACATTTTCATAAACACATGGACTACACCTTTAAAATCTCACTGTATATAAAACGACAGCAACAGTTTTATAGGTATTTCATCAAACACCTTATAGGTAAGATCAAAATCAAGAACAAAGGTATTTGTTTCATATACATACCTTCCTTGCCACCAGTTGATACTTCGTTGAGTCATTTCATCAAACACTTGGTGAGCAACATCAATATCAAAGTAAACGAATCACCGAACTAGTTCGATTCGAGTTCGATTTGAGTTGGGGTTCCATTTGAGTCGAGTTGAGCTCGGTTCAAAAAATTTTCGAGCTAAAAAATTAGCTCGACTCGGTTTGAACTCAGTTTCGAACAGAGTCGAATTGAGCTTTTTCGAATCGAGTTGAGCAAGCTAACTGAGCTAAATCGGCTCGTGTACAACCCTAGCTATAACAGAGGATCTAAACTCATTTCTATGATGCATATTCCCATATAGAAAGTGATCATACCTTTTATCAAAATGAATCGTTGGATTGGAGATGTCTATTGCATATTGCACAAGACCGTTGGATTAATGTCTATTACAAATTACATGCTCATATTTAAACAGTTGTAGTTTACACCTAGCCTAACATAATCCAAATCAATGAGCGAGAGGCCATTAAGCGACAATACACTTGTATAAAAATAATATATGACTAGGTATCTATTGAGGACATGTGTCCTATCAAGAAAGCTAAGTGCTTATAAACATAAGCATGGGTAAAACCTTAAGGGGGCATTTGATGCGTGGAATTTGATGGGATTAAGTGGGAAGGAATTGAGTTTTTTTGCAATGATGAATTGACGTTAGAGTTTATTTACAAATCCCATAGTTTAGTGGATATGGTATGCCATGTTTGGAATATAAATATTGAAAAGAAAAATCTTAGGGTTTATTTAAAATCATGTTTGGATTGATCCTTATAATTAGTAAAACCCACCATCCACGGAGCACACTGTTTAGAAAAATCACAGACTTTCCTATTATATTGACTTCAACAAGTTATGTGGACCCCATTATTATGTATGTGTTATATCCACACCGTCCATCCATTTTGCATGATTGTTTTATGGCATGGGCTCAAAAATGAGGAGGATCTAAATCTTACATAGATCACAACAAAAAGTAGTAGAGATAATGATGTCGATAGTTAAAACCTCCTGTAAGCCCCGTATCATAGACCGTACTGTTCCATATACTTCCTCGGTCTTACCGGTCGAATTTCGGCAACCTTCGACCCTTAACCAATATTTACGTGCGACCCTGATTCGTATGCCGTCAACCCGTATCGACTCAACCCAAGACCTTTACCATAGCAACTGCGTCGTCGCTGCGGTTCCGATGCCATGACTTGCGCGCTGAGGCAATACCTTGGTCAAGAGATGTGGGCCAACGTTCGGTGTGAAGAAAACGCCGCGCGTTGTGAAACCCAAGAGAATCTCTACGAGGTGTCACATCAATCCCATCAATCCATCAATCCATCACATGTCAAGTACACATCACCTTTCACCCATTCCCAAGCAACTACAAAAGTCAAGAATCTCTTACAAGCCCATACCTCTCTTACACCAAAAGCCCTCAAAGTCAAAAACTTCTTACATCACCCATGCTTTTCTTACACAAATGGCTACAAAAGTCAAGATTTTCTTACACCCATCACTCACCACATCCATCATCCATCTCTCTCTCTCCCTTTACAACTCTTTCTCTCTCTTTCTCATTTTCAAACTCAAAAAAATCTAAGGAGAGAAATCTCATACGTATGAGAATTCTCCAAACCTCTCTCTCTCTTTCAAAACTTCAAGTGTGGCCCACTTTCCTACCCCATGATCTCTCATCCTAACCATTCATTCCCCATCTCCTCCATTGGAATCAAAGCTAAGGTGCTAAGGGACTCATAGGAGCAAGAAGATCGAACGGTGGATGCTCCTCTAGATGTAAAAAATCTGATTTCTATAGCCTAGATATTTTCTTTCTTTCATGAGGGAAGTGTAGGACCCACCATCAATAGTGGAGATCCCACACAATCCCATGGTTGTTGTCACGCCCCAAACTCGAAAACCGGGCTCACAAAATTTTCGATCGCCGAATCCGGCGCCGACAGCCTCCGTAGAACCCCATTCTCGGCTCCTAGCTCCCATTCGCCAGGTTCCGATCCTGGGATGCTACGAGGAGGATTTTTTTTTTTTTTTACATCAGTCTGATACGTAATAAGCATAACCAAAGGCATAACCCACAAACAACAACCAAGAACTCCATCACATTTCCACTATGATCAAAAACTTTACAAGTACAATGAGCATAAAGGGAAATACAATGGTAAATAACAGAAAACTCCAAAATGATCAGCGACGCGCTCCTCCCTCAACGCTGCTGCAGTCCAACGTCACCTGCACGCAACGGTCGTGCATAAGCTTACAGAAAGCTTAGAGGGTGGTGAAAGTGTGTGCACAAGGTAGAATATGAATGCGATGTCAGAGTAATGCGGAATATGCAGATGGAACTATAATATCATGAGCCGTACCAAGGCTTATGTGATGCAAGACATGAATAGTATTGGCCACCCCAAGGCCATGCAATGTGCAATGCAACTCAAGCATACAGATCCTCATCAATGTCCACATATCAGTACAGCTCAGAGTATGGAATATCACCGGGGTCTAGTACACTCTAAACCAGATTGCCGCCACATCGCGCACAATAAGGTAAGTGAAAAAGACCTCACTATCCGTCTGCCAATATCGAGCGCGACTCGTCGATAGCGGACCCATTCCTCGAGCTGGTCAGACTCAGCCTAGCATTGCCCCCTACACTCGGGCGGGTAAGGCCGTACCCCCTTCCAACCGACCACGACACAGTGGAGAGCGTAACCGTCTGGTAATCGGCACTCAACGCTCATCTGCCCACTCGGTCTAGACGTTGGAGCAACCTCTTGGTACCATAAGGGTTTAGGGACTTTCACCCAGGGATATCTATAGTACCCCATGTAGAACAAGATTTTCGGTATCCAATCCTGCCAACCACGATGCGTCTGTGGAGGCTACGGCCCTGATGTCGCTAGGGCGTACAACAACCATATCACACAAATGCGGAATGCATGAATCACGCTATCCAGTCATGCAACCAATCCTGCGCATACCGTGCGCTCATGTAGGGCAACACCGCCTAACCGGGAGCCCATAAACAACCTGCCCGAAGGCATATGCCATGATCAGTCAATCCTCATATCAAGCATGCATATGATGGGTATGATCATGGGTCATGAAACTATACTAAACATGTTATAATAAAATGCATTATCTTACAATGCAGATGAGCCTGAACGGCCTAAATACGATAAACATGGTCCAGTAATGGGCCCTAAGGAGAGTCGTAATGTGGACATCCAACCAACATTACACTCGCAATGTGGACGTCAAACCAGCATTGCTTCCCGGGCACAATCTTCTTAAAACACCGATACATAATCGGTATTGGGTTTACACATTGCAATGGACCTTATGTTCCTCCCACTGGGCCTTACATATATATCAAATGGGCCATAGCTTATGGGCTCTTATTCATCAGATGGGCCACAGAAATGGACCAAACCAATGGGCCTTAAGTGCATTGCAATGGGTTAAACCCGTGGGCCTTGGATTGCACCAATTGGACCTAGTCATATGAGTCCAATATGTATCACATGGGCCACACCAATTGGGTCTGATGTGCATTGCAATGGGTTAAACCCGTGGGTCTTGGATTACATCAAAGGAGCTTAGTCTCATGGGTCTTATATATGACCAATGGGCCACACCAATTGAGTCCCACATGTGGGTCAAGTGGGCCTCAACCCATAGGCCTATCATGAACAAATGGGCCTAACCCCTAGGCCTTACATATATCAAATAGGCCTAGCCCATGAGTCTCAAGCAAGTCCAATGGGCCTAATCCCATGGGTCTCCCCTTTTACTTTTAATTTTATATATATATATTTTTATCAATGGGTTTAATCCCACGGGCCTTTCAGTATACCAATTGGGTCCACTTCCATGGGCTTTAAGAATGCAACATTGGGTCCAATTTTATGGCCTTGGATCACATCAAAAGGGCCTATTCTTAGGCCTTGAATGAATCCAATGGGCCTAGCCCATAAGCATTCCACAAACCAAATGGGCCCAGCCCATAGGCCTTCCATGAACCAAATGGACTTAGCCCATAGGCCTTTGCTAAATAAAAGGGATGGATGGCCTGGATGCTTCACATGCGTCAAGGGTGGGGTCCACATGAGGGCCTGTCATAGCGTATATGATACGTTATATAATATACATAACTACATAATATATATATATATATATATATATATATATATATATATATATATATATATATATATATATATATATATATAAATATATATACACACATGTTGCACACGCACACGCTGCACATATGCTACACATGCACGCACGCTGCACACACACTATACTGACATGCAACACACGCACACACGCAGCGATTGGGCCCCACCGTCACGCTGACGGTGGGTATAAAACCCATGCCTCACTGTGGGTCCCATGTGGGGCCCACTAAAAATGTTTATTGTGCCATCCAGACCGTTCATATGGTCACACGGTAACGGGAGAAAGGGAAAAACAAGTTTCAGCTTGATCAAAAACTTCTGTGGGCCCCTAAGTAAGTTTCAATGGTAGAGGTCCAATTTACTCTTTCTTTTGGTGTGGGCCACACAAGTGATAGATGGAGCTGATTTTTGGAGGGGGCCAACCTCAGGAGGAAACCCACCTTATTAACAGATTGGATGACAAAACGAACATTACAGTGGGGCCCACGAGTAGGGCCGTGGGTGGCCAGCGGCCGCCCGCCCGCCCGCTGCGTGCAGCCCTCCTGCTGCTGACGCAAGCCAGAGGCTATGCCTCTTTCAAATTTTGGGAAAAATCCATTTTCCTGGGGTTTTTCACGTGTGGGGCCCACTAAAATGAAATCCGTCCCAGCCATTACGTTCAGTGGCTCGACGCCGTCCAAAAGAGTCCAGAGTTCGAATTTTTTTGACGCTAGAAAATGAATAAAATGAGAAAATGGATCCTTGAATGGTCAAGGTGTATTATTTGATGCTATGGCCCACCAGGTCTTCCAATCAATCCCAAACTTCTACCCAACGGTTAAAACTCTATAAGTAAGAGGGTAGACGGCTTGGATCGAGAATAAACATCAAGGTGGAGCCTAAATGAGTGAGCCACCAAAAGTCTCACTTTCCCTTTTTTTTTTTTTTTAAACATGGACGTCCAGCGTCCCAGACGCTGGACAGTAGCTTTTTTTTTTTTTTTTTTTTTTTTTAATGCACATGGTGGTGGGCCCTGATGAAGTGGGCCACCACATGATGGGCAGCATGGGAATGACGTGTAAGGTGGGCCCCACTTGGATAAAATAAATACATTAAGATGGGATCTATTCAAGTGGGTCACACCCTCCTATTGCAATAAAATACAATAAAATAAAATAAAATAAAATAAAATAAAAGAGGGAGAGAGAGAGAGACATGGAGAGTGGGACACGGCTTGTGATGGAGGGACCCCGTCATTATGGGCCCTCCCTTGCAATGAAACATACAATAAATGGGTCCTTTTGATCATGGGACCATCAAATTATAACTCAACGGTGGAGATCCATTCTCCACCGTTATGGACGGTCTAGATGACCTTTTTGCAATGAAATAACCATCATGATGGGGTCGATGGAGAATGACCCCATCATGGAACGATCATGATGATCCAAGTGGTCCATCGGCCACATTTAAGGGTCCCAAGTGAGATCCACACCATGGATCGGTGGGCCTCACTTGGTCTACCATAAAATTAAGAAAATCTACCCTATAGAAGCACCCACCGTCCGATCTTCTCGCTCCTAGGGGTTCCTTGGCACCTTATCTTCAACTTCAATGGCTAAGATGAAGAATGGAGGGTTGAGATGGGGGATTTTGGGGTAGGAAGGTGGGCCACTTGAAGTTTAGAGGGGCTTGGAAAATTCCATACGTATGGAACCTTTGCAATTTTTTTTGTTGCTTGGAAGTTTTGGAATGAGAAAGAGAGAAAGAGAGAGAGTGATGTAAAGGGAGAGAGAGAGAGTGATGGATGGATGGGTGAGTGATGGTTGTGTAAGAAAAGTATGGGTTAGGAAGACTTTTGTGGCTTTTTGTGTAAGAAAGGTATGGGTTGAGAAGACTTTGTTGGCTTTTGTGTAAGAGAGGTATGGGTTTGGGAGACTTTTGTGGTTGCTTGGGAAAATGGGTGAGAGTGATGTGTACTTGACATGTGATGGGTTGATGGGTGATTGATTGATGGAATTGATGTGATTGATGTGACACATCGTTGAGATTCCCTTGGTTTTCGCAACACGCGGCGTTTTCTCGCACCGAACGTTGGCCCATAACTCTTGATCAGGGTATCGCCTCGGCGCGCGAGTCGCGGTATCGGAACCGCAACGACGGCGCGGTCGCTATGGTATAGGTCTCGAGTTGAGTCGACTCGGGTTGTCGGCACATGAATCCAGGTCGCGCGTCGATATCGGTTAAGGGTCGAAAGTTGCCGGAATTCGACCGGTACGACCGCGGAAGTGTACGGAAAGGTACGGACCAAGATACGGGTCTTACAGTTGTGGCCTAATGGCCTACCTTATGCATGCATGATCCATGCATGGGGCCTTTCTCTATGGGCCCCATCATGGTAGTTTTATTTCATATCATATTATGTTTGAGTCATCTAGACCTTATAACCATGGTGGGGATGGCATCCTCACCATGCATTTTAATTATAGGCCATGCATGTGCAAGATCCATGTTGTAAATGTAAATCTAGGTATGATGTGCGGGTGTAATTGATCTTGGGAGGGCTCAATAGTGGCGGAGCCCCTTTCCCTATGGTCGGATTGTTCTTCTATCTCTCTTTTTCCTCATTTTATTTTCTGATGTGTGTGGCCCGTTAATGTATTTTTCTTTTTATTTAACTTATATAATAAATTTTATCTAAGTACATGTTGTTGTCCAGAATTTTCTGGACAATTTCTGGTTGTTTTTGGACTAGATTTTGGGACTGTTTGGGGGACTATTCATACCTATTAAATATACTTTTCTTAAAGGTGGGGATCTCATCTTTATGTCTCCCAAATTTCAGCCCCAACTAACCTTCATTGGGGTCCCAAAGGTGTGGTCCAAGTGGGGTGGACAGTCTGAATTTTCTGCACTGTTTCAGCAACATTCCACCATGGACAGTTGGATTTTTAAAATTTATTAAAATACCTATGAGTATTTAAAAATTATAAAAATTTTCAGGGGGATGGTCTACTTATGTTAAGACCCACCTATAAAATTTTGGGGCCAATGAACGCTTGTACACACCATGGTGATGGCGGGACCGACCCATTATAATATGGTGTCCAGATCAGTCCGATTTTCAGGACAGATTGATTTATGTAAATGAATTAAAATATTTACAAATGTCTAAAAATTTTAAAATTTTTTAGGAGTGTGGTCCACTTATTTTAGAACCCACCTACCAAATTTCAGGGCCAATGGACCCCTGTACACACCGTGGTGAGGGCCGGACTGGCCTACTACGCTGGGACGTCCAGGTCTGTCCGATTTTTCTGGACAGTTTATTTTGTTTAAATTAATTAAAATACTTAGAGATATCTAAAAATTATGAAATTTTGTAGGGGTGTAGCTCACTTGTGGAAGTATTACTCTGTGAAATTTTAGCCTCAAGTGACCCCGTTTGGGTATCCAAAAGAATGGGCCAATATGGTTAGACTCCCAGATTTTTTTCTGCTGTGCAGTCCAGCAATATGCCTTGATAAAAAACCATAATTCAAAAATATTTCTTCTGATGGTGGGCCACCTTTTTGGGTTTCCTTTCATTGTATGCATGATGAGGGACCTTGGCCCTCAATTTTTAGAGTTTTAGAGGCCTTGGACCCACTCCAATGGAGTGCCCAAATTTAGGACAACAACATGTTATAATTATGCTGGCCTTGGGCTGAAATTTTGAGGAGTGGGGCCCACCATATTATAAAGATCTTAGAGGAAATGATTTATACTTTTAGTTCCTTAAATGTTGGGTTTAATGAATGCACTTTTGAGGCCCACCACAGTTGAATTTAATTGGGTCCATGAATGTAGCTAGTTGTTGAACTATTTAAGGCCCATAGAGTGGACCCATTTGATGTGTTCCAAGGCCCATGGGATTAGGCCCATTTGATATAATTTAAGGCCCATAGAGTGGACCCATTTGATGTGTTCCAAGGTCCATGGGTCGAGAACTATCTGATGCAATCTAAGGCCCACGGATTATGACCCATTGCAATGTACATAAGGCCCATTGGTGCGGCCCATTGATGTGGCCCATTTGATGAGTAAAAGGCCCATATGACATGACCCATTTGATGTATTTAAGGCCCAATGGGATATACCTAAGGTCCATTGCAATGTATGATCCCAACCTGGTTTACATAATGTTATTCACTATGGGCTACACCTTGGTAGCAATGTTGGTTTGACGTCCACATTGCGAGTATAATGTTAGTTAAATGTCCGCATCGCGACTTGTTAGGTTGCAGCAACATTGTTAGGTTGCAGCAGCATCGCGACTTGTTATGTTGCGAGTAGATGCGTGTAGGTGATGTTAGGTTGCACCAGCATTGAGCTTGGAGCGTGCAGCTATTTTCTGGAGCTTTGATTTTGACATATATATTTTCCTTTCAGCATTGTATTCAAATGATTATATTAGTGGATATGTGATGATGATGTTGCCTTTATGATTTGAGTAAACATGTGATTATGCTTATTACGAGTTAAATGTACAAAAAAAAATCCTCTTTGTAGGATCCCAGGATCAGAAATTATTGAGGGTCAAATAGTGCATATTAGACCCCAAATATTGTCCGGATTTACGAGCAAAATAGTGTTTAACGGCTGATTTAATCGTGTGGATGTTGCAGGTTGATTTTACAAGCTTGGATCGAAATAAGATACAAAATGCATGGATTTAACACTCCAAATTCACCAAAGCATGGGACACACTCCAGGGGACCAAGATTGATAGACATACACGGTCAGAAATCCGAGAAAACTAAGAAACTGAAGCTCAAATGGCTTGAAATGCATCCAGAATGTAAGATCACATGGTTTCCGACATCTGATCGGTTCAAAACTTTATACATGAGATAAGGGCCATAAATTAACCGTACACGTAAAATTTCAGCCATTGGATCACTATGGAAGTGCCCCAACTGATAGATCAGCCCATAAACCGTTGATTATGGGCCCACTTGATATCTGGAACTGCCTCAACTTTGGCATGGACGCTTTAAATATGAATATGAAGTGAATGGATGGTTTGGATTTCTGAGAAACATCACAATGGACCCTGTATATACACGTGCGCATACCCAATGCACATGTGTCCGCAGTGTACACAAAAGCCAGAAACGGGTCATCATCCCTCTACTGCGAAAGAACGGACAGCGTATTTACGCTGTCCGTCCGTTTGTTATTAGTGGGCCCCATTTGTGGCCTGTATTGGTGATTTGAACCGTCCATACTCTCGATAGGGGGGAAAAACCCTCACCTAGCTGTCCTTTTGATCCTATGCACAGGTACGAACGTAGATGGATGGAAAACGCAGGATGGACGGCTGGGTTACAGATTCTGTGGGCCACACCGAAATGCTCCAAAAACACCCATTCCTGGACGATTTTTCAGCATGAAGCCAATGGACGGTGTAGATTTTCAAAAAGAAAGCTCAGTGGACCCCACCGATCATCACAGCGGAAGAAACTTCCGCTTTCGCGTCCGCGTAATACACGGCTGCTGGCCGTTTTTGCGATCAGCTGTGGGCCCCATACGTGCCCCATAAGCTCAATCCAAACCGTCCACCGTGTAGACAGTCGCGAACACTACAAAACCATATTGTCACTTTTCACCCATGCGTGCACACGTGTGAGATATAGAGGCCACAAAAGGGCTGCCCTGCAACGTTCAAAACTGATTCTTTTGTGATTTCTTCTCTGGGCCATGTCAATGGACGTTCAAAACCACCTATTCTTAACTGAAATTTCGTTCTGAATCCAATGGACGGGGTGGATTTTTCAGAAAATGCTTCTGTGGGGCCCACCGATCACAACAGTGAAATGGTGCGAAAAGTTTCGCACATCCGTAAAAACTGACTTTTTCAGGCGGTTTTGGCCCACCATCTTTGATTATATGGCAGATCTGAACCATCTATCATGTAGAGAACCCAAGAAAGTACTAAGGGACGGTGTTTCTTTGAAATTTGAGCGAGGAAAGTGGCGTGTTTCGAGGCACCGAACTTGGCTGCGAAAATTACACTCCGTGTCCTGCTACAACTCTGTCACAGACTCCAGCCTTCCAGCAGCTATAAAAGGAGGTTTTGGACGTGGGGAGCATTCATTCAGGTCTAGGAAGGAAGAAAAAGAGAGACGTGGAGGCTCGGGCAGGGACGTGAAGCAGAAGAAAAAAAGAATATTTTCTTTTTAGTTTATTTCAATTGTGGAGATTTAGCCATCCATGTCTGGCTAAACCTCTTAGCTAGGGCTAAGAGGTGAAGCTTGTAGTGAGATGAGAGATTTAATTTTATTTAAATTTTAATGCATGAATTGACGTTGATTTTAGTTAATTATTATGTGAATGTTTTAGGTTTTTAATGGTCTGTTGTAACTGAAATTACAATGGGTCTGCAATGGCTTTGAATATTTCCGTTCTCTTTAATGTTTACGATGTCAGGAAGCCCTGTTGTTCACCATAGTCTCTTGGGCATGGTTGGATGTCGGTACCCTTCCTAACTTGCATACATGTGATTGGGTGGTAATTAGTTTGATTCTGTTGTTTGCCATAGTCTTTGGGCATGGTTTGGTGATGGAATCCATTCTAATTCATCTTCCTTTCATCTCTTTGAAAACTAGATCAACGGCAGTTCAGTAATTTTCATAATTTTTGATGCAAGCATAAGTTCTCCCTGATCTCTACAAGTGGATCCTCTGAATCCCTAGTTTTCTTACCTCTGATTTCTCCTATAAGTTTTATATTAATAGTTTACAATTATTCCTCAATTTATAATTCAATTCAGATTTCATCTCATTCTAGTTCTATTTCTAGTTAATTTTAGATAACGTACAAGTTTCAGTCCCTTGGGATTCGACCTCGGTCTTACCGAGTTATTACTACATCACAACCCTGCACTTGGGAAGTGAACAGAAATCTGGCATATGAATGCTAGGAGCCGATAATGGGGTACTACGGAGGCTGTCGACACCGAATTCGGCGATCGAAATTCCTGTGAATCCGATTTCCGGGTTTAGGGCGTGACACCTCCCTAGGGCATACCATTAAAGGTGTACACAAGTTGAGTTTGCTTGTTAGCTCGCTCAGATCGACTCAGAAAAGCTCGACTTGACTTAAATCGAAATTATGTTTGAGTCGAGTCGAGCCAGTTTTATTGAGCTTGAAACTTTTCGAGTAGAGTCTGAACTGGACCTAGCTCGACTCGACTTAACTCGGTATTGAGCTTGAACTCGACTCGGTTCGACTCAGATTAACTCAGATTGATTTTTGTATAAGTATATATAAAAAAATTGCACGCCAAAAATAAGTTAAAAAAAAAACCATAACTCTCAGCGCCCTCTCGTCTCAGCTGTTCTTCCAACCCTAAAAACTCTAATCTTAGCTCGAATTCGACTCTCTTCAGCGCCTGAAAGGTGACCTCTAACACCTAATCCGTTCTCGTTCCGCCTGTGCTCACCAAGTGTTTGATGAAATGACTCAACGAAGTGTGGTTGGTGCAAGGAAGGTATTTATATGAAACAAATACTCTTTTTTTCTTGATTTTTATGTTTCTTAGAAGGTGTTTGATGAAATACCTGTAAAACCACTACTACTGTTTTACATATAGTGAGATTTTGAAGGTACAGTTTATGTGTTTATGAAAATACTGCATACGCGAACTTGGCTTGAACTTGGCTCGAACTATCCCTAGTTGCTGACCGAACCAAGTTGAGCTAGCTAGTTAAGCTCGAGGACCGAGCCGAGTTCGAGCTGGGGTCAGCAAGTGGCCGAGCTGAGTCGAGCCGTGCCCAGCTCAACTCGGTTCGACTCATGTACACCTCTATCTACCATGATGTATTTTTACCCATCAAACATGTCCATAAGATCACATAGACTTGGATAAACGGAAAACACAAATATCAACTTGATTCAAAACTTTTTGGCCCCTGAGAAGTTTTCAATGGTAGGTGTTCAATCTTCATTGCTTTATGTGGTGTGATCCATGTGAGCTTTCGATTTATATTATTTTTGGGCTCATGCCCTAAAAAGATCTTGAAAATTGGATGGATGATATAGTCCATATATCATGGTGGGACCCACAGAGCTTGCCGACATCAACATACTCAACAATTGGATCTACATAGTGCATAGGTGGGATGACTTGCTATTTTTCAAATTTCGAATGGATTAAAAAGCCAATGCTACAAATCCCATGTTTCAAATGGATTTTTCGTGACCCTTCTCATTACATGGCTCATTTTCCTAAGCATATAAACATAGCAATTGTTGAAGAAAACAAACTTAGTGTGGGATTTAAATGGTAATATTTTCAATTCCATCATATTTAATCCCATCTAATTCCATGCCCCAAACACCCTCTAAAGGTGGTTGTTTATCCCACGACATGTGACAAATAGATGCAATGCATGCTTAATCAGTAGCATATAGAGGGAGTTTTGCTAAAGATTTGTCAGCCACATTTAATCATATACACACTGCATGGCCTTTACCGTAGGAATTGTTGTTTTAAAACTCTAATTTCGAGAGAGACACCTCCGGAACATACAAGACTTTCAAATGTAGAGAGTATAAAGTTGTCCAAAAATTGAGAGATTATCGCTCACGGTAACATAGCGCCTGAAGGATTCCAGAACCAAATAGGACAAATTGTAGGAAAAGACCGCTATCTAATTAGGAGACTGCTTATGCAAGCTATACAATTTTATCTATGGCTATCGCTTCTCCAAACCTATTGAAGTAGCACAAAAATAAAATATTGGGATCTCATGTTAATGCAATCACACGTAAGCTTTTCAAATCTACATCATTTATCCTATTTTAGTTCCAAATGGACATCTACTTCAATTAGTTTAATTATACTTTCCTCCACTTTTGTCCAGCATTATGATACAAGAAGTTTGGAATCTCTAGTTTTTAGTATAGTATTTTAGTTTAGTTTTTAGCTATTGTCTAGCACATTACCACGACAAGCTAGCTAATTAATATAAATATCCATGATCTTGTTGCCAGATTTCTAAATTATTGAGTTTTTACTGATAATTCCGTGATCACGACCTATTAACCATACAACACGATTGTCAAAGTCCAAAGTACCACTAAGACCATCGTTGTTTCGCTGGTATTAGACCGCTGTTAATAATCTCTTTTTCCTATTTTTCTTTTATCAATTGTACTATATTTATATTCATATTAATAAAATTAGTAACAAGTTTTATTTTTCTAGTTTTATTAATTTTACTGGGAAACACTATCGAAGTCATTATCATTGTAAGAAAGTCCTTATTTTCAAGAAAAAAAATTCATCCAAAGGACCAGACGCGATCGGGCTGGTGGTTTGTTGCGCGATTGGGTTGGAAATGGGCCAGTGATAGAGGCCCGTGGGTCCAGTACAGGCCTATTTGAAGCCCAATCTATAAATAGGTGTGGTCACATTCAAGGTACAGGTATGGCCCATCTAGTGATTGGAAAGTCCTGATTTTTGGGCCAGGAAATGAGCACATAATGGGACCCACATGATTAAAGGTCCTGATCAAGCATTGGCACGTGTGCCAGAGATCAACTACCTCAAAAGCCTCAGATTGACCCTACAATTCCAGTGAATGTGTCAGTTAATCTGGATTGGACAACTGATGGGACACCATGTGATCAATGGCTGGGCTAAACTATGTCCAGTTCAGCCCATAAAGTAAAACCGAGGCCTGAGCCCAGCCTGCCCACAACGGGCCAAAATAAACAGCTACTCTCGCCTGCGATGATAATGCATTCCCTGGGACCGATCACAGCCAGCCATCTACATTTGTGTAAGATCTGGTTGCTCATCAGGTGTGTCCCATCATGCATGATATTGGCAAAATCAGAGTTGCACGAGTCGAACTGACAGCTCAGCTCGGCTAGTAAGTTAACCCTAGCTTGAGCTTGGCTTAGCTCAGTCCTCGAGCCTGTCTAGCCAGCTCAGCTCGGTTCAGTCAGCAGCTCGGGTTAGCTCGAGCTGAGCTCGAGTCTGTACAGCATTTTCTCAAATATATAAAATGCATCTTTAATTTTTCATAAAATACAAAACCGTAAAAATACTTTATAGGTATTTCATCAAATACGGTGAGCAACACCAAAATCAAGATATGAGAGTAGTCTTATAATATAAATTTTTTTTTTTTAGTGATTTGTTTCGTATCCAATCTTTCATCTCTACCGGTTGATCTCACGAAGAATGTACGCACCCGAAACAACACTTTACTGAGTCATTTCATTAAACACTCAGGTGAACAACATCAATATCAAAATAACGAGTCAACAAGCTGCTTCGATCCAAGTCAATTCAAATTGAAGTTCAGTCAAAGTTAAGTTGAGCTTGGGCAAGCTCGAGCTTAGCTCAAAATTTTTTCGAGCTCCAAAAACTAGATCAGCTGGTTTGAAACCAATTTCCAGCCAAGGTGAGCCGAGCTTTTCCGAGTTGAGTCCAGTGAGCTGATGGAGCTAACTCAACTTGTGTACATCTTTAGACAAAATGCAGCTGAAATACAAACGAGACGGGCTGGACCAAGCCATACTCGTCCGGTTTCTGGGGTCCCAGATACAGACCGGCTGGCCCAATTAACAACCAAGCTTAACTTTTAGGCCTGGCCAGGCCCTTGGGCCTTCTAATTCAGCCCAAGGCCAGGTTAGAAAGCCCATCAGATAATCCAGCCCGTTCACAGCCCTACATGGCCCAAAGCTGCAGCTATTGGTTCTTCTTGACCCCTTGATCAGAAGGCTATTTGCTGGACCCTTGATCTAATTTTGAGTGGACGGATAGGATGGTTTTGATCTTGCAATGAATTATACTTTTGGACTACCCCTCCTCCTAGAGGTTGCATATTGATTGGTCGGTCCGGATACATTGTTAGAGTGCACCAAAGAGTTTGTAGGGCTGATTGATGCACGCGGGATTCTAAGCCTAAACGAATTTTCAAACGGTCCATATTCAACATCCGCTTTGTGGTCCCCCTGATGAGTGGGTGCACAAGACACACTGCCTCCATCTCTCTTGAGGTCTTTTCAAGGTGCGTTGCTTGCTCATCCATGGTTGAAGTCAAATGGGTCTCAAGATTCAATGGTCTAGATCATTTTACTGGGTTTTGTAGGGGATGATTTAAAATTACATTGACCGTATGATCTGACCATTGGATTGATATCCTTCATGAAACTAACAAGAAAGGATGGTCCAAAATCAACATTAGCCAGTGGATAGTTGGGCCCACTGCATGGATGATTTTGATTTATCTATGTAGCGATGTGGGGCCCGGCTTATGGGCGGACCACAATTTATGGTTGAGAGGGTCCCACTGAATTTCGTTCTTATTCAATGGACCACATGGAGTAATTGGCCTATTTCGGCTGCACTTATATGCCCACATGTATATGATGAGGCCCATTGTCAGTGGCTCACTAGTCACTACAATGTTGCAAGTTAGTCTAGAGCTGTACACAGACCGAACCACTGGAGCTTGGCATAGCTAGGCTCGGTTGGGCCAGCAGATAACTCCAATTTGAGCTTGGCTTGGCTCGGTCTTCGAGCTTGAATGGCCAGCATGGCTTGATTTGATCAACACTTAAGGTCAATTCAAGTTGAGTTCGAGCTTGTGAGTAGGAGTGTACATTGAGTCGAACCGAGTTGAGCTGACCTCAGCTCGACTCAGCTTGAACACTGGCTGACCTCAGCTTAGCTTAGTTCGGTGAGCAGCTCGGGCCGAGTTCGAGCCAAGATCAAGCCAAGTTCGCCATTGAAGCATTTCTACAAACACCTGAACTGTAACTTTAAAAACTTACCGTTTTACAAACAAAGGCAATGATTTTACAAGTGTTTTATCAAATACTTTCTAAGTAACATAAAAAAAAGGAAAAGAAAAAAAGAAAAAAGATATTTCTTTAATGTACATACCTTGCTTGCCACTGGCCAAACCTTCCTTACCATCATCAACATCTCGTTAAGGTATTTTATTAAATAGTTGGTGAGCAATATCAATGGCAAAGTAATCGAGTCACCAAACTAGTTCGATCTGAGTTAGATTCGAGCTGGATTCGATCTAAGTCGAGTTGAGCTAGGGCTTGTTCGAACTCATTTTCAAGCTAAAAAAATCAGCTTGACTTGGCTCAAACTCAGCTTCGAACCAAGTTGAATCGGGCTTTTTCGAGTCGAGTCGAACGAACTAACCGAGCTAGCTCAGTTCATGTACACCCCTACGTGCGATATTTTCTCAAACACATTAAGTGAATCTAAAATTTTTTACAAAATACAAAACAGTTGCAATAATATACAAGTATTTCATCTAACACTTGATAGGCAACATTAAAATCATAACTTTGAGGGCAATTTTATATTGTGTGTTTTTTTTTAGTAGTGATTTGTTTCATATACATTGATTTCCTAGTTCCTGGCTACCAATCGATCCTGTGGAGAATGCATATACCCGAAACAATACTTCATTTAGTCATTTCATAAAAAACTTGCGGAACACCATCAAGATCAAAAAAACAAGTCACCAGGCCAATTTGATCCTAGTCTATACAACATAAAGATTGATAGGAGTCGAGCTTGGACAAGCTGGAACTCGGCCCAAATTGTTTTCGAGCTAAAATCAGCTTGACTAAACCTGAACTCAGTTTCAGACCGAGTCAAATCGTACTTTTTTGAGTCGAGGCGAGCAAGTTAACCGAGCTAAGTCGGTACGTGTACAGCTCTACAAGTTACACAATAGCCGTCCATATTCAGCTGATGATAGTCCTAATATTGGACAGTAAGATCTTCCAATCTCCGAGATATTTTGGCCAGGGTCAATCAATGATGGGAACCAACCGATGGATGGTATGGATTACCAAACACGTGGGCCCACTTGTTAGCATGGGAAATTAGTCTCTGTTGTGCAAAGACATTGGGAAGAAAAACAAAAACGTTCCCTTTGCAACTACCACAAGCAAGTCATTAGCTCATAAGCGCACTTGAGATGTGATCCTGACCTTCGATTCTTACAATTGAATATGAGCCATTGAAAAATTTCTTTTTGTTGAGCCCACGAAGTGTAGGCGTTCAATCCCCACAGTTTTCCTATGGAGTGGTCCAATTGAGCTTTGGATCTGCCTCATTTTTGGGTTTATGCCTTAAAATGAACTGGAAAAAATGGATGAACGGCGTGGATAAAACACACACATTACGATGGGTCCACAGATCTTTTCCACCAGCTAGCTGGGTGGTGCAGGGGTCACCGGCCAATCCGCATCCATTAAAGGAAGTTCACGTTGTCCGAAGCTAGGTGGGGCATCCAAAGAGACGCCTGTGATAAATCCACCCCGTCCATTGGTTTCCCAAACTCACAATACTAATATAAATATCAGGCAGATCCAAAACTCAGGTGGACCACCCCACACGAAATAGTAGGGTTTGAATGCCCACCGTTGGACACTATGTGGGGGCTCCTAAAGTTTTGAATCGGGATGATATTTGTTCTTTCAGTTTATCCAAGTGATAATGACCTTATGAACGGATTGGATGACACATAAAAATCTTGATGAACGCTGAGAAGGCTTCAACATTGGACGTCTCATTCTAACTATTGCTGTCATGTGGTCCACCTGAGTTTTAGATCTTCTTAAACTTTAGATTCTTCTCCTGTTATAGACTGTGAAACGGTCCATCTCTGTTTTATCTCAAAGATTAAATATATATATATATATACACACGCGCTCGAGCTCACGGTAGGCTCCCGTGAGGTCGAGCTGTGTGGGCCTCACCATGATGCATATCGACCATCAACACCGTGCATTTGATGGCTCCCCTTTAAATTATGGGATATCCAAAAAATCAACCGTATACGGAACTCAGGTGGGCCATACCATTTAAAATCATGTGAAACACCGTTAAAACATATAAAAGCACTTGGTGGGGCCCACCTGAGTTTTGAATACTGCCTAAACTTAGTCTGAACTCTCATACAAGTCGGACACACATAATGGATGGGCTGGATTTGCAAACCACATCTTTTGTGGGCCCCAAAAATGATTATGAATGTTTTAATGGTGCACGGTGCCTCTCCGCTTCTGTATGTGGTGTGGCCCACAAAAGTCACTGATTAACTTGACTTTTGAGACATAGGCCCATGAGGGAATGGTGCATCTGATTGATGGGGTACATGTTCGAAACGCATCATGGTGGGGCCCACACAGCTCGACCTCATGGGACGAACCCATGAGCTCGGGCGAATAGTATACCTTTTCCATATATATATATATATATATATATATATATATATATATATATATATATATATATGAAAAAGGTACTATGCACTTGACCTCACGGGTTCGTCCCATGCGGTCGAGCTGTGTGGGCCCCACCGTGATGCATTTCGAACATCTACCCCATCAGTCAGATGCACCATTCCATCGTGGGCCTAGGTCTCAAAAATCAAGTCAATCCGTGACTTGTATGGGCCACACCACATACAGAAGTGGAGAGGGGCCGTGCACCATTAAAACATTCATAATCATTTTTGGAGCCCACAAAAGATGTGGTTTGCAAATCCAGCCCATCCATTATGTGTGTCCTACTTGTATGAGGGTTCAGACCAAGTTTCAGCAGCATTCAAAACTCAGGTGGGCCCCACCAAGTGCTTTTATATGTTTTAACGGTGTTTCATATGATTTTAGATGCTATGGCCCACCTGAGTTCTGTATACGACTGATTTTTGGGATATCCCATAATTTAAAGGGGAGCCATCAAATGCACGGTGTTGATGGTTGACACGTATCATGGTGGGCCCCACATAGCTTGACCTCGCGTTTGCTTATCGTGAGGTCGAGCGCATAGTACCTTTTCCTATATATATATATATATATATATATATGAGGCATGCTCCCTTACGCACCTACGCACGTCTGCACCTTTGCACACTTGTCATGGGAGTCGAATTCGAACGGTCCATAAAATGCAGAATGCCATGAAAACCTAGGAGGTGAAATTTCACCCTGATCTAAGATTCTGGTGGGCCATAGCAAAGAGAAATGCAAATCACGAGAGAAAACTGTTTCAATTTTTATGGCCCATCAAAGTTTTAGATCAAAGTAACACTTGGGCCTGAGGGGTTTCATGACGTACTGCTTCACATAAACGGTTCAGATTTTGGATCCACATAACGTATGATGGGTTCTCAAAAAAGTTCGTACGTACGAACCGGTTAGCAGGAGAGCGTTTCCGTATATGAGGCATGCTCCCCCATGCACCTACACATGTGCGCACCTTTGCACATGTGTCATGGGAGTCGAATCCGAACGGTTCATAAGATGCGGAATCCCATGAAACTTTAGGACGTGAATTTTCACCCTAATCTAAGATTCTGGTGGGCCATAGTAAAGAGAAATGCAAATCAAAGGAGGAAACTATTTCATTTTTCATGGCCCATTAAAGTTTTAAATCAAAGTAAAACTTGGGCCTGGGGGTTTCACGAGGTGTTGCTTCATATGAATGGTTCAGATTTTGGCAGGTGAGCGTTTTCGATATTAAGGCATGCTCCCCTACGCACCTACACATGTGGGTACCTTTACACATGTGTTATGGGAGTTAAATTTGAACGATCCATAAAATGTGGAATTCTATGAAACCCTAGGAGGTGAATTTTCACCTTGATTTAAGATTCTAGTGGGCCATAGCAAAGAGAAATGCAAATCAAGGGAGGAAACTGTTTCATTTTTCATGGCCCATCAAAGTTTTAGATTAAAGTAAAACTTGGGCTTGGCAGGTTTCACGAGGTGCTGCTTCACATGAACGGTTCAGATTTTGGATCTATATACACAGAAATGCTCACCTGCAAACCAGTTCGTACTTTTTTGAGAACCCATCATACATAAGGTGGATCCAAAATTTGAACCGTTCATGTGAAGCAGCACCTTGTGAAACCCCCCGGGCCCAAGTTTTACTTTGATCTAAAACTTTGATGGGCCATGAAAAATGAAAACAGTTTCTCCCTTGATTTGCATTTCTCTTTGCTATGGCCCACCAGAATTTTAGTACAAGGTGAAAATTTGTCACATGAGGTTTCATGGGATTCCGCATCACATGGACCGTTCAGATTAGACACCCATGGCACGTGCGTACGTGCACAGGGTAGCATGACTCTCTCTCTCTCTCTCTCTCTCTCTATATATATATATATATATATATATATATATATATATATATATATATATATATATATATATGTGGGATAAGGTATTATGTGCTCGAGCTCATGACTCCGTCCCATACGATCGAGCTGTGTGAGCCCTACTGTGATGCATTTCAAAAATCTACCCCATCAGTCAGATGCACCATTCCATCGTGGACCTAGGTCTCAAAAATCAAGTCAATCCGTGACTTGTGTGGGCCACACCAAATATAGAAGTGGAGAGGTGCCGTGCACCATTAAAACATTCATAATCATTTTTTGGGTCCCACCGAGATGTGGTTTGCAAATCCAGCCCATCCATTATGTGTGTCCCACTAGGATTAGGGGTCATACCAAGTTTCAGCAGCATTCAAAACTCAGGTGGGCCCCACCAAGTTCTTTTATATGTTTTAACGGTGTCTTCACATGATTTTAGATGGTATGGCCCACCTGAGTTCAGTTTAGGGCTGATTTTTGGGATATCCCATAATTTAAAAGGGAGCTATCAAATGCACAGTGTTGATGGTCGACATGCATCACGGTGTGGCCCACACAACTTGACCTCACGATAAGCTTATAATGAGCTCGAGCGCATAGTACCTTTTCCCTGTATATATATATATATATATATATATATATATATATATATATATATATATATATATATATATATATATGTATCCACAAGGGTTCAACCCTATTTTCTAGGGCTGTCAGTAGACCGGACTGGATATCAGCATTTGTGGGCCTGTCTAGGGCTTTGCTTAAGAGCCCACAAAGAGGCCCATTTAAGGTTTCAAGGGAACTTTTGTCATACATCATGCTTGATGGGATGCACTAAATGAATGGATGGGTGGCCACTCTTGGGATCGGTCAACGTATTGGCATGGGCTGGGCCCTGACTTGTTAGAACTGGACCGTCAAAGGCCTGGGCCATGCTCATGCCTTAGTTTTCTTTACAGGTCAGGCTTAGAAAGGCATTGTCCTAGCCTGGGTCCGGACCACTGATGGCCCAAACTAAGACCAGTGCCTCAAAATGACATGATCAGCCCAAACCCATCCTGACTAGACCTGCTAAAGCAAGCACATGGCTATGGTTACTTAAATGGCTGGGTTGCATAGGGTCAGAACAGGATCAAACCTGAGCCCGGCCCATTTTCTTAAATGGATCACATTTTCTGAAGAGAGCCTGACCCAACAACTGATAAGCTCAGCCCATGCCTTGCCATGGCTACGATCACAGACACACGTGCCAAAATCCACGCAGTTCATGCAGCAGGCCCAGACACCCTGGCCCAAGATCAAGCCAGTGGTTTGCTCAGCCAGTTGGAAATGGGCCTGTAAAAGAGGTCCATGGATCCGGAATGGGCCTATTTTGGAGCCCAATCTGTAAACAGAGGTCTGGGATTAGGTGTAGTCATATTCAAGGTACGGTTATGGTGGTCCATCTGGTGAGTGAGCAGCCCTGAGCACATGGGACCCACATGATGAATGGCCCTGATCTAGCAGACTAAATGGCCCAAAACAGACAGGCTGAGCATCGCCTGTGATGATTATGCATGCCCTGGACTGAACCCGGCCGTCCATCTACTTTTGTGAAAGATCTGGACGGTTCATTAGTTGTGCCCCGTATCGACAGAAATCCCATTGAAATGCGACAAGCCCGGCTCCAGTCCTGGTTGCGCATTGATTGGACGGTCTGGATGCATTGCTAGACTGCACAAAAGAGTTTGTAGGGCTGATAGATGCATGCCGGATCCTAAGCCTAAAATGAACTTTCCAACGGCCCAGATTCAACATGCGCTTTGTGGCCACCCTGATGAGTGGCTCCACAAAACGTTTTGCCTTAATCGCTTTTGAGGTCTTGCCAAGGTATGTTTTTGTTCGTCCATGGATGAAGTCACATGGGTCTCAAGATCCAATTGTCTAGATAATTTTACTGCAATTTTATAGGGGATGATCCAAAAATTAGATTGACCGTATGATGTGACCATTGGATTGATGTCCTTCGTCAACTAACAAAAAAGGATGGTCCAAAAGTCCACATCGGACAGCGGAAACTTTCTCATCATCGGTGTTTGTTAGGTGGGAAGCGGTTGGCTGGTGTAACTGCCGTGTGAAGCCGAGCGCTGCGGCTCTTCGAGTTGTACGAACAGCTCAAAGGAGATCAAAGTTACATGCCCTTAAAATAATGCATTTATTATATCCAAACCGTTCAACCCTTATTGGAGATCATTTCAGAGCATGAGCCAAAACAAGAATCATATCCAAAGCTCAAATGGACCATACCACAAATTAACATTGGGATAATGATTTTCACCGTTAAAACATTCGTAGGGGCTGACCATGACATTTATTTTCCATCCAATATATTGTAACAAAGACTTGAATGAAGAGGAAAAACAAATACCATATTGATCCAAAACTTCTGTGATCCCAGAAAGGGTTTCAATGGTAAACATTCAATCCCTCACTTCTATTTAGAGTGTGGTCCACTTGATCTTTGGATATGTCTTAATTTTTGGCTCAAGCCTTACTAGGAGCTCTCCAAATGGATGGACGGTTTGGATATAACACATACCTTATGATGGGACCCACAGAACTTGCTGACGTAAACACACCATCTAAATCGCTGGTGAGTGGGACACCAGCCAATCCGCTTCCGTTAGGTGGGCCCACCACGTGGATGATTTTGATTTAACTCACTCTGTAGACAGGCGGGGCCCCTATTTATGAACGGACCACAATTTACAGTTGAGAGGGTTCCAGTGAATTTCGCTCTTATTCGATGAGGTCCCATTGTCAATGGTCCACTACAATGCTGCAAGTTACAAAATAGCCATCTATATTGAAACTGATGATAGTCATGATATTGGACGGTGCGATCTTCCAATCTTTGAGATATTTTGGACATCGTCAATCAATGATGGGAACCAACTGATGGATGGTCTGGATTACCAAAAAGTGGGCCCCCACTTGTTAGAATGGGAAATTAATTTATGTTGTGAAAAGACATTAGGGAGAATAAACGTTCCATTTGTTACTACCATAAGCAAGTCATTAGCCCATGATCACACTTCAGAGATGATCCTAACCTTTGATTTTGACAGTTGAATACAAACCATTGAAAATTTTCTTTTGGTTGTTCTGAATTCATCCATACAGTGATTGCCACAATCATCCATTCAGCATGAGGTTCCTAGGGTGGCTTGTACAGCATAGATTCCAAAATATGGACGGTTCCTATCAGCAGACCATTCAGCATGTGGGGCCCAGTGGGCGATGAGACGCTGGTTCTTGAGTTACAATAGAGGCGAATCCGAACTCTCTTTTTTTTTTTAAGCTCCTGCTGGCACAAAAATAGGACGTTCCGCTCTTCAGGAAAGCACAGCCATTGAAATAAAGGATGGTGGATGTTCTAACTCAAGAGTACAGGTGTGGCCCACATAAAGAGTGGATGGCCTGATTTTCAAGACTTAAAGAATCTTAACATTCAAGCTCACCCTCAAGTGTCTACATGCATGGGATTCTTTGTGCTAAGTACTTTGAAAACACAAAAACTTTGATATTCTGATAGAATGTGATGGATGATACGCAGGCACTCAAAAATTAATTCGAAATTAAATACTTGGCATTCAAGTAACTAAGGTTAAATAGTTGTGTTTTCAAAGAAAATAAAATATCTTATTTTATAAAAAATTGTAAATAATATTATATATGATTTTTTTTTTATTTTTTATTTTTAAATACTGATCTAAATAAGTGAAAACAAAGGAAACTTGCCGTAAGAAACTTGATTCAGATGGCTTACTGGTAAACTCGTAGGAGTTTTAACACTAAGATTATGGATTCAAGTACCTATTATAGAGTGTATGGGTGCGAACGAAAAAAAAGAAAAAGTTCAAGGTTCATATCACATCATTCATGCATACATGTTTGTGCTGCTTTGGGTTTTATCTAAGCCAGGGTCTAATCAATTCTTTGATGTACTGGTTGCATGAGGAGGATGACGATTTCCATCTTTAGATTATTATTGTATAATAGATATTGTGCTATTGCACAATCCAAACATCTTTAAAAAAAGAAAGGAGAAAATGCTAGAGAGAGAAATGATTTTCTTGTATTTTATGGTTCTCCTAACTTGTTTGATTTTCAGGCTCAAATGTAATTACCTTATAAATGAGTAATCATTATTTGACAAGGTAATTATTTCATCTTTCCTGTCCGATTACTTTTTAAACACTTAAATTAAAAATTTTGTAAAATAAATATGGGGCCCACTGTAATGTGCGTTATCCACACCGCCCATTCATTATGCTAAATGAATTTAAGGCATAAGCCCAAAAATTAGGCAAGTCCAAAGCACAAGTGAACCACACCACACGAAATTGTGAGAATCAAATGCCTACCATTAAAAACTTTTTGAGGCCCTTAGAAGTTTTAGAACAGGCTTATAATTATATTTTTCACTTATCCATGTCTATGTGACCCTATAAATGAATTAGATGGTGAATAAACCTCAATGTGGGCCCAATAAAAAAATCAACTTTCAAGGGTTGACAAATTAAGTCTATTGTTTCCTTTCATGTGGGCTAACTAAGCATTAGATCTTCCTCATTTTTCGGATCATGTCTTAAAATATTCTAATAAAATAGATGAACAACACAAATATGTCATATACATTATGGTGGGCCCCACAGATTTAAGTCAACATTTTAAAACTGGTTTTCTAAGTGAAATTACTCACTCATTTTCAAATAAACGAAAAAGTAATAATAACTTATTTACCAGGGATTTAGCGCACCATGGAAAATCAAACAGGCCCTAAATTTCAAATGGTTGCTTGGAGGGTGCCATGAAGGGAGCATTTGACTATTTATAAGAGACACTTTTTTTTTTTTTTATATAATTTATTTATAAAAAAAATAAAAATAAAATTTAATTAGGGATATTGTTCTAATTTAATTACAAGCATCAACTTAACCAACTGGTCAACACCCTTTCACATCACTCCACTTAACTGCTATGTTAAGTGCTACAAGGAAATTAACTGTGAATTATATACAAAACTGTCACATGAGTGCCACATTATGTACAACGATCAAATCAAAATTAGACCATTGACTGAGCCTTCTTTTTAAATCTTGTTAAGCTATTATTTGGTAAAATTTTAAAATCGATAAATCTTACGACTTTAATACTCTGAGCTCCTTTGAGACCGTGCAAAGTGTGCCAATTAAGGCACCCAAGCAACCCCCACAATCAACTGCCCACTCTTCGTGCACATGTGTGGATAAGCTTGTAGCATGAACCATTGATGCGGTAAAACCTTATTCCCTCTTTTTAATTAAAAACCAATATCAGTTGTGTATCTGGTTCATTAATTACAATTCTATGATCTACCAAATACCAGTTTTACTTAATTCAATTCAGTAATCTTAATAGCACATGTGTATTAATCTTTAAAACTTTTTTAATTAAAAAGAGCATTTTCAAAACATTAAAGAAACCTTTTTTTTTTTCAAGAGATTCAATTCTTTCTTTCTTGATAAGGTGAATAAATAATTTTATATTTTGAAAATATTTAATAATCCCCCACTATTTTCAAAATTAGCTTCAAAATATTAATAGGTGATATTCCGGGTAATTGATAGATTATCCTTAAATTAAGGTGTCAATTAGACTTGAAACATTTACTCATTTCAAAGACATCAAGGTTTGTAAAGGTGCCCAGTGACCTCAGTCTTGAACTACGGACCCTTAACAAATAAGATGTATTGAATATATAACCTATCTATGGTAAAGGTGTTCAAATAAGCTAATACAATAATGGCCCCAAGCTCTCATCTCAGTTTGGTAAGTGCTATAGAAATAAGCTCAAGTTTTATGGGAAGGAGCTTGACTTTCATAGTTACATAGATGAACTTGTATGTATAACCTATACCTCTCCATATGATATAAGCTTGTTAAGATTTAGTACTCAACCTTTCTTATAACCATACAAGCATGCACTAATACCTTAGATGGAATTGTGTACATTTTTTGGTTTTCCAATTTTCTATGAAATGCAAAGCAAATGAGTTATTATTATCATTTCCAACTATTTGTTTAAATAAGAAATATAGGTCATAAATTTAAAGTCAAATACACTTGTTAAAGATGTAGGAAAAGTAAATTGTAATCGTTACATTTTTATATTATAAAATATCATTTTTACAAAGATTTGTGAGTGAAACAAACAATATAACAAAATCTTCATTACAATCAAATGCAACTGAAATGACCATACAATTATAAGAATAAATGATAATTATCTATTTATAGTCATTTGCTATTGTAATTGAAAAACCAAAGAGGCCCTTAGTGTACTAATGTAATTATTATTTTGATTTATTTTTTCCATTGAACATGATTATATAAGTTATTAAATCTTAAATTGGGATTTTATTATAAGTAATTAATTTTTAATGGGCTCCGACTCATCACTCTAGAACTCTTCTAAATCATATTTTTACAAGGCCTTTTGTAAAAGGATTGGCTAAAATTTTCCTTAATCATTAATGGATAATATTTATTACTCCATCTTTGAGTAGTTGTCTAACATAGTAATGCTTTATAATTGTGTGTTGGATTTTCCATTGCATGCCAGACTATATGCCTGGGAAAGTGTTGCTTCACTATTGCAATGCAAAGATATTGCAGACATTGCCTTAGATCATAAAAATGTTTCTAAAAGTAGGCCTTCGAGCTATTCTATTTCTTTCTGGACAATAAATTCGAATTTCATAATAGAGCAAGTTATACATGTTAGCTTTTTAAAAGAACAAGATACAAATGCTCATCATGTGTAAAAAGCTACTTGCTAGTGGATTTAGATTTGCTTGAATCATCCAACCCACGTCAGTGTACCCTTCAAGCAGAGCAAGAAGTCGTAAAAAAAAAAATAAATCATAATCCATTTTTGTTTTTTTTTTTTTTTTTCAATTGGTGAAGTCTTGTCCTGAAGCAATCCTTTATATCATTGTACATATATTTCAAGTGTGCGGTGTAGAAAGTAGGGGGACTATATCTACCATATTTACTAAGCTAGACTACACTTCTACCTTTAGTAATACTATGCATAACGAATTTAGCATTTGAATCAAGTCATCTTCCAACCATCGAAACTGTTTATATGATAGGCCCCCCACAAGATGAGGGATGGCTAGCCAAAAATAAAATCCATTAGATTGCAACATTTCATCCCTTTGATCATTTGATTCTTTGGCTTTGAATATAAACGGTCTCCTTAACCTTCAATTAATAAAAGATTGAAATATTTCAATCATAGAGGTCTTTTTAAGCATCCCATCCACCGTGAGGTCCATCATACAAAAGGTTCGAGTCAATGTAGGCCACCACATACAAAACAAACCGACAGCTAGAAAAATTGTTGTAACCGCCAGTTTACATTGCACACTGTGGCCCACCTGAGGAGTAATATGATCTGATTTTATCAAAAAATTGTGTATCCTACCTTGTAGAAAGCTCAGATCTCCTGCACATGTTCCATACTGGCACGTGCCCCTGCATGAGGATGCGCATAGTTCCACACGTGCGGTAGACCCACCATGAAGATCACACAATTCATTGATGGGCCACCTAAATAGAGGATCCATCTGATTTCCAAGACCGGACATCTTCATGATTGGGTCCACCGGTTGGACGGTACCGATGTCCTTCACGAGTATCAGGGCTGGAGGTGATGAGTTTCCACTTTGAAAAGGTTGAGATTTTTATACCTGCTGGAGTGAGGAGAAAGACAGCCAGCAAATAGCAAAATGAAAATATTTTATTGGGTCTACCCATGTTTTCCCACAGCTTTCTTGAACTTATTCCATGGCCCGCCTTTGCATGAGGCTAGATCATCCGCAACATTTGTCTAAAGAGGCTTTATTCTACCAACATTGTGGGTGGGCCCTCACAATTAATGCATGATATCAAATCCATCTAGAAAGATCGCCCAACCATTAAAGTGGGACACCCCAAAAAGTAGACCAATGCATGCATGGTGGTCCATTTTATTCTATGGTGTGGCCCACCTGATGATTTTACATATCTGATTTCTTGGAAATCCTATCATCATGGCGGGCTTCACTTGATGTGTAAGTTGGATCACATAACAACAATATGGTGGGCCACACCATAGAAAACAATAGACAACGCCCCAAAAGCTTCCAATTCATGTGGTGGCCAACGTGATAGTTGGATAAGCTTGATTTTTCAGGCATCCTGGTTTAATGGTGGGGCCACCCTTCTGAATCAGCTGGATGCTACGAAAACATCATGGTTGGCCCTATGTGAAAGAGTTGTAGAATAAGCTTATTTTACATATGTTGCAGAGAATCTGACCTGCCGTTGCAAATGGCTTCTTTGTTTAGATACTAAGTTCAAGAAAGCTGTGGAAAAATACGAGTCGACCCATCTTCTTGCAGACTTCAGCCCAAAACCATAGATCAACCATTCATGGCACTGAAACCCTATAAAAACCCTAGATCAACCACAAAAACATATATGAGAGAGAGAGAGAGAGAGAGAGAGAGAGAGAGAGAGAGAGAGAGAGAGAGAGAGAGAGAGAGAGAGAGAGAGAGCCTGCTGACTTACTAGACAAACGAATTCTCAAACCCTAAAATGATAGAGAGAGAGAGAGCCTGCTGACCTTATTAGGCAAACAAATTCTCAAACCCTAAAATGAGAGAGAGAGAGAGAGAGAGAGAGAGAGAGAGAGAGAGAGAGAGCCTGCTGACCTTATTAGACAGATTTCTTATATTTCGGTAATGACAATGGGAAAACGAAATCTCAAACCCTGAAATGAGAGAGAGAGAGAGAGAGAGAGAGAGAGAGAGAGAGAGATATGGCCTTATTAGACTAACTTCTTAGGTCCAAAGAAAAAGGAGAAAAAAAGAACCCTCAAACCCTAAAAGCTAAAAGCAAGTGCTACTTGCGTGGCATTTAAAAGCGGAAGCTGATACCTACGCCTCTCTTTTTTTGACACATACTCCACTTTGATACTATGTCAATACCAAGAGTAGAAAAAATGGGTTTATCTATCAAAAGCATAGACTGTATATACCATTTTCCTTTACAATAGGCTAGAAAGCTTTCATGCACCATTCCATGGAAGGCCACCAAACCTTTCATGTGTTCTGCAGTACTACCCAAGGACACATTGATGAACAATACCCTAACCCTAACCTTGCATGCACCACACCATTGTCAGACATAAAATAAAAAAAACCCATCATGGGTTTTTGGTAGAGTTACACCAACGGATCTCCCTACATGACCCCAAGAAAACCCTAACCCTAATACACTACTATATGGCAAGGAAAGACTCATGCATGCATCCTACACACCAACACCATCATGGGTTTCTGTTAGACTTGCTTTCCATACATGGCATGAAGAAAACCCTAACCCTAGTCAATCATATGGGAAAGAGAGAACGGTGCATGCACCCCACCATTGCATGGCACCAGAACCGACCCATCTTGGGTTTTTGTTAGAATTTGCAGCACCCAAGTTCTATCTCCACATGGACAAAACCCTAACCCTAACCCTAACTATACATGATATGAAGAAAGCCCTAACCTTAGCCATTTATGGTAAAGAAAAATCCATGCAACACCAGCATCTACCTACCTTTTTTTTTCCTCCTGTTAGAGCGTCACCCACTCCACAAAAAAGCCCTATACTAGCACGAAGAAAATCCCAACCCAAACCATATATGGTAAGGAAAAGACCCAAATCCATGTTAATCACTGCACCGCTACACTGTTTTCCATATACAGTAAGAGCTGAGAGGTGTAGGAAAGTACTTTGTAACAACGTAGACGATACAGTGGCATGGTAGAGCCATCTGCAAACGGGCGCTGCTTCGGTGGATCCCCTGACCGTGGGGCCACCATGATGTATGTGCCTTTTACCCTGTCCATCCGTTTTGAAAACCCATTTTAGGGCATGATCTAAAAAATGAAGCATCCAAATCTCACGTCACCATAATACAGGAAGCTTCCAGTGGGCCACGAAAGTTTTAGATCAAGATAATATTATCAATAAGTTGGATGGCAAATAAACATTCCGGTGGCCACCATGATGGGGATTCAATCAAGACTACTTCCAGTGGTGTGGTCCACCTAAGATCTGGATCTGGTTAATTTTCGGAACCATGCCATAAAATGAGCTGTCAAAATGGATGGACGGTGTGGATGTAGGGCACATACATCACAATAGGCCCCACTGTTAGGGATCCACCCAAACCGCACCCTCTACAAACATACATGTGGCATGTTATAAATCATTTGTGGCCATCCATCTGGTTGCTTTTACTGTGGGTGGAAGATGATTCAAAATACAGATCGGTTGATGCTAGCCATCTGATCATTGATCCTCAAGCATCCAGTACATGGGAAAAAAAGGTGATGGATAAGATTATCTAAGAGGTGCTCTATAATATCTAAGCCATAGGTGGTAGTGTATGCTAGATGGACGGACCAGATTGATATTTCAACCTGTGACAATCCGTATTCCGGTTCTTCCGGCTCTACCGTATCAGCAGCATAGAACCGTACGTAGGTTTGAAAAGTAGATGAGACGTTGAAAAGACTGTGAGGTGGGGAAGGTATTGTACACGATAGAGAATGATACGGTAGAACATCTCTGTTTTGTACACGTGGCAGGAGTAAATATCAATCGGGACCATTCATCTGGTAATCCAGATTCTGGGTTCGATATGTATTAAAAGTTACTTCAATTGAACAATCTTAGACACTACAATATTTTTCTAATTTCATTACCGTTGGTTTGAAGTCTATTGAGTAGATGGATGGTGTCCTTTTCTCAAGAATCTCCCATCCACTGCGATTGAAATCAGATAGACAGTCCGGATATATAAACATCTCTACCAAGTTTACGTTGAAGATATGGCTCTACTATATTACAGTCCTAACGGCTCTACCATACGATTCAATGGTCAATCGTACGGTTAGATGTAACTCCGGACTCTACTTCTGCACGGTTGTGATTACTGATGGGGAAAGCGAAAATTTTGATACTCTGGCGGAGTGTAATGAATGATACGCTGGCATATAGAAATTACTCAGAAATTTCATACGTGGGATACTACTAAGTCAAATAAAACCGTCCAAATCATGAGCCTCATTTTAGATGGAGTCATGAACTAAAAATTACGCTTATCTGAGTATATTTTTATCGGATTTGTGGACATCTTTTGGTGGGATAAAAAACAAAAGCATCCAACGGTTCTTATTCAACACACAAGTGTCCATGAATCTCAGCCATTAGGAATGGTCGATTAATCTGATTTTAGATTGTAACTTAGAAATATCAGATCACACAATTTAATCGATTTACCATACGTCCGTACATTCCACGTATATAATTTCTTAGTGCCTGCGTATCAAGCGTTGGACTTCGCCTGAGTATCAAATAACTCCCCGATGAGAAAAGGATAAAAGGCATACCTGCTAAAGCTGCTGTACTCGTTACCCTACTCTCGCCGCGTGTGCCAATACCAATGTGTGTGAGAGAATCAGGCGACCGGATTAGGTGTTCCCCGGATTACACCTTAGTGGGTGTTTACCCTGGGGCCCATATCAATGATTATTTTGTATATCCTCACCGTCCATCTGTTTTTAAATCATATTTTAGAGAGTTATACAAAATATTAAATAATATCAATTTAACCACACAAAAGGAAACAGTGAACACTAAATCCTCACCATTAAAAACTTTCAAGGGCCCATGGTAATGACCATCGTAATGCTTCCTTTCCATCCAACCCGTTGATAAGGTCAAGTAGAACTGGATGGGGAGAAAAGCTGAATATCATCTTTATCCAAACCTTTTTGGGCCACAAAAAGCTTTTAATGGTCATTCACCACTGATTCTAATGCTGTGGTCTACCTGAGGATTAGATATGCTTAATTTTTGGGATCACGAACTAAAACGATGCGGGAAAACGGATGGACGGCGTGGATATACAAAAAATTCATGATGGCCCCCACTGTAAGGATAGCACCTAATCCGCTCCCGAGAATCAGGCCGTTCATGAGGTGGGACCCATCATGGATCGGGCGGGTTACTCGAATCCGTATAAATTTTCTGCACGTGTAATCCACTCGTGAGAGGTACCGTCCTGAGTCACGGGCACTATAATAGATCGTGTGGGCCATTGTATATTCTGTCACGCATGCGGCTCACGTGATGAATGGAAAAATTCGGAGTCACGGACTGTGAAAGATGCACGGAGGGACCACCTGAACGGACGGTTCCGATCTCGACTCACATGGCACACGTGCCCGTATCGGAAGAGCAAGATTTGGAAATCCTACACTCGCGAGTAGACTTGGGGATTCTCAAAAGAAAGAAAGCAGTAAAAAGGGAAATCTCAGCCGATATTTCCTGCTATTTTGCAAGGAAACATGGAATCAGGAATCCCTTTATCTGGGATATCGGTTTCCCTCGATCACCGCCGGGATTTGGGTTCAAGCGCTGCTCGCTTTTCTGAAAGGCAAACGCGCATGGTTAGGCTCGATCACACGTGCATAAGATCGACACCGTCCATCAGGCGAGCCACCCGGTGTTTTTCTTTGAAGCAGAATATCACACTAATCCCAAACTCAGGTGAACCTCAACATAAGAAACAGTTTTAAATCATGCTTAGAAATTCTAATTTACATGGTGTGGCTCATCTAAGTTTCAGAAAATCATGATTTCTAAGAGGATACTTCGTCCCGGTGATTTGTCTATGATGAACGGATTAGATGGAATATATAGACCAATGTGGCACACTCAATTAATGGTGGGCATCCCATCCCAACTCTTCCCTATGTCGTGGGACCTGATGTTTCGGTTACAGGGTGACCAAGAGGCCGCACAACCGATGGACGGTGTGGATCTAATGCACGTTGTCCACCATGCGTAGTCAGGCTAGCGTTGGTTCTGAAATGGCCAGAGTAGGAGTCTGATGCAGGCGAATCTTAATGGGCCATGATGGGATGTGGGCCGGTCTGAAGTACGTGATTTTCCCGTAACTCTGTAATCCCAACAACCGTGGGGCCCGCCATGATGTTTGTACTATATCCACTCCGTCCATCTATTTCGCCAGATGATTTTAGAACATGAGCCAAAATATTCGGGAGACCCAAAACCTAGGTGGGCCACATCAGAAGAAATAGTGGGGATTGAATGCTCACTGTTTAAACCTTCTTGGGGCCCAAAAGTTTTGGATCAGGCTGATATTTGTGTTTTTCCTTCATCCAACTGGGGATCATATAAGGATGCGTTGGACGGCATAAAAACATTACGAGATCGACTTCGGAAAGGTTTCAACGGTGGGCATTTTCATTCACATTTTCTTATAGTGTAGTCTACTTAAGTCTTAGATCTCTCTCATGTTTGGGTTCGTGGCCGAAAATGAGTTGGCGAAATGGATGGACCGAGAGGATATAACGGAACATCAAGGTAGGCCCCACAGAGCTTGGGGTTGCACCAGTTTCGTATAACCACGGGTTGCAAGCAAGTAGCGGCCCCTTGCCAACGGAAACGGAATGGCTACTCCCCTGCCATCAGCCCGGTGGCTGATGGTCGGTGCTCTGTGGGCCCCACCATAATGTTTGTGTTTCATCCATTCCGTTCATCCATTTTTACAGATTATTTTAGTGCTTGAAACCAGAATTTATAGGGAATATATCTCAGGTGGACCACACCACAGGAAAATAATAGTGATTGGATATCCACCATTAAATTCCTCCTAAGGCCCACTGTACTTTTTATTTGACATACAATCTGTTGATTAGATCATAAAGGCCTAGATGAAAGGAAAAAAATAAAAATATAAAAATCATCTTGATCCAAAACTTTTATGGCCCCCAAAAGGTTTTTAATGGTTGATACTCATTCCACACTGTTTCCTGTAATGTGGTCCACTTGATATTGGGATGTACCTCATTTTTGGTTTCTTATTATAAAATGATCTTGAAAAATAGATGGATGGCATGGATGAAACACATATATCATGGAGGACTCCACAGAGCACCGACCACCAGCCATTGGCTGGTGGCAGGGGGAGAAGCCAATCCGTTTCCCTTGGCAACCGCTTTCAGGAAAGAGGAGTTATCTGGACCGTCGAACTGACCACAACTTGCAGTACCGTACCATCTTATCCCGACAACATGTCATCAGTACACACCATTGGAATCAATGGACAACCGCATGATGTTAAACTGGCATGAAAATCAGGCGGATCCCACTGACCAGGTGGACCACACCATTGGGACTGGAATCCTCTGCAACACCAGTTTTAGGCAGCCCGTAGGACACCCAAGACTTATGTGGCCCACAATGTTTCATATAACATCCACTCCGTCCATGAGATTCTATCCTCTTTCATGGCTTTTGGAACAAAAAATCATACAGATCCACGACTCATTTGGGCCACACCACAAGGAAAAGTGGGGATGGTATGCCAATCAAAAATTGGTGTGTGGGATCGCCATGGTGTTTCTCTCATCCAAACCGTTAATAAAGTACAACTCATGAGGATGAAGAGAAGATGCAAAAACCAGATTGGTCCAAACTCGGTCGAGCTACAACCTATGAAATTTGAGCATTTTTACATTGCTCACATTTGCATGGCCCTGGGCCGATATTTTGTATGTACGGTTGAAATAAGGGTTTTCACTTGATTGACGGAGTGGATTTACATATACAACATGGTGGGCCACATAGAGCTTGGGTGTTTTAGGCCGCGCATAAAACAGGTGTTGTAGACGATTCCTCTCCACACCATTGGAATCAATGGAAACCAACGGTCTGCCTCAACATTAAGGTACGGTCCACTCAACGAGCGAATTAACTTGATTTTCGAGTAAAGGTGATCTATCGTTTTCATCCCCACTGTCCTGGTGGGGCCCACTTGAGCTTTGAATCTATCTCTTTTGTTCTTACGTCCTAACATGAGCTGACGAAGCTGACAAAGGGAATATAACCTAGACATCTAGGTAGGTCCCACAGAGCCTAGCTAGGGTCACAGACAGTGCAGGAAACGGCGGTGATTGATCATTAAAAACTTCTCGTGGGCTACAATAGTTTTGGATGAAGCTGATATTTGTTTCTTTCCCTTCATCCAGTTCGTGTGACCTTATTAACAGGTTAGATGGAAAGTAAACATTACGGTGGGCCCTAAGAAGTTTTTAATGGTGGGCATTCAATCCCCAATGTTTCCTTTAGTGTGGTTCACCTGAGATTTTGATCTAATTCGTTTCATTTCCCATTATCTAAAATGATATTGAAAAACGGATGAACGGCGTGGATATACTAAAGATACATCAAGGTGGGCCCTACAGTCAAGGCCGCACCGTGTCAGGTGAGGCTGGTGCCGCACCTAACTCGCTACCGAATTCGGATACGGGTATGGATCCGATAAAACAGACTCGGTACCCGTTTGGCAAGCAGAATTGGACACCTTCACTTGGGTCAGGATACGGTGCACCAGCTCCTGTACGAGCCACTCATCACGTGGACACGACGTAATCTCAGCCATTCGATCTTGGATAGAAATTTTAAAGGTGTGGATTCCCACAAAATGAAAGGACATACACTAGGGTGGCAATGAGCCGGGTTGGCCCACGAGGCATGATTGCCAACTCGTCCGAGTCGACTCGGACCCGATCTAGTCCTATCCAGTCTGGGACCATGAGTCAGCCACCAAAGTATGCCCAACTCGGTCTGACTCAGGTAATTCGCGACTCGACTGAGATGAGTTGGTCGGAGTCGCCGATTCAAAAAACCCACTCATGATGTTTCTGTTCCGGCCCAATACAGATTGGGCTGGGGCCCGTGATAGAGGTCCATGGTCAGGTCTGATTTTTAGGGAGGGCTTGAGCCCAAAACTAGTAGTCTGATTACTAAATGGGCTGCGCCCATATCTTTTTTAGCACGTTGCCAATGGCTCATTGGGTTGCGCCCACAGCCCCAATACCAAAGATTTGTAGTCTTCCGTGTCTAGATTGGCTACCGTTGGCAAAACGTATCGGGTGCGGATTGGATACTGACAACGTCAGTAGCCAAATCGCTTCTGAAGTGACGTCACCAAGCTCTGTGGACCACACCATGTTGCATGTGTTGTATCAATACGGTCCAACCATTTTTAGAGATTGTTTTATGGCATTTAAAAGAGAATGAGATAGATCTAAAGTTCAAGCGGACCCCACCATAGAAAATAGTGGAGACAGTGACATCCATCGTTCAAAACTTCTTAGGGGCTACATTAGTTTTCAATCAAGCTGATATATATATATATATTTCACTTCATCTATCTCTATATTAACTTATGAATAGGTTGGATCTTAAAAATACATCGCGGTGGGCCCTATGAATGTTTCAACGGTAAGTGTGACTGCTCCCATGGTCTTCTGTGGTGGGTCCACTTGAACTTTAGATCTATCTCTTTCTCTTTGTAATGCCATAAAACTATCTCTAAAAATGGTTGGACGGTATGGATATAACACATGCATCATGGTGGGGTCCACATAACTTGGTGACATCACTTCAATAGTGTGCGGATCGGCTACTCACCCTGCCACTAGCCAATGGCTAGTGGGTGGTGCTCTGTGGGCCTCATCATTATGTATGTGTTTCATCCATGCCGTTCATCCATTCTTTAAGATCATTTTATGTTATGATCCCTAAAACGAGGTTGATCCAAATCTCAAGTGGACCACATAGTGTTGATTGAACGCCCACCATTAAAAACTTCTTGGGCCACAAAAGTTTTGGATCAAGCATATATATATATATATATATATATATATATATATATATATATATATATATATATATATATATTCCCTTCATCCATGTCTGCATGACCTAATCAAAAGGTTAGATGTCGAATAAGTTTACAGTTGGCTCTAAGAAGTTTTAATGGTGACATTCAATCACAACTGGTGAGGTGCGTCTGAGATTCAGATCTACCCTATTTCTGGGATTAAGCTCTAAAGTTATATTTCAAAATGGATGAACGGAGTGGATAAAACACATACATTATGGTGGGTCCACATAACACCGACCACTAGCCACCTGGCTGATGGCAGCATCACTAGGCAAACCGCGTCCCAAGAAGAGATGGCACAAAAAAGCTGGACCGTTCATCTGGAGGGCCACGTGCATGTACCATGCACCAAAAATCTTCCCAATCAGACATTTTTGTCCTTGAACTGTTTTAGTGGACTGTGGACCCCACTTGTCAGAATTGGAAACACGTGTATACTGTTCAATGATTTAGGTCGTGTACCATACCATATCATCCCTCATCTACAGCTCGGGTCTGTAGACATGCCAACTCATTTACAGTAGCATGTATATAATCCAAACCGTCCAAATGGTTTTATGGAACGTTGATAAAGAAAAATATTAATCCAAACGGTCCAAATGGTTTTGTAGACCGTTGACAAAGAAAAATATTGATCGGACAATCCCCACGGTCCAAGTGTTGATCAGCAAAAACACCTGGCCCTCTTTGTATTAAAACTCAAAGCTTGTATTAAAACTCAAAGCGCCTATCTTTGGGAAGCGGATTGGCTGGGACCGCGGGCACACAGATATTCCCCTGCTCGGGTTGTGTGGGGCCCACAGAAATGTCGGTGACAAATCCACCGTCCATCTGTTTTGCAAAACCACAATAAGACAGACTCTAAAAATCAGAAATATACAAGACTCATGTGGGCCATACCACACGAAACAGTAGGGATTGAATGAATGGGTGCGACTTTGTATGAGGATGATATTTGTGCCCATTGTTTATCTGAGTAATAAACCTTTGAACGGTTTGGATGACATATAAACATTATGGTTAGCTACGGGAAGGTTTCAACGGTAGACATTTCCATTTCAACTGTTTGGTTGGTGTGACCCACCTGAGTTTTAGATCTATTTGATTTTTAGATTCTTTATCCTATTGTAGTCTATCAAATGAAAATAGTGGATTCGTCAGCGGGCATCTTTGTGGATCCACAACCCTTGGCACACTTAGATCTCTATGTGGGCGGGGTCATAGGGGCAATCCACCTTCCTATGTTTTGATCCCTATTTTTATATTAAAGTGCACCTAAATACCTATTATTAATGCAGAGATTTAAAAAAAATTAATATCAACATTTATCATCTATTTCATAGATTTGAAGAATTGGAGATCAGATTTTTTTTCTTAACTTATCATTTATTTCTCATTCTTCATTGTTGTTTAAAGAGTGTTTTTGTTATTCATGGCATTCTTTTCGTCGATATCATTCTCACTCTTTTTCACTGTGTACTATTTGCCCCCTTTTGATTGAGTAGATTCTCCTTGAATAATCTTTACAATCAAAATTTTTATCCTTATATTCTTCAAGGACAAAAAGGACAATCTCATTTTAGGTCAAATCTGCCCCTAATCTTGTGTATAAGTATGATGGGCCATTTGAGTATTAAAATCATATCTCATTTCTTAAAGGATTGATGTTTGACATTGCACAATAGTTATACTTTATATAAATATATATAATTCCGCACGAGCCATTTATGGACTTCCCTTTGGCTTTTGCCCCCACATGTGTTCTTAGCCTCCGAATTAAGAACTTTCAGAGAAAATACATGAGGAAGTTTCGATATGGGGCTAAAAGGTATTGTTTTCATATCATATATACTTTTAATAGAAATTGCGTTCATTACTGCTTTCTTCTATTTGTTGTATTTTTTATAGGAATTTTGCCCTTATCGATTATCTTTTGGAGTATGCTTTTAATGGCATAAAAAATTTCAGTCTGATGCCCTAATATATGGTGATAATGACAACAATTATTTTCTTTTGTCTTCGCCATTTCTCCTAAGCGTTTTGGCTGAAGTAACTCGATACTTCCCATAGCCAATAATTGGTTAATCATAGGAAGTGCGTCTTCTTTTGCTAATGAATACCTCTTATATATGGTCCTTATACCATCTAGGTCTTTTATCTGTCGCTCCGATCATATAACTATTCCTACTTTCTCCACCACTGTTTCTTTGTCTACTTTGAGAGTCTTCACTTTTCTCTCCCTTGCCAGTGGTGTTGGCTAATGTTTCATTAAAGCTCTGACGTAGTAGCTTTGTACGAGAAGCTAACACTTTCCTAGCAATTATTTCTAGAGTATAGGCTTTTGTAGTGATATCATGAAAAGTTTGTATATCAGCACTTATTAGGCCAAACGTCACATCTGGTTCCACACAATCCAAACATAATTTAACATATTCTGATTCTTCTAGCGAGTGTGGAAACATGCTAGGCATACATGTTCGGATCAAGTTCATCGACATGATTTTGCTAGTGACCCCAACACTAGCCAGCTAGCTAGTGTCAAAGTTGTGGTCCCCACCATTATGTAGGCGTTTTATCCATGCCATCCATCCATTTTGGCAGCTCATTTTAGGGCATGAGCCAAAAAATGAGGCAGATCCAAATCTTAGGTGGACAACACCATAGGAAATCGTGGTGATACGACCACAATTAGAAACTTCTTAGGGCCACTAAAGTTTTGGATCAAGCTGATATCCGTGTTCTCCTTTCATACTGGTCTACATTCTCATTGGTGCCAGTGACTCACACTAACAAAATATGTAGGATTTCTCTCCCAAATAGATTATGTGCTACATAATATAACTTTTAATGTGTGGAACTTCTTTGCACCCACGATGATTTACGTTTTAGATCCACACCATCTATCAAATTTTACGGATCATTTTAGGGTATGAGCCCAAAAATGAGGCACATCCAAAGCTCAAGCAGACCACACCATAGAAATTAGCAGAGATTGAATGACTATCATTGCAACCTTCCTAGGGTCCACTGTGAGGTTTGGTTGATATCTAACCTCTTCATAAGGTCAGACAAACCACGATGAAAGGAAAACACAAATATTAGCTTAATTAAAGCCTGATGTGGCCTCAAGGAGTTTTCAACATCAGGCATCCAATTCTCACTATTTCTATGGTGTGGCCCACTTGAGCCTTGGATATGCCTTGTTTTCTGTGTCATTCCATAGAATGGTATGGAAAAAATGGATGGACAATGTGGATTTGATATATACATTATGATGGGGCCCACCTTGACGTGTGTATTGTGTATCCACCATGTCCATTCGATTTAACCCGTCAGCAGGAGCGAATGCGAGAATACATCTCTTGAAAGAACTACTGATTCTAGATAAACATCAAGTTTAGCATATGAGCATAAACTTTGATTACAACTAAGAAATTACCGTTACTGGATTCTCACTACTCCTAAGATAAATTTAGCTAAGATAAATTGATAGATTTGATTTGTTTGTTAGATTTGGTTGTTGTTTCTTTGCTAATTTTTTTATTATTTATAATTTTTTTTTTTAGCTATTCTTCAAAAGTTTTTCCTCCTTGTTGGACGGTTACGACAACTGAGGCGTCGCCATTTAGATCATTCTCTTGTTATGTTTCTTATTTTGGCTATTCCTCTTCAACCACATTCCACTTTTCGATGTTTGGACTACGCTACTTTGCCAGTCATTGCAGCATTAAATATACTTCATCTATAATTATATAAAAAGTGCTCCAAATACTTTAGAAAATCTTATCTCTTGTTTAATACCACATGTCCCATTCCTATTGGCTTTTCTCAGAACGATTTGAAATATGGTACAACATAGCTTCATTAGCATCAAAGCTATTTGAAATGTGGCCTTATGTTCACTAATGATCTAAACCGTAGATCTTGCCAATTGAACCTGAACATTGACCATTTATTGTTTTCCCCATCCATCTAATGACCACTTATCAGATGGATGGTTTCACTTCCATTAGTGTCATTTCTCTATTATCATGGTGTGTCCCATTGTTCACAACCCCAAGTGTAGGGTCGCTATGCAGTAATAATCTCAGTGAGACTGTAACACCCCGGATTTTGGCTAACCTGGGATTTGACGTCCTTAGGCAGTGGGTCAATTAAAACACCTGAAAAATCGTTCATAACCCAATTCCATAGCCAAAGAAACCACTTAGGATAAATTTCTTTAGAAACTAAGCATAAGTTAGCTAGCGCAACGTTGGAGTGGCTGGGAAACAGTCCCTGATTACTTTAAATACGTTCTACAAGGCCCAAAGCGAGTGGAACCAATGGTGCTATAATGCTCTAAAACCTCGGACCAAACTCTAAGCAGGTTTGTTCTCGGGACCTCCTTGAAACTTTGTATTGGATCTAGACCGCGCGTCGTAAGTCAGATGCCTACCATCTTAGACCGTTATGACCACTTAGCTGGGCTTGGCAATCGTTTCAAATATCAAGTCCAACTGACGATCACAGGCTATTTCATTGAGCCCGGACCGAAGAGAGTGTGAATAGGGACATAGTTGGAATTTCAAATTCAAATCTGGCACACAAATTTGACGCATCAGTATTAAGCATTCTGACCGTCAGAATACAGCCAAATTACACCCTTGGATCAGGAAAAATTTCTATTACATATCACGAGACTTATAGGCTTGATCTTAGTGCGGTGACCGTTAAACTGAAACTGGGCCGCCACGTGCGATCTGGGAACCCTACCGGCCTGAAATCTGGATGCGTGCTAGATCCAGTATGCACGAGCTTAAGTCCGACCGCATTTGGCCAGGGGACCTCCAGAAATGCTCTTTTGGACCGAAACAGCCCCGATTTGGATATACTTTAAGTATACCTTGACTTGGAGCCTATTTTGGGCATGTTTAGGCTTATAAAAGGGGTTGAAACCCTCACTCCTCTCTCCCATCCGAATTTGCAAAAATCCCTAGATTGGGAGAGAGAAAAGGTGAGAGTTTGTGAGGGAGATTGGAGGAGAATTCCTTGCCGCTTGTGCTACCTGTTGCAAGTGCCTAAGCAACGCAACTCAATCACGTTGCCGGTGATTTCTCCGCTTTTCTAGGTAAGTAAATACCCTAAATAGTTGTTGATTTGAGTTTCCCTTGTTTCCATAGCGATGTAGCTTATGGATCTCGTAAATCAGGTTCTCTATTCGCCGTAGACGAAGCGTATACGCTCCGTTCGAATTCTCATCCCTAAAAGGGAAAAGGTGCGGATATTAGACGCTTTGATTGACTGTTTTCAAAGCTTTCAATGTCGTTTAATAGTAGATTCTTGACGGCAACGCCGTTTGACATGTACAACATGCTCTCCGTTTCCTGTTTCGTAAATTAACGAAGAATATGAAATTTAGGGCATTTTAGTCATTTGTAGGAAGTACCGTTTACATTCACATTTTGCTGATGTGATTGACATGGTTTGTTGTCGCATTAGGAAGTTAGGAATGCGTGCATAATTAGTTTGGCGAAGAGATTCGCCTAGTTGCGCACTTTGGGTCGACATACTATATGTAGACTTAAGTGTGTAGTGTATGTGTTTGTATAAATGCTTGTATTAGTGTGTATTGAATTAAATGATGTTATTTGATAGTTTGTGATTGATTTTTCAATTATTATGCTGACCTAAATGATTTTCTACATGTTGACAAAATGCATGATTTCATTACATGCATGGAATGTATGTGCTTGAGGATTTGCTTAAGTTGAATATGCATGGGAAGTATGCCTTGAAGATTTGCTTAAGTTGAATGTTATAACATGTGCTAACATGCTCACATGATGTATTTCAATTCCAACACCTTTGTATAGTGTTAATGTAATTCCATAGATGTGTGGGACTTGACTTAGTCCAGGCAGTCGGTAACCGAGCGAATTCGTGGCTGACTGGTCATAGCCACGAACGACGCGTCGATGAATGTGATTCGTGTTGAGAGTTGGCGGCAGTGGTTAGGCCACGCGAAGTGTTTCACGCACTTCATGTCGTTCAATTCGAGATGCGATCGCACTAGTCGAGCCCGTCAAGTAACCCGACTGGCCGATGTTTGTTCACCTTGTATGTATCATAACTGCTTGAACCTAGGGTACTGAACTTACCATTGTAAACCCTGTTAACCATGGTACCTTGATCCATAAAGACTCATGAGCCGGGCATGGTGGTATGGGACACCGTGGTCGAGCTGTCGGCCTACGCTGGGGCCACAAACCTCCCCGTAGTGACCAGTGAGCACCTATGACTCGTGAGCAGATTATGGTGGTATGGGACACTATATTCTTGCTGTCGGCCTACACTGATAAGGTGATGGGGGAGCGGTGCAACGAGTGCGAGCAACAGCCCTGACAGCCCTTTGTAGTGACCGCGAGCGTATTCTGAGTTCACGGGAGGCGACGACCCTTCCGTGCAGTAGAGTACAGTAGGCCTGTATTGATAAGGTGATGGGGGAGCGGAGCAACGAGTGCGTGCAACAGCCCTGACAGCCCTTGCAGCGACCTAAGAAATGTACATCGTATGAGATTACTAGGAGTGACGACCCTAGACAGGATCCGTGTTGGGATTGATACAAGGGAAGTACCTTAGTTTCCCAATCCTGCTGTTTGAATGGATTAATAACAACTTGGTAATCATATCACCATAGCATTGCATGTGCCTGGAAGATGTGGAGCACTCTAGGGAGTGTGGCATGCCGCGGTCGTAAGATGTTGCCGTATGAGGGTGATCGTCGGTGAGGGCATACATCACGTCATGTCATAATTGCATTAACAACAGTATTAGGATTGTTTGATTTATTGCTTTACTATTATCGCATGATTGATTTGAGAACATGTTAATCCTTGCTCTATTATTCCACTGAGTTAGCTACTCACTCCCACGTTACGGGACGGTGTTCCGGACACCCACCAGACCTTTTTGTGATTGCAGATGATGGCGCGGCCTGTGAGGCAGAGCCGGACTTGATGATGATGAGGAGGATCCCTCCTTTATGCGTGTTCTGATCGACGGGACTACAGGGAGGTTGATTAGATACTTTGACATTTGTCATTTTATATTTTTAGCGCACTCATGTATATTCGTTTCATCTACTTTTGGAGTATACATGTATATGTATAACCTGGTAGCATGTTCACACTCTGGAGACATACAACAGTTTATATATGTTATACATACTATTACAGACTTCCGCTGGTTAATTTAACTGTCTCTGGAGTATGATATGCGGTTCTAGCTTAATCTCACTCATGTCTAATACATTATCACAGACAACATTCAATCATACATATCTATGTTGCATAAATAACATTTTGGAACTCGGGAGTTGGATTTTTGCTCGACCCCCCCGATTTTCGGGATGTTACAGAGACCGAGGTCGAATCCACAGAGACTAATCTCGTGTGTATTCTGAAAGCAAATAGAAGTAGAACTAGAAAAGGATATGAATCTGAATCTAAATATAGAATTAAATGGAGTAATTGTGAAGTGCGTAATTAGAAACTTAAGAATTCAAAGGAGGGAACTAGGGTTTCCAAGGATCCACTTGTAGCAATTAGGGTGATTCCTTACTTGATTTAAGTAACACAATTGGAATTAGAGTCCTATCCTATCCAATTGGAAAATATAGCAATTAAGATCAAATTTGAACTTCCTTTAACCTAATTCTCAAAAGAGGAGAATTATGATAATTGGTAGGGATTCCATTACCAAACCATGCCCATGAGACAATGACAAATAATAGAATTTACCAATATCATAATCTCAAAACAAGAAAAGAAGATACTCAAAGCTAGAAGTGGGCATCGAGTCGAGTCGGACCGGATTGGGTCCAACTCGACTCGATCCGATTTTTCAAGAACCTGACCTGAACTCGATCCGATCCAGAACCGTGTAACACCCCGTACTTTCCAGTACTGGAGTGTTACCATGTAGATTAATTTAATATAAATATATAAATAATGCAACCTAAATATATACACTATGAAATGTATGTACTTTGTAAAGATTTAAAATTTCATGCTAAAATGATATGTATGTATTTAATATATATGAATATTATGAAAATAATATTATATTAAATAAATATAAGGAATAATAATTTCTCAACATAAAATCAAATTACAAATAATAAGGTAGCATTGAATATCTTTTATAAGTATGTATACAAAAATCATTAAATACTGTAATGGAATTGTATATTATTTAACAATATCACCAAATACAAATATAATTTTAATTAAATATGATATTATACAATTTTCAATTCATTTATACGTATAATATGATATTGTATATTATGAATCATGTATATTAATGAATGTGTGAACAACAACATGTAATTAGTAGTATGTTAATATTAAAATTATATTTATTTATATGTATGAGACTTTAAACATTTTAATTATAAGTAATATACAAAATAATAAAAATTATATTAATATTATCATTGGTTAGAAATACTTAATGAGAGCCTTACAAATGGCCCATTTAGGCCTTTTAACTGTTGACGTTCAAGTTCGAAATCATCTGACCATTAGATCGATGGGAAACCCCCATTGGGACCCCACCTAGGCATTTAATCTGCTCAATTTTTGGTTAAAAGCTCTGACTTGAGCTCACCAACTAGGATGGATGGTGTGGATTTATTACAAACGTCATGGTGGACCCCACTTGATGGGCTGCCTGTACACAAACTGGTGCACACCCGCTGTGCATCAGAAGCCTATGACAGGTCAGCAGGGTTGTGCATCGAGTCGAGTTGAGTCGAGGTGGGCCAAGCTTGGCTTGGCTTGTCCGTGCTCTTCTCGAGTTTAAGCTCGAGCTTGAGCTCGGCCTCGAGCTTACTATTGAAGCTTGGCTTGTTTGTCAAAACTTTCGAGTCGAGGCGAGCTTACCTCGAGTTGAGTCGAGCTTGCTCCCAACTTGACGCAACCCGCAACCCACACCTGACTTAACCTAACAATTGGACCCAACCGACCCAACCCCCAAATAAAATATTTAATTAATAATACACACACATATATAATATTTGATAAAACCATAGATGGTACTTTGTTCTTGATACTGAGAGAGAGAGAGAAGAATTCAGCTGAGTGTAGGCCGTACGACTGAGAAAAGCCGGGTAGACGTTGAGTCAAGCTCAGATGAGTGACCGAGTGAAGAGAGAGAGAGAGAGAGAGAGAGAGAGAGAGAGAGAGAGAGAGAGAGAGAGAGAGAGAGAGAGAGGTTAGGTAAGGAAGGAAAATGGTATAACAGAGACGGACGGGTATGATAGGGTTTATGTTTTTTTTAATATAATATAATATACATTAATATATAATAATAATAATAATAATAATAATAATATATTCGAGCTCGAGCCGAGCTCGAGTTTCGAGCTAAGCCGAGTTCGAGTCGAGTCGAGTTAAACTCCACTATGTTTGAACTTGGCTTATTTTCAAAACAAGCTAGGTCATATAAAGCTTGGCTCGCCTTGATTCATCGTTCGAGTCGAGTCAAGTTGAGCTAAGCCGAACGAGCTTTTTGAGCTAGCTTGGCTTGTGTACAGCCTTACCGGTCAGCAAGAATTGACCCGTGCTTCCCCAAAATGGGAAGTTTTTCTCTCTCTCCCTTGTTTCTGCAGCCGATGGATGCACGTCCGTTTCTTTGATAGTTGGCCCATCACCTTACCCCGTTGGGACAATCTAAACCGTCCATTGTGATCAGGGCTTGGGCCCCTCCAAAACCCAACTTTCACAACAGATTTTCATGCACATGTGGACGCACGATCCTCACTGTAAACCAGCCCTACAAACACATCATTTTCAAAAATCGTCAGCGATCCGTGTAAGCCTCCTCTTCTTGCATCTCCACCATTCAAACTAGAGTGATCTCGACCGTCCTAAGCTAGGTTTTAGGAAAGAAAGAGAATGAGAGAGAGAAAATCGTCCGCCTCCTCCCAAGCTCAAACCCATCAACTAAACTCTCATGAAACGCCTAAAGGCCTCCTCCACAAGCTTCCTTGGGCTTACCCGCACCATCCACAGTTAACGGATCGAAAGAAGAAGGTTCCGTGTGCAATCCACCATTATCACCCGCCTCATCTTCGTCGTTAAAACTCCACACACGATCAGCATTTCGGCTCACTGACTTGCTGAGATTCCAAGACCGGTTTAACCTCGGATCGAGAGTGGATGCAAGAGGAGGAAAATGAAAGGAAGGAGAAGAAAAGAAAGAAGTGAACAGAGGAGAAGAAACAAGAGAGAGAAAGGGTTGGTGCGTCGTTGCACCAGCTTGAACCAAGGCGAGTTGACTAGCTGCCAAGTCGTGTTGTGCCAGCTGAATCATCCCTGGCCGTAGGATGTGGACCCCACAATGATGAAAATGTTTTAATCAAAACCATCCATCTATGGCCCTAGTAGCAGAACGACTGCTGAATTGACGTTACCAAGTTTTGTGGGTTTGACTGAGGTATGTGTTATTCAACACCATCCATCCATTTTGCTTGAAGTGTGGGACCCGCCCACCTCTACTGTACGTGTTTCATCTATGTCATCCGTCAATCCAGACAGTGGGTCCCACACAGCTCTGGGCTGCTATTGACGTCACCAAGTTCTATGGGCCCCACCGTCAGCGGATATTGATTCTAGGCCGTCCGTCTAAACTGGAGGCTGGTGCCTCTCTTATGAATTTAAATATATTGTAATATATTTATAATATAATATATTATATTATGTTATAATATAAGGCTGACAGGTATTCTTACAATATAATATTATATTATATTGTGGTGGGCCCCATTGATGTGGAACGAATTGGCTAGTGTAACTCACACAAGTATATAGCTGCTGTAAAGTATGTCAGCAAGCAATGGGTCTGATCATGGGTCTGTGTTACATCCAAAACCGTCCATCTATGTGGACCCCACCATCTATAGAGTTGCTGTAATGATGAAAATCAGTTTTGTGGGCCCGATCCCAAGGTATGAGATATCCCAACCGTCCATCTAGACGGGTAGTGTGAAGCCACCTTGGTGTATGTGTTACAACCAAACCACCCATTCAAACGGTGAGCTCATCATAAGGCCTGAGACAAAAATGAAAAATGAGACAAATTTACTAAGTGGGCCACTGTAGAAAATAGTGGAGAATTGAATGCCTACCATTGAAATCCATATGAATAGATTGGATGGAAAATAAACGTTATGGTGGGCCCTGGAAATTTTAGAATAGCGGAAATCATTGTCTCCTCTATTATTTGTGGTATTGTAAGACCCGTATCTTAGTCCGTACTGTTCCGTAGACTTCCGCGGTCTTACCGATCGAATTTCGACAACCTTCGACCCTTAATCGATATTAACGCTCGACCCTGATTCGTACGCCGTCAACCCGAGTCGACTCAACCCAAGACCCGTACCCTAGCGATCGCGTCTTCGCTGCGGTTCCGATGCCGCGACTCGCGCGCCGAGACGATACCCTGGTGAAGAGTTGTAGGCCGACGTTCGGTACGAGGAAACGCCGCGTGTTGTGAAACCCAAGGGAATCTCTATGAGGTGTCCCATCAATTCCATCAATCAATCAATCCATCAATCCATCACATGTCAAGTACATGTCAAGTACACATCACTTTCACCCTTTCCCAAGCAAGCCACAAAAGTCTTCCATGCCCATGCTTTTGTTACACAAATGCCACAAAAGTCTCCCAATGCCTTGCCTTTCTTACACAAAAGGCCACCAAAGTCAACAAAGGGTCTCTTACACCCATCACTCACCACATCCATCACCTATCACTTTCTCTCTCTCTCTTTCTCATTTCTTTCTTTTAAACCCATTCCAAGCAACAAAAAATCACACGTCCAAGCCTCTCCCCATTTCTCTCAAACTACAAGTGTGGCCCACCTTCCCACCCTCTCCATCCCAAGATCTCCCATCCTAGCCATCCATTTCTCATCTCCTCCATTAGGATCGAAGCTAAGGTGCCAAGGAGCCCATAGGAGCAAGAAGATCGGACGGTGGGTGTTTAATCACACTAGTTTTTTCTATTTTTGAGATGGGCTAAGTGAGGCCAACCGATCAATGGTTTGGATCTCACTTGGGACCCTAAGATGTGGCCGATGGCCCACTAGGATTATCATGATCATTCCATGATGGGGCCATTCTCCATGGACCCCATCATGATATTTATTTCATTATGAAGGTCATCTAGACCGTCCATATTGGTGGGGAAAGGATCCCTACCGTTGATTTTATATTTTAGTGGTCCCATGTGTTAAAGGACCCATTCGATTGTATGATTTCTTCAAGGGAGGACCCATAGTGTTGGGGTCCCTCCATCACAAGCGTGTCCCACTCTCCATCTCTCTCTCTCTTTCATGTTCCTTTTTTATTTTGATATGGTTGTGTGGCCCACTTGAATAGACCCATCATGAAGCATGTATTTCTACCCCAAGCCATTTACAAGTGGGGCCCACCATATATGTGATCATCCATCCATGGTGGCCCACCCGAGCAAGGCCCACCTTGTATTTATTCAAGACCGTCCACGTCCAGGGATGTCCCTGGACGTGAAATGGAAACACAAATATAAGCTTTGTTCAAGCTTTGTAGGTGGACCATCGGTGTAGGCCCTACCTTGATGTTTATATCCAATCCAAGCCATCCATCCTCTTACTCATCTCGTTTTAGGCGTTGAGCCAAGTGATGGGGCTGGTTGGAAGGTCTGGTGGGCCATAACATTAGAGACTTGCACTCTTACCATTCAAGATCATTATTTTATTTTATTTTATTTTCTAAACACTAAAAAAATTCGAACTTTAGACTCATTGGGACGGCCCCGAGTCACTGAACACAATGGCCGGGGTGAATTTTTACAAAGCGGGCCCCACGCGCGAAAAACCCCGGAAAAATGGGTTTTTCCCCATTTTTGAAAGAGGCAGAGCCTCTGCCTCTCTCTCTCTGTCAGCGACAGCGGCTGCACGCTGCTGCGTGCAACGTGAGGCGGGCGGGTGGACAGCCACCCACGGCTGCTGCCGTGGGCCCCACATGATGTATATGTCTTATCTACGCTGTTCATGAGGTGGGTCCCCTACTCAAGTGGGCCCCCTCCAAATTTCAACTCGATCTAAAACTCAAGTGGCCCACACCACATGAAACAGTGGGACTGTACCCCCTACCATTAAAAATCATTTTTGGGCCCAAATAAGTTTTGGATCAAGATAAAATTTATGTTTTCCCTTCATCCAGGTCCGAGTGACCTTATGAACGGCTTGGATGGCATTTATGCATTTTGGTGGGCCACATCTGTGGGACTCACAGTAATGTATGTATTTTATTCACACCGTCCACAGTCTGTGGACGGTGACACCCACCATGATATTTGTGTTTCACCTCCACCGTCCAGCAGACGGTGGAGCCCACCCTGACGCACGTGTTTATTTAGTGCCGTCCAGCTGCTGCTGGACGGCTAGTGGATCCCACCATGTTTATGTTTGATCCGCACTGTCCACTGTTTGGACGGTGGGACCCACCATGATGCATGTGTTTGCATCCTGTCCGTCCACCCATTTTGAAAGCTCATAAATGAGCTAAAGAATGAGTTAGAACCTTAACTCATGTGGACCCCCACCGTGATATGTGTATTGCATCCAAACCGTCTATCTATTTTGAGCTAGGGAATGAGCCAAATCTATACTCCAAGTGGACCCCACCTTGGCATATTTTTGAGGCCCATTTTAATGTAATTGTAGTGGTTCATTGGGGTCCACTTTGATGTGGATCTTAGGCCCATGGAATGGGGCCATTTGGTGTATTATAAGGCCCATGGGAGTGGACCCATTTAATGTAATTTAAGGCCCATGGGAGTGGACCCATTTGATGTATTCCAAGGTCCATGGGATTGGACCCATTTGATGTATTTTAAAGTCCATAAGATTAGGCCTACTATAATGTACTCTGAGGCCCATGGGTTAAGGCCCATTGAGATGTACTAGGGCCTATGGGTTGAGGCCCATTTGATGTACATAGGGGGCCCAACTAGTGTGGTCCATTTGTTACATATAAGACCCATGAGATTAGGACCAATTGATGCATTCAAGGCCCAACGGGTTCTGACCCATTGCAATGCTCATAAGGCCCATTGGTGCGGCCCATTGATGTGGCCCATTTGATGAATGAAAGGCCCATATGATATGGCCCATTTGATGTATTTAAGGCCCAATGGGATGTATCTAAGGCCCATTGCAATGTGTGATTCCAGCGCGGATTATGTAATAATGTTTATGACGGTCGTGCCTTAGGAGCAATGTTGGTTTGACGTCCACATTGCGAGTATAATGTTGGTTGGATGTCCACATTACGACTCCCCTTAGGGTCATTAATAGACCGTACTTGCTGTGTGTCGGCCGTCTAGGCCACCTCTATTGTAGGGACAGTGCATCACCTTATAACATGCTTAGTATAACTACATGACGCGTAGACCATTTGATGTATTTGGGGCCCACTTGATGAAGCCCGATTCAATGTATTTGGGGGCCCATTTGACTTAGCTCATTTGATTCAACCATTTGTATCGGTCTATTTGATCGGCCTGCTTGTATCGGCTCATTTGGTTGATTTAGCCCATATGATCGATTAGGCCCATCTTGATGTATTTGTGGCATGGTGCTGAGGCTATATATGAGACCCATGTTATGAGGCCCACTTTGATATACTTGTGACGCATCTAGACGGGTATGTTATGAGTAGTCCCACTTGCTGCTTATGCAGGGCCCACCTGTTGTGTATGTAGCCCTTGTATAGAGCTCATTGTGGCATATAACAAGCCCTTGTATGAGGCCGTGGGCCCACCGTATGTTCAGCCCTATGTGGGCCATTCCTTTGAGACAATGTTAGTTAAATGTCCACATTGTGACCTTCTCTTAGGCCTTGATATTCTCATTCTCATCATTCTCTTATGGGTTAACCCTAATCAGTGGGCCTCATTCGCCATAGACGGATGGTTCCGTGCTATCGGATTTGATATGACCACGACCGAGGACCGATCTTTATTATGGTTGATCGGTTGTTCATCTATGGACCCCGCCTTATTTATATGCCGATTATCGACCGATTTCGATTATCGTGGCCGATTGCCGGTTAGCGATCGAGGCTGATTATTACGACTGATTGCCGATTTCGATTGTCAAGGTCGATTGGCGAGACCTATATAATGTACATATGACTTGTATTAGGCCCATGATGCATGACCCATTTGATGTATTCAAGACCCATGTATAGGGCCCACATGTCATGTATTTGGGACCCATGGGTAAGGCCCATTGTAATGTATTCATGGCCTATGGGCAAGGCCCATTGTGATCTATGTTAGGCCCATGTGAAAGACCCATTGTGATGTGTATTAAATCCTTGAGTAAGGCCCATCGTGTTGTATATTAAGCCTTTGTACGAGGTCGTGGGCCCATTATGTGTTTGGCTCTAAGTGGTCCATCCCTTTGGGCAATGTTAGTTAGATGTCTACATTGTTGAGGCCGATTGTGATACCAATTCTGAGTATGTGACTGCAAAGCATCATGGTACATGCCCATATGCATCATCTGCATGTTTGTTATGAGATGTGATTGATCATTGCATGTGTCATTGGGTAGGATGATATGAGACTCCCTGATAGGCGGAGGTTCTCCCACATGAGCGCACGACATGCACAGGATTGATGCATGATTGGATTGTATGACTCATGCATCTTGCATTGTATTGTGATTACTATACGCCCTAGTGACATTAGGGTCGTAGTCTCCACAGGCATATCGTGAATGGCCAGATGGGACACCGAAAATCTGTTCGAGCATTGGGCTGCTATAGATGGCCCTGGGTGAAAATCCCTAAACACCCTCTTGGTACCAGAGGATGCTCCAACGCCTAGACCGAGTGGGTAGATGAGCGTTGAGTACCGATTCCCAGACAGTTGCGCTCTCCACTGTGTCGTGGTCGGTTGGAAGGGGGTGCGGCCTTACCCGCTCGAGCGCAGGGGGCAAAGCTAGGCTGAGTTTGACCAGCTCGCGGAATGGGTCCGCTATTGTCACGTTCCAAACTCGAAAACCGGGCTCACAAAATTCTCGATCGCCGAATCCGGCGCCGACAGCCTCCGTAGAACCCCATTCTCGGCTCCTAGTGCCCATTCACCAGGTTCCGATCCTGGGATGCTACGAGGAGGATTTTCAACTTTAGTTTGATTTGTAATAAGCATAACCAAAGGCATAACCCACAAACAACAACCAAGAACTCCATTACATTTCCACTATGATAAAAAACTTTACAAGTACAATGAGCATAAAGGGAAATACAATGGTAAAGAACAAAAACTCCAAAATGATCTGCAACGTGCTCCTGCCTCAGCGCTGCTACGAACCAACGTCACCTGCACGCAACAGTCGTGCATAAGCTTATAGAAAGCTTAGAGCGTGGTGAAAGTGTGTGCGCAAGGTAGTAATATGAGTATGCAATGTCAGAATAATGCAGAATATGCAGATGGATCCATAATATCATGAGCCAAACCAAGGCTATGCGATGCAAGACATGAATGGTATCGGCCATCCCAAGGCCATGCGATGTGCAATGCAACTCAAGCATACAGATCCTCATCTATGTCCACACATCAATACAGCTCAAATATGGGATATCACCGGGGTCTAGTACACTCTAAACCAGATTGCCGCCACATCGCGTGCAATAAGGTAAGTGGAAGAGACCTCACTATCCGTCTGCCAATATCGGGCGTGACTCGTCGATAGCGGACCCATTCCTCGAGCTGGTTAGACTCAGCCTAGCATTGCCCCCTACACTCGGGTGGATAAGGCCGCACCCCCTTTCAACCGACTACGACACAGTGGAGAGCGCAACCGTCTGGTAATCGACACTCAACGCTCATCTACCCACTCGGTCTAGACGTTGGAGCAACCTCTTGGTACTATAAGGGTTTAGGGACTTTCACTTAGGGATATCTATAGCACCCCATGTAGAACGAGATTTTCGGTATCCAATCCTGCCAACCACGATCTGCCTGTGGAGGCTACGGCCCCGATGTAGCTAGGGCGTACAACAACCATGTAACACAATGCGAAATGCATGAGTCACACTATCCAATCATGCAGCAAATCCTGCGCATATCGTGCGCTCATGCAGGGCAACACTGCCTAATTGGGAGCCCATAAACAACCTGCCCGAAGGCATATGCTATGATCAGACAATTCTCACCTCAAGCATACATATGATGCGTATGATTATGAGTCATGGAACTGTACTAAACATGTTATAATGAAATGAACTATTTTACAATGCAGATGGACCTGGATGGCCTATACACAATAAGTACGGGCCTAACAATGGGCCCTAAGGAGAGTCGTAATGTGGACATCCAACCAGCATTACACTCGCAATGTGGACGTCAAACCAACATTGCTCCCAAGGCACGATCGTCGTGAACATCGTTACATACTCTGTGTTGGGGTCACGCATTGCAATGGACCTTAGGTACATCCCATTGGGCCTTAAATATATCAAATGGGTCACATTCAATGGGCCTTATATGCATCAAGTGGGCCTTACGTTTATCAAATGGGCCGCATTACTGGGCTTCACCAATGGGCCGTAGGTACATTGCAATGGATCACAATCCAGGGGGCCTCAGAGTATATCAATATGGGCCTAATCACATGGGCTCGATGCATATCAGATGGACCTAAACTCATAGGCCTTATTTAAGTCAGATGGGCCTAAACCCATAGGCCTTAAAATACATCAAATGGGCCTGATCCCATGGGCTTTAAATTACATCAAATGGGCCTAGTCCCATGGACTTTAAATAAATCAAATGGGCCTAACCCATAGGCCTTTTACAATCAAATGGGCCTAACCCCTAGGCTTTAAATAAATCAAACGGGGCCTAACCCATAGGCCTTTGCAAATCAAATGGGCCTAACCCCTAGGCTTTAAATAAATCAAATGGGCCTACCCATAGGCCTTTACACAATCAAATGGGCCTAACCCAAACATAGGTGGCCCACCCAATCTTCAATACATGCCTTGAAATGATCTCACCAAGTGGATGGATGGTCTGGATACGTCACATGCATCATGGCGGGTCCCACTGTCGCTGGACAGTGAGGACCGAACACATATCTCACTAAGGGCCCCACCGTCCGCTGGACGGTGGAAGTACAAATACATTAAGGTGGGTGCCACCGTCCGCCTGGACGGTGGACTTAAAACACATACATCATTGTGGGTCCCATGTGGGGCCCACTGTAATGTTAGGATGCCATCCAACCCGTTCATAAGGTCACTTAGACCTGGATGGAGTGAAAACACAAATTTCAGATTGATCTGAAACTTCTGTGGGCCCTAAAAAGATTCCAATGGTAGAGTTTAATTCACACTGTTTCATGTGGTGTGGGCCACCTGAGTTCTAGATCGAGCTGAAATTTGGAGGGGGCCCACCTCAGGAGGGGACCCACCTCATGAACGGCATGGATCTTCACATACATCATGGTGGGGCCCACGGCAACAGCCGTGGGTGGCTGCACGGCCGCCCGCCCAACGTTGCACGCTGCTGCGTGCAGCAGCGTTGCTGACAGAGAGAGAGCAGAGGCTCTGCCTCTTTCAAAAACTGGGGAAAACCCATTTTCCGGTGTTTTTTGCACGTGGGGCCCGTTTCATAAAAATCCACCCCGGCCATTGCGTTCAGTGGCTCGCAACAGGCGAAATGAGTCTGAAGTTTGAAATTTTTGGATGCACAGGAATGACAGGAAATTCTTCAATGGTAACCACCAATGTTTCCAATGCTATGATCCACCAGATGCTCAGATCAACCCCAATCCTTGGCTCAAGGGCTAAAATACTGCTGGTAAGAGGATGGACGGTTTTGATTGGGAATATACATCAAGGTGGAGCCTACACAAGGGCCCACTCCCAAAGCTATGAGTCAAGCTTGTATTTGTGCTTTCCTTTGTACAGGGACGTCCAGCGTCCCAGACGCTGGACGGTTTAGGCTTGCGTATGCATTGAGGTGGGCCACCACATGGAGAGTGGGTGGGTACAATGTATTTAAGGTGGGCCCCATTTGAAGAACACTTGGACAAAAATACCTCAAGGTGGGGTCCATTCAAGTGGGCCACACAAACCTATTACATAAAATAAAATAAAAAGAAATAAAAAGGGAGAGAGAGATGGAGAGTGGGACACGCTTTGTGATGGAGGGCTCCGCCACTATGAGCCCTCCCTTGAAGAAATTATACAATCGGATGGGTCCTTTAACACATGGGACCACCAAAATTTAAAATTAACGGTGGGGATCCTTTCCCCACCAATATGGATGGTCTAGATGACCTTTTTAAAGAAATAAACATCATGATGGGGTCCATGGAGAATGACCCCATCATGGAATGATCATGATGATCCAAGTGGTCCATCGACCACAACTTAGGGTCCCAAGTGAGATCCACACCATGGATCGGTGGGCCTCACTTGGCCTATCATAAAAATAAGAAAAACTACCCTATAGAGGCACCCACCGTCTGATCTTCTTGCTCCTAGGGGTTTCTTGGCACCTTAGCTTCAACTTCAATGGATGAGATGAGGAATGAAGGGTTGAGATGGGAGATGGTGGGGTAGGAAAGTGGGCCAGTTGGAGCTAAGGAATGCTTGGAGAATTCCATACGTATGGAGGGGTTTTTGCTTGAGGGAATGAGATGAGAAAATGAGAAAGAGAGAGTGTTGTAGAGAGAGATGGATGGATGGATGAATGATGGTTGTATAAGAAAGTCTTGACTTTTGAGGCCTTTTGTGTAAGAGAGGTATGGGTTTGGAAGACTTTTGTGGTTGCTTGGGAAAATGGGTGAAAGTGATGTGTACTTGACATGTACTTGACATGTGATGGATTGATGGATGATTGATTGATGGGATTGATGTGATTGATGTGACACATTGTAGAGATTCTCTTGAGTTTCGCAACGCCCGGCGTTTCCTCACACCGAACGTCGGTCTACAACTCTCGACCAGGGTATCGCCTCGACGCTCGAGTCGCGGTATTGGAACCGTGGCGACGGCGCGGTCGCTATGGTACAGAACTCGGGTCGAGTCGAAACAGGTTGACGTCATATGAATCAGGGTCGTGCGTTAATATCGGTTAATGGTCGAAGGTTGCCGGAATTAGACCGGTAAGGCCGCGGAAGTCTATGGAACGGTACGGTCTAAGATACGGGTCTTACAGCTATCGACGTGCTGGATAGGTATTGACAGACTATTGGCCAGGTGGATAGTGAGGTTTCTTACGCTCACTTGGACTGTGCGGCTAGGGAGAGTGACAGTTCCATTTGAAGTGTGATAGACCCCGGTGATTTCTCAGAGAGTAACCGTACTGATATGTGGACTTATTGAGTAGAAATTTCATACTCATGCATTCATTCATTCACTATTCACTCGGGCTGATTGTGCGCATTTATTTGTTATGTGTACCTTTGCATGACCAGGATTTCGGTTGGGCGCGCGACTAACCTGAGATCAGGGGTTTACCACATTGAGTCTGACTATCCAAATTTAGGTATGGGACTGGTTTGGATAGAAGTCCCTTGTGGTGGACCCTGTGGTCTACGATATTACGTACTATCATCCGTACTTCACACTCCAGCATGGTCATTCCATTAGCATCACATGTTGCATATTGCATTATATCCTCGGCATATGACATTTTGGGTTGTTATGTTTCTGTATTCCTGTGACTTAGATGAGAGTGATGATATTTGTTAGCTCTTCTGAATCTTATATTGCATTATATCCTTGTCATTCGATATTTGATTATTTGTGACTCATCATTTGCATAGCTGTCCTATAGTGCGTATTCTAATATTGATTGACTCATGGACATATCCGTATTTCATATTACTCTGATTTCGCATGATTATGGGTTTACCAGTATTTCCGCTTACTCTGATTACTCTGCTATTGCTTACTTGGCACTTACCTCGTGCACACACTTTCACCACCCACTAAGCTTTCTATAAGCTTATGCACGATAGATGCGTGCAGGTGTCGTTAGGTTGCAGCAGCATTGAGCTTGGAGCGTGCAGCTATTTTCTGGAGCTTTGATTTCGACATATGTATTTTCCTTTCAGCATTGTACTCAAATGATTATATTAGTAGATATGTGATGATGATGTTGCCTTTATGATTTGGGTAAACTTGTGGTTATGCTTCTTACGAAATAAATGTACATTAGAAAATCCTCCTTGTAGGATCCCAGGGTCAGAATTTGGCGTATGGGAGCTGGGAGCCGAGAATGGGGTACTACGGAGGCTGTCGGCATGGGATTCGGCGATCGGGATTCCTGTGAGCCCGATTTTCAGGTTTGGGGCGTGACAGGTATGGTCCACATGATCTTCCGTTATGATTCATTTGGGTGATGCTCTATAATAACTCTTAAAATAGATGAATAGTGTAATTGGCGCGACCCATTGATGTCACCCACTTGATGTATATGAGGCCCATGTGTGAGGCCCAATTTAGACCTTAGCTGTGGGAAAACTCCAGGCCCAGTCTAGGCTATTAGTTGGGACAAAAATTTGGCGGGCCTAACCACCCTAAAAGCAAGCCCAAGTAACCTAACTTATGAGTCCTTCCTTGCCTCCATGTAACTTCAATACGTTGATTAGCCATAGTCTTGAAAATATTGTCTAATATGAACTCTTGGGTTTGAAACAAACCTAGGAAATCAGTCACACAACGTTGAACCGCTGGTTAATCGCAGGAATCTAAATCAAGAAAGGAGTTGCGAACCCCCAGGTGATGATTCTTCCCCTTTACCTTCCATTTTTCCATTAGCTTAAGTTATAGTTTTTATTTTAACTTGTAATTGATATCTCCATTTCATAGTCACATGTGTTAATTGTTGGAATTAAGTTAGTATATTACATGCTTAATGTTTATCCTGCATATTTATTCATGCGTGTGAATTATTTATGGATTGCTTATGGAACTTAAACTGGTATACCAGTGAAAAACCCCCACCTATATGTGTACACCCATACTTGGGATGTAATCCGACTGGTTGTGATAATAATGGACCTTCGGCCTAGTGGTTATTGAATAGTGGTTTAAATTAACCATTAATGTGGGCCTACCATCCAAGGTTGTTCTGTCTAATGGTTTTCAAGGATGGTCTTTTATCGCATGGTTTTGATACTTGCCTTATGTGGCTTATTTTGGTATTTGCCTTATGCACCTTATTTTGATATTACCTTATGTGGCTTTGTTCTGGTATTTTTCCTACATGGGTTCGATGTTTTATACTATGCAATCATGCGATGATAAGCCCCATGTATTGTAATATGATTGGCCACTAGTCGATGAGGTTCCATTAAACATCCTAAGATGGTAGTCTCATGAGCCGGGGATGGTGGTATGAGACCTATGCTTGAGCTGTCAGCCTACGCTGGCGACAAGTCTTTGTAGTGACCTTGAGCTTATTTAAATTGGCTGATTATAACTGGACTAATAATGGTTTGACTAATTATGCATCTATGACATATTGGCGATGACGGGTGGCTAATTCTGGATGCTGTAGCACGTGTCTTAAGATCATCGGGGTATCGTTTCGCTAGCTCCCAGACCACTGACTATCGATCTATTATTTCGACTGGATGATTTTTTCAGGTCGATGATTGCATGGGCGACGAGCCCAATTTCTACATAGATGTGCATCCCTGGGGCGATGTACATTCACGCATCCATGCATTTAAAAAGACTCCGTCATGTATTGTTTTCATTGCCTTGTTGTTTTATAACTATGTTTACTTAATGCGGTGGTGTATAATCTTGAAGGGAATTCACACTGAGTTAGTCACTCATCCATCAAATATATAACCGTACAGGTAGCACAGGTGGCCCAGGTGACATTCATGTTTATAAGGAGCAGACTATAATTGACCAGGAAGGATGATTATAATTGCTAAGGGCTAATATAGGATTTCATATCCCAAGATTGTTGTAATTTACTTTATTTCACATGTAATATTATTTCATTTTATAATTGTAAGAATGAGGGCATTGGTTTGTATAAGTTATTATGGAAAGCTTCTTGTGTATTCCAAATAAAATAAAAATTTTTCTTTATGCTTACTTGTCCATTCTACGCTCATCTTCTTACTCTGATAGTTTGGAAAAAAAATATATACTCGAATTTGACCATCCTTTAAGGTTAACACTCGAGTTTTTGGGAAACAAGTCATATACTCGGGTCTTGAAAAGTCGGGGCATTACTGACCTAGTCCAGCAGGGCTGACTCGATCCGAACCGAATCCTTGCTGGCTCGACCCGAACCGAGTCCGACTCGGTCTAGGAAACCGAATCGAGTCCGACTCGGTCTGGGAGACCGAATCGAGTCGGATCAAATTGAGTTTAGGGAGAGAGAGGGAGACAAAGAAGGAGATGTGGGAAACCAGGAGAGAAAGGAGGAGAGAAGGAAGGAGAGGAGGGAAATCGGGAGAGAAAGGAGAAGAGATGGGTGGGAGCGGGGCCTCCTTCGGGTAAAGAGAGGGGTTAGGGTTCGTTCGAATTTCGGATCGGATCGGTCCGGATTGACCATGATCTAAACTCGATCCATTGTACGATTGGATCTGAGTGGTCCTACTCGATCTGCACCGATCCAAGCCTTTGGTTGGGTTCGAATCCGGTTGGATCCATTGGATCGAGTCGGATTCTCCGGATTGGGTCGGATTCTGCCAGCTCTACTCAAAGCTGTTGTAGATCTACTATAATTTTGGTCACAATAAATCATTAAAAACTGAAAGTATTCCTTAAATATCAGACTAGAATAAAAGTAAGTTTAACAGAAACATGAATCAAGGCAATAAAAACATCCCATCACGTTACAAGCTTCACCTCTTAGCCCTAACTAAGAGGTTTAACCAATCATAAACATGATTGGAATTAAAACCTTAGAAGAAAGTATGAAAAACTAAGGAAGAAAGAAAGAAAAACGATTGGCGACGGCTTTCCACCATTGTGTTTTGCTCATCCAAACCTTAGAATATGCTTTGGAGCATCTTATGGAGTCTTATTTATAGTTGTAAAACTCCAACTTTTACACCTAGTTGAAAAGATCTAGAAATCACCTCAAATTTATGTAGTTTGCTAAAATAGACTTCACTTTGTATAGTTTTCCAAAATAGACTTCACTCTGCATAATTTCACAGAATGACCTAGAGTTTCAGAATATGCTTTTTTAGAACGATTTCAGTATTCATTTTCTTCACTTCAAATCTTTGATTCTCTTCATTACTTAGTTTTCTTAGATTTTTGACATGTAAATTCTTTAATCTTGGTCTCCTAAGATCCATCCCTTGCCTTGGTGATTCTTGAGCATCAACTACATACGTTTAGAACCCTTTTCAATCCAAGCTCTTAAATTCACCTTGTAACACAAATATGAGTAAAATAGAACATTAAGCATTATCATGTTCATAAAACCAAGATATAAATGGAGGATAATATGCAATATTTGACCCTCAACACAATCCTCAACTAGCATTTTGCTAGTCCCGAGAAAAGTATGTGTGTCACCCCCCAAACTCGGAAACCGGTCTCACAAAATTCTCGATCGCCAAATCTGGCGTCGACAGCCTCCGTAGAACCCCATTCTTGGCTCCCAGCTCCCATTCGCCAGGTTCCGATCCTGGGATGCTACGAGGAGGATTTTCAATATTAGTTTGATTTGTGATAAGCATAACCAAAGGCATAACCCACAAACAACAACAAAAAACTCCATTACATTTCCATTATAATAGAAAACTTTATAAGTACAATGAGCATAAATGGAAATATAATTATGATGAACAAAAATTCCAAGATGATCTGCAAAGCGCTCCTGCCTCAGCGTTGCTGCGCCCCAACGTTACCTGCACGCAACGGTCGTGCATAAGCTTATAAGAAGCTTAGAGGGTGGTGAAAGTGTGTGCGCAAGGTAGTAATATGATCATGCAATATCAGAGTAATGTGAAAAAATGCAGATGGATCCATGAATACCATTAGTCGTACCAAGGTCATGCGGTGCAAAGCATGAATGATGTCAGCCATACCAAGGCTATGCGATGCAAGATGCAAGTCAAGCATACAATCCTCATTTAAGTCCACATATCAATACAGCTCAACTTTGGGATATCACCGGGGTCTAGTACACTCTAAACCAAATTTTTACCCCATCACGCGTGATAAGGTAAGTGGAGGAGACCTCACTATCCGCTTGCCAATATCAGGCTCGGCTCGTCGATAGCGGACCCATTCCTCGAGCTGGTCAAACTCAGCCTAGCATTACCCCCTACTCTCGGGTGGGTAAGGCCGCACCCCCTTCCAACCGACCACGACACAGTAGAAAGTGCTACCGTCTGGTAATCGGTACTTGCACTCCTGTACTCACTCGGTCTAGACGTTGGAGCAACCTCTTGGTACCATAAGGGTTTAGGGACTTTCACCCAGGGATATCTATAACACCCCATGTAGAAAAAATTTTCGGTATTCAATCCTGCCAACCACGATATGCCTATGGAGGCTATGACCCTGATGTCGATAGGGCGTACAGTAACTATGTCACACAATACGAAATGCATGAATCACACTATCCATTCATGCAGCAGTCCTGCGCGTATCATGCACTCATGTAGGGCAACACCGCCTATTCGGGAGTCCCTAAACAGTCTACCCGAGGGCATACGCTATGATTAGTCACTTCTTATATCAAGCATACATATGATGCGTATGATTATGAGTCATGGAACTATACTAAACATGTAATAACGTAATGAACTATCCTTACAACGCAGATGGGCCTAGACGACCTACACACAACAAGTACGGGCCTATCAATGGGCCCTAGGAAGAGTCATAATGCGGACATTTAACCAACATTATACTTGCAATGTGGACGTCAAACCATCATTGCTCCCAAGGCATAGCCCGTCGTAAACATCGTTACATAAACCGTGTTGGGATCACACATTGCAATGGACCTTAGGTACATCCTATTGGGCCTTAAATACATCAAATGAGCCATATCATATGGGTCTTATATTCATCAAGTGGGCCACATCAATGGGCCTCACCAATGGGCCTTATGTGCATTGCAATGGGCTATAACCCGTTGGGTCTTGAATTCATCAAATAGGCCTAATCACATGGGTCCTATGTGCATCAAATGGGCCACACTAATTGGGCCCCATATGTACATCAAGTTGGCCTCAACCCATAGGCCCTAATATATCTCAATGGGCCCTAACCCATGGGCCCCTAATACATCAAATGGGCCTCGACCCATGGGCCTTACATGTACATCAAAGTGGGCCTCAACCATGGGCCACAAATACATCGAATGGCCCCATGACATGGGCCTTACATCCACATCAAAGTGGGCCCCAATAGACTACCACAGATAAATCAAGATGGGCCTTAAATGTTTTTAATGGTAGGCATTCAATCCCATTGATTTTCGCAGGGTGGTCCACCTGATAGATGGTAGGATATAACATATACATCACTGCGTGGCTAGTAGGACCTGCTGCCGTGACTGTAGCAATTATTAGTTGGTACGAGGGTACCCCAACCAATCCAGCTCAGGCATGAGAGTCCCACGTGGGGCCCACCACACATAACTCAAGGTGGCCCATAAGGAAAAAATAAAATAACATGGAGGGACGGTTTAGATATAACGCATACCTCGTAATCAGCCCACCGCCCAGAGGTCTGGACGGTGTGGATTTGGGGCACATACATCATGTTGGAGTCCACTGCACCGTCCAGACATTCTGGACGGTGGTGATGGAGTATACATGCATTGAAGTGGGTCCCACCGGCTGGACATATGTACGGTGGATAAGACCCATATATATACGGTGGGTCCACAGAACCTGGTGACGTTAAAGCAGCTGCAGGGTTGCTGTAAGACTCACCAGTCGCACCATATCTCTCAAGCAGGTGGGTCCCACGTTGAAACGAGGTATCTTTCACTCAGCCTACCACATGAGCTATGGAGCTGGGTCCCACAATTTGGACGGTCTGGATTTCTCCCGGGACCCATGTCAAGGATGTAGCCTCCTACTGCTGGCCATCCAACACATGGACGGCCTAGCTGAATTGGATGGATGGTGTGTATTTAACACTCACCCCATGATCAGCCCACCGTTTTAGATAGTGTGGATTAAGACCCATGCATCACGCGGGCTCCACCCGTCCAGATCACTGGACGGCGTGGGTATAAACATACCATAGTGGTGGTCCCACACACGTGGCCCACCTTTCATTTATATATGAATATGTATATATATTATAATATAATATGATGTAATATAATATATTATAATATCATATATCATATTATAATATAATATAATATATAGAGTTTATAAGGAGTCACCGTCCAGACTTGGATTTCTGGACGGTGCTGATTTCATGTGTTTCACATGGTGGGTCCACACGTGGGGTGGGTCCCAGTTGGATACACCACTCACAATGGTGTGGTCCATCTTAGATGGATGGGTGATGTGGATGGGTCCCATGGGCCCCACTGTCGGCCCACACTTCACTGTTAACTGTCAGTCCACGCTCCCCATGTCAGTACACCCACCATGTTAGCACCCACTCATGTTAGCCACCCCACTGGCAGGTACATCCAGCATCCCTGGACGGACGGTCTGGATGTACACTACGTCAAGGTGGGTCCGACATGGCCCAACCTATTTTGGATCCGGCTAATATTTATGTTTCCCTTTCATCTGGGTGGCCCACTATTTGGATGGCCCATACCAAAAACAACAACAACAAAAAAATCAAGGTGGCCCACTATTTAGTATGGATGAGATATATACATTAAGTGGGCCACAAGCCATCATGCATAAAGGAAAAGGGAGAGAGAGAGAAAGATCGGTGAGGATGTAGGTGATGGAGGGGCCCCGCTACTATGGGCCCCTCTTTGATACAAAATATACATCAAGGTGGGTCCCACTACATGTGGCCATTTAATAGTAAAAAAAAATGCAATGTGGAATCGAGATCACCCACCGTCTTCTGCTCCTTGGTTCATCGGAAAGGTACGCCTAAGCTTCGACTTCAATGGGAGAGATGGGGTTTGGATGGTTGAGATGGAAGATGAGAGGGTGGGAAGTGGGCCACATACAAATTTTTCTCATGGAGGTTTTTGGGAGGGCTTTGGACGTGTGGTGCTCTCTCTCTTGCTTGGAATGAGTTTGAAAATGAGAGGGAGAGAGAGAGTTGTAAAGGGAGAGAGAGAGAGTGATAGGTGATGGAGTGATGGATGTGATGAGTAATGGGTGTAAGAACTTTTTGACTTTGGAGGCATTTTGTGTAAGAAAGGTATGGGCTTATAAGAACTTTTTAACTTTTGTGGCTTGTTTGGGAAATGGTGAAAGGTGATGTGTACTTGACATGTACTTGACATGTTGAGATTAATGGATTGATGGATTGATGTGACAACTCGTAGAGATTTTCTTGGGTTTCGCAACGCGCGGCGTTTTTCTCGTATCGAACGTTGGCCCACATCTCCTGACCAGGGTATCGCCTCGGCGCGCGAGTCGCGGCATCGGAACGGCAGCGACAGCGCGGTCGCTATGGTAAAGGTCTTGGGTTGAGTTGATACGGGTTGACGGCATACGAATTAGGGTCGCGCGCAAATATCGGTTAAGGGTCGAAGGTTGCTGAAATTCAACCGGTAAGACCACGAAAGTCTATGAAACGGTACGGTCTAGGATACGGGGCTTACAATGTGTGAAATAAATCTTAATGCTTAATGTCCAAAACCTCTCTAGAAAAATAATCTTTTATACACTCAAGTATGAATGGGTAGAATTAAGATACGAAAGTGGAGTTTTGAAAACTTAGAGCCAAACCACATAAGCAACCAATCAAGTAAATTCTTTGTTCATTAAATCGAGCATAATTTGCATATCAAGTTTTTCAATGTGCTCAGTGAAAATCAACTTACTTCCTGTATGAATAATATTAGTTCATCATGTTAGACATACTCATCACTTCAAGATCAGTTTGAAACTCAAGTACTGATTCTGAACTTATCACATTTTTCTTCTTTTTTCAGTCTTTGATTTTATATCGACGGTTAATTTTTTATTCATTCTTTTTATTTTTGCATTCTTTTTCATATTTTTCATTCTTTTTATTCTTTTTCATGATCTCTTTGTCGATCTCCTATTTTTTTAACTGGTTCTTTTCTTATTTTAAGGTGGATAAAATTCTCTAGACTCGATTGTCATTATCTATCAATGATTCACATACTAACAATCAAAATTTCTAGCATGTCTTACAGAAGACAAATTGAATGTCTTGTGATCAAACTATCTCTTAATCAATTGAGCGCAAGAACTTAGGTGATAAATTACTTAGTTGATCAAACTCCAACAATCCAAAATTCAATCACTATTTTTATCATACCCAATGCATTCTTAAGTACACAATTCATCGCTTCCCAAATAGATTTCAACTTGAAACATTGAAAATTTTTAAATTTTTTGCTCAAAACCGAGAAAACACTGATTAGTTCACCTAATCCCCCATCCATAACCAAAAAATCTACATTGTCCTCAATATAAAAGAAATAAGCATGTAATGCAAAAGAGGCAATGAAAAGATAAGGGAAGTGATGGAAAGGAATACCTGAAGAAGGAATTTTGAGGTTTTTTGAATGGTGTCAATGTGAAAATGGGTTAACACAAGAATTAAACCAACAGAAAATAAACTATCCTAAACAGTGGAAAATAAACTATCCTAAATAGCAGAAAACAAACTATCATAATCCTAAATCATATGAAAGTAAATAAATCTACCTATACCTTCGTCAGACTAGGAGGTCAATCAGAAGTATTAACATGTCCTCTAAATCAAAATTTTCAACAAATAGCTTTAAATGATGTCCATTTACTTTGAATTCATTGCCATTGTTTGGATTCTGAATTTCGAAAGCCCCATGAGGATAAACATTAGTAATAGTGAAAGGGCCAGTTCAACGAGATCAGAGTTTACCCAGAAAAAGGTGTAATCGAGAATTATACAAAAGGACTTTTTGACCTGGTGTGAATGATTTTTGAAGAATGTGTTGGTCATGAAACACCTTCATCTTGTCCTTGTAAATTCTCGAATTCTCATATGCATTATTCTGGATTTCTTCCAGTTCATTCAACTGAAGTTTGTGCAGCGAGTCAGCATTGTCCAAATTGAAGTTTAGATTTTTAATTACCCAATAGACCCTATGTTTCAACTCCACAGGCAAGTGGCAAGCCTTCTCATAAACAAGTCTAAAGGGAGACATTCCAATAGGGGTGTTAAATGCAGTATGGTAAGCCCATAAAGCATCGGTCAATCGGATTGACCAGTCCTTATGGTCAGGGTTAACCATTTTTTTCAAAATATTTTTAATTTTCCTATTGAAAATTTCAGCTTGCTCACTTGTTTGTGGGTGGTATGAAGTGCTCACTTTGTTGGAGATGCCATATTTCTTCATTAAGTTCGTAAATTGCCTGTTACAGAAATGTGAACCTCCATCACTAATGATGGCTCGAGGCGTTCCGAAGCGGAAAATAATGTTCTCTTTTGGGTTTGTTGATCATTGTTTCGGCACGGGATCTCTTCGACCCATTTAGTGACATATTTTACCCTAGCAAAATATGTAAATTCCCAAAAGATTGAGGGGATGGTACTATGAAATCGATGCCCTAATAATCAAATGCTTCAATGATTAGAATGTGGTTCAAAGACATCATATTTTGAGGGGACAATGCTCTCAATTTTTGACAACGCTCACAAGCTTTGAAAAACTCATCAGTGTCCTTAAACATAGTAGGCCAGTAAAAGCCGCACTACAGAATTTTGGCCTTGGTTTTTTTAACAGAAAAGTGACCACCATAGGCCTGAGAATGACAGAAGGAGATGACACTTTGGTGTTTATTGTCTGACACACATCTCCTTAAGATTTAGTCTGGGCAATATTTAAACAAATACAGATCATCCCAGAAGAATTTGTGTACCTCGGTGAAAAATTTCTTCTTATCTTGCGCAATCTAATGTGTCGGCGTGAAACTTATGGCAAGATAATTTACAATATCTACAAACTAAGGTGAATGAGAGACATTAAACAATTGTTCATCAGGGAACATGTCATTTATATTCATCGTCTGAAGGGAATCAGAGAGGTCAAGGCGGGAAAGATGGTCAGTCATTACGTTTTCTACTCTCTTCTTATCTTTTATTTTCAAATCAAATTTTTGGAGTAGGAGGATCCATCTTATCAAGCGAGACTTAACATCATTCTTAGAAAGAAGATACTGGAGTGTCGCATGATCTGTGTAGATGATGATCTTGGATCCGATCAAGTAGGACCTAAATTTGTTCAAAGCGAATATTACACATAAGAGTTCTTTTTCTGTAGTTGAGTAATTTACTTGGGCAGGATTTAGAGTTCTACTTGCGTAGTGTATAACACAGGACTTCTTCTCTTTTCTCTGGCCTAACATTACCCCAAGAGCATAATTGGATGCATCACACATAATTTCAAAAGGAATGCTCCAGTCGAGTGGCTGCATGATAGGTGCAATGGTTAACATGACCTTAACTTAGAAAAAGCTTTCTGGCTTGCTCAGTCCACTCGTATGGTACATCCGTTTGAAGTAGATTGCATAAAGGATGAGATAGGTAACTAAAGTCCTTTATGAATCTCTTATAAAATTTGGCGTGTCCTAAAAAGGATTGCACGTCTCGTCTGTTCTTGGGTAGAGGTAAGTTAGAGATAAGATTAATCTTAGCCTTATCTACCTCAATTCTTTTGGACGAGATAATATGTCCAAGGACAATACCCTTACGAACCATGAAATGACACTTCTCCCAATTTAGTACCAAATTCTTTTCTTCGTGTCACTTCAACACACATTTAAGATTCTCCAAACAATCATTGAAGGATGGACTAAAGACAGAGAAGTCATCCATTAAGACCTCTAAATATTGCCCCACCATGTTAGAAAAAATACTCATCATGCATCGCTGAAAAGTGACAGGAGCATTACACAGTCCAAATGGCATCCTTTGGTAAGTAAAGGTGCCAAAGGGACATATGAATGTGGTCTTTTCCTGATCTTCAGGGGTTATCTCTATCTAGTTGCAGCCCGAATATCCGTCAATGAAATAGTATAGGAATGACCAACTAGTCTTTCCAAGATTTGATCAATAAAGGGCAAAGGAAAGTGATTCTTCCTTGTGATGGTATTCAATTTTCTATAGTCAATGCACATTCTCCAACTAATAGTAACTTTAGTTGGCACGAGTTCATTGTCGACATTAGCTACAATGGTGATTTCGGACTTCTTAGGAACCACTTAAGTTGGACTCACTGATTGACTATCAGATATAGGGTATATGATACCCACATATAATAGCTTAAGAACCTCAACCTTAACCACTTCCTTCATGTTTTGATTTAATCTATGTTGTAGTTGCCGGGAGGTCTTTGCATTATCCTCTAGATAAATGCGGTGAGTACAAATCGAAGGGTCAATTCCTTTGAAGTCTGCAATCGACCATCCAAGAGTCCTTACTCTTGCTCCAGTGGTAGACTCTTAGGAGTTTCAACACCGGGTCAAGGGTTCGAATACCCATAGGTGGTGAAATTCCACTACGGCGTGAGTGTGTGGGGTGTGTGTGCGTGCGTTGAAAAAAGCATACTCTCTTATTCTTGCTCAAGGTGGGAAGAAATCACCACCAGGTATGTCTCATCTTAACCTAAATAGATATATTTCAAATAAGAGGGTAAATGTTTTAGGTCAAGCTTCAGTGCCTTGAGGTTAGACGGTAAAGGCACTATATCGGTTTGGGGTATTTTTTCAAATTATGGCTTCCAACGGTTAACTTTAAGTACCGGCACAATATTAAGCATGACACCTGTCTCCCTAATTATTCATCATCTAAATCATAGGAGTGGGCCAAAAAATGTCTCTAGAGGGTTAGAGGATAAGGTCATCAGAGTTCTATCTTCCACGAAAGAATCAATCAAGTTAATATCATGGGCATCGTCATCATCCTCTGCATGTTTGCTCATCTTGAAAAAGATATTGAGCTCCAATGTCATATTCCCAAAAGATAAATTCATGACTCCATTCCTACAATTGATGATTGCATTTAATGTAGCAAGGAATGAGCGACCAAGGATGACAAGAATTTGAGTGCTCATATCCACAATGGATTGAGTATCCAGGATGATAAAATCTACTAGATAGTAGAATTTGTCAACCTAGACTAACACATCCTCAATTATCCCTCTCGACACACGAACTGAGTGATCGACTAGTTGTAATGTGGTCCAGGTGGGTTTTAATTTACCTAGACCCAGTTGTTCGTAAATTGAGTATGAGATCAGATTTACACTTGCTCCTACGTCAAGAAGTGCATGCTCAATCCGGTAATTCCCAATTACACAGGCAATGGTTAGGCTACCGGGATCTTTGTACTTCTATGACACATCTTGCTTTAGGATGATACTTACTTTTTCTATTAAGAAGATTTTCTTTTGAATGTTTTACCGTCTTTTGGTCATACATAAAAAATTTGGCATATGAAGGTATTTGTTTTATGACATCTAGTAGAGGAATGTTGACCTTCACTTGCTTAAGCACCTCTAGAATACCCTGAGAGTTAGAGAGAGGTTTTGGTGCTATCAACCATTAGGGAAATGAAGCAATCGGTTTGCTTTGAAGTTTCGATTTTACCTCATGTGGAGCATTGCTAGGTCTATCAGTTTCATCTACATTCGGGTCCTTAGGCTTGTTAGCTCTTACCGGAATAGATTTGTCAATTATCCTCCTACTCCTAAGAGTGGTGATAGACTTAGCTTGTTCCATTGGATTTGAAGAGCTTGGTTCCCTAACTCCGTATTGTGGTTTAGGATTGGGGATAGGTTGGGCTGGAAGCATCCCTTTCTCCATAACTGTAATGTATGAGTCTATCTTTTGTATAGCCATTGTGAGTTCTTGTAAGGCTTGAAGAGTACTTTGCTGGATGAGCTCTTCAGGATTTTGAACCAATTCTCTTGATGTTTCCCTTCATTTAAGAATTGATTAGGGATTTCTTGAGGTGTAACAGATTGTCCATTCCTCCAACTGAAATTCGGATGATTTCACCAGTTGGAGTTGTATGTGTTCAAAGTGAGTCCCTTGAAAGGCCTTTAGTAGTTGTTTATGGCATTTGATTGCTCATTTAATATTTCTTGAAATGCAGGTATTGTTTGACAATTTTCAGTTGTATGAATGTTACAAGAACAAATACCGTAGATAACTTCCTTATCCTTATCCTTCCTAAGTTCCATGGCCTCGAGTTTCCTTGTGAGATTGGCCACTTTAGCATTGATATCATTTTTCTCTTTCAAAAGATATATTCCACCTCTCTCCTTTGATTGAGTAGGCTTAGACGTGATGCTCGTTCTTGGGGAGATGTCACATGATTGTGCGGTTTCAGCAAGTTTATCAAAGTAATCCCACACTTCATCAACATCTTTATTCAGGAATTCCCCATTGCACATTGTCTCGACAAATTAGCCCATGGAAGATGTCAGTCCTTCATGGAAGAAATTTGTTATGCGTCACATTTCAAAACTGTGTTGTGGGCATGAACTGACAAGATTCTTGAATTGCTCCCAACATTGGAAGAATAATTTATTTTCCCTTTGGGCGAAGTTCATGATCGACTTTCTGATGGTGTTTGTTTTATGATATGGAAAGAATTTCTTTATGAACTCCTATGTCATGTCTTTCCATCTGCTAATAGATCGTGGACGTAGTGAATAGATCATGGACGTAGTGAATGTAACCATGTCTTAGCCTTTTCTTTCGGGGAGAAAGGGAAGAGTTTTAGCCGGATTGTGTCCTCAGACACATTTAGAAAGTATAAAGTGGCCATGATCTCATCAAACTCTTTCAAGTGTAAATATGAATTTTTAAATTCAAGCCCAAGGAACTTTGGAAGGCATTGGATCACTCTTAGCTTGATGTCTATGTTTTCTGTATTTTCTGAAAAAACCATACAGAAAGGGGTGCTCACCCTCACTGGTTGTAAATAGTCTTGTAAAGTACGAGGTGGGGGTGCTCGATGCACCTCATTCTTATCCTGGATTTCCTCCACCCTAGGTTGGAGTGGATTTGGAGGTTGATTGGCCAGTTCATTTGTAGCCATAACTTCGATTAATTCTATGGATCTCGAGTGGTGTCTAATCCTGTGATGGATAGATAACCCATTAACTAATCCTCCTTCACTCAAGAGATGTCGAGTGTTGTCACGGAACCACATGGGCATGAAACACTCTCAGCCTTCAATTTCAAAATCTAACCTAAACCTAAAAAGAGAAAGGGAAATGGAAATCTAGAAATAGAAAGAGAGAGAATTAGGAAGAAGAAGTTACTAAATTAGAAGTTTCTATGTTAGGATTCTGGAAAAGAAAAAGGAAAGCGAATTTGTTTCTAAAAAGAGAAATAAAAAGTTTCTAAAAATAGAAAGATGAGCTAGTTTCTAAAAATAAATTAGGAAAGTTTCTAAACCTAGAAAAATGAAAGTGAGTTAGTTTCTAAAAAAAGAACTAAGAAAGCAACCTAGTTTCTAAAAAAAGAAAAAAAAGAAAGTTTCTAAAAATAGAAAGTAAGTTTCTAAAAAAGAAAAAAGAAAGTAAACTAGTTTCTAAAAAAGAAAAAGGAAAGGAAATTAGTTTCTAAAAGCAGATTAAAAAAGTTTCTAAAAATAAATTAGGAAATTTTTTATCCTAGAATTAAAAAGTAAATTAGTTTCTAAAAATAGAAAAAGAAAGTTTCTAAATCTAGAAATAGAAAGCTAAGTTAATTTCTAAAATAGATATATGAATGTATGCTCAAGTCACAGATTTGGGGATACACATCCAGCTGTCAAAATAAAGGGTTGCTCAAGGAGAACTAGTCACACAAAAAAATACACAAAGGTATGCCCAAGGAGAACTAGCCACCCGGAAAAGACCATGCAGGTGAGTGTGTCCAAGGATATCCTGACTCCTGAAAAAAATACACGGGATACGCCCGAGGAGTGTCTAATCCCGGAAAAGCCTTAGGTAAAGATAGAGCACTCAAAGTGGCACAAATGCACATGTTCTATGAGTTAACTGAAGTAATAGAGCTTTCAGTAAATCGAACAAAGTGTGGATTACATTGAGCACTCGAAAAAGCTCATATGTCGTGCGTGGATGTCATGCACCATGATTCTCATGTATGCTCTATAGGATTAACAAGAATTCTCTTATATATATTGTCAAAGCTAGCGCTTTGTTAATAAAATATCAAACATCCAAGCATGAGCTTAACATAAGTCCCTTTTCTTCCTCTAAGTCCAAATGAGGGCCCATAAATGTTACATATCAAGTAATTAAATTAGAGACAAGTTCATTCTACATCTCACAAAAGGTGACATTCCACACCTAGTCTTCATTATACAACTTGAGAATGAATTGAAGCATCATGACTCTCGTTATTACTAGTAGGACTGCCCAAAATTGAATAATTACTAGAATAACTTAGAGAATGCAAGACTAAATCCTAATCACATAATTATACATATAGAAATTTGTATATTTACTCATGTTCAACATAACCAAATAGGAATAAAAGGAATAGCTTACTATTCTAAGACTTCATCCACCTTAGATTCAACTTAAAATGAGTCCAGCATATATAATGAGTTATGGAGAGAATTTACCATTTGAATGAAGACAAGATTCCCTACTTCTTAACACAATTAGTAGAAGTGTACATATAACTAGGTGATTCAAAATGTGGCATATAGAGTACAATACAAACTTCTATAAGATGAATTAGAGCAACAAGGTATAAGCAGGGAGTAAAATCAACATTTATACTATTTTAAATATCTCTACGCTTTTAGGCTTAACGCTATCTTAGAATTTAATGAAATGAGGAAGCCATGTGGGATATTCCTCACCTTGAATGGATGTTCCTTTTGATTTGAAATTTCTTAAAAGGTAAGCTTATGAGTTCCTAAATCATAGTATTAAGAATTAATATCTATTCTAGTTCATGTATGGACTATGGGTGTTTTGAGGTTGCCTTCATTTACCTGATTTGAAATTGATTGAAGGGGAGTGTCTTTCAAGGATATCAGTTGCCAACAGCCCTTGATTAAGACATTGTAAGATACCATAGAGTCAGTACTGAGTTGACTCGGTGGGGTTTCTCAACCAACAGTCAATTCTAGTATAGGGTTTAGGGAAACACCTATCGTAATAGCAACAGTTGGGTCCTCAGACTGGTGAGCTTCCTCAAACTCTCTGGAGGTAGCATTTGTCATCCGTTTGAGAGTCATTTTAGATCCGACTTAGTTGGGTCCTCTACTGCCATTATCGAATTGATAGAGTTTTAAGCTACAGGTTGTAGAGTCTTACCTGATCAGTGATTTTTCTGATTAGCTGAGAGGGTTTGGGCGAGGTACTCTGCTCCGAGTTCGTCGAATTCAGGGGACGTGTAGCTCTGATTCAGACCTAGTCTCCTAGTTACGTGCGTATCTGACTCAGTAGAGTGTGAACTGAGTTAATCTGCTAGCTTAGTGTAAACTATTGGGTGAATAGAGTCAGAGTAATACCTGATAATCGTGATAAGAAGTTGGCTCCGTGACTAAACTAAACAACTAAGTTAGCCTTATCGACTCGGGTTGAACTCGGTTAGTTGCATTAGGCGGACAGTTGGGTGGAGAATTGTTGCATCTGCAACAAAGTTGGTTCGACCCTCAAATCGGGCTGGTGGCTGGGGTAGACGGAATCCTCTCACTCTGTCTCCTTCTCAGCTAGGAAACGGGTCAGATCTGCCTTTGACTCGCTCTTCTAAATGTTTGAGTTGAGTTGCAACAGCTGCTGGAAACTCGTTCCTGCAGCTGGCTCTCTCTCACTTTTCTCCTTCCTCTCTCTTTCTCACACACTCTCTTAATATTTCTCTCTTTCCTAAGCAAATGAATGGGTCAAACACGACACTAACTTATTCCTTAGAGGGTTGAGTCGAGTTTCTACAGAGGCCTACAACTCGCTCCAACTGCTCTCTCTCTCTCTCTAAAAATGCCCTTGAAAAGGTTAAGCTCTAAGTCCTAGACGTTGGGGGGGGGGGGGGTGAATAGGACAATGCCAAATAAAAAAAATAGATGCGAAATACAAAGACAAATAGCACAATTAAATAACAACCTCAAATGCACTAATCTTGAGAGGTTGATACAAACTGAGTTCTAATGACAACCTTTCACCAAAAACCAAGGTTTATGGTAGGACAACCTGATGTCTAGAACGTTGGTGAGTATCAAAAAATTAAACTAGAATGAGGCGAAGGAAATAAACTAAATTATTATAATATTCACCACAAGCGCATAAAGAAAATTACAACATTCAGCACCACATATACATCACAACCATCATCCAAACTCTGAGAATTATAGTGGTTCGTGTGTGTACACCAGCTGTTCGCAAACAGCCACACAACTACTCCACTCCTAATATCCACACCCAAAGGATATTGGCTTTCACTAAGAAATAAGATTTTTTAAGGTTCACCTTAAAGCCTTCACAATTGTGTTTTTCAAATGGGCCACAATCACAAAAAAACCCACACTGAGATTTTCCTGGTTGAATCTCACAAACCAAAAATATAGAAAATGAAATTATACTTATATGAAGATTCTTCTTCCGATGTAGCTTGGTAGAACCAATTCGATGTAGACTTAGATGATTAATGTCCAATCTCACAAATGAAAGGGTTCTAAGTCTAAATGATTTTTAAATTAAATTAACCTGGGGCTAGCTTGATTTGATTTTGATCTTAAAAGGATAAATCAAAATTTCCTTTTTAATATAATAGAATTGAATAAAGAGATCTTAAAATCAAATACAAAAAAGCTATAACAAGAATCTAAAATTAATAAGCAATAGCTTCACAATAGCAGGAACTTATCTCTCAGAATGATGGCTTGATTGGGCTTAAAATGAATGAATAATTCTGAGAAACGTCCTCTATTTATAGGTAAAAATTATGTTCCCTCGATTGGTCTAAGGTTTGGTACGACTCGTCAAAGTAGCAACCAATTTTCAAAAATTCTGGCATGATAAGATAAACCCATTACTCGACTGGTTGAGTGGCCTGCTCGACTAGTCAAGTGGGTAAAAATTTCCTTGTTGGAGTTTGAGTCGAGCCCTGTTCGACTGGCCGACACTGTTCACTTGACTGGTTGAGCCACAATAAATTTTTTTCCAAAATTCTCAACAAATCTTGGACTGGTCGAGAAACTCCTTGGACTGGTCGAGTCAATGCTTGGACTAGTCGAACAATGACTAGGACTAATCGAAGAAAAGCCTATAAACTTATACATTAATGCAAATTCAATATGCAATTAATATGACCTAACCTATGGTCAATCTAAGGTCATCCATACCTTAAATGTGAGTATGATATATTGAAACATCGATCGCTTCGGGCGATCGTTTATATTGAAGCACATGAAGCTTGATCTCGTATTCTTGAGCTTGTGATCTTAAGCTTGAGGTAGCGATCTTGAAATATGAGCTTAAGTACTTAAGACTTGAGCTAGAGGTAATGAACTTGAACTTGAGCTTTGAACTTGAGATAGACTTTGTGTTCTTATACTTGAGCTTGTGTTCAATCTTTGGCAAAGTTCTTTAACTTGAAAATGCAGAAGAGTTGACTTTGGTGATCTTGAAGGTGAACTTTCCATCTTATCATAACAAGACGCTGACTCCAAGTGGTTTGGCACAATAAAATTTGACAATACCGGGTGCTAGAATTACAACATAGCACTTACAACCCTAACCTTTGGCTACTTATAGACTTTTTACTTTTAGATATTTCTGTAGCTAAGTGTTGGGATTAGCGTACTCTTAACGCAATAATACCGAGAAAACCCATCATCAGGGTTCTCCCATTCATCCGGTCGTATGCATGGGCCTTTGAATTTGTCCCTGATGAACATTAGATGAGTTGGGCTACACGATGAACGGCTTGGATGTGTGAAGGTTTAGTTTTATGGAACGTGGGTCTTTCAGCCAGATTGGAGAAGATGACCCACTGGTCATGGTGATTTTTTAATAATCGGCTGATCTCATGATCAGAGGCGTTTAGATGGGTTGGATTATACCCAGGAGGCTTATGGGGTCCATCACATGGTGACAGATGGACCATTGATGATAATACATTGTTAAAGTGGAGCCGGTTCAAGTAATTACGGCGACTCGCCAAAATCTCAGCTTCGCTACAAGATTTTAAATAGCCCTAACGTCGATGTCCAGGATCTACTCTAGAGAAGCTTCCAGAGACCAACGATCGGACGAGATGGCTCTTTGAAAAGGGCGAGCTCCAAGTCCTTAGGGGGGGGGGGGGGGGGAGAGTGAATAGGACCATGCCAAATAAAAATAAAATGCAAAAAATAAACTCAAATAGTAGAAATCTAAAACAACCTCAAATGTACAAGTATTAAGAGGTTGATACAAACGTTATTCTAAGGACAACCTTACACCAAAAACTAATGACTTATGGTAGGACAACTTGATTTTTAGAACATTAGTAAGTATCAAAAACTCAAACCGATACAGAGGCAAAATAAATAAATCAGGCTATTACAACATTTACCACATGTATATGAAAATAAATACAACATTCAGCACATCGCATACATCACCATCATCCTCATCATCATCATCATCTAAACTTTGAGAATTATAGTGGTTCAGGTGTACACCAGCTCTTCTCAAACAGCCACCCAACTCCACTCCCAATATCCACAACCCACGGGATATCGACTTTCACTAAGAAAGAAGGTTTTTCAAGGTTCACCTTAAAACCTTTACAATTGTATTTTCAATGGGCTATTACAATTAAAAACCCCACACGCTGAGATTTTCTGGTTATCTTAGTCAAAGCCAAAATGAAATATTTTCTGGCAATCTTACAAACCACAATATAATAAATGAAATATACTGATCCGACGATTCTTCTTCGATGTAGTCCGGTAAAACCAATTCTTTGTAAACGTAGATGTTCAATGATCAATCTCACGAATGAAAGGGTTCTACGTCTAAATGAATTTTAATTAAATCCAACCTTTGACTACTTGGGTTCAATTTCTTGGATCTCAAAAAGGGTTAAAGCAAAATCCCCTTTATATCAAGTAGAATAGAATAACAAGAGATCAAGAAAGCAAGAAACCAAAAAGCTATTTGAAATGATTATAAATACCTGACAATAGCTTCACAATAGTGGGGACAAATCTCTCAGAGTGATGGCTTGAATTGGCTTGGAATTGATGATAAAATCTGATAAATGTCCTCTATTTGTAGGCTGTAATTTGGTTCCCTCGACTGGTCTAAGGTTCGGCTCGACTGGTCCTGGCAGAACTAACTTTCAAATTTTCTACTGCGATCGGATAAAACAGACTCTCGACTGGTCGAGTGGCTCGTTCAACTGGTCGAGTGGCTTGCTCATGTCACGCCTCAAATCTAGAAATTGAATTCACATGAATCTCGATCGTCAAATCTAGTGCTGACAGCCTTTGTAGTACCCCATTCTCAGCTCCCAGCACCCATATGCCATTTTCCGATCCTGAGATTCTACAAGGAGGATTTTTTAACGTACATTTATCTCGTGAGAAGCATAACCAAAGGTTTACCCAAATCACAAAAGTAACATCATCATCACATATCCACTAATATAAAGTTTGAATATAATGCTGAAAGGGAAATACATATGTCAAAATAAAAATCAAATCTCTAGAAAATAGCTGCATGCTCCAAGCTCAACACCGCTGCGACTAACGCCACCTGCATGCATTTATCGTGATAAGTTTATAGAAACCTCAGACGGTGGTGAAAGTGTGTGCGCAAGATAAGTGTCAAGCACACAAATACAACATCATAATCATACAATGTTGGAAATACTGACGAGATCATGAATCATACAATATCAAAATAAGCAGAAATACTGACAAGTCCATGAAAATATCATCAACCTCATCCAGGATATGCGATGAAAAGACATAGCAAGCCAATGTCATATACTGAGAAAGTAATGTAAATCGGCTATATAATGCGAAAATATAATGAACCAGATATCATATATTGAGGATGCAATACAATATACAATTCGAAAGAGCTACGAATACTATCAGCCTTATCTAGGTCATATAAATGCAGAAACATAGCAACCAAAAATGCTATATGCAATATGTGGTGCGAATGAAATGAGTAAGCTGCAGTGTGAAGTTGGGATGATAGTACATGGTATATCAGACTATGGGGCCCATCACAGAGGATTTCTATCTAAATTAGTCCCATACCTAAATTTGGATAGACAGACTAAATGTGGTAAGCTCCTGATCTCAGGTTAGTCCGCGCCCCAACCGAAATCCTGGCCATTGTGAAAGTATACATAATAATTAGTTATGCACCACCAGCCTGAGTGAATAGTGAATGAGTGAATATAATGCTGAATATGCAACTCCTGCTCCATAAATCAATATTGTACATCTCTGAGTTCATCACCGGAGTCTAGTATACTCTACGCTAGTTGCCATCCTATCAAGCGCACAACTGGGTAAGTGAAAGAGACCTCACTATCTGCCTGCTAATATCGGGCCCGACTCATCGATAGTGGACCCATTCTTCAAGCTGGTCAGACTCAGCCTAGCTATGCCTACTCCCTCAGGCGGGTAAGGCCACACCCCCTCCCAACTAATCACGACACAGTGGGAGATGCGGCCTACTGGTATATGGCCATCATGCGCTCATATATATCCACTTAGTCTCAACGTTGGGGCGTCCTCTGGTATCAAGAGGGTTTAAGGATTTTCACCCAGGGTCATCTATGAGGGCCTAATGCTAATAACAGATTTTCGATATCCCATTTGGCCATCCACGATATGCCTGTGGAGGCTACGACCCTAATGTCGCTGGGGCGTACAGTAATCACAACACACAATACAAGATGCATGAGTCATACAATCCAGTTATGCATCAATCCTGCACGTACCGTGCGCTCATGTGGAATAACCCCACCTATCAGGGAGTCCCATAAACCATCTGTACTATGGCATATGCAATGATCAATCACATCTCATAATAAACATACAGATGATGCGTATGAGCATGTATCAAGATGCTATACTATCACATACTCATAATCGGTATCAATAACCGGTACCGAAAATCGGCCTCGATAATCGACATTGATAATCGGCCTCAATAATGTGGACATTTAACCAACATTGCCCCCAAAGAGTGACCCACATAGAGCCTAACATATAGTGGACCGATGACCTCACATAAGGGCTTAATATACAACACCATGGGCCTCACTCAAGAGCTTAATATACATCACGATGGGCATCTCACATGGGCCTAATATACATCATAATGGGCTCCATCGCCTGACCCTCAAATGCATGACAATGAGCCTCATCAGATAAACCTCATATTCATCACATTAGGCCTTAAACACGGGCTGAATACACATCAAATGGGCCTCAAATATGGGCTGCATATACATCACATTGGACCTTAAACACGGGCCGAATATACATCATATTGGTCTCGACAATCGGCCTCGGTAATCGAAATCAGCATCGACATTGACAATCAGAATCAGCCTCAACAATCAAAATCGGCCTCAATAATCAGAATTAGCCTCGACAATCGACCTTGACAATCGAAATCGGCCTCGACAACCGAAATCGGCCTCAACAATCAGCCTAACAAAAGGGCCTAAGGGAAGGTCATAATGTAGACATTTAACCATCATTGCCCGTCAATGTGGACATTTAACCAACATTGCTCCCAAGGAGTGGCCCACACAGCCAAATATCACAGTGGGCCCATAACCTCACACAAAGGCCTAATATACATTGCAATGGGCCTCACTCAAGGGCCACATATACACCACATCAGGCCTCGCCAAATGGGCCACAAATACATTATAACGGGCCACATACCTGGGTCTATATACATCATAATGGGCTGCATCTTATGGGCTGGGAATACATCACAATGGGCCTTGTCGCACGGGCTTTAAATACATAACAAGTGGGCCCTGCACATGGGTTATTAATACATCTCAATGGGTCGTAAATACATCATATTGGGCCTCATACAAGGGCCTCATATATCACATCGAGCCTTATCAAATGGGCCCCAAGTATATCACATCGGGCCTCTACCTATGGGCCCCAAATACATCTCAATGGGCCGTATTAAAAGGGCCACAACAACTACAACATTCATCCATCTATAGAGAGAATTTTAGAGCATTATCCAAACAAATGAATCATATCAAAAGATCATCTGGACCATACCACAAATAACAGTGTGATAATGATTTCCACTGTTAAAATTTAGAGGGCCCACCATAACGTTTCTTTTCCATCTAGTCAGTTCATAAGGTCACAAAGGCCTGAATAGAGAGGAAAAACAAATATCATATTGGTCCAAAACTTCTGGAACCCAAAAGGTTTCAATGGTAGACGTTCAATCCCATTGTTTCTGTAGTGTGGTCCACATGATACTAAATCTGTCTTATTTTTGGTCTCAAGCCTTAAAATTATCTTTTAGAATGGTTGGACGTTGCAGATACATCACATATGTCATGGTGGGTCACTGCATGGACGATGCATTGCAAAACAGTAAGGTGGGCCGATCATGGCATCGTCCAAATGGTCGGTGTAGATGAAACACATAGATCAAGGTGGAGTCCATGAGCGTGGCCCAACACGTCAAATGGATGGATAGTTGGATGTACAGGGAGGTAGGTAGGTCCCACAAAACCTACTGATGTCAAGACCAACAGCTAACTGTTGCTGGTGGGGCCTCAGATGGATGGTTTGGATCGAACACATGCATCAGGTGGGTCCACATGTGTGTGGGACCCACCAGCTTTAAATAAAGCTGATATTTATTTATTTATTTTTACAAACGATCTAGCAACAGCAGCTGCTGTTGGACATTCAAACTGAATGGACGGTGATGGATCTACAATAAATACATTAAGGTGGGTCCCATCCCACACGTGCAGCACGTGTGGGGTAGGCCTCACACACCTGCTGAAAATGGATGGATGGCTTGGCTACATCACGGCAGACCCTGCACATCACTGTCCAATCCAGATGGATGGTGAGAATAGAATACATACATCAAGGTTGGTACCTTGCATGTTGTAGGTGGGTAGGTCCCACCGTCCCAACTGGATGGTGAGGATACAACATATACATCATGAGTGGGGTCCACGTGTACATGGCCCGCCTTGAAACGAGCTGATATTTTTATTTTCACCTACGTCAAGACCTGGACGGTCTAGACAGCAGCCATTGTGGTTGGTCACGGTCCACCTGGCCTGGATGGATTCTGGCTATTGATGGACGGTTGGATATAACATATATACCATGTGGTCCCACGGCTGCTAGACAACTATCCAGCAGCGTCCACCAGATGGACGGTGTGGATCAAATCCACATATCATGGTGGGTCACACATACAGATACATCACGGTGGCCCCTGCATAGCATCGTTTAGCAGTGGATGGTGCAGATGTGTAACGTCTCGTAAAAATTCTTACAAAGACCTGAGTACCACCTCAGACAGAAATCACTCAGGACCAAATCCTTTAGGAATTAGATGAGAATTAACTAAGTGTTAAACTAAATTATCTATGGAATTAACTTGAACCACTTTAAATATTAACTGCAAGGCCCAAAACTAGCAGAATCGTTAACGCTACATTACCTAGAAACCTAGGGTCAATCTCAAAATCCAGTTGCTCTTGGGAGCACGTTAAAACTTTGTATCGGACCCAGATCGCGTGTCGAAAGTCCGATGACCACGAAACTATACGGTTATGACTGCCTTATTAGGCTTGACAACCATCTCAAAAATCAAGTCTAGATAGTATCTCGAAATGCACAACTTGAGCCTAAAGCGAAGTGTGTGATAAACGAGAATATCTTTAGGAAATTAACTGAAACTTAAGTGAATTGAGTCGTTCGCTTATAGGCTAAATCTAAGGTTTCAGATCATCAGATTCTGACCCAACTACAGCCTCAGATAAGGAAAAATTTCTAACGTATGTCATTGTACTTGTGGCCCTGATCGAGTAACGGTGAAGGTTAAACTGAAACTGGTCCTCCACGGTCAATCCACTAATCCGATCGGACTGAAAACTTAACCTGACCTAGATCCAATGTCAGGAAAATTTTTCCAGACCGTATGCCAGAAATGGACCTTCAGATGAGCTCCGTTGGCCTGAAACAAGCGACTTTTAGCTATATCCTATGTATACCATGGCCCTAGGGCCATTACCATCAGTTTTGGGCCTATATAAGGGCCTAAACCCACCTCATTTCTATTCCATACTATTTTCCTAACCCTAGGAGAGAGAAGAGAGAAAAGATGAGGAGAAAGTGAGGAGAAGTGAGAGAGATCTGGAGTTAGTTGCGGAGATTCGTTCCCATCGCTCCACGTATCGAATTGTCTCTTTCGTGTCGCTATACTGTAGCTTCGACTCTATTTTTGGGTAAGAAATCCTAACCGTAATCTGTTTTAGGTATCCAAATAGGTAGATCGGCGAAATAGCTAACCTATTTCGTGATTCAGGTAGCCGTTGTGCCGTAGACAAGACGTAGTGTTCAAACTGAGCTCGGTACGGCTTTACTAGCGAAAGGTGCAGACTATAAACATTTAGATTATGGTTTTCAAGGCTTTCAATGTCAGTTAATGATTTATGATTGACTTGATTGCTATCTCATATGCTTAGATACGATGTTTTCACGTATTACACATATATATGAACTATGTCGAAACTAATGCATTCCATGTGTTTGTTTAAATGTTTGAATGAATATGGAATTATGATTTGTGCTTGTCATGGTTGTTAAATTGAAAATACATGATCGTTGTATGTGTGGCAACTCCTTTGTGAAAGGATTCTCCATAATATAGGTTATAACTAATATATTACATGTATGTTTAGTGTGTAGTCTAGGTGTTTGATAAAATACCTGAATGAGTAATTGTTCGATGAAATGTATTTATTAAAGGTGTTGGGATGAGATCCTCAATTACTTTAGTGATTCGAATAGATTTCTCCATGAAATTTACATTACGCTTAATGATTTATGTATGAAATGTATATGTGTGATATCATGTTCACTATGTATTTATAGAATGCTCAAATGATTGAAATGCATGAGTTGGTTGCTAAATCCCGTTATGACTACTATATGGGAATGTTACTACTTGGAGTATGATTGGGGCTACGATGTAGTCCGGACAATCGGTAATGGTTTACGATCGGTGGCCGAACTGTTTTAGCCACGATAGATACGTTCAAGGAATCCGAGTCGTACGCAGATTATCGACAGTGGCTAGGCCACGAGGAGTGCATATGCTCTCCATGTCGATTAATTCAATGTACGCTCGTACCAGTCGAGCTTATCAAGTAACCCGATTGACCCAATGTATGTTCACCATGTATGGACGCTACTACTTGAACCTAAGACACCAAACTTACCAGTGAACAGCCCGTTTAACCTTGGTATCTCGATCCACTAAGACTCATGAGCTGGACATGGTGGTATGGGACACCGTGGTCGAGCTGTCGGCCTACGCTGGGGCGACGAGCCTTCCCGTAATGACCAGTGAGCAACCCAAACTCGTGATCTGAATACGGTGGTATGGGACACTGTATTCGAGTTGTCGGCCCAAGTTAAGGTGACGAGACTTTCCGAAGTGACCTCGAGTATACACTAGGACTACGCTAAGGTGACGAGCCTTGCCGTAGTGACCTTGAGTATAAAATAGGCCTACCCTGATACATCCTGGCTGTGGTCCCCAGTCGAGTTGGTGATGAGCCTTCAAAAATAGATTGCCAGTTGGTAGGGCGTTGGTGGTGTGACCTCGAGTATGAATTAAGCCTACGCTGAGGTGAGGAGCCTCCCGTAGCAACCATTAGTATAAACTCGTAAACTTGTCTATCATATGTGACTAACTCGGATTGATGACCCTAGATGGATCATTGTTTAGGTAGTAATATAAAGGGAGGTACCTTAGCTTCTTGAACCTGCTGTATGAATAGACCTAATTAAGAACTTGGCTAACACAACCATGCATCGCATTGCACAGTGCTTTGGCGAGGAAGTACACGTGTTCGGAGTAGTGCATGCCGTGATCGTGAGATGATGTCACTGAGGGAGTGTAGGCGAGGGCATGCATCATTATAACATATCATTCCTGCATTAACAAGAATACTTAGGACTTGATTGTTGTACTGCTTTATCATTACTGCTTGACTGAATTGATAAGATGTTAACCTTTTCTTTATAGTTTCACTAAATTAGCTACTCATTCCCACCTAGGACGGTGTTTTAAAACACCCCCTAGACTCTGGTTTAGATGCAGGTGATGACGAGGTCTATACAGTAGAGTTGGACTTCATAGGCGAGGAGAAAGAATTCTCCTACGTTCAACTATCGGGCGGATCTATGTAGTCCTGCCGATGCGCATAGACTACTGGGATACTTGTTTAGTTGAACATTTACTTTATGCATTTTTATATGGTTAGAAATAACACATGTATATATTTAACCCGATTTCATACTCATACTTCGAACTTTATGAAATGTTTTCATAATTAAATGCATATATTTCAGTCTTCCGCTTGCCAAATTACATTAACTCTGGAGTATGATATGTTGTTTTAGTATAATCCCACTCATGTTCTAATGCACTCATAATAATCATCATAATCTATGTTACATAAGTGATGCATTGGAACTCGAGAGTTGAGCTTTGCTCGACCCTCAATTTTCGAGGCATTACAAGATGTAACACATAAATCAGGTGGGCTCCACCATCCCAGCTGGACAGCTGGATGGAACTCGTAAATCAGGTGGGCCACATGGTCATCACAAAAAAAATAAGAGAGAGAGAGACGGACGGAGGAGGGGCCCCACCACTATGGGCCCCTCAATACAATACATACATCAAGATGGGTCCCACCTTGTGGGCCCTAAATCCACAAATCAACTAAAAAAAACACCCACCTTTAATCTTCTCCTCCTTCCGCTAAAGCATTTAGAGTTCCATGGAACATGATTTAATGGTGTGGATGAGATTTAGAGGGTTGGGATGTGGGAGATGGTGCATGCAATGGGGTGGAAGCCATGGATGGTTGCTTGAAAATGGAGAATGGGTAGAGAAATGAGAGAGAGAGAGAGAGAGAGGAGAGAGAGGGTTGTAAGGAGAGAAAGGGATGGGTGATGGAGTGATGGGTGTGTAAGAGATGGGACGAAAAGGTATAGGTATTGTTGACTTTGGGAAAGAGAGAGGTATAGGTTGATGGGAAGTGTACTTGACTTGATTGATTTGATAGATTCTCTCGGGATTACAAATGCGCGACATTTTTCTTGAATTAAACGTAGGCCCACATCTCCTGGCCCCAGTATCGCCTCAGCGTGCAAGACACGGCGTCGGAACCGCGGTGACGACACAGTCGCAATGGTACAAGTCTCGGGTCGAGCCGACTATGAAATACGGGATATGACTCGGGGTCACACGTAACTGCTATCTACGCACCACGGGTCTCCAGAATTCGACTGGGAGGACCGCGGAAGCCTACGGAACGGTACGAGCTAGGATACGGGTCTTACAACTCGATTGTTCGAGCATAGCACTCGATTGGTCTAGTGGGCAAAATTGGCGCTACTGGAGTTTGAGTCAAGTCTTGCTCGACTGGTCGAGCCAGTGCTTGGACTAGTCGAACAATGACTAGGACTAGTTGAAGCAAAGCCTAAAATAAGTACTATGACCCAATATAAACATACAACATTAATGACCTAATCCTAAGGTCTTTCTAGGGTTATATATACTTGAAATGTGATCATTGAACTTGTCAACTCGGTCGCTTCGGTAGATAAAATACTTGAAGTACTTTGAAGTTTGGAACTTGCACATTTTGAAGCTTAAGCTTGAACGCTTGAACTTAAGCTTGAGCACTTGAGTTTGAGCTCGTGTACTTGTACTTGAGCTTGGACTTGAGCTTTTGTATGAAGTTGTACTTGCACTCTAACTTGTGTATGATCTTTGGCAGTTGAGCATACTCTTCAACTTGAAGATGTAGAAGCTTAGATTGTTGATGTAGATGACACAAAAACTCATCTTTAAATGAAGGTGAACTTTCCATCTATTAAACTTGAAGGTGAACTTTCATCAATCACTCTTAAGTGGTTTGCCACTACAAAATTTGACAACATAGGGTACTAGATCTAAAATATAGCACTTACACTCTTTTCTATAAGCGAAAAGATTCTTTCTACTTTCAGCTACGGGAGGAGTTATTTTCGCAAATAGGCGGCATGACAGGGACTCCCTTGCATGCGTGGGTGGCGACCGACTAATCTGAACGGCTGGATTTTCCAGCGCATTAATATGATGTGAATTTATCCTCTACGTAAGAATTACGTGGTGCGACGGCGTGTTTATCACAGACTCGCGATCAACAGTGTGTTCAGCGGTCGCATATACCATCATGGTCCTGATCGGTGCGGCCAGCTGAACCGGTTTGACGGTTTGGATCCTTAAGATGCCATCTTATGGTGGGCCGATTCCTATCAACGAACGGATGCGGTCCGTTTGAATAGGCAACTGGCGGGAGATAGGGAGAAATCCTGGTCTTTTGATTTTTATCGGGTCAACCCCCTGTTGACCGATAACACTGTCCCATGTACCACGGGTGCATACAGATCCGTGCACAAACGTGGCTCAAAAGCGGGGCCCACATGATCATTGGTGGGATCTACACCACCAGATCGGTTTAAAAGGTTTGCTTAAGTTTAAAAGGTTCGATGGATTTACGTTGTTAGGTGGTTTGAGTTTACTGTTTAGCGTTTAAAGTTGTTAGTTACTATGTATTATCATTATTATTATTCTTCACATGTATATATCCATGTATTTTAAATCATTAGTTGTTACAGATATGAATCTAAATTTAGAATTAAATGGAGTAATTGTGAAGTGTGTAATTAAAAACTTAAAAATTCAAACGTGGGAACTAGGCTTTTCAAGAATCCACTTATAGCAATTAGGGTAATTTCTTACTTGATTCAAGTAACATAATTGGAATTGGAGTCCTATCTTATCCAATTGGAAGATATAACAATTAAGATCGAATCTGAACTTCCTTTGACCTAGTTCTCAAAAGAGGAGAATTATGATAATTGATAGGGATTCTATCACCAAACCATGCCTAGGAGATAATGGCAAACAACATGATTTACCAATCACATAATCTTAAAACAAGAAAAGAAGATACTTAAAGCTATTGCAGATCTACTGTAATTTAAGTTACAATAAATCATTAAAAATTGAAAGTATTTCTTAAATATCAGACTAGAATCAAAGTATTCTTTAAATATCTAATGTTTATTTTCCATCCACCGTGTTGATAAGGTCCTAAAAAAATCGATGAAGGGATAAAAAAAAAAAAAACTCAAATTAATCCAAAACTAGCCCACAAGAAATTTTTAATGGTCCATCACCACGCATTCCTGTGGTGTGGTCGACCTAAGGTTTTTATTTGATTAGTTTTTTGTATTGCGATATAAAATGATCTGAAGCAAAATACGCACGGCATGGATGTAAAAAATATAAAATATATAATAATCAACGTGGGCCCCAAAATTAGGGCCGTACCGTGTTGGGTGAAACGAGATCGCACCTGATCTGATACTGCAGATGCCGCCGAGTCGGACATGCTTGCGTACCGTAGCATGAAGTACCGCGTCCGTCCTTTTTTTCAGATAATTTTGAGCCATGAACTTAAAAATAAGTAACATCTAAATCTTAAGAAACAGTTGTCATGAAATCTCTACCACTAAAAACTTACAATGGCCAATTTTTATTTGATATCCAACTTAACTTATTAATAGGGTGACATAAACTGGGTGAATAGAAAAACAAATGTAAGCTTAAGCCAAAACCTTTGTGGTTCATTAATGGTCAATCACCAATATTTCCCACAGTATGGTCCACCTGAGAATTGTATTTATTATTTTTTTAGAGCTACACCCTGAAATGATCCGAAAATACGGATGGACACCATGGACATAGAATACATACATCAAGGTGGAGCCTACGGTATAAGGGCTGCACCGTCTTGGATGAGGCAGGGGCTGTACCTATATCACTCTCACTTTAAAAATCTTAATATCTAATCCATGGACACTTGGTTTTTTAAATAAGCCCATTGGATGATTTTTATTTTTTTAAAAAAGCCGTCCAATAAATATCCATCAATTAAATAATTGACTCACTAGACACACAAGCAGTTTCTCGTTCATGTCACATCTAAACTGGTATACATCTTTTATACCGACCCGAGCAATTTCATTTTCAACTGCCTGCGTGTTTTAGACGGTCTAGCTTGAATTAATAATATTCAACGTATGCAATTTCGTAGTAGTTTCCACTTGCCCGCGTACTATCCATCACACTCTGCCAGATTATTAGAGTATTTCTTTTCCTACAAACGGTGCATTCAATGTACAACCCTTTTCATCCTCATCCATACCCTTCTCACCCTTCTTTTCTCGAGAAATGGCTTCTAAATCTACTTTTCTTGTATTGGGTGTGATTTTGGCTGTTTTTCTACTCATTTATTCTGACGTGGCAGCTAGGGAGCTAGCTGAGGACACCTGCATAAGTAAGTTTAGGATTCTACTTTTCTCTCTCTTTAAATTTCTTTAATGATCCAAACCGTTGAAATGATGGGGCTCACAGCTGATGGGGGATGCTGTGTAAACCTCCCTCGACTATGTATTTGTAGGCCAGGGTGTTAGGGTTGCTACTTTTGAATTGGGGAGATCTCCAAGGTATTCTCCATCATCCGTCCATGTTGTATGTGCCCATCAGTTAACGGTTGGATTAAAATGGGCCCCACATGCATCTTAATCACTCCTGCAAGACGCTGTGAATAGAAGCTAAGTAGGCTATGTTGGTCACTTTCTTTTAGCTTAAATGATCAGTGACTTTGCAAACTTCTCTATTTGAAGTTCTTAAATGATCGAAACCGTTGAATTAATGGGGCTCACAATGGATGGGGATACTGAGTAAATCTCCCTGATTGAGTTCTTGCAACCCTTTTGATCTTGGTTATTTCTTACGTTGAATCTGGACTGTTCGCTTAGCTTTTCTCTCCGGCCAAGTATTTGTATATCACGATATTACAAGGGTGGGGATTTTTGACTTGAGGAGATCTCCAGGGTATCTTTCATTGTCCGTCCATGGAACACATCAGTCAGCGGTTGGATTATTAATCAATGGGCCCCCACATGCCCCATATTCACTCACAATAAACCATACGTTTGCTGACTAGCAAGACTACCCTGAGAATACCCATTGGCTTTTGTTCCTCGCACGTGGCGGATGACTGAGATATCCGAACCGTTCATCATGTAGGCTATTCCATGCATGGGTCATTCCACAAAAATCAAGATGATACGATAATCAGAACAATTCTGTTGGAGGACTTCCTAAGAAAAAACATGGATGGTTATTTGAAAAGGCAAGGTTCGGAAATCCTCCCAACCAAGGGTTAGGATTGCCCTTCTGGTGTGAATTTTGAAATGGGTCATGCAAGGTGTAGCCTATCTGATGATCGATTCAGATCTCATACACGTTTGCCATGTGTACGAAGCAAATAATTGACCAGCCGTTAATCGAAGGTAACAAAATTTTGTGCACGGTATATACACATAAACTTGGTGTATGACATGATCTCCACCATCCAATCAATGGCCAGACTCCACAGAATAGGAAAGATGCATTGATGGGTAGTTAGGATCTTTCAATTGGTGCCATTTTGACGCATCAATCATCCAAGAGATTTCATGTTGATTGGATGGTCAGATTCACTAACATATGTTTGGATTGGGTTGCAGAGATTGTCTGTACACCATTTTTCAGTGTATAGTTTTATTACTCAATTTAATCACGTAAAAATAAAACCATATGGGATCCATAATAAGCCCCGGCGAATAAACGGTTCAAATTACTGCCAACACCTATCCTTTTGTAAGTGATCATGACCATCCATGTGATAGGCCAACGATCGAATGCTTCAGATCGTCTGATTAGTGTGAGTTTTACATGGTAGCACATAGAAGTCGTGCTGGACCTAACAGAAAGTTCAGATTGATCGATCCAATGGTCCAAGCAAGCATTGGATCATTTATCTTTTTTTTTTTTTTTTTTTTTTCTTATATTAATCATGCTAACGGTCTGCGTATAACATTCTTACATCTAACTGAATAGTGAGTGACATTTTGGTAAATTTATGCACAAACTACTCTCATGCATGCAGAGGTGGAGAAGCGTGACAGAACTCTCGCCGGTCTTGTGCATTATTGCTGCAGGAGAGGTTACATCGGTTGCCTACAGTACTGCCCGTCGGATGGCGGCGTGGTTCAATCCGAGCCACACAACTAAAATACATGTATAGCCATGGTATATTTAGCCGTATGTGTATTGTCTAACTACGGTGGAATGCATGTAGAAGTTGGAAAATAAAGTATGTGTGTTTAGAGACATGTATTTCGAGTGTAGTGATACTGTTTCTCGTATATATTACTGATACAGTTCGTTTGTAACGTATGCCTTTGCAATGTTATTGTTATTTTGAGTGTATTGTTATGCTTTTTTCTCTTGTATTTTTTTATTTCGGTCATTTGGGATTAATAAAATTTTAATCATCTTGTCGAAAAAAATCTTTAATACTCTAGCAGAGTGTGATGGATAATACACATGCAGTTCAAAATTACTGGGAATTTGCATACGTGGCATACAAGTTATTCAAATGGAACCTCTCTGGTTATGGGTATTGCTTGAGATGGTGTATCATGAGTAAAAATTTAATCTTATTTAATCATGGCCATTGGACGGTTAAAAATGAAATTAATTTAATCTGCAGTCTTATTTGGCAAAACAAGTGTCCACTAATGGTTGTTGTAATGGTACATAAAGCGAACAACTCATATAATTTTAAAAGAGAGTTCAACAGAATATATACTTGATCTTCATCTTTTATTGTCTCATCCACATTCAACAAAGTGCAGACTATTGTAATTGGATGTCTTAAATCTTATAAATCATCGCACTACTCAACCGGTCGAGGGGACTGCTCGACTAGTCAAGGATAGCTCGACTCGAAGTCCAGCGTATTTTTTCATTTAGGTGTCCGGGTCGCTCGACCAGTCGAGGGTCAGGCTCGACCAGTCGAGGATGCCCTTCGACCGGTCGAGGGTCAGGCTCGACCAGTCGAGGATGCCCTTCGACCAGGTGAGGACCTACCTCGACTAGTCAAGGATTACGCAGATGTAATGCGAATTCTGCGCGGACTGCGTAAATTTGAGGCGGTTTCGCAGATGTGCGGAAGGGGAGTTTCCTAAACTATAAATGTGGATCCCTAGGGCTATTCTAGGGCATGTTAAGGGCATTCTAAAGGGGTTCCAAGGGTTCCTAAAAGGGTTTTAAGGTTTCTAAAGGGTCTAACAAGGGGTGAGATTCGAGGTTGTTCGAATTGGGTAAGTCCTCTCTCTTTGTAATTTATATTTTCATAGTGGAATTCTATCGCTTTGTGCCATGATTTTTTGCTGAAAGGGTTTTCCATGTTAAATCTGCATGTTCTCTTGTGTGTGCTTGGTGCCATTGGATTGCTATCCTAGATCTATATTTGTGTGATTCCACAACACAAATCTCTAATAAGTGGTATCAGAGAAATCATTGGGGCATAGATTTAAATATGAGGGATTAGTAATAATGGGAAGCACTAAGTATGATATTGAGAAGTACTCAGTGAAAAATAATTTTGAGTTATGCAACATTATGATGATCAGTTCCTTAATCAACCAAGGAAAAGATAGTGCTTTTGAGGAGTGGAAGTCTACTATGACTGATGATGATTGGAATACTCTTGATAAGAAGGCCTTATCATCAGTCCGTTTATGTCTCATGGATGAGGTTCTTTACAACATCATGAGGAAGAAAACTGTGGCTAAGTTATGGACGAAGCTAAAGGATGTCCATGCGAAAAAAAAAAATCCTTTAAAAATCGTCTACACTTGAAGCGACAATGGTATAACTTCAAAATTACAGAGGGTGGAGATTTGAAGGCTCACATCAACAACTTTAATAAATTGGTTTGCAAAAATTTGAATATGAAGTGATGAAAGATGAGGAACAAACATGTATGTTGCTGAATTCTCTTCCGATGTCGTATGAGTTATTCAAGGATATAATGTGCAGCATGAATAAAACCTTAAGTGTCGACACCATTATCTCAGCCCTTTAAGGGAAGGCTATGAGAAAATTTAACGTCGACATAGAGATATCTTCTGATTGATGCACTGTTTACAAGGGTTAAAAATTCTAAATAAGGTACAAGTTCTTTAGGTTCTAGATCCAAATCTAATGGGAAGGGTAAAGGAAATGTAAAGTGTTAGAACTATGGGATGGAAGGACATGTGAAGAAGGATTGTATAAATCATATATCTAAGAGAGAAGATTCTGAGGCTTGATGCAAGGAGGCCAATGCTGCCATGTTAGATGGATCGAGTGGATGTGATGGTGAAGTTTTGTCTGTGTTTACGATCAGACGGCCATACAATGATCGTAAGAACAAGTGAATTTTAGACACAGGGGCATCTTTTCACATGACTCCTCATCGAAGCTGGTTCATCAGCTATAGGGAATGTGATGGTGGATAGGTATTTATGGGCAATGACAGTGCTTATAATGTTATGATTGTTGGTACAGTGTGCATCAAGATGTTTGATGGGGTAGAGTGTACCTTGACTGATGTTAGGTACGTTCCTGATTTGAAGAAGAATCTGATTTCTCTTAGTGTACTTGAGGCAATGGGCTGCAAGTTCACAGGTATTGATGATGTTCTTAAGGTATCCAAGGGAGCACGGGTAATCATAATAGCGCAACGACTCGGTAACTTGTACAGGTTGATCGGGAGCACTTCAAAAGGTGGAGCTGCAGTTGTTATAGCAGATTCCACCATGCACGTGTGTGACATGGTGGACATGGCCACATGAGCAGGTAGGGCATGAAGGTTATGATACGCGGATAGGGGTATATAGCAGGTAGAGTAGCTACATGTGAGAAGAATCACACAGTATAATTGCAGGATATCGGTGAGGTACATGGACGACTCCAATATTGCAGGGCATCTGTCTTCTATTCATATGGCTCTTGGTGAGCCCGGTGCTGAGAAGTGGAAGATGACTATCGGCGATGTGGACTCATTGTACCAGACTGATATATGGGAGCTGGTGGAACTTTCACTAGGCCAAGAAGTGGTTGGATGCAGGTGGATCTTCAAGAGGAGACAACATAGATACAAAGTGAGGTTGGTAGTGGATGGTTATGTTCAGATAGAAGGGATCTAAAGGCTTCATTGGAGGTCCCTGGAAGAAGCCTTTAACATTTACAGTAAGGTTTGGTCATACAGTGTGCCGCATAAGGTGGTGGTTTTTGTATGGTTGGTGGGTCGCAACAGAGTCCTAACCAACAATAGAAGCGGTTGGATGCATGTGGATATTCAGGAGGAGACAACATAGATACAGAGCGATGTTGGTAGTGGATGGTTATGTTCAGAGAGAAGGGATCAATATTCGCGCTGACAGTATAACATGTGTCTATTAAATCCATGATTGTCACTGGTTGGCCAATGCGATCTTGAGCTAAAAGAATGGATGTGGAGTCTGCACATCTATATGAAAAATTGGAAGAGCAGATTTATATGAAGCAACCAAAGCGGTTCGAAAAAAAAGTTTACAAGAGGTCGTGGTACGACCTGTTGCCTAGGCAGTGGTTTGATTCCTTCATGGTGAGTTAGGAATTGTATGCTGATGACATGTAGATCACCAATTTTAACATATCTAAAATCAATGTACTGAAGACTCGGTTAAGTGAGACATTCAGGATGAAGGATCAGGGGGCTGCGAAGATGGTTCTCGGTATTAAGACTGGAAGAGGAGTAGGCTTTGGTTATATCAGGAAGAATACCTTAGGTAGGTATTGATCAAGGAGGTGATAGACTATGTAAAGCCAGAGAGCATTCCCTACGCGTCTTTTCTCAAGTTTTCCTCAGGACATGTCCTAAAACAGATGAGGAAAAGTAGGATATCTTATGAGCCTTATTCGAATGCGGTTGGCAGTGTATGTCATATTTTGGATTAGATCGATTATTTTACAGGCTATCAGTGTTGTGAGCAAGTACCTTGACAAGCAATAATGGGTAGCGGTAAGATGGTAAGAAGACTATATCTTTTCTTTTGGAAAGACATGAATAAAGTTAGTACGGTATGTGGATTCAGATTACGTAAGCAGTGTGGATTTCAGGAAGTTGACTTTAGGTTACTCGTTTGTACTAGCGGGCGGAGCAATTAGTTGGATGTAGAGCTGGGCATCGGTCCGGATCGAATCAGATTGGGTCCAACTCGATCTAATTCGAAATTTCAATGGCCTGACCTGAACTCGATCCAATCCGGGACCGAGTCTAGGTCACCTGACTCAGACCAATCTGAAATGTGCATTGCGTGATTTGATCTGAGTCCGACTCGATTAGGAAAATCGAGTCGGATCGGATTGGGCATGGTTTGGATCGGTCCAGATGTGAGTTAATATATGTCACTTATGCAATATTGGAGTGCCTGTGTATTGTCATACGGAGAGGGAGTATCATACAACTCCTCTTTCCAATTTCATATAGAGCGGTAAATAGTTGGATTTGGTCATATTTATGGTTTTTGTAAGCGGTGACGTATCGAATTTCTAGCCTTGCACAAAGAAGAGTCTATACGTGGCATGTCTTTGAGGGATGATACAATAGATTCGGGAGGATCAGAACAGAGAAGACACATCCATCTATGTCATACACGTGCAATAATAATTTATAAATCTAATCCATTCAATTTATGGATTATATAATTTATGATTATATTTTAAAAAGAAGATGCTATTGAATGATCTTATCCATCCTTTTTATGACTAAAATGTGACCATTAAATTTTCATCTTTGAAATTTTTGCACACGAATCAAGATAGACTTATATATATATATATATATATATATATATATATATATATATATATATATATATATATATATATATATATGAATTTTAAAAATTAGGCTATTTTCTAGTGAATGGGCAAACTAGATTGAGATATCATCTTTCGGAACGTACAACGGAAAGAAAGGTCTACTGTATTCCGGTTCCTCGGATTCTACCTTATCATGACGTTTTGCTTGAAGAAAAAGTAATAGTGAATAGGAAGAGTGGACAAAGAAATGAGTAATTGGCGTGTTACGTGTTAGAATGTATACGTTCTTTTTTAGTTTTGATAATTCGAGAGGATTATTTGGGTATCTAGATCGTTGGTATGCTTTTATCCACATTTTTAACCGAAACTATATTTCAATTTAACCATCTTTCATTTTGAATAGATATAAATATTAGCAACTGTCCATGATCAACTTAAAAGTGACCAAATATGGTTGGATATATATTATTTATATATATACTCCAGGTAAATGGTCGATGCACATTAATGGAAGAATTTTAATGGTTTGTATTGCTTAATAATGGGGTAGAAATTGCCAGCTATGAAAGTGTGTGTATAATGGTTAAAGATGAAAATCCACGTACCGAATAATTTCTCCCCTAGAGGCTTTAACGTCGGTGCAGCATGGATCCGGACGTGGATTACATCCTACCCGTCCCTAAGGACGCGTTTGGAGTGCCTGTGTATCAAATGCATCCGATCCAAATTGGATCAGATTTTGAATTGAATCGGGTCAGATCCAGTCCAATCCGAACTCAACCTGTAAAGATTTCGAATTTGGATGGGGCTACTCGATCTGCACCGATCCAGACCGTCGGTTCGGTTCGAATTGGGTCGGATCGGGTTTGATTTGGTCGGGTCCACCGGATTTGATCTGAAATGTCCAACTCTAGTTGGATGTCCATGTTATTCGATAGGTGCTTGTGGAAGGAGGCATATTTCTGGAGAAGATTCACACCAGCATGAATTCGGAAGACATGATCACCAAGGTCATTCCTGCAGAGAAGTTCAAGTTCTGTGCAACTTCTTTGGGTTTGGTGATGGTGTAAAAGAAGGACAGAGTGTGCATGAGAAGCATCGATTAAAGCTATGATGTGATGCAGAGATAAGAGAAGAGGTTAAGAAGTTATATGGTTGAAGATTGAAAATATGGTGGAGATTGTTGTAATCAGATGTCTTAAATCTCGTAAATCACCGTGCTGCTCGACTAGTCGAGGATAGCTCGACTCGAAATCTAGCGTGTTTTTCCTTTTATGTGTCTGGGTCGCTCGATCAGTCAAGGGTCAGGCTCGACAGGTAGAGGGTGGCCTTTGACTAGTCATGGACCTGGCTCGACTAGTCGAGGGTTACGCAGATGTAGCGAGAATTCTACGTGGACTGCGTAAATTTGAGGCGGTTTCACAGAGGTCCGGAATGAGACTTTCCTAAACTATAAATAGGGGTCCCTAGGGCTATTCTAGGGCATGTTAAGGGCTTTCTAAAGGGGTTCTAAGGGTTCCTAAAAGGGTTTTAAGGTTTCTAAAGGGTGTAGTAAGGGTGAGATTCGAGGTTGTTTGAATCAGGTAAGTCCTCTCTTTATAATTTATATTTTTATAGTGGAATTCTATCACTTTGTGCCGTAGTTTTTTCCTGAAAGGGTTTTCCACGTTAAATTTGCGTATTCTCTTATGTGTGCTTGGAGCCATTGGATTGCTATCCTAGATCTAGATCTGTGTGATTCTGCAGCACAAATCCCCAATAAGTGGTATCAGAGACCTTCTCGATAAAGGTGCAAGAATCATAGATGAGTCTCATTAGCTTCAAAGCTATTTGAAATGCGGGCCTCACAGAGAGATTCATGGATCCAACGGTAGATTGAGTAAACATAAATGAGGTCTTGATATCCATCCGTGGGGTGTGATTAATACTACTCCACCTGCCACCAGCCAATGACTAGTGGTTGGTGCTCTGTGGGCCCCACCATGATGTATACATTTCATCCATTCCATCCATCTATTTTTCTAGATTATTTTATGGCATGAGCCCAAAAATGAGGTATATACAAATCTCAAGTGGACCACATTACAGGAAACACTGTTGATTGAATGTTGACCATTAAAAACTTTTTAGAGGTCATAAAAGTTTTGGATCAAGCTGATATTTGATTTTTCCCTTCACCTGGGTCTGTATGACCTAATCAACATATTGGATGTCAAATAAATAGTACATTGGGCCTTAGGAAGATTTTAATGGTGAATATCTAATCACTATTGTTTTCCTGTGATGTGGTCCACCTTAGATTTATATCCCTCTCATTTTTGGGATCAAGCTCTAAAATGATTTGTAAAAATGGATGAACGGCATGGATAAAAGACATACATCATGGCGAGGCCCACAGAGCAGCGACCACTAGCCACCGGGCTAGTGGCAAGGGGAGTAGCCAATCCATTTCCCATTCATTAACAATCCTAACCGTAGATTAAATAATTGAACCTGGACACTGACCTTTTTTACTTTTGACTAGCCATCTAATGACCACTAATCACGTCGTCCAGTGTTTCACGCTACACCCCAGTCGTTACAAGCTCCTACATCATAGCTGGGCCCACAGAGCTTGGTCCCGGATTTCCTACAAAAGCCTTTGGAAAAAAGTCCCTGCGTTAGAAACCTAGGTGGGCCCACCGTGACGTTTCTGAGAAATTCACCCTGTTCATCCTTTTTTTAAAGATCATTAGGAGATGGGGCAAAAAATGAGCTGGATCCAATACTCAAGTGGGCCTAAAACATGAGGATTTAATGTCCATAGTTGAAATATTTGTGGGGTAGCGGAAGTTACGAATCAAGCTAATATTTGTGTTTTTAGTTCATCTCAGTAGGAATGATATTGTGAACGATATGGATGGCATGTAAACATCACTGTCGACCCCATGGAGATTTCAACGGTAGTAATTTCCATATCCACCGTTTCCTTTAGTGCGGCCTGCTTGATTTGGATCCTTCTCATTTTTGGTCTAAAATCTTAAACATCACCGTTAACCCCATAGAGATATCAACGGTAGTAATTTCCACAGCCACCTTTTCCTTTAGTGTGGCCCACTTGATTCTTGGATCCTTCTCATCATATCTACTTTTTCCTTTAGTGCAACCTACTTGATTCTAGGATCCTTCTCATTTTGAGTCTAAAATCTTAAACATCACTATCAACCCCATGGAGATTTCAACTGTAGTAATTTCCATTTCCACCTTTTCCTTTAGTGCAGCCCGCTTGATTCTTGGATCCTTATCATTTTTGCTCTAAAATCTTAAACATCATTGTCGATCTCATGCAGATTTCAACGGTAGTAATTTCCATATACACCTTATCCTTAGTGCGGCCCACTTGACTCTTGGATCCTTCTCATTTTTTATCTAAAATCTTAAACATCAATGTCAACCCCATGGAGATTTCAACGGTAGTAATTTCCATATCCACCTTTTCCTTTAGTGCGGCCCACTTGATTCTATGATCCTTCTCATTTTCGGTCTAAAATCTTAAACATAACTATCGACCACATGGAGATTTCAATGGTGCATGCCAAAATTGCGAATTTATGACGGACCTAATCCGTCGTAAAACCAAATAAACGACGGATTTGGTCTGTTGTTGTTTACTTGGTCTTTTTTCTTTGACAAATAAAATCCGTGGTTTAATGTGTCGGATAAGGTCCATCGCATCATAGCAATGGATAAGATCTGTCGCAATAAATAAAAAAATCCGTAGCGAAATTTTGAAAAAAGATTCATCATTAAAAATATTAGGGACGGATAAGGTCCGTCGCTAATTTAGGAAGAGCACCAGTCCTCGCCTCTTCAGAAATTAGTGACGGATTTAATCCGTCGCTACAATATCCGTGAAAAGTTAAATATAACATTACTAGTTTTTTATTTTTTATTTTGAATCTTACACCTGATGGTCATTCAAAAAATAATTCACACGATTGTTTAATAAGAATCCCATTCAAAAAATTGAGATGAATCTTGTTCAGCCATCCACTATAGCAAGGAAAATGATAATTACAAACACAATATACTATAGAACGACGTCTAAAGCAAGAGAAAATACCTATTGGCTGAAAAAAAAAATGATTAGGATGAGTCCCGTGACTTTAGTCGAGACACTTTGTTGAGTTTATGGCCTTGTTTTAGGTAGACTCGACGAGTTGTAGGACTAAGGCTAACGATCTACCTATTGTATGCACCCTCTTCGACACGAGATGAGTCCCTTAAAATATGAACTCATGTTAAGTGATTGTGAAAACAATTAATTAACCAACTGATTTTCTGAGTGCATGAAGAAATCAAAAAGGGAAAGATGATCTCATAATGTCACAGAGTTGGAGATTGGCTTCAGGAATAGTGTTCTGTGAACAAGAAAGAAACCACTAATTTCTGCGAATGCCACACATTGTTTGAAAAAAAAATCCAAGAAAAGACTGGACAAGTAGTTGCAATTACCTGTAGCAAAGCAAAAGCAGCGCATGACTTGAGAATAGAAGAATTCCGAAGCATAGCAACAAATCTCCCAATCTCAGCTCCACTGAACGAAGTGGAAAATGGAACAAGGCAAGAGTTACTGAAAAAATGCATAACAAAAAATCACACAACTAATAAGCCAATGGCAATGTGAATGAACAAAATTAAAAAAAGCATAACTTGTGTCAGCATAAAAGGTTCTTTCTTTTTTTGTACTGGAAGTTTACTCAAGCTTTATGAAGGAAAGAAAAATGGGTAGGCAAAGATTGGGAATCAACAGCCCCAACAAACAAGTCACTGAAAGAAAATAAAAGATTCATATGAACAACTAGCAAAAAGGCTTGAGACACCCTGGCCCATTCAATCACAGCCAATTTGGCCTCCCTGAACACCTTTTTTTTTTTTTTTTTGAATGGTAGCTAGTAGCTACTAAGAAGTTAAAGAGTGAAGTTTTGTATGAAAGATATATATATATATATATATATATATATAAACGATAGAAATTAGAAAGAAAAAGAAAAAAATCAGATCTTGAAAATTAAGATTCTTGCCCCAACATGTTTGTTATCCCAACCAAAGGTATTGTCAGTCTCATCAGCTCCAAGTGTCTGACCATTCACTTGAATGTAGTTCAGATGAGCTGGGTTTTTGGTGGCTTTGTGCAGCTAAGCAGCTCCCTGCAACAACTCATCCTTCATATAAAGACAACGAAAAATCAGTGCTTTTTAAAATACAAAATCTATATAAAAGAGAAGTTACACATGAAAAAAGAAGGAAAAACAAACCTGATAGCCAGATTAACGAGCTTCACAACATACCATATGTGCGATTAATCTATTCTGATGCACATATGATGTCATTGAGGCTCATTCGCATTAATCTGACGGTTGAATTGGTCATAAAATATCAGTTAATGATATAACTCAGTATGCATGGTATTCTTACCTCACCCTTACACAAAAAAAGACAGAAAAACAAACCTGATAGCCAGATTAACGAGCTTCACAACATACCATATGTGCGATTAATCTATTTTGATGCACATATGATGTCATTGAGGCTCATTCGCATTAATCTGATGGTTGAATTGGTCATAAAATATCAGTTAATGATATAACTCAGTATGCATGGTATTCTTACCTCACCCTCCCACAAATAAACAGATTCGATACCTGAAAGTTGCAAAATGCAAATAGTCTATTAGTTCTAATTCCAGAGCTTATCTGCAAGTTGCATGCAAGTGATAACGGAGAGATCTATGAGCCTAGATGCAATAACCTGATACCTGCAGCCATCAATGGCAATTGTACACACATTAGTACTAAGATTTAGTGACTAAAATGCAGAAGGAATCTACCATGGTCAAATCAATATAACCATTTTGAGAGACCAAATGCACCTCCCATGCGATTAGAAGAATGTGCACAGATCCGACAAAAGATTTACAAACTAGAAAACCCAAATAGTGCATAGAATGTAGCACTTGGAGAATACATTGCTCTATGAGGGACAAGAATCTCATCCTACATGATAGGAACCTAATTGAAGTCCCTTGCCCACCAAGAACTTAGAAGGGAATTTGCTACCGTAGAATTCTGATCTTGTTGTCTTGGAAACAATCTCACTTCCCAAACAACATGCATCAATTTTTTTAGAGGTTATATATGCATTAAATCTTGTTTATGAGCTCTCACATGCTTTGGCTACAAGCCTATGACATTCATGAGGTAACTTAAACAATAAAACTACAATAACCGAAGAATTCTCATGCTTACAAACTACTCCTTTGCTTCATTGTATGCTTGGTTTGGCAATTGATGGGTTGGTGAAATGAAGGTCATAAGAAAGGATGGACCTAATGCAGTCATGTCATTTTGTCCTCAACTCAAAACCAAGCTATAGTAAAAGAGATGTTATTCTTGCCACAAACTGAAGAGTGTTACATGGATTCTACAGCTTCAAAATCTCGAAGAAATTGTGATATAGGACAGCAGAAGACTAGAAGTAATAGGTACAAGTGATATCAGGATTCCAGTTAGGGAGGCATGCCTTCTTTTTTTTTGGGTTAGGGAGGCATGCCTAAGATTGTTCAAAAGTCTTGAGTCTAATTGACCTACCAGAATTAACAAGCATTTGTAATCATGCATTGGCTTTCCCTTCCTTGAAGAACTTACTGGTGGTAAGATGCCCAAAGCTAAAGAAGCTCCCACTTGGTCTCCAAAGAGCCATTAATCCTCTAAAGGAGATCATAGGTGAGAAAGAATGGTGGGATGGTTTGGAGTGGGAAGAAGATAGAATCAAGTCTAATATTCTTCCTCTTTTCAAAGCGTTAAGATGATGAATTCGAAAAATCTGCTGCCACCATGTGCATAGTGGATTGAATGGGCTTGTTTTTTTTTTTTTTTTTTTCCCATAAAACCTACTTGTCTCCGTTTGAATATTGTATCTGCAAGGGAAATGGAAAGAAATGTGCCAGTTCATCGGCATACTGTTTGTTCTCTTGGTTCTAAATCTTAAGGCCTGTTTGGGTGTCACTTACAAATGAGTTCATCTCATTTTGATTAACCGTAATTATGTATCAGAAATCATGTGTGTTTCTATAATTTCAATAGCCAGCAATCTTTATTAAATAAAATGAGATCTCTATTAAATGAAATGAGACGAACTCATTTTTAAGTGGAATCAGCCTTTGGCAAAGATCAACAATGAATTTTTTCAATTCATGCCTAATCTAAGATTGTTGGATTTGTCATTTTCAATTCATGCCTAATCTAAGAGTGTTGGGTTAAGGCTTATATGATGATGATGAAAGCAGGAATTACATTTTCAAAACAGAATTCCTTTAATAATAATTATAAGAAAGAAGAAGAAGAGTTTCCCCTATGAAATTCAGCGATTAGTATTTTCCTTCATGCCCACTAGAAAGAGAATTGCATGAGAAACTTTGTCTAGGTGATTGGTTGGGTGTGAATATACCCATTCTTTGTAAGTTTGCACAAATATGAGATGCAGCTATTAGTATTTTTTTTTTCTTTTTAAAATCTATACTCCTTGTACCTAATTCACTAATAAAAACATAACAATTCACGCTTGCCCCAAAGAAGTGGCATTGGCTTTTTATTTTTTACTTGCAAGAATACATGTTTGTTCACAATGCATGCAAGAATTGATGGATCACCTATGTAATTGCATAGAAATAGAAAAAGTTAAATAATTGTTAAATAATCATTGGGTTAAGGCTTAGATGATGATGATGGATCAATATGAAGCTAGATGCAAACATGATGAAGTGTGACAAGTCTATGAGCATAAAGGTGTCCGTTTGCAACCATTACAAATCAAAACATTCAACTTAGTTTGAGGAATACTAAGCATGAATGCTAAAAAAACTGACATTTTATAAGAATGTCATTTGGAGATGGTAACCATTCTTGGAATTGAGAGAGTATGAAGTAGACATGAACATGGGAAAGTCATCTGAGCAACAAAAACAAGAATGCATCTGAAGCAACTGAAAGAAAAAGTACTAGCAAATGCACAGTAAATAATATGATAGATATTGCAACCCTCCAAGAAAGAAATTGTGAATCATTTAACGTTTGACAAGGAACACGAGGAGAAAATGTGATATGCTCTTCTTTTTCCAGTATAGTAAATGGGAAAACGTTAACCATGCAATAACAAAAATATAGAAGCATATCATTCTAGTCAAAGAATGCATAGATAATCTTTTATACAACCCAAAAATAAGCAAACATACTGAGTGTAAATAGAAAGTTGCAAAGGACCAGACTAGCCACATTACACTGCAATTTATGGAAAAAATTCTGACTTCTTAGGAATGTTCATATCAGCCACATATATGAATGGAGACTTCTATTCAAATTAACAAGCAACAACCTTACATAAGCTAAACCTTCAAAATAAAATAAAATGAGGCGTTCTTCTGGTTCATAAAAACAACAAAAATCAATAACTCCTTACGAGTTTACGACACTGAAATTAGAACTTACAAATGAAAGGAAAAGTGCAAAGAAAGTCCCTTACCTTGCCAGACTTTTGATCAGGAACAATGAAGCTAAAAATTGTCTTGAGCCCGGGTGCAGGTTCATTGACTGTAATCGTTGTAAAAAGCTGGAGCAAAATCCAATAACACTATCAACCAATCTAAGGCATCACAGAAGATACCATTCAATCCCAAATGAGCTTCAGTGGATATCCAGACTTAATAAAACTCAACAGTTCCTGAATTAGAAAGGGATCACAAAACCATGGGTCCCACCCGTACAAATTCCATAATGAAAGCGAGAGGGAGGGAGGGAGAGAGAGAGAGAGCTTACAACGCAAGTGGAATTGTAGGTGGTGATGGTGAATTTCTGGTCGCTCTGGTAATCCTTATACAGAAGATCTATCAAATGGAAAAAGGGGGGAAATCAAGAAAAATGCATTTCAAGAACAGAAAATCAGCAGAAGAAAAAACATTTTCAGAGAAAAAGCAAACCTCTCATTTTCTTTCCAATATTTGAGTAGAGAGAGACTCGGACCCTTCGGCTTTTTCTTCAATCCTTTCTACAAAAACCTAGAGAAAAAGCAGAGAGAGAGAGAGAGAGAGAGGAAAACCCTAATCCATATAGGCCCTTTTTGGGGAAGTGGATTGGCTGGTGTACCACACAAGCAACGAACGCGGATTGCGTCCTAACCCCGCCGGTCAGCTGTGAACGGGCAGGAGCATTGAGTGGCCACCGTGATGAACGGGTCATATCCACACCATCCATCCACTTTTTTGTATCATTTTAGTCAAGAATCCCAAAAATTAGGCATATACAAAGCTCAAATGGACTACAAAATGGGGATTAAAAAATTACCGTTGAAAACTTCTTGGGGCCACAGAAGTTTTAGATAGAGCTTGTGTGTTTTTTCTTTTCACAAAGATCCATGTAACTTTATTAATAGGTTGGATGGAAAATAAACATCACGGTGGGCCTACAAAAGTTTCAACGGTGAGAATCATTATCACCGCTGCTTCTCGTGGTGTGGTCCACTTGAGCTTGGAATCTACCTATCTTTTTGGGATTACACCCTAAAATGATACGAAAAAGTGGATGGACTGTGTGGATAAGGCCCACACATCATGCTGGCCACTCAAAGCTCCTGCCCGTTCGCAGTTGGAGACGGTGGGGTTAAGACGCAATCCGCGTCCGCAAGCAACCTAGATGGTTGGGGTACGCTCTTCGAGCTCCGAGTTGTACGAACGGTTCAAAGGAGATCAATGTTACATGGGCCCACAATGATGTATTTATAATATCAAAACCGTTCATACATTTGGCGAGATCATTTGAGATCTTGATCCGAAAAATGAGTCATATCTAAAGCTCAAGTAAACCACACCACAAATAACAGTGGGACAATGGTTCTCATCATTAAAACATTAATAAGGTACACCATAACATTTATTTTCCATCCAATCTGCTCGTAAGGTTACACAGACTTGGATGAAGAGGAAAAACAACTAACATGTTGATCTATTACCGCTCATTATAAGTTATTCCGTAAAATCTTATTTCTTTTGCCCAACTTATGTGATTTTTTTGTAGGTGAGTGTGTCTATCCCACCTTTTTCTATGGTGGGTCCACTTGAACTTTGGATCTGCCTCATCAATTAGATGCACCATTCTATGGTGGGTCACGGTCTTAAAAATAAAGTCAATTCATGACTTGGGTGGGCCACACCATATACTATATAGTTGAGATGGGTTTACCAAGCCTTAAAACTTTCATAATTATATATTGGACCCACCTATATGTGATTCACAGATCTAGCCCATTCATTATGCATGGCCCACTTGAATGAGGGGTCAGACTAAATTTCAGCAGCATCCAAAACTCATCTGGGCCCCACCAAGTGCTTTTATATTTTTTAGGATGTCTTCACATAGTTTTAGATGGTATAGCCCACCTGAGTTTCGTATATAGATGATTTTTGAGATATCTCATAACCTAAAGGGGACACATCAAATACATGGTGTTGATGTTCAACACACATCATGATGGGGCCCACAAAACTTACTAACATCAATTCTTAGGTTCTCACAAGGTCAATAAGTTGGGTAATAATTTTGGCCAGAATATTTGGCCCATTTTACATGTTTGGTCTATTCACTCTATTTTATTAATCAATACCCTTAATTTGATTAGTTACTCGCCCCGAACAGGTTATATATGAGAAAGATATTGGAAATACAAGATTAATCAACAATTTGAGTGAAATTTGATTTAAACATCTGAAGTTATTTACTCTTCAATTGTGATTGATTATATTGTCCAAAAATGGTTAAAGGTTGTTCATAAAATCAAAAAGATATGGATGAAGAGAAAACACAAACATCAGCTTGATCCAAAACTTCTATGGCCTCCAAGAATTTTTTAATGGTAAAGGTTTAATCACACTATTTCTTGTGATGTGGTCCACTTGAGCTCTGGATATGCTTTTTTTTTTTGTTCTTTAGACCTAAAATTATCTTTTAACATGGATGAACGGAGTGGATAAAATAAATAAATAATGGTAGACCCCACAAAGTTTACTTAGTATGCTACGGGCAATGAGTAACTCATGGAGTGGAGAGGGGTTTCCTTGAAACATTCATAATCATATATTGGGCTTGCCTAAATGTGATTCACATATCCAACCCACTCGTTATGTGTGTCCCACTTGGATGAGTGGTCAAACCAAGTTTCAGCTGCATCCAAAACTCATGTGGGCCCCTCCAAGTGCTTTTATATTTTTTAGGATGGCTTCACATAGTTTTAGATGGTATGGCCCACCTGACTTTCGTATACGAATGATTTTTGAGATATCTCATAACCTAAAGGGGACACATCAAATGCACAGTGTTGATGTTCGACATACATAATGATGGGCCCCACAAAACTTACTAACATCAATTCTTAGGTTCTTGTGAGGTCAATAAGTTGGGTCACAATTTTGACCAGAATATTTGACCAATTTTATATGTTTGGTCCACTCACTCTATTTTACTGATCAATACCCTTAATTTGGCTAGTTACTTGCTCCAATTAGGCTACAATTTTTTTATTTTTTTTACAGATAAATTTCAATTTCCATTTAAAAATAACATTGCTTTTTTTTCAAAATGTATATTTTTTACGCTTAATTTTTCTTTGAAAACTTTTAACAAAATATCATTTTTATTATAAAATATTTCAAAAAAAATTTAGAAATACAAATTTTGAATTTTTATTTTCAAAATCTCAAAAATTTTCTCAAATTTTAATTTTTTTCCTCAAAAATTCCAAAATGCCAATTTTTTTTCCTTCAAAAGCATCATTTTGTTTTCAACTTTTCAATTTTCTTTTTTAAAATGATATGTATATATTTTCAAAATCTCAGTGTTTTTATAAATAAAATTTTCTTTTAATTTTAAAATTTTAACATTTTCAATTATTTTTCAAAATCACAAATTTTTTCAACTTCTTTATTTTTTGTTTCAAAATGTTTGTTTTTTTGTTTTAAGTATCGATTCTTTAATATCGTTTTATTTTAAAATTTTCAATTCTTTCTGACTTGTCCATTTTTTTTAAAGCATTTTTTTCAATTTTATTTTATTTTTCAAAATACAAACTCTCATTTTTCTTTTTCAAAATATTTTCATTTTTCAACATTTCAAAAATTTCACATTTTTTTAAATATTTTTAATTTTCTTTTTCAGGATATTATTTTTTCTCGAAATCAAAATTATCAACTTTATTCAATATTCTTTTTTGTTCCCACAAAATAGATTTTTATTAAATCACGATTTTTATTTTTTCAAAATCTCATTTTTTTCTCAAACATTGTTAAATTTTTTTAACTTCTCGATATTCTTTTTCATTTCATATTACAAATCATTTAAATATTAGTTTTAAATTTTAAAAAAATAATTTCCACTCATTTAATATATATATATATATATATATATATATATATATATATATATATTTGCATTCAATCAATTGTTAAAAAATAATATTAGATACAAATATGTACAATTAAACCACTGAAATTCTATCAAAAAACAATTCTTAGACTCGGAAAAAACATAATTTTCTGCCATATTCTTATAAAAATGAAAAAAAATAAATGTTAGGCAAAAGTCCTTTTACGACCCATCTTTTTCGAAAATTTGTCGTCCAAACGTCGTGGAATTTTGCGACAGACCAAAATCCGTCGCTAAAATCTGATTTACGACGGATTTTGGTCCGTCGTAAAATAGCGACGGACTTTTTCCGTTAGTAATGGATTAAATCCATCATTAAACCAAGCGATTTTTGCGATGAATGAAGTCTGTCGCAAAAATGCGTCGTAAATTCACGATTTTGGCATAGTGGTAATTTCCATATCCACCTTTTCTTTGTGCAACCCACTTGATTCTTGGATCCTTCTCATTTTTTGTCTAAAATCTTAAAATGAGCTCACAAAATGGATGGGCGGAGTACCTTTCTCATAAACATCACAGTAGCCCCACAGTTTCCTGCGCAACAACTTCATGTGAAAGGCTTTTGTAGGAAATCCACGTACCCGAAGTCATCGTCCGTGTTCCATGTGAGAAGATTAGTTGCGGCCCCTGCTTTACCCAAGACAATAAGGCCCTTGCTGTAGGGCCTACCTTAATATATGTATTTTAAATCCACACTGTCTGTAAGGCTCGTATCCTAGTCCGTACTATTCCTTCAACTCCCGCGATCCTTCCCGACGAATTCCGGCAACTCGTGACCTATAATCGACATTTGCGCACAACCCTAAGTCGTATCTCGTAGATCTGAGTCGGCTTAATCCGGAACTTTTACCATTGCGACCGCATTGTCGCTTCAGTTCTAACGCAGCATCTTGCATACCGATTCGATACCCAGGCCAGGAGATGTGGGCCCCCATTCCGTTCGAGAAAACATCGTGCATTTGCAATCCTAAGAGAATCTTTACATGTCCCATCAATCAATCAATCAATCAATCACCTCATGTCAAGTACAAGAGCAACCCATGCTTCCTTTCTCCATAAGTTAAGCAACATACCCTAAAAGTTAACTAGTCTCTCACCTCACCCATCACTCACCTCACATCCATCACCCATCACTGTCTCTCCTTACAACCCCTTCTCTCTCTCTCTTCATAATTCCAAGTAAGCAAAAAGTAGACGTCGAAGTACTTTCAAGGAGAGAAAGAGTGAGTTTTGTGGCCCACTTCCCACCCCAAAATCTTTCATTCTAGCCCTTCATCTCTCATCATCTTCTATTAAAGAGAAGCACAAGGAGATCGACGTTCCATTGGACCAAGAAGATTGAATGGTGGGTGTTTCTATATGCTTAGATTTCATTTTTAATGATGGGCCAAGTAAGGCTTACCGATTGATGGTATGGAGCTCACTTTGGACCCTAGGTGTGGCCGATGGTTTACCTTGATTCTCATGATTATTCCATAATGGGACCATTTTCCATAGACCCCATCATGATGTTTACTTTCTAGTTTGAAAGATGTCATCTAGACCTTCCATTTTGGTGGAGAAGAAATCTCTGCCATTGATTTTGATTTGGTGGGCCCACATGTATTGGGACCCACTTGATGTATGTTAAAAGCATGGAAGGAAGGGCCCATAGTATCGGGGTCCCTCCGTCATCACGTCTCTCTCTCTCTCTCTCTCTCTCTCTCTCTCTCTCTCTCTCTCTCTCTCCTTCCTCTATTTTATGGCCCACTAAATGAGTTATGTGATGTCCAAACTGTTCATCAAATGGACCCCATAGCCATCCAAACCATGTGGGCCCTACCTTATGGCGATGGGAAAACACAAGTATCAAATTTACCCAAATCAAGTGGGCCACGACCATGTGGACCTACACTACACCAAAATCGGTGAACTGGAACACGTAGGATTTTGGTTCAAAAATAACTTTAAGCCGTTTTTGATTGCAAACGGTTCTGAACCATACTCAAATTTTGAACCGTACTACTATTTTAAGTGGTTACTTTCACTGTTTTGTTGGTGTGTCTAAATTGAGGGTTAGATATTCTTACTTTTTATGGTGTTGTTTTATTGCTTTATTTTAAAACAGATGGACGAAATGGATTCAGTTAGATACCTCTCAGTGGACCCCGCATGGCCCAAGAGGTACATTGCTCTATATGTACCGCAGACTACCGATTGATTTTACTTATTTTCTTATGCCAATAGCCCTAAAACCTCCATTTTGCAGACCGCGCCTCCATCTCCCTCTCTCATCTCCCTCTCCCTCTCCCTCTCTCAATCTCCCTCTCTTTCGATCTCCCTCTCCCGATCTCAACCCTCTCTCTCGATCTCTCTCCTGATCTCAACCCTCTCTCTCGATCTCGATCTAAAGAACTTGGTGACGTGTGTGGATCTCATTTCTCTTTGGTAGCTGCTCGTTTAGGCAATTTTGGTAATTTCTCGGAAACAATGAGTTATACTTTTGTCTAGATTGGAAAGAATGTAAGTAATCTATTGGATTTGATGTGTTTCAGTGCTTTCCCTTGCAAAATCGAGTTTCATCAGCGAAACGTTGGAAATGCAGTTGAAGTGAGTGGATTTAGAAGATTTCAGTGCTCGATTTGAAGGTTTTTGCTCAACGTTTGAAGTTTTTAAAGTAAGTCGATTGAAGATTCTTGAATTGGATTGCAATGCATTGATCTTATTCATCCGATCTACTGTTTGGCTTGATTTACCATTTCAATTCTTGGCTTTGAAGGTTTTGAGCTTATTCTTGTAGAAATCGAGTGATTCTGTTCTGTTATGATCTGAAATCTGTTCATTTAATGGCGTTGAAGCCGTTATGCTGAATTTGGAGTCCAACAATTTCATCATCTTATTTTTGTAGAAATCGAGTGATTTTGTTCTGTTATGATCTGAGCTTATTCTTGTAGAAACCGAATGACTAAATTTGGAGTACAACAATTTCACCATCTTGCAGAAGAATGGTTCTAGAACTGCCATTTGAATGTGGACTCACACTTGGAACTAGATCAAGCCTACTACAAGTAGGGTAGTAGTTCATATCATAACTATGTTTTATTTTTCTTAAAAAGTAAATACAGGTAGATAGAAGCTTGCACCCCATGACACCTAGATCTTTCAAATCCCTGAGGGATCCATATTTTTTGTGACATAATATTTATATGGGTACAGGACCCATATTGGTGCTAATATGACTCGGCCATGCCTAAATAGTTTATATCAAAAAGTCATTATAGAATACAAACATATTTGGAAATTAATAGATGGAATGTTCAAAATATTTTGATAATAAAAGTATTACAGATATAGCCATATCCCTGTATCATAAAATTTGGGAGTAAAAGGGTGTCCTACATCTAGGCTTATACCCATACGTGACACCCATATCTGAAGTTCCAAACCACTCAACAAAGTTGCATCCATCATCTTCAAGCATATCGTATAACAATTCAAACCATACCCTTGGAACCTGCACCAGCTCATGCATAGCTTTCTTGACCTATAAACATGAAATGGGTAGTCGGGATGTATAATCTAGCATGTTGAGTGATAAAGACATTCTTTCTTTCTTTGAGCAGCAAGTGCTATGTAAATCAGGAAGAGGTTAAGTAGGAGCTGAAGGCCTTTTTAAAATAAGGAAAATAACCTCAATTGATGATGCCCCAAATACCCCGAACTATATCGTAAATCCCTCATACATCCTTCCAAATCTTTAAGTTGAGGACTCTCTTAAAAACTAATTATCAGGGAAAAATTGTCCAAAAGTGTTGGTGATATACATAGAAATAAGCTACTGCTTTCTAAACAACATATCGAGAACACATGCGCATACAAACGCTTAATCATCTAATAAATGGACCTTTCCTCCCTGAATGGAAGATACCGTTTACATTTGTATGCTGCCAAATGAAAGGTTAGGATGGTCCAAACTGAATGGTTTTGATCTCATCCATGCAAGTCACTTGCACAGAAATAACAAGGTGGCAAACTGAATCTACTTTCCTTCAGTTTATATTATGAGGTGCTTCAAATTAATAAGGGTGAAATGAAAATGGGTTGTAAAAACGTTCCTATTTGTGGCTATGTCAGGACTAGACCTTTATGTTAGGATTAGACCTTTATGCTAAATTCGTAATATGATGTAAATGCCTCTTTAATTAAATGAACCATATATCTGTTTTGTTTTGATATTGGTTGAATTGAAAGATATAAAGTATTTATTTTTTTAAAAAAGCGAGTATTTTTTTTTTTTTTTAAATTGTTTGTAATCATACTTGTGATTGAAAATGGAAATAAAAAACTTGTTTTATTCACTAAAGCATGCATCCGAATTTATTTATTCACTTTAAACATATTTAGTCAGTAGGGTCCAACCATCATCTTAATATCAAAATTGACTTGATTATCTCATTTGTTGCAGAATGTTGTCATTAAGTAACAACGCATGGATGGACAAACATAGGTTAAGTCTAGAATATTTGGATGGACTTGTGCATTTTATTGAGTTTACAAAGAACAACGGTGGTGGATTTGATCATTATTCGTGTTCTTGTGCGAAATGTAGAAATGGGAGTGGGATGTTCACTCTTGGAGAGATTCATGAGCATTTGCTCCTTAACGGTATTGATAAATCATACACACATTGGATGTTTCACGGTGAAAGTCTTGCGAAAAGTAATGAGAAACCATCATCATTGACGTTTTATGATCAATCCGATGACGAGTATCCTAGAATGGAGGAACTTGTTAACGATGCATTTAGAAATATTGGAGAACATGCTGATACTCTTATGGATGATCTTAGAAGAAATGAAAATTGTCATGAAGACCTTGATGCAAAAGGATATAAGGCTTTATTTGATGATGCAAGAAAATCTTTGTACTCTTCTTGCCCTAGAGAACTCACAAAATTATGGGTTACTGTTGAATTGTATAGTTTAAAGGCATGTAATGTTTGGACGGATAATAACTTTAATGATCTTCTTCAATTGGTTAAGAAGTTGTTACTAGTAGAAAACACGTTGCCAGTGAGCACATATCAAGCGAAAAAGATGATCAATTCATTGGGAATGACTTGTGAGACTATACATGCATGTCACAATGATTGTATTATTTATTGGAAAGAGTATAAAGATAGACAAAATTGTCCAACATGTCATATGTCAAGATGGATGTCAGATTACTTGGCAAAGAAACAAGGCGTTAGTGTTCCATCAAAGGTTTTGAGATATTTTCCTCTGACACCAAGGCTACAGAGGCTATACAGGTATGCATTCAATGTTAAATATAATTTTAATATTATCCTATATACCTTTTGTTAAAAAAATTAATTAGTAATCTTTTTTTTTTTTAACTTTATTTCTAGTGTACCATGGATAGCGGAGCAAATGACTTGGCATTCTAAACTGAAAGAATATAGTGGTGTTATGCGGCATCCATCTGATTCATCAAGTTGGATGGTAATAAATAATAAGTGGCCAAGTTTTGCTGAAAAATTTCGTAATGTGCGTTTAAGGCTTGCAACTGATGGATTTAACCCATTTGGACATCTTAATAGTGTCTACAGTTGTTGGCCTGTCATTATAGTGCCATATAATCTACCCCCTTCGATGTGTATGAAAAGAGAATTTTCAATGTTAACGGTATTGATACCAGGTCCAAAAGGACCGAGTAAGGACATTGATGTCTACCTACAACCATTGATTGACGAGTTGAAGAATTTGTGGCTTAATGGAGTGTCAACATATGATTCTCATTCAAAGACAAATTTTAATTTGAAAGCCATTTTAATGTGGGGAGTTCATGATTTTCTTGCATATGGGAGTTTATCAAGATGTGTTACACATGCACAATGTGCTTGCCCTGTTTGTGCCGAGGGAACCGTCACTGAACGACTTAAGAGTGGCAATAAGTACTCCTATCAGGGCCATCGAAGATTTCTTCCTATTAATCATGTTTTTAGGACCCAAAAAGCGGCATTCAATAATAAAGTAGAAGAAGGAAGACCTTCTTATCGATTAAGTGGTTCAAAGGTTGAAGCGAAGGTAATCGGTATTCAGATGGATATCAGTAAATCGAAGGGGAAGAAATGAAAACGTTATGGTGATGATTCGATTGGGAATATAACTGCTTGGTACAAAAGATCAATCCTATTCGACTTGCCATATTGGAAGGTGATTTCCTCAACTTGTTACTTTCATTTACATGTATGACAGTGAATAAAAATTTAACATTCCATCATAATTGTATTTTTTTAGGAGTTACCAATTCGGCATAACTTGGATGTAATACATGTTGTAAAGAATGTTGATGACCATCTTCTGTCGATGATTTTAGAAGTCAAAGATAAAACTAAGGATGATATAAGTGCACATGAAGATTTGAAAAAAATGAACATAATAAAAGACTCATGACTGAAAGAAGCAGATGGTAAAACTATTAAACCAAATGCACCATTTACTTTAAGTCGCAAGGAGAAAGAATTGTTCTGTCAAACATTGCACGACTTAAAGGTTCCAACAGGGTATATTTCCAGATTTAAACATCTTGTGAACTTACAAACTCTCGAGATAAAGGGACTAAAGTCGCATGATTATCACATCATTATGTGTCAATTACTACCCGTGTTGCTACAACATGTTTGCTCGGAGCATAAGACATTGCGAACTGCTATTCAGCACATTTGTTACTTCTTTAATGTCCTGTGCTCGAAGACAATTAGTGCAGATAACATCATTGTCGGCAAACAAAGTATTGTTGTGACAATATGTGTTTTGGAGAAGTTTTTTCCTCCTTCATTCTTTGTTATTAGCATTCACCTTATGGTACATCTAGCTGATGAAGCATTAGCTTGCGGTCCAGTTAGATTTCGGTGGATGTATCCTTTTGAACGGTAAATATATAACCTTGATGCGATTCATTTAGACTTCATCGTCATCATATATTAACAATATATTCTTAATTGGATGCCTGCATCAGGTTAATGAGGATTTATAAAGGATACGTAAAGAATACAGCACATCCTGAAGGGTGTATTGCAGAGCGTTACATTATAGAATAATCTATTTTATATTATATGGAGTACATGCCAAACGGTGAGAGAGGAAGTCACAAGCATACGCGTTAAAGGTTCCTGGATAAGGATAGGGTGTGTGATGAAGAGCCTTTGGATAATGGCAAGAATATATACTTAACTAACATACAACATCAACGAGTACGTAGATGGGTTCTACACTGCTACCATGGAATTTATGAATGGAAAAGGTAAGTAGATAAATTTTCTAAAATATTGAATCACGTGTAGTAATTAGATAAATACTTACATATATTTCATATAGGAAGTATGAAATATATTTAGCAACGACCACATCAAAGGGGCAAAGAAGAAATGACAGTGTGTCGAAGAACAATGAACATGATTTCATCAATTGGTTACGAAAGAAAGTATTTTTCTAATTATTCATTTACTTGATATATTTATTACATATAGTTATTACTTTTTTCTTATTTGCAATTGGAGTTTGTTGAGGGCGAGTTGACATTGAAATGATTAGTAGATGGCCCTACATTTAAGGCAAATTGCTATAACAAGTATCGCGTGAATGGTTTTGTATTCTCTCCAAGTAAATACGAGACTACTAAGTCAACGCAAAATAGTGAGGTGTCCATGAAAGCCATCACTAAATACAGGGCAAGTGTTAAAGATAAGAATTACAAAGAAGATGAGGCTACCTATTATGGAGTAGTAAAACAGATAATCGAGTTGGATTACATTGTCTTCCGTCAAACGGTATTTTATTGTGATTGGGTCAAAGCGGAAGACAAGACTAATGGATGCATTGTTGATCCCGAGTCAAATTTGGTAATGGTAAATATGGAGAAATTGAAAGGACATGAGAAGGAAGGAGATGAACCATTCATACTTGCATCCCAAGCAAGTCTTTCTACTCCAAGGATCAAACAAGGCCTGGATGGTATGTTGTTTTAATGTTACCAAAAAGATTGACGAAAGACGTGGACACACTTGAAGATCAAACTCTGTTTTCCTCTTCTGGGGGTGAGAATACAAATTTAGAAAATATTATAAAGGAAATTGGCTATGAGTTTTAGGTTATTTTTTTGTTATCATATTTTGTGTTGATTCATTTGACTTTTTATCTGATGTAAAAAATATCTTGATAAATGAATTTATATTCGTATGATGATTTCTTCTTATATAAATTTTTGTCTATAGGTGAGCTTGGACATGTTAATAGCAGAGGAGAACATGTCAACTTTACAAGCACACGCATTAAAAAATATAGGTAAATACAATTCCTTCATTACCTTATCATTAGCACATTGTTTTAAATAATGCAGGTAAATACGACGTAAGTTTTGTATGCATTAGGAACTTCATCCTCGTTAAAAAATAAGCCTGTCATCACCTTAAATGCACTTGGACTACCAGTGGGTGAACAGTCACACAGGTTGGCTACAAGAAGTGGAGAGATGGTTCACACCCATGTCTCTATTGCCTTCAAGAATTAGCGTATAGTGCCAAAGAATAAGAAAGAAGAACTTTGGAAGCTCTTACAGGTAAGATACAAAAAATTTTCTTATGATATAAATTAACCATTATTCTTTTTCTGCTTCAACTAAATTCAATCTCAAATTTTCTTATAGGACGAGTTTGTTATTCCTCAGTCTTACCAAAAGCTATGCTTTAAAAGCATGTCCGATATGTTTACGAAGTACAAGACTAAATTGAGGATTAAGTACCTCGATCCCCATTCAAATCATGATTCCAAATTAAACAACTGTCCACCGAGAGTTATGCCTGAAGATTGGGAAATGTTCATTGAACATAATTCAGATCCCAAAACTATAAAACAAAGGAAACAAAATGCCGAGAATAGGAAAAAGCTAAAGATTCACCATACGAGTGGCAGGCATGGCCATGCGAGAATCGAGGAAGAAATGATAAGTATTGATAGTTATATGTAACTTAAAATTTTTAGTTGCTTGGTGTTCTTAATAGCTAATAATGTGAAATTCATCCAAATATAGCAACGCCGAAAGAAAGATGGTGGCACCCCGATTAGTAGGATTGAATATGGATTAAAACTCATACAAGAAAGGATGGTTCTATTCACAGTAATGCGGCTTTACATATGGTAACCTCATTGTCTTAAACTTAAGTTTATAGAATTCAAATTTAGTGTCAATATTACTTATGTAATTGTATAATATTGCAGGAAAAAAATCAAAGAGTTACTTTCTAGCGAAGGAAGTAATTCCCACGACATCCTCAATGATCCATTGACTCAAGTGTTTGGTCCTGATATAAGGGGTCGTGTTTGAGGTGTTGGGACCAGTGTTTCCTAATCACAAATTAGGGGGTCTGCTGCAGCTCTTGAAAAAATCTCTATGTATAAAGGAAAAGTAGAAGAGCAATCGTGTACAATTCAAGAGCAATCGTTCAAAATTCAAGAGCTATCTTCTAAAATAGATGTTCTTACGGACCAAGTTAGGGGTATTAAAGAGATGCTTCAAGTTAATTTTCATTGAAATCCTTCTTTTTAAAATTTAAATAGTAATAATTTTTCTTCAATTATCGTATATAACACATGCATGGTGCGTGTGGAACTTTATTTCAGCAACAACACATGGATTCGGTTCAACGGGAGAATTTACAATTGACTGGTGGACCTTCAGTTGGGAGTCATCAATGTGTAGAGAGAATGTGGCCATGCAAGTTGTACTCTTGGTGTAAAGAGCTCGTTGCTCAAGGGCGAGTTCTTTTGGCAGATGGGCCCCAAATGATTCATGGCAAACCTCTTCAGGAAGAGTTTTACAAGGTTGCCATTGATATCATTATTAAAGGAGACGCCGAATTGCCCAAGCTAGATGGATATCATTCGACTTTAGGCGAAGTTGGAATTGGCTCATTTGTTGCATGGCATTCTTGCTTTAATGAGTTCACCTATTAGGGACAATAGGTATTTTGAAGCCCTCAATCTTCTTCTTGCAAATCACAACTATTTTATGTTAGTAGCATAGATTCTCTTTGTCAGTGTCTAAGTACATGTTTTGTCTTCTATCAGTATTTACTTATGATGTAGTATAACTTGATTTCCCAAAATGCCTGATGTCAAAACACTCTATTATTGGGTTAGAATATCAATATTTTCTGAATTTTCTGAATTCCAATGTTTTTTTTTTTTTTTTTAAAATATAAATTCTAATAATGAATTTAGGTATTTATGTGCATAAGAACCTAAGATTGGACATTATACAGGTTTACAAATTTGCCTACAACTATACGTTGGCTCGTTACTGTCAAAATTTGCAGAGTTTGATTTTTGACCTTGCAAAAGAGCACATGCATGGTAAGAGTTTTTCTTTTTTCCTTTTTTTCTTCTTCTTATATATTGCCTATCTTTTCTGCAATAGAACTCCAAAATGACCAAAATGCAACATTCAAGAAATACTTTGTAGGAACTCCATGCTGGTGAGACGTGACCTTTTTCCACAACTATGTTTTATTTTCCAATAGCACGTGTATTTTATTTGATGGTGTTTTTCATGTAAATGTAATTTATGGCTTACATGCCTTGGAATTTCAATTATTTTTCCATGTGTAGGATGGCTCCAGAGGTTTTATAGCCAAGAAGTGGATCTGATTTCAAGCGAGTGTTGCTCCATTTAGAGAACCTTGAGCTTATACTTCATTGTTGTAAATTTGTCTTGGAATTTTGTAGTGCATGCTAGGTATTGTTAGCTTAATCACAGGGTGTTTTCATGAGGAGGATGGACTCTGGGAAGTTTAACAGTAGTAATCTTCTGCATATGCTTTGAGAGAACATCTATGATCTAGTTTCTGGGTGTAAATCTCTTCATAATCTAGTTTCTGCCTATGCTTTGAGATTTTGATCATGCTTTTTATTCTTTTGTTCTTGGTTTGTGTAGGGGTCTATTCGAAGTATGTTAGCAGAGATGGAAATAATATAAGTGGTTCAAGCAACAAGGTTTCAGTAACATAGCTGCAACTACTAGGTTGGAGCTTTTCATTCTTTCTTTTAAGAAATTGGGTTTTATGCTCTTCTTATAAAGGAAAATAATTCTCTCATAGTCTAGTTGGTTTCTCTCTTTCTACATGTGGAAGGGTCTATAACTGTTGGAGATGTGTTTCTTGACAGGCATAAAATGCTATAAGTGACAAGAGCAGCAGCAGCTCTTTCTACATGCATTTTATATCCACGCCGTCCATTCATTATTTCGGATCATCAAGAGGCTTCTAGAGATCAGAGAGAGGGAATGGCTTCACAGGTTGTGCCACCTCTCCCTCCAATCTCAGCCTTTGATTCTTTTTTTCTCTCTCTCTCTCTCTCTCTCTCTCTCTCTCTCTCTCTCTCTCTCTCTTTGAAATAATAAAAATAAATTTAAAAAACAGCCTTTCTTTCTCTTCTTCTTCTTCTTCCTTTTCTGCTTCTCCTCTTCTCCATGAGGGATTTTTCCCTATTTTGGGGTCCCAAGAAACCTTGGGTGTATTATACAAGCAGTGATGATTCTCAAAATTTCTCTTGATACCCAGAAATTTATGGAAATGCATTCTTTGCATTTCATGGCAGGGCATGTTTGGAGGGTCTGTTCTTTGTGATTTCAGGCAACCAATACATGCAGCCATGGTAGAGGTTGCAGCCAAATGCATGTCTGAAAGAAGGCGAATCTGAGCCTATTTTTTCAATTCCCCTTTTACCCTCTCTCTCTCTAAATATAATTTTTTTTAAAGGTGCTATTTTTGGGCTACCACAGTAACTTAGATTTATTTAGACAAAATTTTTTTAAAAAATAATAATATTTTGAAAAATGATCCTTTTTTCATACTTTTAGGGAACCTTGGCTGTATATCCCCAAGGAATAACAAGGTGATGCTTATTATGATAGTCTACAGATAATACCATATCCTACTTTAGGAATATGTAGATATGACGTATCCTTCATGAACCATGTTTATTTAGTTGTTGTAACCTCTGGTGATGATTTTTCTTGGCAATTATAATGAGCTGAAGCTGTCTTACAGTCTAGATGCATGCTCTAGTAAATGAAAGCAGCTTGTAATTTGTAAGTATACATTTGTGTCATGCAAAATCCATATTAAGTTGTTAATATGCAGCTGTTGATCCTTTGTATGTGTTGGCCACTATTATTTCAAGCTAAATGAGACAGTTTTGGAAGTAGAATGAGAGCCTCCTAAGGTCAAAGTGGAGAATGTTGCTACAGCTGGGGATTTTCCAGCAGGGGTTAAAGGGCGTAATGATGATTTTGTCTCTGGTAAGCATTGGTGGGCCAGTGAAATTTGGTTTTCTATATTTTTTTTTCATTAAACGTCTTTCATCAAGTATTCTTACATGTCTGTGTGTTGCAGCTGAATGTTCTCAATTCACAGAATCTGCACCGAAACTGGCACGAAGGGTAAATGCCCTCTCTTGCAATGACTTTGTTTATTCTTTGGCTAGTACCATGAGGTTGGCACTTCTGGATGTTCTTCTTTCCTGATGTTGAGCCTTTAGTTATATTGCACACATGCAGTCATTGGCTTTGATAGAAAAACCAACTGAAAACCATGAAGCAAAAATAAAATTTTGTGTTCTACATCAATCTAAGTAGGGGTGCTTGTTTTGAATCTATAGAAGCATTAGGTTTTTATATCTATTATGTCTAATGCAGCAATTGAGGGAGAAAAGGTGTGAAAAGCGGGCAGCTGAGTTGGTCCAACAAGATGATGAAGCAATAGTTAAACTTGAAAATGCTGCCATTGAGCATTCAAAAGCTGTGGATTCTGCAGTACTGGGGAAATACAACATTTGGAGGTGAGGGAATGAGAACGAGAATTCAGACCCATATGTGCGTTTGATGCGAGACGAGATTATCATGGCTAGGGTATATTCAAGCATTGCCAAGTTGAAAAACAACCTCAAGCTATACCAGGAACTATTGGCTCGGATCAAGGAAAGCCAACGTGCATTGGGAGATGTCAATGCAGATGAAGACCTACATCACAGGTGAGGAGTAGGTTTTTCATGATTCTGTCATTTATTCTCTCACCACCACCGCAACCATCATCTTCGTCATCAGCATCTTGTATTTATCCATTGCTGGTCTATAATTTTAGTGCTCCCGAGAGAATCAAAGCTATGGGTCAAGTCCTATCGAAAGCCAGAGAAGAGCTGTATGATTGCAAGTTGGTATCTCGGGAGCTTAGAGTGATGCTTCAATCAGAAGATGAGGTTAGGATCCATGAATCAGAGGTTAGGATTGCGTTGCATTTTACAGGATTCACAGGGCTATCATACAGACGCAGGTGAGGTTTTTGAGATAATGTATAGTCATTCACCCTTTTGTAGGTGGTTTTGTTCTTTTCTGAAAGTCTTAAACTAAAGCTTTCAAAACCATTTGAGTTTGATTTGTTGTTAAACAATGGCTTGTTTTCCAGAGCTTTATATGCACTGTTTAGTTAAATTATAGAAATGTCTGAGCAACTGTGTTTGGATTGTTACTAATGCGGCTGGCGAGCTTATTTCCTTTGTTTATGAATTCTTTGTTGCATCTGCATTCTTGTATATCCGGCTAGGCAGGCTGACCTGTGTTTTAAAGCCCAAGCTTTTTAGTACTACATCTGAAAACCTTACCAACACTTGTCTTCAACAGCAATGGTAAGATGAAGATTCTAGCATGCCCCCCAAAAACTAGCACATCAATATCAACGAGCTTCATATTCTTCTTTAGAATATGGATGATGTCGATGTCGATTACGATTTGATTTTTATATGGACGCCTATTCAAAAAATGATGTATGTAGAGTCGTTGGTTGACATGAGCTAGTTTTTGGCTGCAGGTGGTTGATTATGGAGTTCACGGGCTTGGGGTATTTCATCTATTACCTACCTTGTCAATTCCATGTTGAATTGCCTCATTTTTTCTTTGGAAGTGGTGTTCATTTTCCTGTTATTTCTGTTTTGTGGCATGCCTTTCACGACATGAGAAGTGGTGTTCTGACTGTCTAGTTTTTCTTTCTTTGCAAATTTGTTATGGTGATGTTATTGTTGTAGGGGATGATGCAACGGATCCTCTAGTATTATGCATGAATGGCTTGAAACCTAAGTGCATATGATGTGTTTGATACAATGACATCCATAAATGTAAGAGCAAGAGAATCTCTTAGACATCCATAATACTGCATCGTTGTCGGCTACCATGGGGATATGGAGACCAAAGCACACTTGATGCTGCATTGATTAAAAAAAAAAATTACGTAACCACATTAGAGTTTAAAATATTTCATATCCTGGTATGCATGCTCGTGTTTTATCTAATTTAATTTTTCTGCTATGCTTATTCCATGTAACTAGAGGCTGAAGTTGCAAAACTTAAGAGGAGAACAATGAATTACAGAAGAAACAGGTATCTATTATTCAATGCATTAGGATCCTTCCCGTCATTAAAATATAGAGCTGTGACCAACTGTATACACTACTAAAAATAACATCTGTTGATGCATTCATCTCTGCTTGGCTGAATTTGCCTTCTTTTATTTTTTTTATTTTTTCATTTTTTACCTAAACAGTTATACAGATTCTGGAAGGAGCAATGAATTAGATCATTCATCAAATCTTTTAACTGTTGCCACCCGAGATGTGTTTGGCGAGCTTGATCGCAATGTCAAGCCTGTTGTCCCAATGCACTTTTGGATGGTAAGTTCTTCATGTTGCTCTTGTTATCATATAAGATTTTGTTGCCTTTTCCCTTCTAAATCTATCGGGCCCCAATTGTAAACAAATCCAATGGTGATGTAATAATGTGAATATTGACTAATCAACTATCAAGTAGTTAACAGTGTACATGGATTATATATATATATATATATATATATATATATATATATATATATATATATATATATATATATGTATATATATATATATATATATATCCCCTTTTTTGGCTCATCAATCTGCTAGTAGAAAAAGACATCCGCTGGTATCAAAGCAATATTTTTTCCTTCAATCTTCCTTTTTCTATTAATTGTCTCATTCATTTGGGCAGATCTTACGTAAGAAGTATCCCCAATTTTCCCAGTAGCACAATGGTTTCTTCATGCAACATGTATTTTGTTGTTTAAGCACACTCAAATTAGAGATCAGTTATTTTGCTAATGGAGCCTAGCATGCCTTCTTTTCCAATATTTGACAGGATGCAGAAGAATGTCGGACCCAACTTATGTATACACTTTTCTCAATCTCTAAAATCGCCAGACTCAAGGTATTTTACTCGACACCAGATAGTGTACAAGTGATGGCTACATGCATCCACATATTCTATTCACATTTCTTTCTTCTTTTTTTTAAAGCACCTATATGCATTTAGTTGTAGCAATTAAATTGATCATGAATCTATCATCTAAAAGCCAGCCCCAAACTGCTGGGAGAAAAGCTTCCATCTTTCTTTTGTTTAGGAGCCTTTATATGTATTCGTGGATACCTTGGAATAATCATGTGACATTGCTTAGGAATAGAGCTTGTTCCTGATAAAGCCATTGACTTGATTTGTCCATGTCTGGAACATTTCTGCTTGTTGATCTTTGGCAGTATTTATGTGTAAAACATTTATTCCTATTATGTATGCAAATATCTTGCCCCAGGTTTTCCTGCTGCCTTTTTTTTTTTTTTTTGAAAGGTACTGAATTTTATTAAGAAGGCACAAAGGTGAAAAGGAAAACAGGAACAAAAACAGAAGGAAGAAAGCTATACAACAAACTGAAGAAACCCACAACCAAAGTCAAACCAACATCCTCTCTCTCACAGAACAGAAAACCCTGTTGAGATCCCCTAAAGCTGAACTGGATTTATCACCAAAACATTGGCTGCTATTTTTAGTAGTGTAAACAGTTGGTGCATCAATTTCTCTCACATTGCTGCTGAAAGGATCATTCTTGGGTAACTTGATTTACACACCCTGTGATTTTAGCAACCCATATAAATAAGAACTATCAAAGAAAGGATTCTTATTGCTAGGTAATCATCTTAAAGGATTAAAAGCATGCATAAGTGCTCAATTAGTCGCTGTAGCAAAGGAGCATGCTGCCTATAGCGAAATCACATAATCAAAAGTGTCTTTTTTCATAATGATTCCGAGAGTATGGCTGGATCATTTTCATAAGAAAATGAAAGTTTAAATTATTCTTTCCTTATTTGGTAAGTTAGTTGGAGCTTTTTGTAAATTTAATTTTACAATGAAACATCAAGAACATTATTTTCTTATGTTTTTCTTTGGATTAATCTCTATTTTGATGGAATGCAATAAATTTCTATCAATTTATTTTCCTTAGATTTTAAATTATGTTTATCAAGGTTTAACATTGTTCCTATAATTCTGTCCTAAAATCTGAATGTTGACAACATTAAGAACGGTTTAAAACCGTTCCTAAAATGTGACTGTTGGTTTAGAACCGTTCCTAAAATTTTGGTTCTAAAATTTAAACGGTACCCAAAACGGTTCTGAACCGTTCCTGTTTTTTTGCGACGCCTCATTTAAGAATAGTTTTAAATTGTTCCTGAAGCGTTTAGGAACGGTTTAAAACCATTCCTAAATGACGATTTTGGTGTAGTACTACCTTGATATATATTCAAACCATCCATCCAGTGTCCCTGGACGCTGGACGTGTTTTTAGACAATGGGGTGTACTTCGAACAACACATAATATATATATATATATATATATATATATATATATATATATATATATATATATATATATATATATATATATATATATATATATATATATATATATATATATATATATATATATATATATATATATATATATATATATAAAAGGTATTGGGTAGGCTGCTTATGCAGGCCCCACCTTGACGTATGAATTTGATCCACGCCGTCCATTCCATTCCCCATTTCATTTTAGGCGTTGAGCTGAAAAGTGAGGTTAATCCGACTTTAAGGCGGGCTATAGCATAGAAAATAGTGGTTTTCACCATTAAAATCCACTTTTACCTTTCTGCACACCGAAACATGCCAAATATTGGGCTTGTTTAGCTTGTCTTGAGCCATAGGAGCCAGTGGATGAGTTGGATTCTCTTGATGCGGGCCCCACCTATGAAAAATTGTAGAAAAATACATTTTTTTTTAAAAAATGTGTGCAGCAGGCGCTGCTGCTGTCCAAAGGATGCGCAGCGTCCTGCTGCGCTGGACGTGAAAGGGGGCTGGGATGTGGATCCTAGCCGCATGCCCCACATGATGTGGACCTCACATCCACACCGTGCATTGGGTGGGCCCCCTTTTGGCTGTGGGCCACCCCTAAAAACAACCGTATTTGGAACTCAGGTGGCCCACATCACTAGAAACAGCAGTATTGAACCATCTGCCATTGAAATCCTTCTAGATTCACAGAAGTTTTGGGACATTATGAAATTTATTTTTCCTCTTCAATCTGAGTCTGTGTGACCTTACCAACGGATTGGATGGAGAATAAACGTTATGGTGGGCTCCACGTGGGACCCACATGTCTAGAAAATGGATTGGCTGGTATAACGTGCACTAGCTATATGGCTGGTGATATTGACGTCAGCAGCATGTGGGACTGCTGTGTGGACCCTATCCACACCGTCCGTTTGATGTATGGTGGGCCAGTAGTTGCTACACGTGCAACAGTAGCTCGGGGTCACCGTGATGTATGTGCAATCCATTTCATCCATCCATCCATGTGCCCCCCTACATGATGTATGTGTGGGTCAAATCCACATCGTCCATACCTTGGACGGTGGGACTCACCATGAGGCACGTGTTGTATCCTTATTGCCCAACCATTTTGAAAGCTCGTCTTAAGGCTTGAGACTAAAAATAAGACAAATCTATATTTCAAGTAGACCCCACCATTTAAAATAGTGGGGACAATGACATCCACCGTTCAAACTTTCAAGGGCCATTGTAGTTTTCAACTAAGCTGATATTTGTCTTCACTTCATCTACCTCTATGTTAACTTATGAATAGGTTGGATCTTAAAAATACATAAGGGTGGGCCCAATTGATATACATGAAGCCTATTTGATTCGGCCTATGTGAATTAGCCCATTTGATTCAGCCCATTGATACGACCCACTTGGTGAATATAAGACCCATTTGATGAGGCCCGATGTAATGTATTAGGGCCCGTGGGTTGAGGCCCATTATGATGTATTTGGGGCCCATGGGTGGAGGCCCATTGTGATGTATTAGGGCCCGTGGGTAGAGGCCCATTATGATGTATTTGGGGCCCATGGATTGAGGCCCGATGTAATGTAATAGGGCCCGTGGGTTGAGGCCCATTGTGATGTATTTGGGGCCCATGGGTTGAGGCCCATTGTGATGTATTAGGGTCCGTGGGTTGAGACCCATTGTGATGTATTTAAGGCTTCGTTGAGGCCTAGTGCGATGTATGCATGACCCGTTAAGTTGTGTATGAATTCCTTGTATGGGTCACTCTTTGGGAACAATGTTGGTTAAATAGCCACATTGTTAGGCAATGATAGTTTAATGTCCACATTGTGACCTTCCCTTAGGCCTTGTTCGGCTGATTCCGATTGTCGAGACCGATTATTAGTGCCGGTTATTGATACCGATTATGAGTATGTGTCAGCATAACATTATGATACCTACACCTTGGAGCCTACCTTGTTTATATATTGGGTTCATAGGAAAGTCCAGTCTATTGAGTGATAGAGAGGGTAAAGAAACCCACTTATTGCACTTAGACTCGGATCTGCCCTTGGTAGGGGATATTGTGACGCTCCATCACTGTGATCACATGTGGGTGGGTGCACGTGGGCGGACACTGATGTGGGTGGGGCCTGAGGAGCCTGGGCGAGCTACCAATGATTGGTAGGCTACTGTGCTGGCAGGCTACTATGCACACAGTGAAGGTAAAACTTTGGCCCACATCGGTTGCATCGTCCAATATTGTGGTGGCTATAAGTTAGATTCTTTCTTTAACTATCGTGAGGCGTTTTAAATCAGTGAGCTTATCTTGATATTTGGATTAGATCCAATGTCCTTCTGCGAACCCCCATCATTCGTATACATGTTGTGATGGATAATTAATTAAAGCATATGCCATTGAGCTGAGATGTTTATGGGACTCCTTGTGAGATAGAGTTATCCCCACATGATCGCGTGATACGCGTAGGTTTGATGTATGGCCTAGATGAGGTTGATGATATTCGTGGCTTATCAAGATTTACATATTGTATTGCATTCTCGGCATCTGTTATTATCTTATTATGTTTTGCATCACATAGCCTTGGTACGACTGATAGCACTCATGAACTTACTAGTATATTTTTCACTTACTCTGATATTGTATGATTCATAATCTTGTCAGTGTTTTTGCTTATCCCGATGATGTATGATTTATAGGCTTTATTGAATACATGACACTTACCTTGTGCACACACTTTCACCACCCTCTAAGTTATCTATAAGCTTATGCATGATAGAAGCATGCAGGTGGCGTTAGGTTGTAACAACGTTGATCTTGGAGCCTACAGCCATCTTTTAGAGCTTTGATCTTTGACATATGTATTTCCCTTTTAGCACTATATTCAAATGTTTATATTAGTGGATATGTGATGATGACGTTGCCTTTATGATTTGGGTCTATTTGTGGTTATGCTTCTTATGAGACAAATGTACATTGAAAAATCCTCCTTGTAGGATCTCAGGATCGAAACCTGGCATAGGGACACTGGGAGTCGAGAATGGGGTACTATGGAGGCTGTCGGAATCGGATTCGGCAATCAAAAATTTTGTGAGCCCGATTTTCAGGTTTGGGGCGTGACACCTTCGATGTCACTGTTGCAAGCTATAAACCCCATGAAGATTTTAACTGTGATGCCCCGTCACTGTTGCACACGTGGGTAAGCACACTTGGGCGAAGCTGATGTGTGCGCGTCAGGCCTAAGGGCATGGGCGAGCTACTAGTGGTTGGTAGGCTATTGTGTTAGCAGGCTACTATGTATGCAGTAGGAGGTTGAACATTATCCCACATCGGAAGCACTGTTTGAAGTAATGGTGGTTATATGTGTGGTTCAGACATTCCTTGTACGAGGCCTTTTGGGAGCGATCTCGAGAACAAAAGTGTGCGGGCTATGCCTAGAGCGAAAAATATCTTAGTGTGTTGGTTGGGCCGTTACACCTATACTTATAACCTAAACCTATTCTCAAATTCCAAAACCCATAACCTAAACCTATAACCTAAACCTAAACCTTAACCTAAAACCTAAACCTTAACCTATAAGCTATAAGCTATAAGCTATAACCTATAACCTAAACTCAATTCCCTAAACCTTAACCTATAACTTAACCTAAACCTAAACCTATAACCTACGCTTATAACCTAAACTAAACCTGTAACCTTAACCTAAATGTAAAACCTAAACTTAAACCTAAACCTGTAACCTTAATCTAAACGTAAAACCTAAACCTAAACCTAAAACCTAAATGTATTCTCAAGTCCCTAAACTTAAACCTATAACCTACAACATTAACATAAACTTATAACCTAAACCTATAACCTACAACATTAACCTAAACCTATACTTATAACCTAATCCTATTCTCAAATTTCAAAACCTATAACCTAAACCTAAACCTTAACCTAAACCTAAACCTAAACTTTAACATATAACCTAAAATCAATTCCCTAAACCTTAACCTATAACCTAACCTAAACCTAACCCTAAACTTTAACATATAACCTAAACTCAATTCCCTAAACCTTAACCTATAACCTAACCTAAACCTATAACCTAAACCTAAACCTATAACCTAAATGTATTCTCAAATTCCTAAACCTAAACCTACACCTAATCCTAATCTCAACTCCTTAACCTAAACCTAAACCTAAACTTGAAAACCCAAACCTAAACCCAATCTCAAACCCGAACCTGATTTCCTAAACCTAAACCTTACCTTAACCTAAACCTAAACCTAAACCTATAACCTTAACCTAAATTAAAACCTATGATCTAAACCTTAACCTATAACCTAAACTTATAACCTATAAACTGACCTTAACCTTAACCTAAACCTAAAACCTAAACTTAACCTATAACCTAAAACCTAAACCTAAACCTAAACCTAAAACTTAAATGTATTCTCAAATCCTTAAACCTAAACCTACACCTAATCCTAATCTCAACTCCCTAACCTAAACCTAAACCTAAACTTGAAAACCTAACCTAAACCAGATCCCGAACCCGAACCTGATTTCCTAAACCCAAACCTTAACCTATTCTCAATTCCCTAAAGCTATAACCTATAACCTAAACCTAAACCTAACCTAAACCTATAACCTAAACCTAAAACCTTAACCTTAACCTAAACCTAAAACCTAAATGTATTCTCAAATCCTTAAACCTAAACCTACACCTAATCCAAATCTCAACTCCTTAACCTAAACCTAAACTTGAAAACCCAAACCTAAACCCGATCTCGAACCCTATTTCTTAAACCTAAACCTTAACTTATTATCAATTCCCTAAAGTTATAACCTATAACCTAAAGGTAAAGCTAAAGCTAAACCTAAACCTAAACCTATAACCTTAACCTAAACCTAAAACCTAAATGTATTCTCAAATCCCTAAAACTAAACCTACACCTAATCCTAATCTCAACTCCTTAACCTAAACCTAAACTTGAAAACCCAAACCTAAACCCGAACCCTATTTCTTAAACCTAAACCTTAACCTATTCTCAATTCCCTAAACCTAAACCTATAACCTAACCTAAACCTAAACCTATAACCTACACTTATAACCTAAACCTGTAACCTTAACCTAAACCTAAAAGCTAAATGTATTCTCAAATCCCTAAACCTAAACCTATAACCTACAATATTAACATAAACTTATAACCTAAACCTATAACCTACAACATTAACCTAAATCTATACTTATAACCTAAATCTATTCTCAAATCTCAAAACCTACAACCTAAACCTAAACCTAAACCTTAACCTATAACCTAAACCTTAACCTATAACCTATAACCTAAACTCAATTCCCTAAACCTTAACCTATAACCTAACCTAAACCTAAACCTATAATCTACACTTATAACTTAAACTTAAACCTAAATCTAAACCTGTAACCTTAACCTAAATGTAAAACCTAAACCTAGACCTAAAACATAAATGTATTCTTAAATTCCTAAACCTAAACCTAAGCCTATAAACCTAAACCTCTAAAGTACAACACTAACATAAACTTAAACCTCTAACGTACAACATTAACATAAACTTATAACCTACAACATTAACCTAAACCTATTCTCAAATCCCAAAACCTATAACCTAAACCTAAACCTTAACCGAATCCTAAACCTATAACCTAAACCTAAACCTTAACCTATAACCTAAACCTTAACCTATAACGTATAACCTATAACCTAAACCTAAACCTTAACCTATAACCTAAACCTTAACCTATAACGTATAACCTATAACCTAAACCTATAACCTATAATCTAAACTTAATTCCCTAAACCTTAACCTATAACCTAACCTAAACCTAAACCTATAACCTACACTTATATCCTAAACCTAAACCTATAACCTAAACCTAAACCTTAACCTATAACCTAAACCTTAACCTATAACGTATAACCTATAACCTAAACCTATAACCTATAACCTATAACATAAACTTAATTCCCTAAACCTTAACCTATAACCTGACCTAAACCTAAACCTATAACCTACACTTATATCCTAAACCTAAACCTATAACCTAAACCTAAACCTTAACCTATAACCTAAACCTTAACTTATAACGTATAACCTATAACCTATATCCTAAACTTAATTCCCTAAACCTTAACCTATAACCTAACCTAAACCTTAACCTATAACCTACACTTATATCCTAAACATAAACCTAAACCTTAACCTATAACCTAAACCTTAACCTATAACGTATAACCTATAACCTAAACTTAATTCCCTAAACCTTAACCTATAACTTAACCTAAACCTAAACCTACAACCTACACTTATAACCTAAACCTAAACCTATAACCTAAACCTAAACCTAAAACTTAAACCTAAACCTACAACCTAAATGTATTCTCAAATCCCTAAACCTAAACTTACACCTAATCCTAATCTCAACTCCGTAACCTAAACCTAAACCTAAACTTGAAAGCCCAAACCTAAACCCAATCCCGAACTCGAACCCGATTTCCTAAACCTAAACCTTAACCTATTCTCAATTTCCTAAAGCTACAACCTATAACCTATAACCTATAACTTAAACCTTAACCTAAACCTAAACCTATAACCTAAACCTTAACTTATAACCTATAACCTATAACCTAACCTTAACCTAAACCTAAAACCTAAACCTAAACCTATAACCTAAACTTAAATCTAAAACCTAAATGCATTCTCAAATCCCCAAACCTAAACCTACATGAAATCCTAATCTTAACTCCCTAACCTAAACCTAAACGTAAACTTGAAAACCCAAACCTAAACCCTATCCCAAACCCGAACCCGATTGATGTAATAATGTAGCCCAATCACATGGCAACAAATAAGAAAATCTTGCTTTGTTGGCAAGCATACTCGAACTCAACATCACAATGTATCTATTTCCATCTCCACTCTCTTATAGAATAGATTATTTGAGATTTGGATTTATCTCATTTTTAGAGTCATGTCCTCACACAATATGATAATATTAATAAACAAGGTGGATTTGTCACCAACATTATTCCAAGACCCATATAACTTCTCCTTATAGGAAGTTGGGTAGGGCACATGTAGCTTAAATCCATCAAAGGAGATAAGGATCAGCTCTCATATGTTTTCTCTCTTTTCATTTGTTTTTTTTTTCCCATAGGATTGTTTATTTTGTAGTGTCTGCTCAAATATACGTACAACATTTATCATATTAATATAATTATACGTGGCCTAATCTCACATTTTTAAAAGTAACTAATAATAATTTCTACCTGATGAGAAATCACCAAGTACCATTAGGCTCAACCCAAAAGATAAATCAGCATTTTCTTTCTTTCGTTTTCTTTTAACACATACTCACACACTAGAGTTGCTTACGGCCACAATGGGTACTTGAACTTGTGACCTTGTATTGAAACTATTTTGAATCTACCATGAAGGCATGAGTAAGGACCTAGGTGTGTGTGCACAGTCGGCGATGTGTTCACCACACTGAATTTTGTGAGCCCCACCAGCAAATAAGATATGAATAATTTTATATTTTATTTATGATGTTAAACTTGTATGTATTTATGCATGAATGAATGTGATGTGGATAGGATTGTTTGTGTTTGGATGGATGTTGTTTATGTTTGGATGGATTTACATAGTTTGAGTTTAGATGGATGTGAATATGAATATGATGAAATGTATTATATAACAGGTGAATATCATGATGAAATATATTGTAATAGGTGTATATCAGGAATTTTGTGAAAAAAAAAAAGACTTTTACTTACGAAATATTTCATAGGTAAAAGTCTCATGCACATTTTTTACCTACGAATGGTTTCGTAGGTAAAAGTATTGTGAAATATTTTTACTTACGAAACCATTCATCGGTACAACTCTTCCTAAAAATTATATCATTATTCCCGATGAACATTTTCGTTGGTAAAAGTATTGTGAAATATTTTTTACCTACGAGACAATTCATCAGTAAAACTCTTACTGCGAAACTTTTCAAAGCAGCAGGAAAACTTCATAAGGTAAAAATTATATAATTATTCCCGACGAATGTTTTGGTCGGGAAAGATGGCTTTTACCTACGAAATTATGTTTCGTCGGTAAAAGTTTACTTTTTAATTTTTTAATTTTTTTTAAAATTCAAAACACCCTTTACCTACGAACATTTTCGTCAGTAAAGATGCCTTTTACCTATGAAATTATATTTCATAGGTAAAAGTAAACTTTTCGATTTTTCATTTTTCAAAAAATCAAAACACCCTTTACCTACGAAAGTTTTCGTCGGTAAAGATGGCTTTTACCTACGAAATTATATTTCGTAGGTAAAAGTAAACTTTTTAATTTTTTTATTTTTTCAAAAATTCAAAACAGCCTTTACCTAGCTACGAACATTTTTATCGGTAAAGATGGCTTTTACCTACAAAATTATATTTCGTAGGTTAAAGTTTACTTTTCGATTTTTGGTTTTTCAAAAATTCAAAACACCCTTTACCTAGCTACAAACATTTTTGTCGGTAAAGATGGCTTTTACCTACGAAATTATATTTCGTAGGTTAAAGTTTACTTTTCGATTTTTTATTTTTTCAAAAATTCAAAACACCCTTTACCTAGCTACAAACATTTTTGTCGGTAAAGATGGCTTTTAGCTACGAAATTATATTTTGTAGGTAAAAGTTTACTTTTCGATTTTTTATTTTTTCAAAAATTCAAAACACCCTTTACCTACGAAAATTTTCGTTGGTAAAGATGGCTTTTACCTACAAAATTATATTTCATGGGTAAAAGTTTACTTTTCGATTTTTTATTTTTTCGAAACTTCAAAACACCCTTTACCTATGAAAATTTTCGTTGGTAAAGATGGCTTTTACCTACGAAATTATTTTTCGTAGGTAAAAGTAAACTTTTCGATTTTTTGTTTTTTTAAAAATTCAAAACACCCTTTACCTACAAAAAGTTTCATTGGTAAAGATGGTTTTTACCTACGAAATCATATTTCGTAGGTAAAAGTAAACTTTTCAATTTTTTATTTTTTCAAAAATTCAAAACACCCTATTCCTATGAAAAAATTTGTCGGTAAAGATTACTTTTACCTACGAAACCCTTTACCTACGAAAATTTTCGTAGGTAAAGATGACTTTTAGCTACGAAATGAAAATAATTTTCGTCTGTAAAAGTCATCTTTACCTATGAAAAAAATTTCATTGGTAAATATTTCATCGGTAAAAACCATAGTTCTTATAGTGTTATTGGCAATTGTGATATTTTCCCCCATTAGGGCTTATAAAAACAAATGTAAATGTCATGTCTTTCATCGGTAAAAACCATATTTCTTATAGTGTTATTGGCAATTGTGATATTTTCCCCCATTAGGGCTTATAGAAATAAATGTAAATGTCATGTCAAACCATAAAGATCTGAATGCAGTTCGGCGTCCCGCAAGTAACATGCAATAGCCGATTTTTAAGTTTTAATTCATAAGAAAGTAATGAGAACATCGGTTCAGATCACATGTACGGTACAACCAGAGGTGAAAGCCCATCCCAAAACCCCATGTAGAAAATCTTATTTACATTTATAAAATAATAATAATAATTGTTGATGCAAAAAACTGATGAGTCCTCTTGCTTCTATCACCTGCACAAGAAGGAGACAAAGAAGACCCTGGCTGGAGCCGGGGACCCTCCGTTGCCTTAGTTAGTGATAAGATGGTGTAAGAAGGGTTTTAGTAGAGTTTTCTGCATACCTTTCACCTTGGAGGTCTCCTGTATTTATAGCAACGGGAGGGTCCCATCGTGTAGGGATTCTTCTCCTGATATATTGGGCATTTGATTTTAATCCATTTTTGGACTTTATCCGATCATGAGATTTTTGGAATTGAGAACCCTTTCACTGGATTTTAGGGACAACGTTTTTATTTACACCATCTTTTCCTTGCTTGGCTCGGTCCTGACCGACTCTAATGATGAGTGGATCTCGGCTAGTAACAAGGATAATTGTTTCTCTTCTGTTGGATGAAATGGAATCGATCCATAATCAATATCCTCTCTTAATCCGATAGACGACTTTATAACCAACCTAAATATGGATCGATTTTATGGTCGATTAGGTGACTTCTCAGCTTCGGGTCTTAATCGACCTCTTTGGATGTTGTTGCCTCATTTACTGAGTTAACTTTATGCATCTTATATACTTTGCCTTGTGGCTCATGACTTTATAAATCTCAGTTGGGATTCATTTCTCAGAACTTGAGCTAAGTCTCTCCTTTAGGCTTTTTGCTTACCTGCCTCGGTCAGGCTTGTTGCCTTGGAATCCCAAGCAGTGTTAGTAGAGTTTGTCCATTCCATAACCGGGCCAGTCTTCAGACTTGTCATATTTTTCCCCAACAGTAAGCCCCCTTACTCCTTGTATCGACCATGTTGATCCTAAGGAGTAAAGAGTTTTTGAGTCGGCTTGAACTTGGCCCGACATTATGATGGAACATTTAATGCTCGCAAGAGTCGTGCGTCATCCATAACATGCGCCGATTCGTTGATCGAGGTCACACGCGCGAGATGCCGTCAGAGCATCCTTTCAGCTTATGAGTATCGGACGCATGAGGAGGGCGACATTTACGTCAGTCAACGTGCGCCACATGTTGGGCGGGGGAGTCGAAGCAGCCGTTGATTCAACTCCTCCTTAAATGCCCTTGGCACGTGGAAGGGCTATAAAAGGAGGAGAGGGGCACTTCTCTCTCATTTTCATGCACTCGTATTTTCTCTTCCCGGCTCTCCATTTTCCCCGTTTTCGCGTTTTGCCGTTTTCACTTTCGTTTTCAATTTTTGCTCCCACGTCCGTGTCCTTTTCGCCATCTCCGGTGAGTTTTAACTCTCTCCCTCCCTTTCGCTTTTAATTCCCATAACAATGCAAGATTCCTAGAGCTCCCGGGAGGGAGCTTCCGGTGACGAGGGTGAAGCGACGCATTTCTGGAATGTTTCAGAATTGCCCTCGCTCCTGGCGGAGATGGCCACAGGTGCCAATGAAGCCTTTCAGTATTCCGAAAGAGTAGATGGGTCTTCAACGGAGTGCCCTGCTTCGGCAGGTCCTTCTCCCAGAGGGGCATCATTGGCGACTGCCCCTGGTAGACTCAATCCTCCTGGGGAGGAAACAGAAGAAGTGGATTAGGTGGCTGAGAGGGCCAGTGAATCGGTCCTCACCCGGAGATCAGTAAAGACTGCTGAGTCAGTGACCGAAGGAGGGGAGGCCGGAGATGAGCAGATGGGTCCAATTTCCTCAGTTTTAACCGAGGCAGATCTTGACAGGATTAGGGCTGGGTACCATGTCCCGGACTCCATCATCCTTTATCTTCCCCTGCCGAATGAGTTACCTGACCGTCCTCCTGTTGGGATGGTCGCAATCTTTCAAGTCACTTTAGAATGCGGTTTGCATCTGCCCCTCCAAGGCATTGTTTGGGATTTGCTTTCCCAACTCCAGATAGTGCCTGGGTAGATAGTTCCGAACTGGTGGAGGAACTTGTTTGGATGCTCGGTGTTGTGGGCTGAGACAGAGCAGCCCCCACTAACTATCGACAAGTTTCTCCATTTGTTTCAAGTACGGCCGAATGCGCAGCAGCCCGGCTGGTACTTTTGTGTTCTTGGCAGAACAAGGGCGAACCTTTGATAACTGACCCTCCTACCTCTAACAAGCATTGGAGAGATAGATGATTCTGGGCATGTTACCGCTGAGAGACTGTCGAGCCAAGACTCATCAAATCTCGTGTTCTTCAGGTGTTCTCCCAAGCAGGTGACACGACGAATACTTTTTCCTTTGTCTTCTCGCACTATTACGTCTTTGAGTCTGACTGAATGCATTTCGCAGATATCCCCGAACGAAGGCCGAAACTCAGAGCCGACGCTTTAGCTCAGATTAAGGATCTGAAGGCATTGAGTTCGGAACATCAGTCTTTGAAGAGACTTCTTTAGCCCGAACGGATTTTTGACTTGGGTTTGGATTCGACCTTAACAAGTACTTTCTAACTGTGTTGTTGCATTCCCTTCGAATTTTGTTTAACTCGTCTTACTTTTTCTAATGCAGAAATGGCTAAGGCTCAGCCCATCCTCCGTCCGCCTTCTAAGATGAAGGCCCTCCAAGGTCAGAGACTTGGTCAGAGACTCGTCCTCCAAAGAAGTCAAAGATGGTGTCGAACGCTAAGGGGCAAGCCGTCCCAACCATCCCGACCGTAATAATCCCCGATCCAGAAGAAGGGGTGAAAGTGGCAGACGCGGTGATTCCCGAGCCTCAGGTAACTCTTGAGCCAGGACCTGTTGCTGAGCATTTTATGGAGCAGATGGGGGAGTAGAGGAGAGGAGAGCCCTCAGGAGGGGAGACGACTTAACAAGGGACGTTGGTCTTCCAACAGGCTGTGTCGAACATAGTCCCTTGGGCAATTTCCCATGGGAACGAAAAAGAGTTCGCTGCCCACTTCAAAGTTCCCCAAAGGAGGACTCTCTCCCATGCGGTGAAGATATTCCTCGAGGTGAGAATTGAACCTCGGGCTTGTTCTGTTGATTTGCACGATCCTTAAATCTGACCATACATTTTCCTTTTACAGTTCACTCCTTGTTTGCTCAGGGCTAGCTCGGAGCTGGTCGATGATCAGAAATGGGCAGCGGAGGCGGAAGCACAACTCGAAGCCGCTGTGACTCGACTCAACATAATGGTCTGCGACTTGAGGCTTGCTAGGAAGGCCACGAGGATGTCAAGGTTGAGTGTGCCCATGTGGCCTTACTATTGAAATAGGCCCAGGAGGAGAGTTTGCGAATTCGCCAGGCTCATGCCTCCTCCGAGGATAAGTTGTCTCAACTTAGGACCGAGACTAAGGCTGACATCGAGCAAGCTAAGGTCCAAGCCGTAAAGGCCTTTCTTGAGTCCCGCTAGTATTTGGAGGAATAGGACTGCTTGTATCAAGATGAGTACATCAAATGTATCGAACTGATAAAACAGTCTTTCCCCGACTTCTATCTCTCGGGATTTGATGAAGGTGCCTCTAGGTTTGAAAGTCCAGAGGCTGAGGCAGCTAGGTCTGCTGATGTTATGGCTGATCTCAAGGTCACTTCTGAGGTGGCTCCTAAGGCAGTGTCAGAGGTTGCTCTAAGTGGTGGTAACAGTTGAATCCGAGCCAACTCCTGAGTTAGCTCCTGATGAACCTTGGAGCTGATTTGAAGATGTCAAACACTTTAAGCACACCAAGCTTTAGGCACTTCAAGCACACCAGGCAGGCTTGAGAGCATCTGCAATCGAGAGGGGACATAGCGTATCACGGCCGACTCTTTTTGCCTTTATCTTTGTTATTCCATCAATGTAATTCTAAAGTAGAAATTAATGTAATCCAATGTAAAATGCATACTGATGAATGAATATACTTAGTTTTCTTATTCATTTGACTCAGTTTACAAGTTTTTCATTCTTTACTTGATCGGATCTCTTCAATTGCTTAATGGCCGACCTAGGGATAATAGACTTTTAGATGCTCGGCATTCCAAGGATGGAAAAGTAATTGCTTGGTTAGATCTTCCAGCCGATACGTTCCGGGTCAGATGGTGTTCGAGAGTACATAGGGTTCTTCCCATTGTGTCCTAGTGTGCCCACACCAACCTCCTTAGTGTTTAGAAACATTTTTCAGAGGACCATGTCTCCCCCTCGGAAGCGTCTAACTTTGACTCGAACCGAGCTACTTGTCGTTACCAAGCCATCATACGCAGCCGAGCTCTTTCCCTTTGTTCTTCTAAGAGGTGGAGTTCGAGAGGCAGGAGTTCTTCATTGTCCCACTCATTAAATGAGCTGACCCGAGCTGAGGATAATTCGATCTTCACCAGAGTGATGGCTTCCAATCCATACGCAAGGGAGAAGGGGGTTTCTCCCGTGGTGGTTCGAGCGGTTGTTCGGTATGCCCATAGTATTTTAGGAAGCTCTTCGGCCTTTGCTCCTTTAGTTTGGTCGAGTTTGGTTCGGATGTGTTATTTAATGATCTTGTTAACTGCCTCAACCTGTCCATACGTCTGAGGATGGTGGAGGGACGAGTAAACATTTATGATTCCGAGATTATCGCACATCTCCCGTTTTTGTCTGTTATCGAACTGCTTCCCGTTGGAGGATATAATGGTCTGAGGTATCCCGAATCAACAAATGATGAGGATCGAATATTGCGTGTTAGACCCGAGTATTGCTTGATTTTACTAACATGATAATGCTTAATGTCATATTTTAATTGTGTTTTTGTTGCAGGGAGTAATCAGGACCGTTGACTGAAAAAGAATACTAAAAGCATGGATTTGATGCTCAGAAGTCACCAAAGCAAGGGATGGACTTCAGAGGACTAACATTGATAGATTTACACAATAGGTATCTGAAGAAATCAAGCTGTTCACGTTAAAGAGGCCTGAAATTGGTGCAGAATGCAAGATCATATGGTTTCAGCCATCTATTCGGCTCGAAACTTCATACATGGGATTAGGGACATAAATTAACTGTCATATCAAATTTCAGCCCTCGAATCACTATAGAAGTGCCCCAACTGATAGATCAGACCATAAACCATTGATTTTGGGCCCATCTGGTCTCTGGATATGACTCAACTTTGGTTTCAACACCTTAAATAGGATGATGAAATGAATGGATGGATTGGATTTTACAGAAACATTTCAGTGGACCCCACCTAGTGTGGCATGTGCATAGTGCATATGTGCACTAGTTGTGCACGACAAACGCAGTGACGGCTTGACCGTCTTAGACCGAAAAAAAAAAGAAGGAAATTTCCTTCTTCATTCGTGGCTGCTACTGCACACCGACGGACGGACAGGTTTTACGGACGTTAATGGGCCACCATCAGGTCTCACAAGAACGATCCAAGCCGTCCATCTTGTAGAGGGGTTCACAATCATCAAAACCATGCTGACCTTTGGCACCCATGCATACACACGTGTGCGATATAGAGGCCACAAACAGGCTGCCCTGCGACGTTCAAAAAGATCTCAGCGTGATTAATTCTCTGGGCCACGTCAATGGACATTCAAAACCGATTGTTCTTGGCCAAAATTTTGAGAGGAATGCAATAAAAGGTGTGGATTTCCAAACTGACTTTGATCATGGATCCCACCGACTTTCTCTTTCAGATTTTAAAAAAAAAGGCAACAGCGTTAACACTATCAGGGTCGGTTCACAGTTGTGGGCCCCATCTATTGTCCAAACAGATGATCTGGATGATTCATTAAAGTTCCTGGGTCCCTCTAATCTATGCCTAGGTGACCAAATTTAAAGAGGACAGCTTGATCGATCTTTAACTGTTCAAACACGAAACGAACGATAGCAAGGAAAGTTCTGTGGGCCACCACGAATTTGATCCAAAACAGGCCAGGTCCGACCGATTTTTCAAGGGAAATCCAATGAATGAACTGGATTTTGTAGATACTACCAAGAATGGGCCACATCAATGTTGTAGCGTAAAGCCTGTTACGCAAGCTCGATTTCAACGTCCGAAACTGACATTTTTTGGCCACTTGAACGTTCATGGTCAGTGATCATATGGACAATCTAAACTGTCCATCGCGAAGATCATTAAAAAACATCCCAGAAGACATTGTTTCTTCAGACAAAGTGCAAGAAAGAAGAGAGTTTAAAGGCCCCGAACTTTGCTACGAAAAGCTATTATGCGCTGTTGCTGTGAAAGCCTCACCGACCGACTCCAGCTTTCCACTGCCCTCTAGCAGCTATAAAAGGGGTTGTGAACGTGGAAGCAAGGGGGGGAAACTGAGGAGAGGAGATCCAGAGCTTGGGAGAGAAGAAAGAGAGAGAGAGAGAGAGAGAGAGAGAGAGAGACAGAAAGCGAGGAAGGAAGAAGGGAGATGTTTTTATTATTTAGATTTTATTTTTCCTTCTTTCTAGTTAAATTTATGGATTGCTAACTTCTTAGCTGGGGATGAGATGAAGCCCCTAATTTGAATGATGCTTATTTTTCTTTGTTTATTTCATCCTTGATTTGATTGATTTATTTCTTTCTCTAGTGTGCTTAACTGAAATCTCTGTACTTCTCCATTCTATGAGCTTAACCAAAGTCTAGATGTGGATGTGGTTTGAAATCTTATTTTAGGTTCTTGTGCCTGACCATGAATAGGTTTCCTATAGGGAAAGAAATAGGAATCTACATCTCTCCATGCTTGACCATGGATGGAAAGATGTGACCGTATGCTTTAAGGGATTATACATTCGGTGTGCTTGATCAAGGACATAGAGTGTGCTTCATTTAGTAAATTTATATCAATCTGAATTAGGGTGAATCAACAGGTAAAACAAGGGTTAGGATAATTAGGGGTGGATTCAAAAGTCCTAATATTCTCCTTGATTGAATTTTTCTCAGTGTTCTCAGTTATTTTTCATAGATTTTTGTTATTTTATCTAATTGTTAGCAAAATTATTTGTTAGATTAGTTAAAAAGAATCATAAATTTCGAATTGTGACAACCAGTCCTCGTGGGAACGATCTCGTAATACGCACTGTATCTACAACTAATTCGTATACTTACGAGTTTAAAATCATTTAAATCAGCTTGGTTTAAATAAAATGACAAGTTTTTGGCGCCGTTACTGGGGACTGTTTTGGTCCAAATTGGATTTAAGATTCTTTCTTATCATAATTCATAGCCTTAGAATTTTTCTAGCATTATTTTAGAAAATTTAATTAATTTTTTAATTTTGTTTTATTTACAGGAATTGAGGAAGGAAGCCGCAAAATAAAATTGTCATCAAAAGGAGGAGCTCCCAATTCTTCAGACATCGATCATCTCCTTTTCCGGGTTCTTTCTTCCAATTCTTGTTTACATAGTTTTATTTTGTTTTTAGAAATTTATAATTTTTAGTTCCAGTTTATTTCTCTTAGGTTGCATCATAGTTTTCTTTCTTACATTGCAATAACATAGATTATGCTAGGACGTAGATCTCTGAATATAAAATTAGCACCTTTTGATCCTAAAATAGAAAGAACCTTTCGTAAAAGATTTAGAAACATCCTATTTGAAATGGCGGACAAGAATGGAATTAAAGCGCTTAGAGATTATTCAACTCCTGTCCAATTTAATGTGCCTTCATGCATAGTGTTGCCAACCACCATTGCAACACACTTTGAACTTAACCATGGGGTCATACAATTGTTGCCCTCTTTTTATAGTTTAGACTAGGAAGATCCATATTATCATGTGAAAGAATTCTTAGACATTTGCTCTACCTTTAGGTTCCAAAACTTCTCAGATGATTCGATCCGTTTGCACCTCTTTCTTTTTTCTTTGAAGGATAAGACAAAAGCATGGTTGAATTCTCTAGGAGTTGGGTCTATCACTACATGGGATCAACTGTCTAAGAAGTTCTTAAACAAGTTCTTCCCTATTCACAAAACTAATGCTATCCATAGAGAAATTACTAATTTCACATAAAAAGAGGGTGAGCACTTTCATGAATGTTGAAAAAGATGGAAGGACTTGCTTCTTAAATGTCCATACCATGGTTTTGAGAAGTGAAAAAAGGTTCAATACTTCTATGACAGTTTGACACTCCAAAACCGTTGCATGGTTGATGCCACCAGTGGAGGGTCATTCATGACCAAAAGTGATGTCGAAGCGTAAAATTTCTTTGAAACCTTGTGTAAAAACTCTTAGCAATGGGACTATTCAAATAAAGGTGAAAGAAGTCCCCAACCACAGAAGAAAGGTAGTATATATGAGATAAGAGTCATACTAGATCTTTATGCCAAAATTGATAGCCTAATATAAAAAGTTGGTACTTTGATGTTAAATAATTGACCTCCAAAAATAAATCAAATCAAGTCATGTGCCATATGTTCTAGTCTCACCCATCCTACGCAGTCGTGTCCATCTGGTGTAGTATTTTTAAAATTTCTCTCTGAACAAGTACATGCTATGAATACCTTTCGGAGACCTGGGAATGATCCTTACTCAAACACCTACAATCCAGGGTGGGCTAGGCATCCAAATTTTTCTTGGGCAAAAGGACCACAGCAAGGAGGACCATTTGAAAATCCTCCTATATTACCTTATCCTCAAGTTGGTAATCAATAGCTTCAACAGTTTTCGCAATATCAACAAGTACCTCCACAATCTAGGAAACCATCTCTTGAGGATACACTCAATCTTTTTATGCAGAGTTCACTTCAATTTCAGAAAGACACCCAACAAACTTTACTAGCTAACTAGCAAAACTTATATGCAAATGCGCAATCCATTGCCAAGATGGAAGTACAGTTGGGTCTACTTGCTGCCACATTGAGTGAGAGAGAGAAGGGCAAATTCCCTAGTCAACCTGTGGCAAATCCAAAAGGACAGTATGAGATTGGCTCTAATTCAAACCAAGAACAATATCATGAGCAAGCCAAATCAATCATTACCCTTAGGTCTGACAAACAAATCGAGAACAAAGTAGAGATGCCTAGGGAAGAATCAAATTCTAAATCGGAAGGCCAAAATGAAGCGGAGAGACATACTAGTGCATCTAAAGTCCAAAAGCACTCTAACCCTCTAGGAACCACTCCTGTGCCATCTTATGTGCCTAAAGCACCTTTTCCTCAACGTTTGACACCAGTTAAGAAAGGAAACAACTTTAATGAAATATTGGAGATATTTAAGTAAGTACAAATCAACATTCCGTCGCTTAATGCTATCAAACAAGTCCCTGCTTACGCTAAATTTTTTAAAGATTTATGCACTCAAAAGCATAAGATGAATGTTCATAAGAAGGTTTTCCTTGCAGAGCAACTCAGCTCTATGATTCAAAATAACACCCCCCCTTAAGTTTAGGGATCTAAGGGCTCCTACCATTTCGTGCGTCATAGGAAATCATAAGGTTGAGAAAACATTGCTTGATTTAGGGGCGAGCATTAATTTGTTACCATATTCTGTATATGAGCAGCTAGGACTTGGTGAGCTGAAACCAACTAAAATAACACTATAAATAGCTGATAGATCTATTAAGGTATCCCATGGTGTTATTGAGGATGTACTAATCCAGGTTGATAAGTTTTATTTTCCAGTGGATTTCATCATTCTAGATACTCAGCCTGTCCAGAATCCTACTAGTCAAATCCCGATTATTCTGGGACGTCCATTCTTAGCCACATCCAATACTATCATAAATTGGAGGAATAGAGTCATGAAGTTGTCTTTTGGTAACATGAAGATAAAGCTCAATATTTTTAATGCTGGACAACAACTAGCTCGGATGATATATTTGAAGTGGACATGATTGAGAGTCTAGTGCATGAATCTTTCATTCAATCTTCCGAAGACGCACTTGAAACTTGCTTAGCACATTTTGGTATGGATTTTGACATAGAAAGTTCCATCCAAGAAGTCAATGCATTGCTTGACTCTAATCCTGTAATGGACACTACAAAATGGAAAGCGAAAGTGGAACCTCTTCCACCATCTAAGTATAAACTGATCCCATCTATTGAGAAACTACCTGAACTTGACCTTAAACAATTTTCTGAAAACCTCAAGTATGCTTTTTTAGGTCCTTCTAAGACCCTGTCTGTCATCATAGCTTCTAACCTTGATAAGGAACAGGAGGGTAAGTTGCATAATGTTCTTAGAGAATAGAAGGCAGCTATTGGGTGGACAATAGCGGACATAAAGGGAATAAACCCCACTGTGTGTATGCATCGTATTCATCTTGAAGAAAATGTAAAAACGTCATGTGAAATGCAAAGGAGGCTTAATCCTAACATGAAAGAGATCATTCGGGCAGAGGTGCTTAAGTTATTAGATGTTGGTATCATTTACCCCATTTCGGATAACACATGGGTTAGCCCAGTTCAAGTTGTTCCCAAGAAGTCTGGGATTACGGTGACAAAAAATGATGATAATGAATTAGTGCCAACTCGCATGACTACGGGTTGACGAGTTTGTATTGATTACCGTAAACTGAACCTAGTCACAAGGATCACTTTCCCCTTCCTTTCATAGACGAGATGCTTGAGAGATTGACAGGGTACAACTATTATTGTTTCCTAGATGGTTATTCCGGGTATAACAAGATTCGCATTACTCTCGAGGATCAAGAGAAAACCACATTTACATGTCTTTTTGGTACATATGCCTATCAACGTATGGCATTTGGATTGTGTAATGCGCATGCTACTTTTTAATGATGCATGATGAGTATTTTTTCAGACATGGTTGAGCGTTTTCCCGAGATTTTCATGGATAATTTTTCCATTATACCATCTATCTCTTGTCTTAGAAAGATGTAAAAAAATAAACCTCGTATTGAATTGGAAAAAGTGTCATTTTATGGTTCAAAAAGGGATTGTACTCGGGCATGTTATTTACAGTAAAGGTATTGAAGTTGATAAAGCTAAGATTGATTTAATTTCTAATCTTCCTCCACTAAGAACGGTGAAGGAGATTAGATCATTCTTAGGGCATACAGGATTCTACAGGAGATTCATTAAGAATTTTAGCAAAATTTCTCGACCTTTGTGCAATTTATTAGCTAAGGATGTTACATTTGACCTTAACGATGATTGTCAGAAAGCTTTTGACAAGTTAAAGCATTTATTAATGTCACGCCCCAAACTCGAAAACTAGGCTCACAAAATTCCCGATCGCCGAATCTGGCACCGACAACCTCCGTAGAACCCCATTCTCGGCTCCCAGTGTCCAATCGCCAGGTTCCGATCCTGGGATGATACGAGGAAAATTTTCAATATTAGTTTGATTCATAATAAGCATAACCAAAGGCACAACCCACAAACAACAATCAAAAACTTCATTATATTTCCACTATGATAAAAAACTTTACAAGTAAAATGAGCATAAAGGGAAATACAATGATAGTGGATAAAAACTCCGGGATGATCTGCAAAGTGCTCCTGCCTCAGTGCTGCTGCGCTCCAACGTCACTTACATGTAATGATCGTGCATAAGCTTATGGAAAGCTTAGAGGGTGGTGAAAGTGTGTGTGCAAGGTAGTAATATGATCATGCAATATCAGAGTAATGCGAAATATGCTGATGGATCTATGAATACTATTAGTCGTACCAAGGCCATGCGATGCAAGGCATGAATGATGTCGACTGTACCAAGGTCATGTGATGTGAGGTGCAAATCAAGCATATGAGTCCTCATCTAAATCCACATATCAATACAGCTCAATCTGGGATATCACTGGGGTTTAGTACACTCTAAACCAGATCATCGCCCCATCACGCGCAATAAGGTAAGTGAAAGAGACCTCACTATCCGTCTGCCAATATCGGGCTCGACTCGTTGATAGCGGACTCATTCCTTAAGCTGGTCAAACTCAGCCTAGCTTTACCTTTTACTATTGGGCGGGTAAGGCCGATGGTCTAGACGTTGGAGCAACCTCTTAGTACCATAAGGGTTTAAGGACTTTCACCCAGGGATATCTATAGCACTCCATGTAGAACAAGATTTTTGGTATCCAATCCTGCCAACCACGATACGCCTGTAGAGGCTACGACCCTGATGTCATTAGGGCGTATAGTACCATACCACACAATGTGAATGCATGAATCATACTATCCAGTCATGCAGCAATCCTGCGCATATCGTACGCTCATGTAGGGCAAGACAACCTATTCGGGAGCCCCTAAACAATCTGTCCGAAGGCATATGCTATGATCAGTCACTTCTCATATCAAGCATACATTTGATGCGTATGATCATGAATCATGAAACTATACTAATCATGTTATGAAGTAATGCACTATCCTTACAACGCAGATGGCCTAGACGACCTACACACAAAGTACGGGACTATCAATGGGCCCTAGGGAGAGTCATAATGTGGACATTTAACTAACATTATACTTGCAATGTGGACGTCAAACCATCATTGGTCCCAAGGCATAGCCCGTCGTAAACATTATTACATAATCCATGTTGGGATCACACATTGCAATGGACCTTGGTACATCCCATTGGGCCTTAAATACATCAAATGGGCTATATCATATGAGCCTTATATTCATCAAGTAGGCCACATCAATGGGTTGCACCAATGAGTCTTATGTACATTGCAAGGGGCTATAATCCGTTGGGTCTTGAATAAATTAAATGGGCCTAATCACATGGGTCTTATGTGTATCAAATGGGCCACACCGATTGGGCCCCATATGTACATCAAATAGGCCTCAACCCATAGGCCCTAATACATCTCAATGGGCCTTAACCCATGGGCCCCTAATACATCAAATGGACCTCAATCCATGGGCCTTACATATAGCAAGGTGGGCCTCATACATATATCAATGTGGGGTCTCAATGGATGGCCACAAATAACTCAAAATGGGCCCCGTACATATACCAAAGTGGGGTCCACTTGAACTATAGATCTGACTCATTCTTTAGCTTATGCCAAAGAAATGAGCTTCTAAGATGGTTGAATGGATTGGATGCAACCCATGCATCATGGTGGGTCCCATAAAGAGACGACGTGGATGGAACAGGTGGGACCCACTAAACTCAATGCTGTGTACCACTTGCTGCCGTACACAGTAGAAATAGGGCGGCCATTGCTGCCAGCAAGGGGTAGAGGTGGGTCCATGTAGGGCCCATTGTTCATGCATATAAGGTATAAAATATATGTAAGGTATATAATATATTTTATTTAATATAAAGTTGCTGCTGCTGAGCAGCTTTATGCATTAAAGGGGTAGGGTGGGTCCCACATAGGGCCCACCCTCATCCATACATATATAATATATAATATATATAGTATATATAATATAATAATATTTATATTTCATGGATGCAACGTCCAGGCCGTGGCCTGGACGGTCACATACATCAAGGAGGGCCTCACATGTGGGGGTGGGTCCCACCGTCCAAGCACGGTGGACACCACACGTGTTACAATGTGGCCCATCAGATGGATAGACGACGTGAATAGGGTGGGTCCCATCGACCCCACGCCGACTGACACTTCACTGTGGCCACTGCCACTAGGGATGGATGTCAAGACCTCAACGTTGAAATGAGGTATCTTTCACACAGTCTACTGCGTGAGCCATGGGGCTAGGTGGGTGATCACGTTAAGGTGGGCCCCACACATGGGGTGGAGGGTGTAGATGGGTCCCATGGACCCCGTGTTCATCCACACCATCACTTCAAATCACATACACCATGTTAGCCACCACCACAGGGATCGATACCATGACCTCAGTGTTTGAAACGAGGTATCTTTCACTCCATCTACCAGTGAGTTGGGGCCCACCGTTGAAACTAGGGACCTCCACTTAGTCCGTCAACGAGCTATGGGTCAGGGTGTAGAGGTGGGCCTCACAGGGACATGGCCCACCGTCCAGAATGGTGGACGGTTTGGATAAGGCACATATATCATGGTGTGGCCCATTCTTAGGAGGGTGTATGGGAGTGGGTCCCACGGACCCCACCGTTAATCCACACCCATGTCAGTACACACTCCATGATAGCCACCTCCACAAGGCTCGATACTAAGGCCTCGAATGTTAAAACGAGGCATCTTTCACTCGGTCTGCCACCGAGCCATGGAGCTAGGTGGGCCCAGCGTTAAAACGAGGTATCTTTCATTCAGCCCACTACGTGAGCTGTGGAGCTGGGGCCCACGTCAGATCACACTTCACAGTCAGCCAACCCCCATTGTTAGCCACTTCAAGATGGGCCCCCTATGGACATTTGGGATGACATATAAACATCATGGTGTGTCCCACATAGTGGGGTCCACCGGTAGATGGCATGGATGATGTACACACATTAAGTGGGCCATAATCATAGAAAGAGAGAGAGAAAGAGACATCGGAGACAACGGAGGTGATGAAGGGGCCCCGCCACTATGGGCCCCTCTTTGATAGAAAATATACATCAAGGTGGGTCCCACTAAATATGGGCCCTTAATCAAATAAACAAATGAAAGACAAAAATCAAAGATCACCCACCGGCTTCTTCTTGCACCCTGGGCTTCCTTAGCTCCTTAGCTTTGATTCCAATGGAGGAAATGAGGTTTGGATGGTTGAGATGGGAGATGAAAGGGTAGGAAAGGTGGGCTACACTTGTAGTTCTCTCGAAGAGTTGGAGAGCTTGGACGTATGGAGCTCTCATGCTTGGGTAAGGTAATGTGAAAATGAAGGAGAGAGAGGGTTGTAAAGGAAGAGAGAGAGAGTGATGGGTGGTGGAGTGATGGATGTGGTGAGTGATGGGTGTAAGAGACCTTTTTTGACTTTTGTGACAAATGGTGTAAGAGAAGTATGGCTTGTGTAAGAACTTTTTGACTTTGGGGCTTACTTGGGAAAGGGTGAAAGGTGATGTGTACTTGACATGTACTTGATATGATGGGATTGATTAATTGATGTGACAAGTCGTAGAGATTCTCTCGAAATTCACACGTGCGGCATTTTTCTCACATCGAACGCAGGCCCACATCTCCTGACCAGGGTATTGCCTTGGCGCGTGAGTCGCGGCATCAGAACAGCGGCGACGGTGTAGTTGCTATGGTATAAGTCTTAGGTTGAGTTGACTCAGGTTGACAACATGTGAATCAGGGTTGCACACAAATACCAGTTAAGGGTTGAAGGTTGCTAGAATTCGACCGGGAAGGCTGCGAAAGTCTACCGAACGGTACGGTCTAGGATACGGGGCTTACAATTAACTTCTGCTCCAATCATCTAACCACCTAATTGGAGTTTACCTTTTGAGCTTATGTGTGATGCTTTTGATTATATTGTTGGAACTGTCTTAGGACAACGATTGAACAAAATGACTCATGTCATTTATTATGCTAGTAGGACTCTAAATAATGCTCAACTAAACTCCTTCCATAGTGATCTGTCAGTTGGGGCACTTCCATAGTGATCCAGGGGCTGAAATTTGATATGTACGATTAATTTATGTCCCTAATCCCATGTATGAAGTTTCGAGCCGAATTGATGGTTGAAACCATATGATCTTGTATTCTGCATCAATTTCGGGGCCTCTTTAACGTGAACAGCTTGATTTCTTCGGATACCTGATGTGTAAATCCGTCAATGTTAGTCCTTTGAAGTCCATCCCTTGCTTTGGTGACTTCGGAGCATCAAATCCACACTTTTAATATTCTTTTTCAGTCAACGCTCCTAATTACTCCCTGCAACAAAAACACAATTAAAATATGACATTAAGCACTATCATGTTGGTAAAATCAGGCAATACTCGGGGTCTAATATGCAATATTCGACCCTCATTAGCAAATGATATTTTTCTAGACAAAATCTATGATCTTTTGTTTGGTTATCCTGGCCAATGGCTCGGCTTCAGCGCATTTTGTGAAGTAATCCACTGCAACAATGACAAACTTAGTCTGTCCTTTCCCCAAAGGGATCAGTTCGATGATGTCGATTCCCCACTACGCAAAGGACCAAGGACCGGCCATAGGGATAAGATCTTCGGGTGGCTACCTCGAAATGATTATAAATCGTTGGCACTTGTCGTAACTCTAGACAAGTTTGTGAACATCATGCTGAATGGTCGGCCAGTAGTAACCTTGTCGCAGGGTCTTATGTGCGAGCGATCGTCCTTCCGATTGATTTTCACAAATTTCTTCATGAATTTCCCGTAGCACATAGTTTACCTCGTCATGTCTTAAGTAGCATAATAAAGGAGCAAAAAATCCTTTCTTATATAGCACTCCATTAAGTATGGTGTAACGAGAAGCTTGAATCTTCAATTGTCGAGCCTTATTGCAATCCTTGGGCAACTTTTCAGTATCGAGATATTAGACGATCAGGTCGAACCAAGTTGGTTTCGAGTTGATTGAATGTACGGTTGAGCTAAGCGAATTATCGATACTCGGCTTAGCGACATACTTGATCGGGACGGACCTGGGTATAACGTCTTTGTCGGCAGAGACAAGTTTTGCTAGTAAGTCGGCTTTAGCATTTTCTGTCCGAGGGATCCGAACAATAGTACATTGTTAAAAACCATTGATCAGTTCTTTGGCTTTCTTCATGTAGGCTTTCAGCTGCTCTTTGCATGTTTGATACACGCTAATAACCTGATTGACGATCAACTGCAAGTCACTGAAGATGTTGAGATGAGTAACACCCAAACTGGCTGCTAGTCGAAGGCCGAGCAATAGGGCTTCGTATTCTGCTGTATTGTTCGAGGCTTGAATCCAAGTCTTAAGGCATATCGCATGTAGGTCTGATCGGGAGTTTCCATGACGACTCCTACCCCACTTGCCTTAGTGTTGGATGAGCCGTCGACATAAATCTTCCAATGGATTGGGTCGATGACTCAGGAGAAGGAGTGATCGACGGATTATTTAGCTCGTCTGCAAGCTCGATAGGTGGATTAGCTTGTTGTGTAACTTCAACTATGAAGTCGGCCACAGCCTATCCTTTAACCGCTACTCTTGGCTTGTATTGAATGTTGAATTCACTGAGCTTTATTGCCCACTTCGTTAGTCGGCCAGAAGGTTCTGGTTTCTGAAGGATCTGATGTAGTGGAAGGTCGGTCATGATGACGATAGTGTGCGCTTGAAAGTATGGCCAAAGTCGTCGCGATGAGACAACTAGGACTAGGGCTACCTTCTCCAGAGGTGGATATCTTGTTTCTATCGGTAATAACACTTTGCTGATGTAATAAACTAGCTATTTCTTTCAGCTTGAGTATCAAAGTCAAGCTTACAGTAGTGTCGGAGATTGTCAAGTACAATAGTAAAGCTTCCCCGGGCACAGGTTTTGATAAGAGAGGTAGAGATCCGAGATACGATTTCAACGACTGGAACGCTGCTTCACACTCTTCCGTCCAACCTATCGTTTGTTGTCCCTTCAACTGTTTGAAAAATGAGAGACACTTATTGGTAGCTCTGGAGACGAAACGGTTGAGCGTAACTACTCGTCCAGTCAGCCTTTGTATATCTTTAATCATTTTTTAGGATTCCATGTCGAGTAATGCCTTAATTTTCTCCGAATTCACTTGGATCCCTCGCTGGCTGATTAGGAATCTGAGAAACTTACCTGAGCTTACCCCAAAGGCACACTTTCTCGGGTTTAACTTTATCTGGTATTTGCGAAGGATAAGAAACATCTCCTCTAAGTCGGTGATATGATCGGCCGCATGTATACTTTTGACGAGCATGTCGTCATTGTATACTTTCATGGTTCGGCCGATCTGCCGAGTAAACATTTTATTTACCAATCGTTGGTAGGTCGCTCTAGCATTCTTTAAACCAAATAGCATCACACGGTAACAATAAAATCCTTTGTCGGTGATAAATGTAGTCTTAGATTTATCTAATTGATGCATTACAATTTGATTGTATCCATAATAGGCATCCATAAAATTAAGAAGTTCGTGTCCCGTCGTGCTGTCCACCAGCTGATCGATCCTTGGAAGAGGGAAGCTGTCCTTTGGGCAGGCTTTGTTTAAGTCGGTATAGTAAATACAGACTCACCACTTCTTGTTAGCTTTCTTAATGAGTACGACATTTGCTACCCATTCTAGATAGTATATTTCCTCAATGAATTTAGACTTGAAGAGCTTACTAAAATCTTCTTCAATGATGGCGTACCTTTCGGGACCGAGCGGTTATCGCTTCTGTCGGATCGGTTGGGAGGTCGGATCAATGTTGAGTCGGTGAGTCATCACCGAGGGATCGATCCCTGACATATCTTCATATTTTCATGCAAATACATCAACATATCGTCGGAGTAGAGATACCAACTTATCTTTCAGAGGTGGCTGTAGGGACGAGCCAATCTGAACTGTCTTAGACTCGTCTGTCTTGACTAAGGGTACTGAAATAAGGTCTTCTACCGGTTGTCCTCACTCGTGGGTCTCGGCCTGAGGGTCCAATGATTCAATCATGGTTACCTCAGCTGGAGCTTTCATGGCCATAGCATAACAGCGCCTTGTGTCCTGTTGGTCACATTTAACGATTCCTACTCCTGACTTAGTCAGGAATTTCATGGAAAGATGGTACGTTGATACAACGAAGGCCAACCGAGTATAGCATTGTAGACTGATGGTTGATCGACAATAAAAAATTCAACCATTACTGTTGCCTAATGTGGAGAGTTTCTAGCAGTAAGTGGCAACGAGATGACTCCTTCGGGGAGTATCCGTCCACTTGAGAATTCGATCAATGGGGTGTGAATTGGCTGTAACACCGATCGTTCGACACCCATTTTATCGAACGCTTGAGTGAACAATACGTCTGTGGACGTCCCCATATCGACAAGAATGCGGAATACCTTATGGTTCGCTATAATAAGGGTGACGACCAATGCATCATCGTGCGAATGATAAATGCCCCGAGCGTCTTCGTCGGTGAATGATATGCAGTACTTCTCCCTTTTCTTCTATTTTGAAGGCCGAGCTAAAATAAGGATTTCAGACTTGGGTCGACCGATGCTTCTGGCATGATTTTTTTTAGCATTGTTTGAGTCGCCCCCGCCTCGGAGACCACCGACAATGGTCTGAATTTCCTCTATAGGTCGGTTTTCGCCCAAGCGCTCTTCCATTGTCCTAGTTCTTTCGATATGTTCTCTTAAACGGCTTTCTCGGATGAGTCTTTCGATTTCTTCCTTCAGGTGATAGCAGTCACTCGAGTTGTGCCCATGATCGCGATGATAATGACAATATTTATTTTTACTCCATTGGTTTAGATTACTTCAGAGTCTGTTAGGCCAAGAAACCCTTTGCCCTTGATTTCCATCAATACCTACTCTTGTGATTTTTTGAGTGGGGTATATGTCAAAAATTTAAGGTCGAGTCACTTACCCAACCTACGCTCATCACGCGGCCAATCATCTTTATGCTTCTTTTTACTAGTCGAGTCAACTTCTTTTTTTACTGACTCTTTGGCCGGGACTTTTGCATTCTGGGTAGCTTTGCGCATGATTCGGGTTTCTTCGGCATCCACGTACTTATCTGACTAAGCCATAAATTCAGCTAGAGTAGTAGGCGGATTCTTGTCCAAGGATGCCAGAAACGGTTTATCTCTAACGCCTTGCATGATCGAGTTGAGTGTTGTTTCGTCTGAATGTCTCTGGACTTGGAGCGACTCAAAATTGAAGTGGTTGATATAATCTCTCAGCAACTCTCCCTCCTTTTGAACTATGTTGTTTAGGTGCGTAGGTGGCTTCAACTTTTTCTTTCCACCAATGAAATTGGTGAGGAAGGCGTCGCAGAGCTCTGTGAACGAGCTAATGGACTTTGGTTTCAACTGTTTGAATCAAAGTCGAGCTACGTCGACTAAAGTGAGGGAGAAGGCTCGGCACATCACAACGTCCGAGACGTCGTGCAATTCAATATATGTCCGAAAGGATTTGATGTGCTCGGTTGGATCGATTTTATCGGTGAAGGGCGTAATCTGCTGAAGACGGAATCGTTCCGATAGTCGAGCTTTGCATTATCTCTTTTATGAATGGGGATGCTTTTGCCTCAGGTCTTATTGGATGTGCATCATGGCCCTGCTTCATGTTCACAATCTCTTCCCGCACTTCCCTCCTGAAGTCATAGAGGTCGGCTTTTCAGGGTTCGTCACTATCTGTCGTCCCCTTAACCGAAGGCCTACTGGGCCTTCTCTGATCTATTTAGTGTCGGAGATCAGTGGCAAGCAGCGGGGCGATCATGGAATGAGAGGGTGCTGGCTCGGACAGACCCTGGTGTTGACTTTACTGAGGGACAAATCGTGGAGTGAGAGGCTGAGGGTCAGCGAATTGTTGTGGGCGTTCATCGCCTGACCATCGTTGCTCTGAGGCAGCTGAACTTACTGATGATGAATCTGTTCTAGCATTTATTTCATGAAGTTCATATCTATTCTGAGTTCCTGGACCTCCCTATATAACTGCCCGTTGCGTCGGTTCCGCTGAGTCTACCTGGTTGAAACAGAGGTAACCGGTCGAGCCGCAGAACCTTGTCGATTGTCAGGTTAGTTTTGGGTCCCTTGGGCTCCATTCGTGCCAGGCAAACCTTTTGTTGTCAGTGGTCCAGTGACAGCGGCCTCATTAGGCTCTTCTTGAGTGGTTCTTCTTGTTCTCACCATTAGAGATCTCTTTGAAGCTTTTCGGTAGAACCTGGAAAATGACTTTTCGTATCATTTTCCACAGACGGCGCCAATCTGTTGATGGAAAAAATTGATGAGTCTTCTTGCTTCATATCACCTGCACAGGAAGGAGACAAAGAAGACCCTGGCTAGAGTCAGGGACCCTCTGATGCCTAAGTTAGTGATAGGATGGTATAAGAAGGGTTTTAGTAGAGTTTTTTGCGTACCTTTCACCTTGGAGGTCTCCTGTATTTATAGCAACGGGAGGGTCCCATCGTGCAGGGATTCTTCTCCTGATATCTTAAGGATTTGGTTTTAATCCATTTTTAGACTTTATCCAATCCCGAGATTTTCGGGATTGAGAATCCTTTCACTGGATTTTAGGGACAACGTTTTTATTTACACCATCTTTTCCTTACTTGGCTCGGTCCTGACCGACTCTAATGATGAGTGGATCTCAACTAGCTATAAGGATAACTGTTTGTCTTCTGTCAGATGAAATGGAATCGATCTGTAATCAATATCCTCTCTTAATCCGATAGCCGACTCTAGAACTGACTAAATATGGATCGGTTTTATGGTCTTCGGGACTTAATCGACCTCTTTGGATGTTGCTGCCTCGTTTACCGAGTTAACTTTATGCATCTTATATACTTTGCCTTGTGGCTCATGACTTTGTAAGTATCGGTTGGAATTTATTTTTCGGAACCCGAGCTAAGTCTCTCCTTTAGGCTTTTTGCTTACCTGCCTTGGTCGGGCTTATTGCCTCGGAATCCAGGGCAGTGTCAGTGGAGTTGGTCCATTCCATAACCAGGTCTCCGGACTTGTCATATTTTTCCCCAACAATAATTAATTAGTTTTAAAAACTGATTTAATTGGAGAATCTCCAACTATGGATTTAATCCAATGGTTGTTATTTCGGGATTAAGGATTGATCTTCTGATAAGTACTGAAAAGGGAATCTCTACTGTGAAGATAGACTTCAAAGTCCCTCTTCCTTTCAGGAGAGGCAGAGGAAAAAATGGACTTGACGAGCAAGGAGATCAAAAGGAATCAATAAGGGAGTCATCCACGCAAACCGTCCTATCAATTTACTCATGATAGCATAGAAAGCTGTTCGGATTGTGACATTGAAACAAACTTCATCTATCAAAATGTACTACACCTTTTCTTCATTAATGTTGCTAGAGTACATTGCACGCGGTATTACTATTGGATATGTGGAAGTTGTAATATTTCAACAACCTTAGTTCATGTTTCCATGTCCTGGTTGAAAGCTTCATGTTGGATGGAAGAGTGAAAGGATAGAACTCCAAGGGCTAATGTTAGAGTCAAGTGTATGGTACTGGTAAAAATATAGTAGGGGGAATATTTTTGTGTCCACACTAATAATTGTGTAGCATCCAAATTATGAATCCAATAAGGCTCATCATAAAGATGGGACGCACCAAAAATCAGGTTGAAAACTCACATGGGCAACATGATGTAAAGCGGGTCACAAACACTTTCATGTCCAAGATGGACTAGAGAATGCCTGATCAGAGGCAAATATCATCGAGGCCATTAGAACCTTAAAACATACATATCTTGCAAACCGAAATGAGTTACTCGATGTACCATGTATGATTTTGGGGTAGGACTAACTACTTTATCTAACCAACTTGGTTGTGCCGGGTTACCCACACCGAATTTGCGAGATTCCATCTTATCGACGGTCAAATTCCATGTTTATTTCTATTTTTACTATAAATAGTAATTTTTAGTTTGATTATAACTCTTCATTAGTTGGGCTTTAGGAGTTGTGTCCAACATGTGCTTAAAATAATTAAGAGAATAATGTGGTTAAGCCACATACAAAACTTACTATAAAAAGTAAATTTACTATTTATTGTATAAGTTGCGAATTTATAGGGGTTTTAGCTTTAGTTTGCTTCTGATTTCTTTCCTATTGCTTGGTATCTCTATCTAAAGGGTTGTGAACTTGTTTATTTCATGAATCAATCAATTTCAAATTTTATAGAATTTATTTCTATTTTCTTGTTTTCTTTCCTCGTGGATTCGAGAAATCTCTATGAGGAGTCCAGAGAAGCTCCATGGATTCGGAGTAGTCATCCTTGAGGAAGACGGTGATTGACCTCATTACGTTCATCCTTGCACTATAACACCATATGAAAAAGTGTAAAAGCATGAAAAAGCTTCCAAATTCAAGTAATGTGGCCCACTTATATTATGATTGGATTTTTTTTCTTAAAGCATCCAATAGGGGGTGAGGTCCATCATTATAAGTGGTTTAGATCATTGAAAAGGCCATGATCCAAGCTCTCAAGCCCCAACATGTCTTATTGCAACACATGGTGATATATGCAGGCAAACCTTTCAGGCTGATCCTTTCAAGCACTATTTTTTCTTATCCCTCATGGGGGAGCATGCATGACTTAAACCACACGAGGTTGTTTGATTTTTAAGTTTCTTCAGAATTACATCCGGAAAATGGGTCCAAAAAAAGTTATTTTTACTGATTTAAACTTGTGGGCCCCATCATGATGTATGTGAATTATCTACACCATCCAAATTTTTTAATAGCACATTTTACGGTGTAAGTCCAAAAATGATGCAAATCCAAAAGTGATGCAAATCCGAAGGTCAAGTGGGCCACACCTTAAGAAATAATGAATGTAAAGACGTCAACCGATGAAATTTATTTTGTCCATAGTGTTGAGAATGTGGAGCCACAATTAGGCCGCCTTCGACCGGTCGTAGGATGTCTACGACCGGTCGTGGGGCATGTTCGACCGGTCGTGGGGGAGCCACGACTGGTCGTGGGAGGTGCTCGACCGGTCATGGGTTCGAGCCCTAGCACGACTCAAAGTCCAGCGAGTTGTGCTGTTTTTTTTTCGGGGCCTAGGACTGGTCGTAGGAGAGCTACGATTGGTCATAGGGGCCTAGGAGGTCGTAGCGGAGCCAGGACCGGTCGTAGGTTACGCAGTTTGTTCCGCGAAACTGCGGATTTAAGTCCTTTCGCAACCGGGATGTGGAAGGAAAGTTGCCTAAACTATAAATAGGGGTTCCTAGGATTTTTCTAGGGTATTCTAAGGAATAAGAAATATTGAAAAATATTTCTAAAGGTGTGGGCTCAGGGTTTTCTATTCTTCCAAGGGAGAGGTTAGTATTTTGCCTTGTAATCTTTGTTTCTTCATAGTGGAAGTTTGCATCCGTGATTTTTTACCCTAGTTTGGAGTTTTTCCACGTATATCTTGTCTTGTGATTTGTTTGGATTGCTTTGATCTGTTTCTTGTTTATATTCCTTTCTGTTTATCGTTTGTGGGTGATGCCTGAGATTGGATCTCGACCCACTGCGTTGTTAGCGTGCTGTTCAACAACTGGTATCAGAGCAATTGGTTTAGTTCTATTGGGAGCGATGGCGGAAGATGGAAAAACTAGAATTGAGAAGTTTGATGGTTCAAACTTTGCCTTCTGGAAGATGCAGATGGAGGATTATCTGTATTAGAAGGACCTCTACGTTCCTCTAGAGGGAAAAGAGAAGAAACCAGAAAAGATGACAGATGATGAATGGTTTTTACTGGATAGGAAGGCTTTAGGAACGATCCGACTCTCTTTGTCTAAGAACGTCACCTTTAATATATCAAAGATGAAAACGATAAAAGAATTAATGGAAGCCCTAGCCATCATGTATGAAAAGCCCTCAGCATTCAATAAGGTTCATCTTATGAAACAGCTATTCAACATGAAGATGTCAGATGGTGGGAGCGTGGCTGAACATCTAAACAAGTTCAATACAGTCACGAGCCAGTTAGAATCCGTTGACATCATTTTTTAGGATGAGATCAGGGCACTATTGATCTTATCCAGTCTGCCAGACAGTTGGGATGGTTTGGTGATTGCTGTGAGCAATTCTTCAGGATCGACAAAGCTGAAATTTGATGATGTGTCCGGTCTAATTCTTAGCAAAGAATCTAGAAGAAAGGCATCAGGAGTTTCAGGGGATTCAGGGAATGCTCTAAACGTTGAAGGAAGAGGAAGATCGCAGAACAGATGAGGCAATAAACACGGGCGTTCTAAGTCGAGGAAGAAGTCCAAGGGACCGAAAGACAAAGACGGGTGTTGGCATTGCGGCAAGAAGGGGCACATGAAACGTGATTGCAGAGCGCTCAAGAAATAAGAAGGAAGCTCTCAAGGAAGGAAGGATTCAGTGAATCTGTATGAGAAGAGCGACACAGAGGCGTTGATCTTGTCTCTTGATGCAAGGAATGAGTCATGGATTATAGACTCGGGTGCTTCGTTTCATGCCACTTCATGTAAGAAAGTTCTGCGTGATTATGTGTCAGGTGACTTTGGGAGAGTCTACCTGGGTGATGATGAGCCGTGCAGTATTGTTGGAAAGGGGGACGTTCACATCAATCAGAAAGACGGAACGGTTTTGAAACTGAAGGATGTCAGACATGTACCAAGTTTGAGAAGAAATCTGATCTCAGTGGAGCAGTTGGCTGATACCGGTTATGCGACGACATTCACCAGTGATTCCTGGAAGATCACAAAAGGTGCCTTGGTGATATCTCGAGGTAAAAAGGAAGACACTTTGTACGTGACTTCAGGATCGTATGGTTCACTCTCAGTCGCATCAACTGGAGTGAATGGGCAGTTATGACATAAGAGGTTGGGACATATGAGTGAGAAAGGGATGAAAGTGATGTTGTCAAAAGGGAAGCTACCAGGGCTGAAGTCTCTTGACTTGAAATTTTACGAGGACTGCGTATATAGCAAGTAGAAGAGGGTAAGCTTCAAGAAGACAGGACGCGCTCCAAAGACGCATCTATTGGAGCTTGTACACACTGACATGTGGGGACCGGCACAGGTATCATCTCTTGGTGGCTCACGTTATTTTATTTTCTTTGTTGATGATGCTAGTAGAAAACTGTGAGTTTATTTCTTAAAGCATAAATTTGATGTATTTGATGCATTTAAGAAGTGAAAAGTTATGGTAGAAAATGAGACAGGTAAAACAGTAAAGTGTCTCAGATCTGATAATGGGGGAGAATATTGTGATAAGAGGTTTGAGGAGTATTGTGCAGCAAGTGGAATCAAACATAGGAAAACGATTCCAGGGACACCACAACAGAATGGTGTGACTGAGCGCATTAACAGGACCATCCTTGAGCACGCCAGGAGCATGAGGTTACATGCAGGGTTGCCCAAGACCTTTTGGGCAGATGCTGTAAATACTGCCGTATATCTTATCAATAGAAGTCCCTCAGCACCATTGGATGGTGGGCTACCAGAAGAAACGTGGACTGGGAAAGAAGTGAACCTTACACATCTCAGAGTGTTCGGTTGCACTTTATATGTTCACATTGATGCAGAGCAAAGAAACAAGCTGGATGCGAAGTCCAGGAGGTGCACGTTTATAGGCTACGGGCAGGATGATTTTGACTACAGGTTTTAGGATGCAGAAAATAAGAAAATCATCAGAAGTAAGGATGTAGTCTTCAACGAAAGAGTGATGCATAAAGATAGTGTACAGAAAAATAAGGCCGAGAAAAAGGAATTCGTAGAGTTGAAAGAGTTACCGGACATGGGTGTTACAGCGCCACAGGATGATCGTGCACAAGATCATTATGAGGCAGAGCCACAGACACCGGTTGTGAGGAGGTCTACTCGGGAGAGGAGACCCACGGTCCGATACTCACCCTCCTTACATTATCTATTGTTGACAGATAATAGTGAGCCAGAGTGTTTTGAAGAGGCATTACAGTCAGATACACGGGTTAAGTGGGAGCAAGTCATGGATGAGGAGATGGACTCTCTTGAGTCTAATCGTACATGGAAGCTAGTCACTCTACCTAAGGGTAAGAAAGCTCTTCATAACAAGTGAGTTTACAAAATGAAGGAGGAGCATGATGGTTTGAAATGGTACAAGGCGAGACTGGTTGTAAAAGGTTTTCAACAGAAGGCAGGTATCGATTTCACTGAAATATTTTCACCGGTAGTGAAAATGTCTACGATTCGCGTGGTCTTGAGTATAGTGGCTACAGAGAACTTACATCTAGAGCAGCTAGATGTTAAGACAGCCTTTCTTCATGGGGATCTTGAAGAAGAAATATATATGCATCAGCCGACAGGATACGTGGCACCAGGTAATGAGAACAAGGTGTCAGATTGAAGAAAAGTCTATATGGCCTAAAGCAGGCCCTGAGGTAGTGGTACAAGAAGTTTGATAGTTTCATGTCGGGAAACGGTTTTAGGAGATGTCATGCAGACCACTGTTGTTACTTGAAGAAGTTTGATATGTCATACATCATCCTTCTTTTGTATGTTGATGATATGCTTGTTACCGGTTCAAGCATGAAGGACATCTCAGATCTCAAAAGACAACTGTCTAGAGAATTTTTCATGAAGGATTTAGGAGCTGCAAAACAAATCCTAGGCATGAGGATAAAGCGTAACAGGGAAAACAAGAAACTGGTTTTGTCACAGGCAGAGTACATAACCAAGGTACTTGATCGATTCAATATGGGAGGTGCTAAGCCGGTTAGCACTCCATTAGCCAACCACTTCAAGCTATCTAAGGAGCAAGGTGCAAAGACGCAGGAGGAACGGGACTACATGGCCAAAGTCCCATACGTGTCAGCGATTGGGAGTCTCATGTATGCTATGGTGAGCATGAGGCCAGACATTGCTCAAGTAGTGGGAGTTGTTAGCAGGTTCATGAACAACCCCGGGAAGGAACATTGGGAAGCTGTGAAGTGGATCCTCAGATACCTTGTGGGTACTAAGGATGTAGGGCTGCGTTATGATGGATCGGATATCAAGCTGCAAGGCTACGTGGATTCAGATTTGGCAGGAGATATCGACAGCAGAAGAAGCACTACAGGTTATGTCTTTACTCTGGGCAGTGCTACAGTCAGTTGGGTCTCTCAGTTACAGAAGATAGTATCTATCAGTACGACAGAATCAGAATATGTTGTGATTACAGAAGCATGCAAGGAGATGGTGTGCATGCAAGGTTTTATGGAAGAGTTGGGTAAGAAGCAAGTAGATTGCAAGATGTACAGTAACACTCAGAGTGCAATACACTTGGCTAAGAATTCAGCCTTTCATTCAAGGACCAAGCATATTGCCATCAGATATCACTTCATACGTTCATTACTGGAAGATGGATCGATTATTCTGGAGAAGATTCATACAAGTGAGAATCCTGCAGATATGTTGACCAAGGCGGTCACAAGGGAGAAGCTGAAGCTCTATTCAGCTTTGATTGGTCTTCAGGCTTGAAGACGGGGAGGTGGTGCACTCCGGATGAAGAAGACGAAGGTTTATGGCAATGTGTCTCCAAGTGAGAGATTGTTGAGAATGTGGAGCCACAATTGGGCCACCTTCGACCGGTCGTAGGATGTCTACGACCGGTCGTGGCGGGTGTTCGACCGGTCGTGGGTTCGAGCTCTGGCACGACTCAAAGTCCAGCGAGTTGCGCTGTTTTTTTTCCATGGCCTAGGACTGGTCGTAAGAGAGATACGACTGGTCGTAGGGGCCTAGGACCGGTCGTAGGTTACGCAGTTTGTTCCGCGAAACTGCAGATTTGAGTCCTTTCGCAACCGGGATGCAGAAGGGAAGTTGCCTAAACTATAAATAGGGGTTCCTAGGGTTTTTCTAGGGTATTCTAAGGAATGAGAAATATTTCTAAAGGTGTGGGCTCAGGGTTTTCTATTCTTTCAAGGGAGAGGTTAGTTTTTTCGTTGTAATCTTTGTTTCTTCATAGTGGAAGTTTGCATCCGTGATTTTTTACCCTAGTTTGGAGTTTTTCCACGTATATCTTGTCTTGTGGTTTGTTTGGATTGCTTTGATCTGTTTCTTGTTCATATTCCTTTCTGTTTATCGTTTATGGGTGAGGCCTGATATTGGATCTCGGCCCACTGCGTTGTTGGCGTGCTGCGCAACAACTGGTATCGCGCACATTGATGTTTATTTGTCATCCAACCTGTTCATAAGGTCATAGAGTCATAGATAAAGGGAAAATAAAAATATCAGTTTGATCCAAAACTTCTAGGGCCCTCAAAAATCTTTCATTTGGTAGGAACTCAACTCCCATTATTTCCTATGGTGTGGTTCACAAGAGCTTTAGATCTATCTCATTTTTCGTCTCATGTCTTAAAATGAGCTAGCTAAAGGGATGAACAGTGTGGATAAGACACATATATCATGGTGGGTCCCACAAATGTAACATTTTTTCCTTCGATGACACGAGGTGCTATAAATAAAGGAGGGAGCTGAAAATTCAAAGGTAAACACGGAGAAAGATATAGTCTTAGAATTTGATAATTGATGTTTGCAACTAGAGACTTCTAAATTATGCCTGGTGTGATCATTGTCCACAACATGTCCATCAATCTGACTATTAACATTAATTAGTTAATCAAATTGGGTTTTGGTTATGGTCCATACAAAATGTAGCCAAGTAATTAGATGGTCCCGATCAAGTGCATCTCTTATACTATAGAAGGTATTGAATTTTAATGTGTGGTTCATTCACTACCAACTGCATTGGTTGAAAATATGCTTGTTGTTTTGTTTTAATTATGTTAGGAACACCATTATTTGAGATGTCTGCAACTAGAGCCTTCTAAAATATGCCTGGTGTGAGAGGATCTTCTCCACCTTTTTTTAGTGTCACTACACAACTTCGGCCGGAAATCTATTGTGACCTGTCCCCGCTACAAAGAAGGATCAGAACTCGAGGAGGAGTTCTTTTGAAGTGGAGGGGACTGATGTAGAGTGGGTCACAGACGATTTTATGGCCAAGATGGATCAGAAAAGGCTCGGTCGACGATAGAAGTGATCCAGACCGTCAGACCTTAAATCGAGCGTATCTCGCAATCTGGAATGAGTCATTGAACGTACCATATTTGATTTTGAGATAGGATGAGCTACTTTAGCCACCCAACCCTCTATGCCAGGTTGCGTACATTGAATTTGCAAAATAGATGGTTGAATTCTCGTTTTTACTATTTATAGTAAGTTTTAGTTTCAATATAACTCTTCATCCGTTGGGCTTTAGGAGTTGCACCCAACATGAAAAGTGCTTAGAATAATTAGGAGAACGCCGTGGTTTGGCCAAATAGGACACTTACTATTTTTGGCTGAAAACCTTGCGCACTAGTAGACATCACAACCGTTGATAAATAGTAAGTTTACTATTTATAGTAAGTTGTGAATTCTAGGAGTTTTACTAGGAGTTTGATTTCAAAACTTCTCCCATGTCTTATTATCCCTATTTAAAGGGCTGTGAACTTGTTTATTTCATTCATCAATCAAATTATGAATTTTATAGAATTATTTTTTTTTCCTTGCTTTTTCCTCATGGATTCAAGAAGTCTCTGTGAGGAGTCCAAAGAAGCTCTGTGGATTTAAAGTAGTTATCCTTAAGGAAGATGGTGATCGACTTCATCCCTACATCAATTAGCATGAGTAAATTGATAGGCGGTTCAACGTGCACGACTCACTACTCGTTAATCATTTGCCTATCTTTTTACGTGTGGGGACCACGTTTTGATAGATTGAGATTTTTTCATGGTCATCATTTGCATAACTTTCTACACTAGTATGAATAAATTGATAGAATTTTCGACATGCATGACTTGCTACTCGTTAATCATTTGCCTCTCTTTTCACGTGTGAGGCCCACATTTTGATAGATGGAGGTTTTTCCATGGTCACCTTTTGCATAGCTTTATACACTAGCAAGAATAAATTGATAGGGATTTCGATGTACATGACTTGCTACTTGTCAATTCTTTACCTCTCTTTTCACGTGCGGGGTCCACATTTTGATAAATGGAGGTTTTTTCATGGTCATCATTTGCACAGCTTTGTACACTAGCATGAATAAATAGATAAGGGGTCGACGTGCGTAACTTGCTATTCGTCAATCCTATGCCCCTCTTTTCTTATTGGGGTCCACATTTTGATAGATGATCTTTCAATGGTCACCATCTGCATAGCTTTCTACGCTATCTAGCATGAATAAATCGATATAGGGTTCAATGTACATGACTCACTTCTCGTCTATACTTTCCCTCTCTTTTCACGTGGGGTCCATATTTTGATAGAAGAAGATTTTTCCTTGGGCATCATCCGACATCTTCCTACTCTAGTATGAATAAGTTGATACAGGGTTCAACATGCATGACTCACTTGTCATCAATCCTCATTTTCTTTCTTTTCACTTTACATGCCTTCCGAAGAGTGACTTTAAGGTCTATGCTCATGCCAGAGACATCCTTGTCAATACTTGTCCTATATGACCCTTTCTAAGGCTACTCACGTAAGTAGAACTATAGGTCCCCTTATACCTAGGTCGGCAAGATGTGATCCAATCATTCCGTAAGCTTCACCGTGTAGAAGCTGCAATCTGAATTTTACATCAGATGGATCATGTGATGAGCAGTTTTTTGTCTTGAAATAAAAAAAGTGTAACCATACAGAGCCGTCCATGTAATCAGTTTCTCTTTTTTTCTTTCCTTTTCTTTTCATTGTTATTATTATCTTACTCATGTCACCTGCCATGCGATGCGAATACAAATGGGGTAACATTTTCAGATGGTAGAAGTGTTCGAGGCCCACATTTTGTCAAAATCCACCTCTATAACTCAATTTTTATTTTAGTCGTACCTCCATACAGAAGTACATAGGATGAGATTGCTTATGTTACACTTAGGCTCCAACCTTAGTCATCAACTAGCAACTGTAGGATTAAATCCAGATTTGAGATTAACCGTTTAAAGCAGTCGCTAAAATCAGTTAGCTTTAATATTTAAAGCTTACAATATATATATATATATATATATATATATATATATATATATATATATAAACAGATTTCCCTGGCTTCATCTTTCAATGATCCCATCAATGAGCCTCACCTTAGATGAAAACCTGAAAACTTTACGAGGTACGAAAGAGTGAAAGGAGTGAATGAGTGTACGTTACAAGTAAAAATATGGCCAGGGGTTTATTTTTGTGTCCACAGTAATAGTGGTGTACCCAAACTGTGATTCTAAGGAGGACACACCATATGAAATAGTGTCAAAGAATGCACAAGCCTCCAATTTCAGGCAGTGTGGCCCACCTATATTTTTATTTGATTTATATTTGGAGTACCTAATAGACCATGAGGCCCATCATATCATTACACCTCTGAAACTTCCATTTGGATAATACAAAATAATAATTCCGACATGAATGGTAATATTAGTGATATCACATGCTTTTGAATATTCTTGGATGCCATCTCATCACCACCACATCTTTCAGAAACAAAACTTCCATTTGGATAATACAAAATAATAATTCCGACATGAATGGTAATATTAGTGATATCACATGCTTTTGAATATTCTTGGATGCCATCTCATCACCACCACATCTTTCAGCCATCATTTGTTTCATTAACCTGAGACCCACCAAATCAGTGTACCAGTCTGACTTTTGGGAAAGGCCATCAACATAGTGGTACCCACCTGACAGGCAGCTTGGACCATGCACATGTGTTACACATTAACAGATGTTAAGTCATGTAGGTGAGCTGCCTTGTGCCCAGGTGTGGGGTTGGCAAACCTCATGTTTCTAGAATTCATTCTGTATAGAACAGCGAAAACTCACCCAGTGCAATAGTGACCCACATGCATGTCAATCCACACCGTCCAAATCTTGGGACCCATTGTGGATAGAGAAAATCCACAAAAATCAAACTGATCAGATGATTTTAACCATTTAACACAAGCTATTGACTTTGAGACTACAGACTACTTTCTTTTTAACCATCCATTTGATGGACATTAACTGGATGATGGAAATCACATGATCTTTTTATCCATCCATTTGATGGACACTACTTCATTAGAAATGCTCTAAAATACATACCCTAACTTGTTGTGGCAAGGCACTCAAACCAAAATCAGAGATCTTAAGATTGCCATCCTCATCGAGTAGTAGATTCTCTAACTGCACAAATTTAATTACAATAATTCAAATCTTGATTTCATCAAATTGGTAAATTAATTTCCTCATAGATCTTAAGATTGCCGTCCTCATCGAGTAGAAGATTCTCTAACTGCACAAATTCAATTACAATAATTCAAATCATGATTTCATCAAACCGGTAAATTTCCTCAATAAGATATTTAGGGTGTATTCGGGCATCAGACATACAAAAATTCCATATTAGATATGTATTGCGCTAGTACGATTACACATAGTCATGCGAAGGGCATGCCTACAGAAAACCAAGAATTAGGAGGGGGAGAATGTGCATCAGATCCACCCCATCCATCAGGTGCACCACCACATTTTCACTATGGATCTTAAAGATCAGTCGAATCCATGTCTTAGGTGAGCCACACTATAAGGAATGGTGTAAAATATTTCATGAAAACTCTAAATTCACATGGTTTGGCCCACGTGAGTATTAGAATGTCCTGATTCTTAGGGAACCCTTCATCCTAGTGGGGTGCGCCAAATGAATGGATTGGATGACAAATCCACGACACGGTGGACCCTACACATAATTTGGACAATGTTATAATTGACGCAATTGCTTGCAACTCATGACGTGGCCTATGATGAAGCATTGTGAGCGCTTGTCAAATGTGGGTCCCGCAGTGAAAAGAAAAAAATATTCCCTCATATAAAATGACGATTTTGCCCTTTTCACTACTACCCGCATCTAATACACACACAACACTTTTTCATTGAGACACGTCAAGGGAACAAGAATCCCCTACCACCCCATTCACGTTCGGTTTTAATGGTGGAATTTCCCATCTCAACTCTTCCCCAAGGTGCAGCCCACTGGAGTACTAGGTCAGCATGAAATTTGAGCCCCAGTCTAAACAAAAGGCGGTACACCTGATTAGAGCTATATAGAGCTGTACACAAGCAGAGTAAGCTCGGTAGCTCGCTTGACTCGACTTGAATCGAAGCTGAGTTCGACCCGAGTCAAGCTATTTTTTGGTGCTCGAAACGTATTTGAGCCGAGCTGGAGCTTGCCCCTACTCGACTCGAGCTAGGCTCGACTCGGTTTGACTTAGCTTGACTTGGTGTTGTGTGTGTGTGTGTACCCTAAAAAAAACCTAATTTACTTTACCCCCTTCAAAAAAAATACCGTACCTGCACACCACACGCCCTATTTCCCTTCCCTAACCCTTTCCCATTTTCTTCCCCCTTTCTCTCAGTTCGGCGGTCCCTGCCCTGCCCAGTCGCCCTTTTCGTCTTCTTCCCTCAATCTCAGTTCGGCAGATGTTGAGGGTCAAATATTGCATATTAGACCCCAGTTATTACCTGGTTTTACGAACATGATATTGTTTATTTCATTCATCAATCAAATTACGAATTTTATAGAATTATTTCTATTTTTCTTGCTTTTTCCTTGTGGATTCAAGAAGTCTCTATGAGGAGTCCAGAGAAGCTCTGTGGATTCAGAGTAGTTATCTGTAAGACCCGTATCTTGATCCGTACCTTTCCGTACACTTCCGCGGTCGTACCGGTCGAATTCCGACAACTTTCGACCCTTAAACAATATCGACGCGCGACCTGGATTCTTGTGCCGACAACCCGAGTCGACTCAGCCCGAGACCAATACCATAGCGACCGCGCCGTCGTTGCGGTTCCGATACCGCGACTCGCGCGCCAAGGCGATACCCGGATCAAGATATATGGGCCAACGTTCGGTGCGAGAAAACGCCGCGCGTTGCGAAAACCAAGGGAATCTCAACGATGTGTCACATCAATCACATCAATCCCATCAATCAATCACCCATCAAGCCATCACATGTCAAGTACACATCACTTCCATCCCTTTTCCCAAGCAACCACAAAAGTCTCCCAAACCCATACCTCTCTTACACAAAAGCCAACAAAGTCTTCTCAACCCATACCTTTCTTACACAAAAAGCCACAAAAGTCTTCCTAACCCATACTTTTCTTACACAACCATCACTCACCCATCCATTCATCACTCTCTCTCTCTCCCTTTACATCATTCTCTCTCTTTCTCTCTTTCTCATTCCAAAATTTCCAAACAACAAAAATTGCAAGGGCTCCATACGTATGGAATTTCCCAAGTCCCTTTAAGCTCCAAGTGGCCCACCTTCCTACCCCAAAATCTTCCATCTCAACCCTCCATTCCTCATCTTAACCGTTGAAGTTGAAGCTATGGTGCCAAGGAACCTCTAGGAGCGAAAAGATCGGACGGTGGGTGCTTCTATAGGGTAGATTTTCTTATTTTTATGGTGGACCAAGTGAGGCCCACCGATCAATGGTGTGGATCTCACTTGGGACCCTTATTTGGGGCCGATGGACCACTTGGATCATCATGATCATTCCATGATGGGGCCATTCTCCATGGACCCCATCATGATGTTTATTTCTTTAAGAAAGGTCATCTAGACCGTCCATTTTGGTGGAGAGAGGATCTCCACCGTTGATTCTTGATCTTGATGGTCCCATGTGTTGAGGGACCTTTTTTTTGTATCATTTACTTTTAAAGGAGGGCCCATAATGTCGGGTTTCCTCCATCACAAGCCGTGTCCCACTCTCCATGACTCTCTCTCTCTTTTATTTATTTTATTTTATTTTATTCTATTTTATTTTATTTTTGTGCAAAAGGATTGTGTGGCCCACTTGAATGGATCCCACCTTGGCATTATATATTTTTGATCTATTCAAGTGGGGCCCACCATATGTGTTGTACACCTATCTGTGGTGGCCCACTTCATCAAGGCCCACAACAAAAAAAAAAAAAAAAAAGAGAGAAGAAAAGAAAACTGTCCAGCGTCAGAGACGCTGGACGTTTCAACCAAAACAAAAAAAAAAAGAAAAAGAAAAGGGGAATGGTATTTTTGGGGGGGCCCACTTGCATAGGCTCCACCCTGATGTTTATGTTCAATCCACGCCATCCACCACTCTTCCTGGAACAGTTTAACCATTGAGCCAAAGAATGAGGCTGACATGATCATCCAGTGGGCCATAATGTTAAAAATTTGGGTGATTATCCTTAAAAAAAAAAACACTTCCTGATGATTCTATGCGTCCAAAATTTTCAAACTTTAGACTCATTGTGTTTGTCTCGAGTTGTAGAGTCCTGTGGACGGGATGGATCTTTCGAACTTGGGTCCCATCTGTGAAAAACCACAGAAACTAGATTTTTCAAAAAAAAAATAATAAGAGATGAAAGAGAGGGCCTGCTGCAGCGGGCGCTGCAGCGGTCAGCGCTGCCAGCGCTGCAGCGATGTGGGCGGACGGACGCCAGCCCCACAGCCTCCAGATGTGGGCCCCACCTTGATGTTTGTATGCTATCCAAGTCGTCCATGAGGTGGGTCCCAACCTCAGGTGGGCCCCCTCCAAATTTCGGCCAGAACAAAAACTCAGGTGGCCCACACCATAAGAAACAGTGTGAATTGAATTTTTACCGTTGAAACCTGTTGCTGGGCCACAGAAGTGTTGGATCAAGCTGAAATTTTGTGTTTTCCCTTCATCCAGGATGAGTGACCTTATGAATGGGTTGGATGGCAAAATTAACATTCAGAGTGGGCCCCGCATGGGACCCACATTGATGTATTTGTTGTAGCCCACCGTCCAGGCAGACGGTGGCACCCACCTGACGGATGGACTGCCTCCACCGTCCACGGACGGTGGGGCCCTATGTGATGAATGTGTTATATCCGCACTGTCCACTGGACAGTGGGACCCACCATGATGTATGTGGTGCATCTAGACCGTCTATCCGCCTAGTGAGATCATTTTAAAATATAGGTTGTTGGTTGGGTGGACCACTCACTTATGGGCTAGGCCTATTTGATTTTAAAACAGGCCTATGGGCTAGGCCCATTTGATTTATGAAATGCTTATAGGATAGGACCATTTGTGTTATTTAAGGCCTATGGGATTGGGCCCATTTGAATTTCAAAAGGGCTATGGGCTAGGCTCATTTAGCTTATGAAATGCTTATGGGCTAGCCCATTGGATCCACTTAAGGCCTAGGATCCTAGGCCCATGTAATGTACTTCAAGGCCCATGTAATTGACCCTTTTTGTTGAAATTTTAAAGCCCATAGTAGTAGGCCATTTGATATATTATAAGGCCCATGGGACTAAACCCATTTGATTATAAAAGGGCCCATGGGATTAGGCCCATTAGATTTGTTTGAGGCTCATGGGTTAGACTCATTTGATTTGCTTAAGGCCTAGGAATTTAGGCCCATTTGACTCATGTTAGGTCTGTGGGTTGAGGCCCACTTGACCTGCATGTGGGATCCCAATTGGTATGGCCCATTTGATGCATATTAGACTCATATGACTAGGTCCAATTGATGCAATCCAAGCCCATGGGTTTGACCCATTGCAATGCACTTAAGGCCCATTGGTTTGGCCCATTTATGTGGCCCATCTGATGAATGAGAGCCCATAGGATATGGCCCATTTGATATATATATAAGGTCCAATGGGGACAACCTACGGTCCATTGCAATGTGTAAATCCATTACAGACTAAGTGTTGATGTTTACAAAGATCGTGCCTTGGGAGCAATGTTGGTTTGACGTCCACATTGCGAGTGTAATGTTGGTTGGATGTCCACATTACGACTCTCCTTAGGGCCCATTACCGGCCGTACTTGCCGTGTATAGGCCATCCAGGTCCGTCTGCATTGTAAAATAGTTCATTTCATTATAACACGTTTAGTATAGTTTCATGACCCATGATCATACGCATTATACGTATGCTTGTTATGAGGATTGACTGATCATAGCATTTGCCTTCGGGCAGGTTGTTTATGGGCTCCCGATTAGGCGGTGTTGCCCTACATGAGCGCACGGTATGCGCAGGATTGGTTGCATGACTGGATGGCGTGATTCATGCATTCCGCATTTGTGTGACATGGTTATTGTACGCCCTAGCGACATCAGGGCCGTAGCCTCCACAGACGCATCGTGGTTGGCAGGATTGGATACCGAAAATCTTATTTTACATGGGGTACTATAGATATCCGTGGGTGGAAGTCCCTAAACCCTTATGGTACCAAGAGGTTACTCCAACGTCTAGACCGAGTGGGTAGATGAGCGTTGAGTGCCGATTACCAGACGGTTACGCTCTCCGCTGTGTCGTAGTCGGTTGGAAGGGGGTACGGCCTTACCCTCCCGAGTGTAGGGGGCAATGCTAGGCTGAGTTTGACCAGCTCGAGGAATGGGTCCGCTATCGACGAGTCGCGCCCGATATTGGCAGACGGATAGTGAGGTCTCTTCCACTTACTTTATTGCGCGCGATGTGGCGGCAATCTGGTTTAGAGTGTACTAGACCCCGGTGATATTCCATACTCTGAGCTGTACTGATATGTGGACCTTGATGAGGATCTGTATGCTTGAGTTGCATTGCACATTGCATGGCCTTGGGGTGGCCAATACCATTCATGTCTTGCATCGCATAAGCCTTGGTACGGCTCATGATATTATAGTTTCATCTGCATATTCCGCATTACTCTGATATTGCATGATCATATTCTACCTTGTGCACACACTTTCACCACCCTCTAAGCTTTCTGTAAGCTTATGCACGACCGTTGCGTGCAGGTGACGTTGGATCGCAGCAGCATTGAGGCAGGAGCATGTTGCTGATCATTTTGGAGTTTTTCTGTTATTTACCCTTGTATTTCCCTTTATGCCCATTGTACTTGTAAAGTTTTTGATCATAGTGAAAATGTAATGGATTTCTTGGTTGTTGTTTGTAGGTTATGCCTTTGGTTATGCTTAATACGAATCAAACTGATATTTAAAATCCTCCTCGTAGCATCCCAGGATCGGAACCTGGCGAATGGGAGCTAGGAGCCGAGAATGGGGTTCTACAGAGGCTGTCGGCGCCGGATTCGGCGATCGGAAATTTTGTGAGCCCGGTTTCCGAGTTTGGGGCGTGACAGAAGTTGGTATCAGAGCATAACTTGGGAATAACCGAGAACAACATTACATGTTTGCTATGAGTGAAGAATGGCTAAGTTCCGAAGTTTGGATAACTTCGCGACCTTCCAATACAGACCGTTAACGCGCGTACATTCGAGAGTTTTGAAGTTGATAGGCGCTTTCGTTCTTTCCTGTAGGGTATGGCGCCTGTTACTCGATCGACTCCCGCACCACCACCTGAGGATTCTACTTCACCATCGGAGACTCCATCTCTACTACCTGCGTCTCCCATTCCACCCTCAGAGATTCCTGCTTCTTCCCATGAGGATGACATTCCTCCACCTGAGACCGATGAGGAGCCGACGGTGACTGTGAGTGCCTCTTAGTTACAGCAGATGTTACAGGCTCTGACCGCCGCACTCCAGGGACAAGGCAGACGCCCAGCTGTTTCGCCAGCTCAGGCAGAGCAGGAGTGCACGAGTGCTGTACTTCGTGAGTTTAGACGGCATGATCCCCCTCGTTTCCAGGGCGAGCCAGATCCGACCGCTGCCGAGAGATGGCGCTCCGACGTGGAGAAGATATTCGATACCATGTTATGCACGACCGAGCAGCGCGTCCGGTTAGCAGTATTTCTCTTCCACGGTGAGGCCGAGCATTGGTGGACCTCTGTCGCCCGTGTCGCCGGACCTGATTATGTCTGGACATGGGAGGACTTTGTGGACCGATTCGAGGAGTAGTACTTCCCTGACCACATCCGTCGTCAGCGAGCCTTAGAGTTCGAGACTCTGGTGCAGGGAGACATGACCGTGGCACAGTACGCGGCCCGTTTCATGGCACTATCGAGATTTGCGCCGTACATGGTTGATGATGAGGGGCGGAAGGCCCGCCGTTTCGAGCACGGCTTACGTTACGGCCTTCGAGGTCGTGTCATTGGGCATGAGCTTCCTACCTTCCAGGCAGTAGTGCGGAAGGCTCAGATATACGAGACTGAGTGGGCCGGTTCTCAGTCTGATCGTGGTCAGAGGGGAGACCGGAAGAGGCAGGCTTCTTCCAGTCATTCCCAGCAGGGTCAACCACAGCAGCAGAGGCGTACTGGTCGCCCAGCTTTCCGTGCACCATCAGCACCAGCAGCACCTCCACCACCACCTCAGAGGCAGTTCACCGGCACTTGCTTCAGGTGCGGTGCGACGGGACACCGTTCATGGGAGTGTCCCAGTCCCCAGCAGCAGCAGAGAGGTCCACAGCAGCAGAGACCTCCACCGCAGCAGCAGAGACCCCCACAGCAGCAGCGACAGCAGCCTCTACCACTGAGGCCACCTCAGCAGCAGCATCAGCATCAGCACCAGCCTCAGAGGCCACAGCAGCAGAGGCAGCAGTTTCGACCACCTCAGCGACCCCATCAGCAGCAGCAGCACGCTCAGAGGGGACAGACACCTCCCCAGCCGGCTCAGGCTAGGTTTTATGCGGCTCAGCAGGATCCGCAGTCATCCGGAGGAGTCGTTGAGGGTATACTGCCAGTTTCTGCATGCATTTCACGTGTATTGTTTGATTCTGGTGCATCGCATTCTTTTGTGACCGAGAGCTTCTGTCGATCGGCTGGCTTACCGTTGGAGTCTGCTGGTGAGAACCTATCAGTATCTACTCCCTTGGGGAGGACTGCAGCGTTAGGACGATTTTGCTCGTCATGCCCCGTTCTAGTTGGGGATACCTTCCTGCCTGCTGATTTGTTTGTTTTGCCGATGTCCGAGTTCGACGTTATCTTGGGCATGGATTGGCTCGCCGAGTACTATGCCATTTTGGACTGCGCCGCGAGGACCGTCACGTTTTGTATACCCGGCGTGCCACAGTTCCAGTTCGTTGCAGAGGCCAGAGGGGAGCAGTTGTCTTGTTTGATGTCGTGCGCCATAGAGGAGCATGTCGCCGTTTGCATCGACCATTTGCCGATAGTTTGCGATTTTCTCGATGTGTTCCAGGAGATTCCGGGATTACCGTCTCGTCGACTTACCGAGTTCCAGATCGATCTCGTGCCTGGTACCGCGCCTATATCAAAAGCCCCATATCGTATGGCACCGTTAGAGTTACGGGAACTGCAGAAGCAGTTGGACGAGTTGCGTGAGCTACGCTTTATCCGTCCGAGCAGTTCTCCGTGGGGAGCACCGGTACTCTTCGTGAAGAAGAAGGATAGTTCGTTGAGGCTCTGCGTTGACTATCGCGAGCTTAACAAAGTCACGATCAAGAACAAGTACCCGCTCCCTAGGATTGATGATTTGTTCGACCAGCTGCAGGGTGCACAGTTCTTTTCGAAGGTTGACCTGCGTTCCGGTTATCATCAGAGTCGGGTCCGAGATGAGGACATTCCGAAGACAGCATTCAGGACGCGTTACGGTCATTTTGAGTTTCAGGTCATGTCCTTCGGACTGACCAATGCACCCGCGGTCTTCATGCAGCTGATGAACGAGGTTTTTTGCCCATATCTGGATCAATTTGTTGTAGTCTTCATCGACGACATTCTGATCTATTCGAGGACCCGTGAGGAGCATGAGCAGCACTTGGAGATTACCTTGCAGACCCTCCGCACACATCAACTGTATGCGAAGCTGGAGAAGTGCGAGTTCTGGCAGGATGAGGTGAAGTTCCTTGGTCAAGTGGTGACGAGGGAGGGTGTCGCAGTGGACCCCTCGAAGGTCGAGGCAGTGCTCAGTGGGGCCAGCCCACGACTGCGACAGAGATCCGTAGTTTCCTTGGCTTGGCGGGCTATTACCGACGTTTCATTGAGGGTTTTTCTCGTATTGCAGCCCCGCTGACCAGGTTGACTCGGAAGGGCGCAAAGTTTATTTGGAGTGACGCCTGCGAGCGAGCATTTATGGAGTTGAAGGACCGTCTGACGTCCGCTCCTGTCCTCACTCTTCCCTCTGGGAGTGACGGCTTTATTGTATTCACAGATGCCTCGCACATCGGTTTAGGTGCTGTCCTGATGCAGCACGGGAGACCAGTGGCCTTCGCGTCTCGTCAGCTCAAGGTCTATGAGCTGAACTACCCTACACATGATCTGGAGCTGGCTGCCGTTGTCTTCGCACTGAAGGTGTGGAGGCACTACCTTTACGGGATTAGGTTCGAGCTCTTCTCTAATCACAAGAGCTTGAAGTACCTCTTCTCACAGTCTGAGTTGAATATGAGACAGAGGCGCTGGATGGAGCTCCTGAAGGACTATGATTTCGACCTCCAGTACCACCCGGGTAAGGCGAACGTGGTGGCAGATGCCCTCAGCCGTCAGCCACGAGGCCTAGTGGCACATATGATGATTCAGGAGTGGCGAATGCTTGAGGATATTGCTGCGTATGACTTTGAGTTCGGCCTGCAGTCTTCCATTGTACAGTTATCGAGCTTGTCGATTCAACCCTCTCTTGTCGCTAGGGTGATCGAGGCTCAGCAGGCTGATGAGTCGTTGCAAGGTTATATGGCTGAGGCGGCATCTGAGGGTCAGGTTAATTGGCAGATCGGTACAGACGGTGGACTTCGTTTCAGAGGCCGATTATGTGTCCCGGATATTCCAGAGTTACGTAGAGATCTTATGACCGAGGCACATCGATCGCGGTTTTCTATCCACCCGGGCTCGACGAAGATGTACCGTGACATGAGGCGACAGTATTTTTGGTCAGGGATGAAGCGCCAGATTGCCAGTTTTGTGGCCGAGTGTGACACGTGCCAGCGTGTCAAGGCCGATCATCAGAGACCTCCTGGTCTATTGCAGCCGTTGAGCGTCCCGATGTGGAAGTGGGAGCACGTGTCGACTGATTTCATTATGGGTTTGCCGAGGACTCAGCGCGGTCATGACGCCATCTGGGTTGTTGTGGATCGTCTGACGAAGTCGGCACATTTTCTTGCGATGCGTGCGACTTGGTCTATGGACCGGCTTGCGAGACTATTCATCGAGGAGATTGTGAGACTGCATGGCGTTCCAGTCTCGATCGTTTCTGACCGAGACTCGAGGTTCACATCTCAGTTTTGGGGGAGCTTCCAGCTTGCGATGGGGACTGATTTGCAGCTCAGCACCGCGTACCATCCGCAGACCGATGGCCAGACCGAGAGGGTCAATCAGATACTTGAGGATATGCTTCGGGCCTGCACGATTGACTTCGGGGGTAGCTGGGATGAGCATCTGCGATTGGCTGAGTTCACGTACAATAACAGCTATCAGGCGACCATCGGCATGGCTCCTTTTGAGGCACTATATGGTAGACCATGTAGATCACCGAGTTGTTGGACCGAGGTTGGAGAGCGCCGTCTCCTAGGTCCCGAGCTTGTGCAGGAGACTTCAGAGGCTATCGACATCATCAGGCAGAGGATGCGCACAACTCAGAGCCGACAGAAGAGTTCTGCTGATCGTCGGCGTCGTCCCTTGGAGTTTGATGTAGGGGACCATGTGTATCTCAAGGTCTCGCCCATGAAGGGCGTAGTTCGATTTGGAACGAAGGGCAAGCTTGCCCCGAGATTCATAGGACCTTTTGAGATCACTGGGCGCGTTGGCGCCGTGGCCTATCGGCTTACCTTGCCATATCAGTTGTCTGGCGTCCACAACGTGTTTCACGTCTCCATGTTGAGGAAGTGTGGGTCAGACATAGTTCCCGTTATTGATTGGCAGCCGTTGGAGGTTCGTGAGGACGCTTCTTACATTGAGCAGCCAGTCCGTATCCTTGATCGGAAGGAGCAGGTCCTCAGAACCAAGGTCATTCCGTTGGTGAAGGTGCAGTGGGGTCACCATTCTGTAGAGGAGGCTTCTTGGGAGCGTGAGGCTGAGATTCGAGAGCGATATCCTCATCTCTTTGATGGTTGATGATCATGTATTGTATTTTGCACGTTGTCCCTGATTCTATATGATGACGTTATGTTTCTTATTCCTCGCGAGTTATGCTTAGTTGCGACGCTTGTGTAAATTTCGAGGACGAAATTTTTATAAGGAGGGGAGAGCTGTAAGACCCGTATCTTGGTCCGTACCTTTCCGTACACTTCCGCGGTCGTACCTGTCGAATTCCGACAACTTTCGACCCTTAAACAATATCGACGCGCGACCTGGATTCTTGTGCCGACAACCCGAGTCGACTCAGCCCGAGACCAATACCATAGCGACCGCGCCGTCGTTGCGGTTCCGATACCGCGACTCGCGCGCCAAGGCGATACCCGGATCAAGATATATGGGCCAATGTTCGGTGCGAGAAAACGCCGCGCGTTGCGAAAACCAAGGGAATCTCAACGATGTGTCACATCAATCACATCAATCCCATCAATCAATCACCCATCAAGCCATCACATGTCAAGTATACATCACTTCCATCCCTTTTCCCAAGCAACCACAAAAGTCTCCCAAACCCATACCTCTCTTACACAAAAGCCAACAAAGTCTTCTCAACCCATACCTTTCTTACACAAAAAGCCACAAAAGTCTTCCTAACCCATACTTTTCTTACACAACCATCACTCACCCATCCATCCATCACTCTCTCTCTCTCCCTTTACATCACTCTCTCTCTTTCTCTCTTTCTCATTCCAAAATTTTCAAACAACAAAAATTGCAAGGGCTCCATACGTATGGAATTTCCCAAGTCCCTTTAAGCTCCAAGTGGCCCACCTTCCTACCCCAAAATCTTCCATCTCAACCCTCCATTCCTCATCTTAATCGTTGAAGTTGAAGCTATGGTGCCAAGGAACCTCTAGGAGCGAAAAGATCGGACGGTGGGTGCTTCTATAGGGTAGATTTTCTTATTTTTATGGTGGACCAAGTGAGGCCCACCGATCAATGGTGTGGATCTCACTTGGGACCCTTATTTGGGGCCGATGGACCACTTGGATCATCATGATCATTCCATGATGGGGCCATTCTCCATGGACCCCATCATGATGTTTATTTCTTTAAGAAAGGTCATCTAGACCGTCCATTTTGGTGGAGAGAGGATCTCCACCGTTGATTCTCGATCTTGATGGTCCCATGTGTTGAGGGACCTTTTTTTTTGTATCATTTACTTTTAAAGGAGGGCCCATAATGTCGGGGTCCCTCCATCACAAGCTGTGTCCCACTCTCCATGACTCTCTCTCTCTTTTATTTATTTTATTTTATTTTATTCTATTTTATTTTATTTTTGTGCAAAAGGATTGTGTGGCCCACTTGAATGGATCCCACCTTGGCATTATATATTTTTGATCTATTCAAGTGGGGCCCACCATATGTGTTGTACACCTATCTATGGTGGCCCACTTCATCAAGGCCCACAACAAAAAAAAAAAAAAAAGAGAGAAGAAAAGAAAACCGTCCAGCGTCAGAGACGCTGGACGTTTCAACTAAAACAAAAAAAAAAGAAAAAGAAAAGGGAAATGGTATTTTTGGGGTGGCCCACTTGCATAGGCTCCACCCTGATGTTTATGTTCAATCCACGCCATCCACCACTCTTCCTGGAACAGTTTAACCATTGAGCCAAAGAATGAGGCTGACATGATCATCCAGTGGGCCATAATGTTAGAAATTTGGGTGATTATCCTTAAAAAAAAAAAAAACACTTCCTGATGATTCTATGCGTCCAAAATTTTCGAACTTTAGACTCATTGTGTTTGTCTCGAGTTGTAGAGTCCCGTGGACGGGATGGATCTTTCGAACTTGGGTCCCATCTGTGAAAAACCACAGAAACTAGATTTTTCAAAAAAAAAAAAATAAGAGATGAAAGAGAGGGCCTGCTGCAGCGGTCAGCGCTGCCAGCGCTGCAGCGACGTGGGCGGACGGACGCCAGCCCCACGGCCTCCAGCCGTGGGCCCCACCTTGATGTTTGTATGCTATCCAAGTCGTCCATGAGGTGGGTCCCAACCTCAGGTGGGCCCCCTCCAAATTTCGGGCCGAACAAAAACTCAGGTGGCCCACACCATAAGAAACAGTGTGAATTGAATTTTTACCGTTGAAACCTGTTGCTGGGCCACAGAAGTGTTGGATCAAGCTGAAATTTTGTGTTTTCCCTTCATCCAGGATGAGTGACCTTATGAATGGGTTGGATGGCAAAATTAACATTCAGAGTGGGCCCCGCATGGGACCCACATTGATGTATTTGTTGTAGCCCACCGTCCAGGCAGACGGTGGCACCCACCTGACGGATGGACTGCCTCCACCGTCCACGGACGGTGGGGCCCTATGTGATGAATGTGTTATATCCGCACTGTCCACTGGACAGTGGGACCCACCATGATGTATGTGGTGCATCTAGACCGTCTATCCGCCTAGTGAGATCATTTTAAAATATAGGTTGTTGGTTGGGTGGACCACTCACTTATGGGCTAGGCCTATTTGATTTTAAAACAGGCCTATGGGCTAGGCCCATTTGATTTATGAAATGCTTATAGGATAGGACCATTTTTGTTATTTAAGGCCTATGGGATTGGGCCCATTTGAATTTCAAAAGGGCTATGGGCTAGGCTCATTTGGCTTATGAAATGCTTATGGGCTAGCCCATTGGATCCACTTAAGGCCTAGGATCCTAGGCCCATGTAATGTACTTCAAGGCCCATGTAATTAACCCTTTTTGTTGAAATTTTAAAGCCCATAGTAGTAGGCCATTTGATATATTATAAGGCCCATGGGACTAAACCCATTTGATTATAAAAGGGCCCATGGGATTAGGCCCATTAGATTTGTTTGAGGCTCATGGGTTAGACTCATTTGATTTGCTTAAGGCCTAGGAATTTAGGCCCATTTGACTCATGTTAGGTCTGTGGGTTGAGGCCCACTTGACCTGTATGTGGGATCCCAATTGGTATGGCCCATTTGATGCATATTAGACTCATATGACTAGGTCCAATTGATGCAATCCAAGCCCATGGGTTTGACCCATTGCAATGCACTTAAGGCCCATTGGTTTGGCCCATTTATGTGGCCCATCTGATGAATGAGAGCCCATAGGATATGGCCCATTTGATATATATATAAGGTCCAATGGGGACAACCTACGGTCCATTGCAATGTGTAAATCCATTACAGACTAAGTGTTGATGTTTACAAAGATCGTGCCTTGGGAGCAATGTTGGTTTGACGTCCACATTGCGAGTGTAATGTTGGTTGGATGTCCACATTACGACTCTCCTTAGGGCCCATTACCGGCCGTACTTGCCGTGTATAGGCCATCCAGGTCCGTCTGCATTGTAAAATAGTTCATTTCATTATAACACGTTTAGTATAGTTTCATGACCCATGATCATACGCATTATACGTATGCTTGTTATGAGGATTGACTGATCATAGCATTTGCCTTCGGGCAGGTTGTTTATGGGCTCCCGATTAGGCGGTGTTGCCCTACATGAGCGCACGGTATGCGCAGGATTGGTTGCATGACTGGATGGCGTGATTCATGCATTCCGCATTTGTGTGACATGGTTATTGTACGCCCTAGCGACATCAGGGCCGTAGCCTCCACAGACGCATCGTGGTTGGCAGGATTGGATACCGAAAATCTTATTTTACATGGGGTACTATAGATATCCGTGGGTGGAAGTCCCTAAACCCTTATGGTACCAAGAGGTTACTCCAACGTCTAGACCGAGTGGGTAGATGAGCGTTGAGTGCCGATTACCAGACGGTTACGCTCTCCGCTGTGTCGTGGTCGGTTGGAAGGGGGTACGGCCTTACCCGCCCGAGTGTAGGGGGCAATGCTAGGCTGAGTTTGACCAGCTCGAGGAATGGGTCCGCTATCGACGAGTCGCGCCCGATATTGGCAAACGGATAGTGAGGTCTCTTCCACTTACTTTATTGCGCGCGATGTGGCGGCAATCTGGTTTAGAGTGTACTAGACCCCGGTGATATTCCATACTCTGAGCTGTACTGATATGTGGACCTTGATGAGGATCTATATGCTTGAGTTGCATTGCACATTGCATGGCCTTGGGGTGGCCAATACCATTCATGTCTTGCATCGCATAAGCCTTGGTACGGCTCATGATATTATAGTTTCATCTGCATATTCCGCATTACTCTGATATTGCATGATCATATTCTACCTTGTGCACACACTTTCACCACCCTCTAAGCTTTCTGTAAGCTTATGCACGACCGTTGCGTGCAGGTGACGTTGGATCGCAGCAGCATTGAGGCAGGAGCACGTTGCTGATCATTTTGGAGTTTTTCTGTTATTTACCCTTGTATTTCCCTTTATGCCCATTGTACTTGTAAAGTTTTTGATCATAGTGAAAATGTAATGGATTTCTTGGTTGTTGTTTGTGGGTTATGCCTTTGGTTATGCTTAATACGAATCAAACTGATATTTAAAATCCTCCTCGTAGCATCCCAGGATCGGAACCTGGCGAATGGGAGCTAGGAGCCGAGAATGGGGTTCTACGGAGGCTGTCGGCGCCGGATTCGGCGATCGGAAATTTTGTGAGCCTGATTTCCGAGTTTGAGGCGTGACAGTATCCTTGAGGAAGATGGTGATCGACTTCATCCTTGCGTTAATAATCATGAATAAATTGATAGCGGGTTCAATGTGCATGACTCGCTGCCGTCAATCATTTGCCTATATTTTCACATGTGGGGTCCATGTTTTGATAGATTAAGATTTTTCTATGGTCATCATTTGCACAACTTTCTACACTAGTATGAATAAATTAATAGAAGGTTCAACATGCATGACTTGCTACTCGTTAATCATTTGCCTCTCTTTTCACGTGTGGGGTCCACATTTTGATAAATGGAGGTTTTTCCATGTTCACCATTTGCACAGCTTTATACACTAGCAAGAATAAATTGATAGGGGTTTCGACATACATGACTTGCTACTTGTCAATCTTTTGCCTCTTTTTTCACGTGCGGGGTCCACATTTTGATAAATGGAGGTTTTTCCATGGTCATCATTCGCACAGCTTTGTACACTAGCATGAATAAATTGATAAGGGGACAATGTGCATAACTTACTATTCATCAATCTTATGCCCCTCTTTTCCTATTGGGGTCCACATTTTGATAGATGATCTTTCGATGGTCACCATCTGCATAGCTTTCTACGCTATCTAGCATGAATAAATCGATATAGGGTTCAATGTACATGACTTACTTCTCGTCTATACTTTCCCTCTCTTTTCACATGGGGTCCATATTGATAGAAGAAGATTTTTCCTTGGGCATCATCCGACAGCTTCCTACGCTAGTATAAGTTGATACAGGGTTCAACATGCATGACTCACTTGTCATCAATCCTCATTTTCTTTCTTTTCACTTTACATGCCTTCGGAAGAGTGGCTTTAAGGTCTATGCTCATGCCAGAGACATCCTTTTCGATACTTGTCCTATATGACCCTTTCTAAGGCTACTCACGCAAGTAGAACTATAGGTCCCCTTATCCCTAGGTTGGAAAGATGTGATCCATTCATTCCGTAAGCTTCACCGTTTAGAAACTGCAATCTGAATTTTACATCAGATGGATCATGTGATGAGCAGTTTTTTGTCTTGAAATAAAAGTGTAACCATACAGAGCCCTCCATGTAATCAGTTTCTCTCTTTTTTTCTTTTCTTTTCATTGTTATTATTATCTTACTCATGTCACCTGCCATGCAATGCGAATACAAATGGGGTAACATTTTCAGATGGTAGAAGTGTTCGAGGCCCACATTTTGTCAAAATCCACCTCTATAACTCAATTTTTATTGTAGTCGTACCTCCATACAGAAGTACATAGGATGAGATTGCTTATGTTACACTTTGGCTCCAACCTTAGTCATCAACTAGCAACTGTAGGATTAAATCCAGATTTGAGATTAACCGTTTAAAGCAGTCGTTAAAATCAGTTAGCTTTAATATTTAAAGCTTACAATATATATATATATATATATATATATATATATATATATAAACAGATTTCCCTGGCTTCATCTTTCAATGATCCCATCAATGAGCCTCACCTTAGATGAAAACCTGAAAACTTTACAAGGTACGAAAGAGTGAAAGGAGTGAATGAGTGTACGTTACAAGTAAAAATATGGCCAGGGGTTTATTTTTGTGTCCACAGTAATAGTGGGGTACCCAAACTGTGAATCTAAGGAGGACACACCATATGAAAGTGTGAAAGAATGCATAAGCCTCCAATTTCAAGTAGTGTGGCCCACCTATATTTTTATTAGATTTATATTTGGAGTATCTAATAGACCATGAGGCCCATCATATCATTACACTTCTGAAACTTCCATTTGGATAATACAAAATAAAAATTCCTACAAGAATGGTAATATTAGTGATATCACATGCTTTTGAATATTCTTGGATGCCATCTCATCACCACCACATCCACCAACATGGCACATGGGTCTGACATGCATGTTTTTTCAGCCATCATTTGTTTCATTAACCCGTGACCCACCAAATCAGTGTACCAGTCCGACTTTTGGGAATGGCCATCAACATAGCGGGACCCACCTGACAGGCAGCTTGGACCTTGCGCATGTGTTACACATTAGCAGATGTTATGTCATGTAGATGAGCTGCCTTGTGCCCAGGTGTGGGGTTAGCAAACCTCATGTTTCTAGATTTCATTCTGTATAGAACCGCGAAAACTCACCCAGTGCACTAGTGAGCCACACGCATGTCAATCCACACCGTCCAAATCCTGAGACCCATTGTGGATAGAGAAAATCAACAAAAATCAAGCTGATCAGATGATTTTAACCATTTAACACAAGCTATTGACTTTGAGACTACAGACTACTTTCTTTTTAACCATCCATTTGATGGACATTAACTGGATGATGGAAATCACATGATCTTTTTAACCATCCATTTGATGGACACTACTTCATTAGAAATGCTCTAAAATACATACCCTAACTTGTTGTGGCAAGGCACTCAAACCAAAATCAGATATCTTAAGATTCTCGTCCTCATCGAGTAGTAGATTCTCTAACTGCACAAATTTAATTACAATAATTCAAATCTTGATTTCATCAAATTGGTAAATTAATTTTCTCATAGATCTTAAGATTGCCGTCCTCATCGAGTAGAAGATTCTCTAACTGCACAAATTCAATGACAATAATTCAAATCATGATTTCATCAAATCGGTAAATTTCCTCAATAAGATATTTAGGGTGTATTCGGGCATCAGACATACAAAAATTCCGTATTAGATATGTATTGCGCTAGTACGATTACACAAAGTCATGCGAAGGGCATGCCTACAACAAACCAAGAATTAGGAGGGGGAGAATGTGCATCAGATCCACCCCATGCATCCATCAGGTGCACCACCACATTTTCACTATGGATCTTAAAGATCAGTCCAATCCATGACTTAGGTGAGCCACACTATAAGGAATGGTGTATAATATTTCATGAAAACTCTAAATTCACATGGTTTGGCCCACATAAGTATTGGAATGTCCTGATTCTTAGGGAACCCTTCATCCTAGTGCGGTGCGCCAAATGAATGGATTGGATGACAAACCCACAGCACGATGGACCCTACACATAATTTGGACAATGTTATAATTGATGCAATTGCCTGCAACTCATGACGTGGCTTATGATGAAGCATTGTGAGCGCTTGTCAAATGTGGGGCCCGCAGTGAAAAGAAAAAAATATTCCCTCATATAAAATGATGATTTTGCCCTTTTCACTACTACCTGCATCTAATACACACACAACACTTTTTCATTGAGACTAGTCAAGGGAACAAGAATCCCCTACCACCCCATTCACGTCCGGTTTTAATGGCGGAATTTCCCATCTCAACTCTTCCCCATGGTGCAGCCCACTGGAGTACTAGGTCAGCATGAAATTTGAGCCCCAGTCCAAACAAAACGCCGCACACCTGATTAGTGCTATATAGAGCTATACACAAGCAGAGTAAGCTCGGTAGCTCTCTTGACTCAACTCGGATCGTAGCTGAGTTCGAACTGAGTCAAGCTATTTTTTGGCACTCGAAATGTATTCGAGCCGAAATCGAGCTTGCCCCTCTTCAACTCGAACTAGTCGCGACTCGATTTGACTCGGCTCAACTCGGTGTTGTGTGTGTGTGTGTGTGTGTGTGTGTGTGTGTGTGTGTGTGTGTGTATACCCTTAAAAAAAACCCTAATTTGCTTTATCCCCTTCAAAAAAAATACCCTCCTCGCACGCCGCACGCCCTAGTTCCCTTCCCCTTCAAAAAATTCCCTAACCCTTCCCCATTTCCTTCCCTCTCTCTCTTAGTCTGGCGGTCCCTGCCCTGCCCAGTTGCCCTTTCCGTCTTCTTCCCTCTCTCAGTCCGGTGGATGTTGAGGGTCAAATATTACATATTAGACCTCAGTTATTACCTGATTTTACGAACATGATACTGTTTAACGGCCTATTTTAATCGTATTTGTGTTGTAAGGTGAATTTAGGAGCCTGGACTGAAAAAGGGTACTAAAAGAATGGATTTAACACTCATTTACACGTCAGAGATTCAAGAAAATCAAGCCATTCACGCTAAAGAGGCCTGAAAATTATCCAGAATGCAAAATCATAGGGTTCCCACAATCCCTTCGGCTCGAAACTTTATATTGAATGTAAGATCATAAGGTTCCCACCATCCATTCGGCTTGAAACTTTATATTGAATGCAAGGTCATAGGGTTCCCGCCATCTGTTCAGCTTGAAACTTTATATCTGACCTGAGAACCCTAAATTAACCGTACACATCAAATTTCGACGATTGGATTCTTGTGAAAGTGGCCCAACGAACAGATCAACCACCAAATCTCTGATTTGAGGACTGCCTGGTACCTGCATATGCTTCATATTTGGTCTCAACCCTTCAAATTAGATGGTACAACAAATGGACGAAGCAGATTTTACATAGACATCATGATGGACCCCACGTGGGGATTTGCGTGCACACCACTTAAAGTGCACTGGGCGTGCACAATTAGACCCAAAGTCAGTCAGCGCACGCTAACCGACTACTTCTGTTTCCTTCCGCTTCCTTCCGTGTAAAAACACCACGGCCGGACGCTATCTGGCCAGTTTCGCTCAGTGGACCCCACCCATCTCTCATATTGGTGATATGGACTATCCATTCACTCCAGATGGGGACTAAGACCCTCGCCATGGTGGCGTTTTAGCCCTATACACACGTACACATGTGGTCGCTAGAAAATGCAAGATGGACGGCGAATTGATTTGATAAGTGGACTACAGAAAAACTCGACCAAAACCACTCCTTTCCAACTGGAATTTTTCTAAAAATCCAATAAATGGGATGGATTTCACCAAAAACATCACTGCAGGGCTCACCAAACATGTCAGTGCAATAACTTTTTAAAAACAGATGCCCGAACGTGTTCGGGATTGTGAGGAGTTGTGGCGCACTATCCTTGATTGGTTGGATGATACGAATCGTTTAGAGGAATCCAAGGCCAAAAAATACTAAAGCCATGGAGAAAAACTAGGTTTTCGATGTTTCCTATTTGTGGTTTTGCAGTTTCCGTTGCGTAAACTCTACAGGCTAGCACCGACCTCTCCAGCCTATAAAAGAGAGAGATAAGGACGTGGGAAGACCATATCTAGACGTGGAAGAGAAGGGAGAAAGCGAGAAAGCGTGGGGCGGCCGTGGACGGCCTTGGGTTTAATTTTTCCTATCCATTGTTTCTTTTTTTTTTTTCCTTCCTTCAAGTTTAGATGATCATGGTTATGCCTAGCTAAGCCTCTTAGCTAGGGCTAAGAGGTGAAGCTTGTAGCGTGATGGGTGAGTTTTTATGGTTTTGATTCATACGTTGAAATAACTTTGATTATAAGGAATGCTTTCATTTTTTATGGTTTGTTGTGACTTAAATTACAATGGATCTGCAATAGCTTTAAGCATGTTGTTTGCATTGGTGTGATTATGAAATTAGGAATCATGTTGTTCACCATCGTCTTCTGAGCATGGTTAGATGATGAAATCCTTCCTAACGTTCATGAATCCCTTAGATTGTATGTGGATTGGCTAAATTCTATTGTTTGCTTTGTCTCATGGGCATGGTTTTGTGATGGAATCAATTCTAATTCTCATATTTCTCATCTCTTGAAAACTGGATCAAATGAAGTTCAGATATGGATTTTAATGAATTATCTTCCAACTAGATGAAGATGAGACTCTAAATCCAGTTGTGTTCATAAATCAAGCATAGATGTCTCTGATCTCTACAAGTGGATCCTTGAATTTTACAAGTTTTAGTTTAAGATTTCATCATTACTCTCTTAAATTTTCTTGATTTAGATTACATCTTTGTCTGGTTCTAGTTCAAGTTACTTTCAGATTACGTACAAGGTTCAGTCCCTGTGGATTCGACCTCGGTCTTACCGAGATTATTAATTACTACATTACAACCCTATACTTGGGGTATGAACAGTAAACACATCGCCCTGTTCGGCATGCCACATCGACTGTCCGGTCACCCCTGCCCCTGCCACAACTCGCCAGTCTAAGTCCGACCGACGGTAAACCGTAAGCCCAGTCATCCCTTGCTTTTAAATTGATGATTTACTGTGTTTTTAATGATCCAGAATCTAGAATCCGCAAGCCCGGTTGCAACTCAAATACTCTGGTCGAACTCGGATGAGCCGAGTACTAGCTACTATTCTGAGTTCGAAGGCTAAGCTGAGCCGAGCACGAGCTGGGACTCGAGCAGTCCGAGTCGAGCACGAGCTGGGCAAAGCTTGGCTCGGCTCGGCTCGACTCGTGTACACTTCTAGAACTGTACACGAGCAGAGTAAGCTCGGTAGCTCGCTTGACTCAACTCGGATTGAAGCTGAGTTCCAACCGAATCAAGTTGTTTTTTGTGCTCGAAACATATTCGTGCCAAGCTCGAGCTTGCCCCTACTTAACTCAACTCAACTCGAACTCGGCTCGACTCGGTGTAGTATATAAATATATATACCCTTAAAAAAAACTTAATTTACTTTACCCCCTTCAAAAAAATACACTACCCGTACGCTGCACGCCCCATTTCCCTTCCCCTTCAAAAAATACCTTAACCCTTCCCCATTTCCCCTTTTCCCTATTTCCTTTTCTCTCTCTCTCTCTCTCTCTCTCTCTCTCTCTCTCTCTCTCTCTTTCTCTCTCTGGCAGTCCCTACCCTGCCCAGTCATCCTTTCCATCTTCTTCCCTCTCTCTCTCTCTTAGTCCGGCAGTCCCTACCCGGCCCAGTCGTCCTTTCCATCTTCTTCCCTCTCTCTCTCTCTCAGTCCGGCGGACACCTCGCCCTATCTAGCATGCCACATCGATTGTCCAGTCACCCTTGCGTTTGCCGCAACTCACTAGTTCGAGTCCAACTGATGGTAAGCAGCAAGCCTGGTCACCTCTTACTTTTAAATTAACGATTTATTGTATTTTTAATGATCCAGAATCCGCAAGCCCCGTCGTAACTTGAATACTCTACTCAAACTCGGCTCGAAATCTGCTCAAAGTCGAACGAGCCGAGCACGAGTTGGGACTCGAGTAGTCTGAGTCGAGCACGAGTTGGGACTCGAGTAGCCTGGTCACCTCTAGAGATGTACACGAGTAGAGTAAGCTCGATAGCTCGCTCGACTCGACTCGGATCGAAGCTGAGTTCGAACAGAGTCAAGCTATTTTTTGGTGATCGAAACGTATTCGAGTCGAGCTCGAGCTTACCCCTGCTCGACTCGACTGGACTCGAACTCGGCTTGATTCGGTTTGACTCGGCTCGACTCAATGTAGTATATACATATATATACCCTAAAAAAAACCTAATTTACTTTACCCCATTAAAAAAAAATACCCTACCCGCATGCCGCACGCTGCACACCCCATTTCCCTTCCCCTTCAAAAAATACCCTAACCTTTCCCCATTTCCCCATTTCCCCATTTCCTTCCCCCTCTCTCTCAGTCCAGCGGTCCCTGCGTTGCCCGATCGCCCTTTCCGTCTTCTTCCCTCTCTCTCTCAGTCCCGCGAACACCTCACCTTGTCTGACGTGCCATATCGACTGTCTGGTCACCCCTGCCCCTACTGTAACTCACCAGTTCGAGTCCGACCAACGGTAAGTCGCAAGCCCAGTCGTAACTCAAATACTCTGCTTGAACTCGGCTCGAACTCGGACGAGCCGAGCACGAGCTACTGTTCTGAGCTAGAAGGACAAGCCGAACCGAGCACGAGCTGGGACTCGAGTAGTCCGAGTCAAGCACCAGCTAGGCAAAGCTCAGCTCGGCTCGACTCGTGTACACCTCTACACCTGATGGATGGGATGAAATCCTCTTATCCACATTAGGGAATAACATGCCCCCACACGACTATGAGTGGTTAGGCAAGCATTTTGAATTCGATAGAATCTTGATTTCTAAAAATTTAACAACCAAACATAGCATTAGTAACAACATAAAAGGCATAAAAACAACCATTACCTTCAAATCTCTATGGTATACTCCCCTATTGTGGCAATAATCTACTGCATTTATTAGCTGTTGAAAGTACTTCCTTTCCTCTACTTCTCTCAGCTTTCCCTGCTTGGCTTGCAACTCTCACAAAAGTACACTTATGACACTCCATTAAAGGCAATGAAATTAAATTCAATTGAATGAATTTAGATTAAAGAGACCAAGAAAACAAACAAATTCCAACCATTCAAAAAGGCCAAGGTAGTCAATATCTTTTTAAAATGGTCCACCAAAAATAAATAAAAGGGACCACCCATGAGCCCACAGTGGATTGACACTCCATGCAATCAATGCATGTACCACCAAATCATCGAACTGGACCATTTGCTATGTTCACCCCACTATTCATGAGCCACCATAAAAATAAAATACACACACAGTTAGGGCTGCACACGAACCGAGTTAGCTCGGTTAGCTCATTCAACTCGACTCAAAAAAACTCGATTGGACTCAGTTCGAAACTGAGTTCGAGCCGAGTCGAGCTGATTTTTTGAGCTTGAAAAATTTTTGAACCAAGTTCGAGCTTGCCTGAGTTCAACTTGACTCGGATTGAACCCCAACTCGAATCAAACAAGTTTGGTGACTCAGTTACTTTGATATTGATTTGTTTACTAAGTGTTTAATGAAATGACTCAACGAAGTGTCTGCTGGTGGTAAGGAAGGTATGTATATGAAACAAATACCCTTTTTTCTTAATTTTGATGTTGCCTACAAGGTGTTTGATGAAATACCTGTAAACTGTTGCTACTGTTATACATACAGTAAGATATTGAAAGTGCACTCCATGTGTTTGTGAAAATGCCGCGCAGGCTCAATCTTGGCTCGAACTAGCCTAATTTACTGACCGAACCAAGTCGAGTTGGCCAGTCAGGTTCGAGGATCGACCAAGCCGAGCCGAGTTGAGTTTGAGTTGGGGTCAGCTAGTGGCCGAGCTAAGTTGAGCTATGCCAAGCTTGACTCAGTTCGACTTGTGTACACCTCTACACACCAGTAGGAGTATGCTAACCTTGCAAACATTGGCCTCCCTTTTCATAACCATCGGTTTTCTAAGCCTAGATCAGTATGGCTATGGTCTTCTGATCAAATAGACATGTTATCCTAAGTAGACACTACTAAATGTAATATTCATATTAATTACGTTGTTGATCTTCTGGATGACATGGCAATCTCATGGACTTTCAATGTTGCGGACCTGATCAAGTATCATGAATCAAAGCAAGACGAGAACTCAAGGATGAGTTCTTTTGAGTGGAGTGGACTGACGTAGAGTGTGTCGATGACAATTTCATGGCCAAGATGGATCAGAAAAGGCTCGGTCGATGACAGAAGTGATCCGGACCGATGTCATACCTTAAATCGGGCGTATCTCACAATCCAGACCGATTTTGGGGTAGGATGAGCTACTTTAGCCACCCAACCCTACTATGCTAGGTTGCACATGCCAAATTTATGAAATACAGCTAGATCAGTAATCGAATTTCCATTTTATTTTCATTTTTTACTATTTATAGTAAGTTTTAGTTTCAGTATAACTCTTCATCCATTCGGCTTTAGGAGTCACGCCCAACATGAAAAGTGCTTAGAATAATTAGGAGAACGTCATGGTTTGGCCAAATAGGACACTTTCTATTTTAAGCCGAAAACCTCACACACTAGTAGGCATCACTACCATCTAAAAATAGTAAGTTTACTATTTATAGTTAGTTGCGAATTCTAGGAGTTTTAGTGGGAAGTTGATTTCGAAACTTCTCCCATGACTTAGTATCCTCATTTAAAGGATTGTGAACTCGTTTATTTCATTCATCAATCAAATTATGAATTTCATAAAATTTATTTCTATTTTCTTGCTTTTTCCTTACGGATTCGAGAAGTCTTTGTGAGGAGTCCAGAGAAGCTCCGTGGATTCGAAGTAGTTATCCTTGAGGAAGGCAGTGATCGACCTCATCACGTTCATCCCTACGTCAGGAGCCCACTTCACCTTGTATCCATGATGTAATGTGGAAGTTGGGCTTAGGCCTTTTAGATGGATGGGATTAACTTTGCTCTATTTCTAAACACTGATAATCAACTGACTACATGAATGGGTATCATTGGCTGTGATCATTCAAGGAAGGCAGCATCAAGTGTACCATTTCCCATCTCCATCTTATAAATGCCATCAGTACATTTTTCTTCAAATGGAACACTTCCACGTGCAACATGGCGCATATACATGCATGACTTTGATATATAGTACTGGCCATTAGATGTGGTCCCAACATGCTTTAATTTTCAAATGCTCTTGAAATTCCTAACATAACAATCTCACCAGGACAAGCTTGCGGGTCAAGCACGTGGTACCATTTATTTATGGGAAAGACGTGCACTTTTTTTTTTAAATATTGACTGCCCTCATTTCTCCATTTCTTACTGAGTTTATAAATTATAATTAGCAAACAATACGAGTTACAAAATAGGATGACAAAGTGTCACGATTACCTAATCTCTTGTGGCAATGGATTAATATAAGATGAGTGGGCAATTGATCCAGATGATTTACAATTAACTAACAGCTTTAAAAGATACACATCATAGTGTTCCCACACAAACCAATGGTTTGCTTCTCATCCCCATTGTTTCCTATGATGTGACCCACTTTGAATTGTAGATTTGGATGGTTTTTTGTCTAGGGCCCGACAGGAGTGGATGTTATAACTTTGGGGGCAGATTAAGTACTACCCTTGCTATTCCAGGCTCAGGACTGGCAAAAGCTCCAAGAAGCTATCAAGGCGCGAAATTTTGTTTGTATTTTATCCACACCATCCATCCATTTTCTCATATTATTTTAGATTATTAGCCTAAAAATAAGATATTTCTCCTCTTCAATTCAACAGTTATGGTAGCTGAAGCATTGTCATGTGGGTCTTTCAAATCCTTCGTACTTCTATATTCTTGTAACCGTTCATCTTCTCTCGACCTTTATTCTACTTTTTGGCCTTCTTGACAACACCCAATAGAACTATATGTACAAAACTGGAAGGAGAACTCCCATAAGCCTCACCAATGTAAACAATGTAAAAATTCTTCGGAAACTTCTTTGAGTTCAAACCATGTGTTGTGCCTGGGTTTTGGATTAGATTATTTTTAAACCCTAGTTTTCATCGGCTCATTTAATGAGAGAAGACTCAAAGGAGGTAATTGGTATGGGTGATTTACAAATGACTAACACCTTTGATGAAATATACACATCAAAGTGTCTCCACACACAAACCTATAATTGGTATCCAATTTCCCTTGTTCTTGTGATGTGGTCCACTTAAGTTATGGATCTGTTGGTTTTTCCTCCAGGGGACCCAAATGTAGAACATAACCTGATGGATAAAGTGGATGTTACATATATAACATTATGGCCCCACATAGCTTTAAGAGTCACACGTGTAAATTACAGGAGCCACTCATCAAAGTAGCCACCATTTTTCCAGATATTTTGCCTAACAAGTCGTGTAAATTATGGGAGCCACTCATCAAAGTAGTCACTATTTTTTCAGATACTTGTATTACAAGTCAGGTCAATAGAGTAGTCACCATCTTGTAGATGCCTTCCCTCACAAGCAACAAGTCCGGTAGTCTAACCATATATTGACATAAAAATGAAAGACTGACAGAATTGATTGCTGGTCTCCACACTTTAAGGCAGGTGTCCCTTCTCATTATTAGATGATGGGCCTAATTCTTTAAGGCAATGCATTTGCATGGTTAGGATTGCCTGATCAGCGGCTCAATCTCACCAAGATTACTAACGTGCATGTTCTAAGTGGATGCTATCATAGTAGTAAATCTATTCTCCCATGACTCGAAGGCTTCAAAACACTTTTATATTAACTTTTCAAGTTATTATTTTGGCCTGATGGTCATGGAAGAATTTTAAATTATTAACATATTAATCCATCCACCACCTCATAAACTCCATTATCTTCCCCTCCACAATTGAGTCTTCAAGTTGCTAAGATGTCTTTTTCACCATTTAGCCCAAGTTTGCTTTAAGTCAGTCATGATAGTGTGAATGCTATTAAGGTAAGGACCATTAAAATATATCTAACATCCATCTATAGGATATATGCTCCTCTTTTTTCTTGTCGCACCGTGTGTTTTGTGTTCACATTACCATTCCTAATGCTAGATAAGGAGGCTTGTTTCGAGTTGGCAACCAAATCAAACTTCCACAACTTCTATCATAAATCCTCATTATCTCTTCAAATTATTACCTCCTTTTGGGAAGAAAAAGATTGCACCAAGCACAATCAGTGAAATGTATTAAGCAAAATATGAGATAGAATTTTTAATCCACGCCTAACCTCAGTTGCTAAGGAGAAGCTTAGCTCCTATGAACAAAGAGGACTAGGCTTAAACTTATTATGTATTTGGGTAGTGCGAGCATGCTGGATCACATATCAAGCTTGATTATTGTATATAGTATGTGTTTGTAACCATGTATTGTGTATAATATTATAACCACCATGTTAAATAGGTCATTGCTCAAATTAGACGCATCCAACAATCCTAACCATCTAATTTGTGCTTTCAGATGGACCACTGAAAGGAATCTTGTGTGTGACTTTGCATTGTTAAATTGATATGCAAACCCCTTGGATGTTGTTTCCAATTGGATTATTGACATTTCCACAACATGTCCATCAATCCAACTATTAACATTAATTAGTTAATCAAATTGGGTTTTGGTTATGGTCCATACAAAATGCAGCCAAGTAATTAGATGGTCCTGATCAAGTGCATCTCTTATACTGTAGAAAGTATTGAATTTTAATGTGTGGTTCATTCACTACCAACTGCATTGGTTGAAAATAAGTTTGCTGTTTTGTTTTAATTCTATTAGGAACACCTTTATTTGAGATGTCTGTAATTGTAGCCTTCTAAAATTGACATTGTGGACAATGTCAATTGGATTATTAACATTGTCCACAACATGATCCAACTATTAATATTAATTAGTTAATCAAATTGGGTTTTGGTTATGGTCCATACAAAATGCAGCCAAGTAATTAGATGGTCCTGATCAAGTGCATCTCTTATACTGTAGAAAGTATTGAATTTTAATGTGTGGTTCATTCACTACCAACTGCATTGGTTGAATATAAGCTTGTTGTTTTTTTTTTTAATTCTGTTAGGAACACCTTTATTTGAGATGTCTACAACTGGAGCCATCTAAAATATGCTTGGTGTGAGAGGATCTTCTCCACCTTTTTTTAGTGTCACTATACAACTTCGGCTGGAAATCTATTGTGACCTGTCCCCACTACAAAGCAGGATCAGAACTTGAGGACGAGTTCTTTTGAAGTGGAGGAGACTGATGTAGAGCGGGTCACGGGCAGTTTTATAGCCAAGATGGATCAAAAAAGGCCCGGTCGACGACAGAAGTGATCCAAACCGTCAGACCTTAAATTGGGCGTATCTCGCAATTCGGAATGAGTCATTCGACATACCATATATGATTTTGAGATAGGACGAGCTACTTTAGCCACCCAACCTACTACACCAGATTGCGCACCCTGAATTTACAAAATACATGGTCGAATTCCCCTTTTATTTTCATTTTTACTATTTATAGTAAGTTTTAGTTTCAATATAACTCTTCATCTGTTGGGCTTTAGGTTTTGCGCCCAACATGAAAAGTGTTTAGAATAATTAGGAGAATGTCGTGGTTTGGCCAACTAGGATACTTACTATTTTTGGCTGAAATCCTTGCGCACTAGTAGACATCACGACCGTCGATAAATAGTAAGTTTACTATTTATAATATGTAGGACCCGTATCTTAGCCCGTACTGTTTCATATGCCTCCACGGTCCTCTCGGTCAAATTCTGGCAACCTTCGACCTTTATCTGACATTTGCACGTGATCCCGTGTCATATTCCGTATTTCAGAGTCGGCTCAACTCGAGACTTGTACCCTGACGACCACACTGTCGTCGCGGTTCCAATGCCGCGTCTCGCGCTCCGAAGCGATACCTAGGCCAAGAGATGTGGGCCAGCGTTCAATTCAAGAAAACGCCGCACATTTGTAAAATCTCAAGAGAATTTCTACAACCTTTCAAATCAATCCCATCAATCATGTCATATGTCAAGTACACATCACCTCATATGCCAAAGTACAACCCCATCCCCAAGCAACCCCAAAGTCAAACTCTCTCTTACACAAAGTACACCCACCACATCACTCACCCATCTCTCTCTTTCAATCTCTCTCTCTCTCTCATCTCTCTCCCTCATTCTCTCCAAGCAACCATCCATGGCTTCCATGGGAGAGAAACTAGTATGGCACACCTTCCTACCTTCCATTTCCACCGTCCAAGTCCGATCTCAACCATTGAAGTTCATTCATTCGAGCTCTAGATCGCATTGGTGGAAGAAAGAAGAAGAGATCTTGAGGTGGGTGCTCTTCTCTCTCTCTCTTCCTCTCTCTTTTCCATTATTCCATGGCCCACCTAGTGTATGTGTGTATGGCCCACCATGAGGTATCTTATCCATGCCATCTACCCATGGGACCCACCTTGTTGGACTGTCCAGTGGATGGGACTGCTGCTCGTCCATCTGGACAGCCCGGGATGAAGGGATAATACAAATATCAGCTTGGTCCTAAGCTCGTGGGCCACCTATGTGGATTTTCCCTTGATGCATCTGCTGTACACGTGGATCCCACGTGATGTATATATTTTATATCCACACCGTCCAGTTCTTCTGGACGGTGGAGATCTACCCACCTTGATGTATTATTAAATCTGCACCGTGCAGATGTGCTGAATGTGGCAGAACCCATGGCCAGCTTCTTCAAACGCTGGTGGATCCACATGTGTGGACCCTTGATATATGCGTGATACCCTGACTGTCCATGGGACGGTGGCCCCAGCAGCTAAGCTGCACGTGTTATGGCCCCATCACGCGGTATGTGGTATCCCCCATATCGTTCGTCCATTGGCAAGCTCTGGTGGGATGCCACCTGTATGTATTGCATCCACACCGTCTGCTTTATCCTCACCATCCAATCATTGGACGGTGGAAGAGGATTGGCTAGAGTACCTTCACCAGCTGCATAGCTATCGTATATGTGACGTCAGTAAAATCTGGTGGGACCCACATGAGGTATGGGTTCATCTAACCGTCCATTCATCTGGACCGTCCATCTATGTGGACCACACCAGCCATATGGTTGTTATAGGACGTCATCAGCTTCTGTGAGACCCACCTTGATGACGTGTAAACCCACACCGTCCATTGTATGTGCGACCCGCCATGATTTATGCATTTTGTCTACTCCGTCCATCTATTTAAACCCCACCTGATGGACGGTGTCATCCAGACCGTCCAAATAATGGGGCCTGGATGAGTAAAACAAATATCAGTTGATCTAAAACTTTGGTGGGCCACCACGTGGCACACCCTAATGTATGTGTTTTGTCGCATCTATGAGCTTAAGTCCGACCGCACACAGTAACAGGACCTCCAGAAATACTCCGTTGGATCGGAACAGACCCATTTGGTTATAACATAAGTATGCCTTGGCCCTGGGTCTTATTTGGTGAGTTTTTAGCCTATATAAGGACCTTAAAACCTCTCTCTTATACACCATATGAATTTTGAAACCCTAGCTAAGGAAGAGAAGAAAAAAGAGAGAAAGTGAGAGAGAAGTGGGAGCTACTCCTGGGATTCGATTCCCGCTACTCCTTGTGCTTACACATCGATACTGGATCACTACTCCGGTGATTTCAAATACACTATTGGGTAAGAAAACCTAACCCTAATCAGTTCTAGGGTTTCAATTAGTTAAAGTGAAGTGATAGCTAACCTATTTCATGTAATAGGTTGCCGTTGGGTCGTAGACGAAGCGTGAGTGAACAAACTGAATTCGTTATGCGTTTATCGGCGTAAGGTGCGGACTCTAGATGTATAGGTTATGGTTTTCAAGGCTTTCAATGTCGGTTAATGGTTTATTCTTGACATGGAAGCTATTTCACATGCAAAATGCATCGTCTGTTTCGTTATACGTGTTCACATGAACTATGTAGAATATAATGTATTCTATGCATATGTTGGGATGTTTGAATAGGTTTGGAATTTGGATTTGCGCTTAACATGTTTATTTGTCGTGAATATATGCCTAATACATATGCAACAACTCCTTAGCGAAAGGACTTGCCCAAAATCACGCCACGGAAAAGATACGTTATATGTGGCTAAGTGTGTAGCCCAAGTGTTTGTAGAAATGTTTGAATGAACATGGAGCCTGGATCCATACACACCATGGTTATCCGTCATGAGTATATGCACGTGGTATACGGGGTAAATCCCTAGTGAAAGGATTTGGCTTAACACATGTGTAATCCTTATACATCATGTAAGGTGATGCATGTAGTCTATGTGTTTGTGAAAATGTCTGAGTATGCTAGCGATCACCTAGAATACTCCATAGGAGGATCGAGGTACAAATCTCGGTTACCTCAACTTTGTATATGATTTTCTACATGTACGCCACATTGTAATGTCGCTGTGTGAAATCTTGTTTGTGATGTATTTTCATAACATGCTTCTTGATTGTAAGAATTGAATTGCATGTTTATTCCTGCTTTACCTATCTCATATGATTCTTGATTGAAGTTGGGGCTAATATTTAGTCCAGGCAGTCGGTAACGGACTTAAAATCGTGGTTGAGATTCATTCGCCACGTATGATGTGTTCGACGAACCCGAGTCGTACGTTGGTCGTCAGCAGTGGTTAGGCCACACGAAGTGCTCACGCACCTCACGTCGATTGATACGATGTGCGCTCGTGCTGGTCGAGCTCGTCAAGTAACCCGATCTGTCTGATGTATGTTCACCATGTATGGACGTCTCTGTTTGAACCTAAGGTACCTGACTCACCAGTGAATCCCGTTAACCTTGGTACCTTGATCCGCTAAGACTCATGAGCTGAGCATGGTGGTATGGGACACCGTGGTCGAGATGTCGGCCTACGCTGGGGCCACGAGCCTCCCCGTAGTGACCAGTGAGCAACCCAGACTCGTGAGCCGAATATAGTGGTATGGGACACTGTATTCAAGCTATCGGTGTACATTGATAAGGTGATAGGGGAGCGGTGCAACGAGTGCATGTAACAACCCTGACAGCCCTTTGTAGTGACCTCGAACATACTCTGAATCTGCGGAGAGGCGATGAGCCTTCCCGTAGTAAACAGAGTATAAATTAAGCCTGTAAAGATAAGGTGATGGGGGAGCGGTGCAACGAGTGCGTGTAACAGCCCTAACAGCCCTTTACAGTGACCTAGAACCGCATCATCGTATGAGATTAACTAGGAGTGACGACCCTAGATAGGATCCTTGTTTGGGAATGATATACGGGAGGTACCTTAGTTTTCCAATCCTGCTGTATGAAAATGACTAATAACAACTCGATAATCATGCCCATATCGCATTACATGTGCCTGAAAGATGTAGAGCACTTGAGGGATGAAAGCATACCGCAAGCGTAAGATGGTGTCCCATAAAGGAGTATGTCGATGAGGGCACGCATCATGATTGCACCTCATCCTTGCATTAATTATAGTATTTAGGAGTGTTTGATTGTAATGCTTTATCATTACTGCTTGACTGAATTGATAACATGTTAACCTATGCTTTATTGTTCCACTGAGTTAGCTACTCACTCCCACGTTACGGGACGTGTTCTAGATACCCAGAAGATCCTGTCTTAAATGCAGGTATTGGCGAGGCACAGGAGGCTGAGCCTGACTACTATGATGATCAGGATGAGTTCTCTTACATACAGTTCTCTAATGGTTTTACTTAGGCCATTCGGAGTGACAGGGCTACAGGGCTTACTATGCTAGTGGAACTATTCTTTTGACATTTTGATTTTTGTATTATGACATGTATATGATAGCTCAGTGATGTATTCATACTCTGGAGACCGATCATGATTTTTGACTTATATACATTTTTATACATCTTTTAGTCTTCCACTTGCGTTTTATAACTCAATCTGGAGTATATATTACTACTTTGGTATAATCTCACTCATGACTAATGCACTAACGTAGACAACATTCAATCATAAGCGTTTATGTTGCATAAGTGATGTTCTGAAACTCGGGTGTTGAGTTGCTACTTGACCCCCGATTTTCAGGGTGTTACAAATACCCACTGAAAAACCTCTTTGGCCCGACAATGTCATATGTGTTTTATTCTCATTGTTCATCCAATTCACCAATTCGCTTTTTGGATAGGTAGATCCAAATCTTAGGTGGACCACATCATCAAAAATAGTGGCAATTGAAAGGCCATTATTAATAACGTATTGTGGGATACAAATGTATTAGATCAGGTTGATATTTGTTCATTAATCCTTTCATCAACCTCTGTGTGACCTAACCAACAAGTTGGATAGCAAATAAAAATTACAATGGGCCCTACGAAGTTTCTAATGTTGTAAGTTCAATCACCATTGTTTCTGTGATGGGTCACGTCATAATTAGATTACCTTGCTTAGGGGGCCTACTCACCCTGCCACTGGCCAATGGCTAGTGGTCCTGCCCTGTGGGCCTCACCATGATGTATGTGTTTCATCCACACAGTTCACCCATTCTTTCATTTCATGTTATGGAATGAGCCCAAAAATGAGGTTGATCTAAATCTTAAGTGGACCGCACAGTGTTGATTGAACGCCCACCATTAAAAATTTCTTAAGGCCCACAAAAGTTTTGGATCAAGCTAATATATTTGTTTTCCCTTCATCAAAGTCTGTGTGACCTAATTGACAGGTTAGATGTCAAATAACCATTAAAGTGGGCTCTAGGAGGTTTTTAATGGTAGACATTCAATCAGTATTGTTTTCCCATGGTGTGGTCCACCTGAGATTTATATCTACCTCATTTTTGGCATCAAGCCCTAAAATTATCTTTCAAGAAGCATGGACAGGATGGATAAAACACATACATCATGGTGGGGTCCACATACCACCAACCATTTGCCAGCTGGTAATGGCATCACTGGCCAAACCGCATCCAAACATAAAACACATGCATCATAGTGGGCCACAGACCTTTTTATGCACGGACTAGTACCGATGTGGATGCGGATTAGATACTGAGAGGTTGAGTAGACACTCGGCTACTGAAGTGATGTCATCAAGTTCTATGGGCCCCACTATGATGTATGTGTTGTATCCACATGGTGCCATTCATTTTGAGATATCATTTTAGGGCATGAGCCAAAGAACGAGGCAGATAAAAAGTTGTAGTGGAACCCACCACAGAAAACAATGGGGAGAGTGATTCCCACCGTTGAAACTATCCTTAGGCCCACCATAATGTTTATTTGAAATCCAACCTGTTCAAAAGTTTAAAAAGACATGAAAGAAGGGAAAACACAAATATTAGCTTGATCTAAAACTTTTGTGGCCTTTAAAAGTTTTTAATGGTGGACATCACTGTCCCAACTATTTTCTGTGATGGGATCCACTGAAGCTTTGGAATTAACTCATTCTTTAGATATTTCCCTAAAATGATCTCTCCAAATGGATGGAAGGCATGGATACAAAACATACATCATGGTGGGGCCAACGAAACTTAGGTGATGTCACTTCAGTAGCGAGTATCGCTACTCAACCTGTCAGTAGTTAATATGTGCCCTACCGATATGTAGGGGTGTACATGAACCAAGCTAGGTCGGTTAGCTCGCTCGACTCGGCTCAAAAAAGCTCGATTTGACTCGGTTCGAAGCTGAGTTTGAGCCGAGTCGAGCTGATTTTTTTAGGTCGAAAATGAGTTTGAGCCGAGTTCGAGCAGAGTCGAGCTGATTTTTTTAGCTTGAAAATGAGTTTGAGCCGAGTTCGAGCAAGCCCCAGCTCAACTCAACTCGGATCGAATCCAGCACGAATCGAACTAGTTCGGTGACTTGATTACTTTGCCATTGATGTTACTCACCAACTGTTTGATAAAATGACTCAACGAAATGTGTGTGTGTGTGTGTGTGTGTGTGTGTGTGAGAGAGAGAGAGAGAGAGAGAGAGAGAGAGAGAGAGAGAGAGAGAGAGAGAGAGAGAGAGAGAGAGAGATGTGGCTAGTATACATATGCAATGAGGAATAGAAGGTGCTGGGAACAGAGAAGGCACAAGATCATGCCCCCTAATGTGGAGGAATAGTCCAAGCCATGGATGTTGAAAGCCAACGGACCTTTTGCTTTCTCCCTCTTTGTTTCAAAACCAAACGCAAATACCACTGCACCTTGTGCTTCAAATGTTTAGTCCTCAACCTATGACATTCCTCCATTACCATTTTCAATACACCCATTTGTATCTATGTTTCTATACATGGAAGATTTTCTTCTTCTTCTTCTTCTTCTTCTTTTGAAGCTGCTTATTTGTGGAAATGCCTCAATGGAGAACTCGGCTCGATCTTGGCTCAAACTTGGCCCAAGCTGCTGACCGAACCGAGCCGAGCTGGCCAGTCAGGCTCAAGGGATGAGCCGAGTTCGAGCTGAAGTCAACCACTGTTCAAGCTGAGTCGAGCTGAGGCTAGCTCGACTCAGTTTGACTCAGTGTACACCCCTATCGACATGGTACTGGAGGGGTCACTACTGAATTGGAGACCGCAGTCGTGGTTCGCATTCTTTGAATTGGAGACCGCAGTCGTGGTTCGCATTCTTTCTCTATATGATGCTTCGGCTGCATATGACTTTAGATAGACAGGCACTTAGAAACGGTACATATGGCATGAATTAACCAAAATCAAACCAACTAAATTGTGAATCCACTGTAGCTAAGCCATTTAGATATTTTTCATTTTTAATAGTCCAATAAATATCCATCAATTAAATAATTGAATCATTAAACACAAGCAATGTTTTATGCCCATCACATCTAAACTAGTGGTACTCATGGACGCAAATTCCTTAAGAAAGCCTTTCTCAGGAACTTCCTGGCATGGGAGGCTAACTGGAGTCCACATTGATGTTTGTCGAAAATCCACCTGGTTCATCCATTTTCTAGTATCATGTTATGACATTCACCCAAAAATAAGCAATTTAACGAGACCTCTTGAGTTTGAAACCCATAGGTGGTGAAATCCCACTACGGCATGTATGGGTGTGTGTGTCCGGTGCATGTGTTAAAAAAAAATAATAAAAAGGCAATTCAAAACCTAAGTGAACCACATGGTGTGAAAACGTGGGTGGGTAAATGCCTACCATTGAAACCTCCTCGGGGTCCACCGTAATTTTTATATACCATCTATATTGTTCATAAAGTCACTTCTATTGGGATAAAGTACTGAAAAACATAAAAAATTATTTGATGGAAAACCTTTTTGGCCCCACAAATGTTTCGTTGGTGGACATTCAACACTCTATCATGCAGTATATACGTTGTCTGATGTCTTAAATCTATCTGTAATCGGGTCTGTTGATGGCATTGAGAGGCCACTCGATTCCATCGACAACCCACTTGATCTCATTGAGGAAATACTGTTTTTTTGGCCTTTGCTCATTGGACAATTTTTATGTCTAAATTGATATGTTTGAAGGTGGCTTTGATCCCATCGGTGGGGCACCAATGGCACATGATATGATTAAAGCTCCCATCACCACCGAAAATTCCTAAAAAAGGCATTCCTAAGCAATCTGTGTCCGTTATTCATATTTTAAACGACCTGTGCAATTTTGCAGTAATTTCCATCTGCCTGCATAGTTTAGACAGTCTAGTTTGAATTATTATATGCCATGTATGCAATTTCTTAGCAGTTTTCAACTGCCTGTGTACCATTGGTCATACTCTGCCAGAGTATTTAGTATTTCATCTCCTATAAATCGTGCAACGGTGTGGACAGCCTTTCACATCCTCCTCATCCTTCTTTTATTAAGAAACGGCTTCCACATCTACTTTTCTTGCATTAGGTGTGATTTTGGCTGTTTTTCTGCTCATCTCTTCTGAGGTGGTAGCTAGAGAGCTAGCTGAAGACACCGAGAAAAAGAACACAAGTAAGCATGGGATTTTCTCTAACTCTCTGTAACGTCCTGGAAAAATCCGTACAAAGACCCGAGTACCACCTCAGTCAGAAATCACTACGGACTAAATCTTTTAGAAATTAAACAAGAATTAACTAGTGCTAAACTAGATTACCTATGACATTAGCCCTAATCACTTTAAATACGATCAACAAGAACCAAAACTTATAAAATTATCAATGCTACATTACCCTAAAACTTAGGATCAATCTCTAAACTCAGTTGCTCTCGAGAGCATCTGGAAACCCCATATTGGACCTAGACTGCGAGTCAAAAGTCCAATAACGACGAAACTATACGATTATGACCGCCTAGTTGGACTTGATCACCATCTCAGAAATCAAGTCCAGGTGGTGTCCTAGAGCTATTTACTTGAGTCTGGATCGAAGTGTGTGAGAAACGTGAATTTCTTTAGAAATAAAATCCGAATTTAAGTAATCTGAGTCGTGTCACTTATAGGCAAAATATAAGGATTCAGACCGTCAGAATCTAACCCAATTACACCTTCGGATCAGGAAAAATTTCCCACACATGTCAGTACACTTGTGGCCCTGATCGAATGCCGGTGACCGTCGAACTGAAACTGGTCCGCCACGGGCGATCTGTAAATCCGATCGGACTAAAAACTTAGGTTGATCTAGATCCAATATCAGGGAGCTTAAGTCCAACAACATCCACGAAAGGGGCCTCCAGAAGTGCTCTGTTGGATCAGAACAGACCCGATTTGGCTATAACCTAAGTATACCTTGGCCCTGGGGTCATTCCCATCAGTTCTGGGCCTATATAAGGGCTTTAAACCCTCTCTCTCTTGTTATACGAATTTGTTAAAACCCTACGAGGGAGAAGAGAAAAAAGAAAAGGAGAGAGAGAGAAAGCGTGAGGGAGAGTTGAAGTATTCCTGAGATTATCTCCCTGCTGCTCCACGTGCGTAATCCATTCATCTGTATAGCCACTTCGGCATTTCCAACAATGTACTTGGGTAAGAAAACCTAACCCTAATCCGTTTTAGGGATTCCTATAGCATAAGTGATGAAATAGCTAACCTAATTTATGTTATAGGTTGTCATCCTACTATTGATAAAGACTAAGCATCTAAAACAAATCCATTACGCGTTTATCGGCATAAGGTGTGGACTATATACATTTAGGTTATGATTTTCAAGGCTTTCAATGTCGGTTAATGATTTATTACTGACGTGGGTGCCATTTCACATGCCAAACGTGACGTTTATTTTGCTTTATGAATACGTATGAATTATGTCAAGTATATTGTATTCTAAGTATTTGTTGAAATAATTGAATACGTATGGATTTTGGATTTGTGGTTGACATGATTATCCGTTGTGCATATAAGCTTGTGGCATTAGCGACGATTCCTTGGTGAAAGGAGTTGCCCTAATACGTAATATAACCAACATACGTCATGTATGTTGGAATGTGGAGTCTAAGTGTTTGTAAAAATGTCAGAATGAGTTAGTAGTTGGTAAATTGTGATTTATAGGGGAGTTGAGATATGATTCCCAACTACCTTAGTTATGTATATGATTTTCTCCATGTACTGTATATTATAGTGTCTGTTTAGTCATGTTTAACTATGTGTATGATTTCCTCCATGTATGGTATATTCATGATTAAGTTATATTCCATAGCATGCTCCAATGATTGTAGGATTTGACTTATTTATTCATTACTGATTGATCATCTCATATGTTCACTTGTTGTAATTGCATATGGTTGGGACTCTATTATGGTCCAGGCAATCGAAAATAGGCTCTACTTTGGTGGCTGAGGTTGTTTTTCGCCACATAGGACGTGTTCGATGAATTCGAGCCGTACTTGGGATGTCGGCAGTGGCTAGGTCACACGGAGTGCTTACACACTTCATGTCAATCAATTCAACATGCGCTCGTCCTAGTCGAGCTCGTCAAGTAACTACATTGGCCCGATGTATGTTCACCATGTTTGGACGCTACTGCTTGAATTTAAGGTACCAATTTCACCAGTGGAACCCGTTTAACCTTGGTACCTCAATCCGCTAAGACTCATGAACCGGACATGATGGTATGGGACACTGTGGTCGAGTTGTCGGCCTATGTCGGGCTGACGATCCCACCCGTAGTGACCAATGAGCAACCCAGACTCGTGAACCGAATACGGTGGTATGAGATACTGTATTCGAGCAGTCGGCCTTCGACTTGATGACGAGCCATTAGTAGTGACCTCGAGTGTACTCTTAGTCTGCATTGAGGCGACGAGTTTTTCTGCAACAACTAGAGTGTAACTAGGTTTGCATTGATCAGGTGACGAGCCCTTTGCAGCGACCTAGAACCATAACATCATATGAGGTTTACTAGGATTGAAGACCCTAGAATGGATCATTGTTTGGGATTTAACATAAGGGAGGTACCTTAGCTTCCCAATCCTGCTATATGAAAAGGACTAATAAGAACTTGGTAATCATGTTCATGCACCGCATTGCATGTGCCGCTTGGCGCTGAGCAGAGTACTGAGGAAGTGACTGACATACTCGACCGTGAGATGAAGATCGCAGAGGGAGTGCAGGCGAGGGAATGCATCATTACGACATACCATTCTTGCATTAATCAGAGTACTTATGGATGTTTGATTGTATTGCTTTATCATTATTGCTTGACTGAATTGATAACATGTTAACCTTTACTGTATAGCTCCATTGAGTTGATCACTCACTCCCACGTTCTGGGATGGTGTTTTAAACACCAACCAGACTGTCTTAGTTGTAGATGACGATGCGACTCACGAGGCGGAGCCGAATTTTGAGGACGATGAGGAGGCTTTCTCCTGTATGCAGTAATTAGGCGGGTTCATGTGAGCCGTGTCCTGATCGACGGGGCTTCAGGGTTATATTTGTAGTGGGCTATCACATTCTTTTGTGACATTTTGTATTTTGAAACCATACTTGTACTTATTGACCTGACAACGCATACATATTCTGGGGACCTATACTGGTTTATATATTCGATTCAATCTTCCGCTTGCGTATTTCATCTTTTCCTAGATTATGTTTTGCTGATTTGGATTAATTTCATTCATGTTTTATACACTAATACAAACAACATACAACCATCATTAAAAATGTTGCATAAGTGATGTTTTGGAACTCGGGAGCTGAGTTTTGCTCGATCCCCAATTTTCAGGGCGTTATGCACACACACTCTCTCTCTATAAAGTTCTTTAATGATCTAAACCATTGAAATGATGGGACTCATAGTGGGGGATGGATTCAAACATTGTCCTTGATGTTGGTGTGAGTCATTACATTAGCCATAGAAATCCCTTCAATCAAGGGTCAACCATGATTGTAGCCAGGGATATTGTATAGGCAAAGAATAGTTTCCTTTCTAAAATACCTCCTTGTATCTATCTATATATCTTGTAATATGTTATATGGAAAATACATACAAAATTTACAGTCTGACATGGTATCAGAGCGTGATCTTGGGTTCTCTATGCCTTGAACAAGAAGGGATCCAAAACTGCTTGGAATCCATGGCTGACTCCACCAAATTGACACAACTACCCACCATATCAACCAAATCCATTCTCGATAATCTGACAACAAAAAAGACAGAGGTCTTGACAAGAGCCCAGACCTCTTCACCATCGCCCATCATTGATTCCCCAGTGGTTCCAATAAGCATCAAGTTGGATGGTTCCAACTATGCCTTATGGTCCCCGGTAGTTGAGATGTACATCTCAAGAAAAGACAAACTGGGATATATCAATGGAGACTATCCCCAGCCACCAGAAACAGACCCATCATTTTGCAAATGGCGCACCGAGAATGCCATGGTGAAAGGGTGGTTGATCAACTCAATGAACTATTCCTTGGTTGCGAACTTCATACGCTTCCCAATGGCCAAACAAGTATGGGACTCTGCTGCCACAATGTATTTCGATGGAACTGACACCTCGCAAGTATATGATCTACGACGTCATGTAACTCGGATGAGACAAGTAGGCGGATCCATAGAAAAATTCTATAATGATCTACAGGGTTTGTGGCACGAGATTGATTTTTGTCGCCCAAATCCAATGGAATGTGCAACCAACATACAAAAATACAACTCAATCCTATAGGAGGAGAGAGTCTACATTTTTCTGGATGGACTAGATGACCAACTAGATAATATTCGGAGTGATGTTCTTCAACTCAAACCTTTCCCTACAGTTGAGCAAGCATATGCTCACGTTCGAAGGGAGGATGTTCGACAATCTGTGATAGCATCGGGAGCGGAGGCTACTGCTAGTGGTGCTGTTATGGCCACCCAAGGTGTGAAATCTGGTCAGTCACAAACATTGGTGAAGTCAGGGTCATCCTCAAAACCTAAGGGTCACTCTGATGGGAGTAAGTGTACTCACTGTGGTAATACAAAGCACACTAGAGATACATGCTTTAAACTACATGGTTACCTAGACTGGTGGCACGAATTACAAGCCCGAAAGAAATGAGATATACCTGCAACTGAGGAAGGCACAGGTAGAGCAGCGGTGGCCATTGCTGAATCTCAATTGTCCCTTGTTCCCTTGGAAAAACCGCCCACATCAGTTATGGATCAAGGTAATGTGGTCAAGTTTTTTGTAGCGCTACCTCTCAAAATGATGGCGCTTGGATTATCGACTCCGGGGCAGCGGATCATTTGACCTTTGATTCCAATGACTTCTCCCATTTAACTCAACCAAGAAGGACTTGTATTGCCAATGCCAATGGGGTGACACACCCAATCACAGGGGCGGGAACTGTGCCCCTATCTCCCTCTCTCTCTCTTTATCTCACACGCTACTTGTCCCATCTCTCTCAAATATGTTTATGTATATGAGCCAAGTTACTGAAGAGCACAATTGTGTAGTACTGATATACTCTACTTTTTGTCTTCTTCAGGATATTCTCAGCAATGAGATTATTGGGCGTGGTACTAAGAGGGGGGGGGGGGGGGGGGGGGGGGGGGGACTATATTACTTGGATGACTTCAGCCCAGGAATAGCAAACCACACGCACCATCAAACCAGTAGCAATGAAAGGCAGATTTGGCTATGGCATCGGCGCTTGGGGCATCCACCATTTGGTTATCTCTGACACTTATTCCTAGATTTATTTACAAATTTGCAGAATGTCGACTTTAAATGTGATACATGTATTATGACCAAAAGTCATAGAGTTTCTTATCCAGTTAGCCTAAATAAAAGTTACATTCCATTTGCCTTAATACACTTTGATGTGTGGGGGCCCACCCTGATAACTACTTCCTCATTTTTCCGTTGGTTTGTGATTTTTGTCAACGATTGCACTCGAATGACATGGCTATACCAGCTGAAAACCAAAGATGAAGCTTTCACTGTTTTTCAAGCGTTTCATGTTATGATTCAGACTCAATTCTCATCCAAGATAAAAATCCTTCGCTCCAATGATGGCGGCGAATTCATCAACCACAAATTTCAAGCTTATTTCCAACAACATGGTCTCCTCCATGAGATATCATGCTCTCAGACACCACAACATAATGGTGTCGCCGAGAGGAAGAATCGACACATTTTAGAAATAGCCTGTGCTTTACTCCTTGGAGCATAGGTGCCGAGTCACCATTGGGGGGATGCTGTAGCTACTGCAGTGTATTTAATAAACTGTATGCCTTCGAGAGTTTTACACTTTAAGACTCCCCTATAAATTAATCCTCTCTGCTCATCTTCCTCTGCCTGCAGTATTGATGCTCCCTCCTCGAATTTTCAGGTGTGTTGCTTTGGTCCATCTCCACAAGAATCAACGTACCAAGATGGATCCATGTGTCATTCGGTGTTTATTTTTGGGACATGGTTTACATAAAAAAAGGCTTCCGGGGGGGGGACTATATTACTTGGATGACTTCAGCCCAGGAATAGCAAACCACACGCACCATCAAACCAGTAGCAATGAAAGGCAGATTTGGCTATGGCATCGGCGCTTGGGGCATCCACCATTTGGTTATCTCTGACACTTATTCCTAGATTTATTTACAAATTTGCAGAATGTCGACTTTAAATGTGATACATGTATTATGACCAAAAGTCATAGAGTTTCTTATCCAGTTAGCCTAAATAAAAGTTACATTCCATTTGCCTTAATACACTTTGATGTGTGGGGGCCCACCCTGATAACTACTTCCTCATTTTTCCGTTGGTTTGTGATTTTTGTCAACGATTGCACTCGAATGACATGGCTATACCAGCTGAAAACCAAAGATGAAGCTTTCACTGTTTTTCAAGCGTTTCATGTTATGATTCAGACTCAATTCTCATCCAAGATAAAAATCCTTCGCTCCAATGATGGCGGCGAATTCATCAACCACAAATTTCAAGCTTATTTCCAACAACATGGTCTCCTCCATGAGATATCATGCTCTCAGACACCACAACATAATGGTGTCGCCGAGAGGAAGAATCGACACATTTTAGAAATAGCCTGTGCTTTACTCCTTGGAGCATAGGTGCCGAGTCACCATTGGGGGGATGCTGTAGCTACTGCAGTGTATTTAATAAACTGTATGCCTTCGAGAGTTTTACACTTTAAGACTCCCCTATAAATTAATCCTCTCTGCTCATCTTCCTCTGCCTGCAGTATTGATGCTCCCTCCTCGAATTTTCAGGTGTGTTGCTTTGGTCCATCTCCACAAGAATCAACGTACCAAGATGGATCCATGTGTCATTCGGTGTTTATTTTTGGGACATGGTTTACATAAAAAAAGGCTTCCGGGGGGGGACTATATTACTTGGATGACTTCAGCCCAGGAATAGCAAACCACACGCACCATCAAACCAGTAGCAATGAAAGGCAGATTTGGCTATGGCATCGGCGCTTGGGGCATCCACCATTTGGTTATCTCTGACACTTATTCCTAGATTTATTTACAAATTTGCAGAATGTCGACTTTAAATGTGATACATGTATTATGACCAAAAGTCATAGAGTTTCTTATCCAGTTAGCCTAAATAAAAGTTACATTCCATTTGCCTTAATACACTTTGATGTGTGGGGGCCCACCCTGATAACTACTTCCTCATTTTTCCGTTGGTTTGTGATTTTTGTCAACGATTGCACTCGAATGACATGGCTATACCAGCTGAAAACCAAAGATGAAGCTTTCACTGTTTTTCAAGCGTTTCATGTTATGATTCAGACTCAATTCTCATCCAAGATAAAAATCCTTCGCTCCAATGATGGCGGCGAATTCATCAACCACAAATTTCAAGCTTATTTCCAACAACATGGTCTCCTCCATGAGATATCATGCTCTCAGACACCACAACATAATGGTGTCGCCGAGAGGAAGAATCGACACATTTTAGAAATAGCCTGTGCTTTACTCCTTGGAGCATAGGTGCCGAGTCACCATTGGGGGGATGCTGTAGCTACTGCAGTGTATTTAATAAACTGTATGCCTTCGAGAGTTTTACACTTTAAGACTCCCCTATAAATTAATCCTCTCTGTTCATCTTCCTCTGCCTGCAGTATTGATGCTCCCTCCTCGAATTTTCAGGTGTGTTGCTTTGGTCCATCTCCACAAGAATCAACGTACCAAGATGGATCCATGTGTCATTCGGTGTTTTTTTTTGGGACATGGTTTACATAAAAAAAGGCTTCCGGGGGGGGGGGGGGACTATATTAATTGGATGACTTCAGCCCAGGAATAGCAAACCACACGCACCATCAAACCAGTAGCAATGAAAGGCAGATTTGGCTATGGCATCGGCGCTTGGGGCATCCACCATTTGGTTATCTCTGACACTTATTCCTAGATTTATTTACAAATTTGCAGAATGTCGACTTTAAATGTGATACATGTATTATGACCAAAAGTCATAGAGTTTCTTATCCAGTTAGCCTAAATAAAAGTTACATTCCATTTGCCTTAATACACTTTGGTGTGTGGGGGCCCACCCTGATAACTACTTCCTCATTTTTCCGTTGGTTTGTGATTTTTGTCAACGATTGCACTCGAATGACATGGCTATACCAGCTGAAAACCAAAGATGAAGTTTGCACTATTTTTCAAGCGTTTCATGTTATGATTCAGACTCAATTCTCATCCAAGATAAAAATCCTTCACTCCAATGATGGCGGCGAATTCATCAACCACAAATTTCAAGCTTATTTCCAACAACATGGTCTCCTCCATGAGATATCATGCTCTCAGACACCACAACATAATGGTGTCGCCGAGAGAAAGAATCGACACATTTTAGAAATAGCCTGTGCTTTACTCCTTGGAGCATAGGTGCCGAGTCACCATTGCGGGGATGCTGTAGCTACTGCAGTGTATTTAATAAACTGTATGCCTTCGAGAGTTTTACACTTTAAGACTCCCCTATAAATTAATCCTCTCTGCTCATCTTCCTCTGCCTGCAGTATTGATGCTCCCTCCTCGAATTTTCAGGTGTGTTGCTTTGGTCCATCTCCACAAGAATCAACGTACCAAGATGGATCCATGTGTCATTCGGTGTTTATTTTTGGGACATGGTTTACATAAAAAAAGGCTTCCGGTGCTATGATCCCACCACCAATCGTATATATATCACCATGGACGTCACTTGCCTTGAGTCTGAAACTTTTTATCCATCACTTGTACCCAATTCTCCTCGTCAAGGGGAGACTCAAGTTGAAGAGCTGAATTGGATGATGGCTTCAAGAGGTGAGAATGGAACTGGAAATGAAGAGGCCGAACATGCAGAATTGACAAGTGCAATACTCGAAAGTGAAGAACCAGAAAACAGAGGGGTTGAAAATGAAGAGGCCGAACATGGAGAACTTGAAAATACAAAATCCCCTCACTCCCTAGTGCCCAAAGACCCTCCTCCTGAGAATATTCCTAAGGTACGTACTCCTACTGTTCCTACTGCACCTTTACATACTAATGTCATAGATTCTTCTTCTTGTTATGTCTTGCCTCTCAGACACAATTGTGGGAAACCACCGAATAGATACTCTCCAGATGAGGAAGAAAGAAGGTCCAAGTATCCAATCGCAAATTACATGTCCACTCAAAGAGCCTCTTAAGACTTTCACTCAAATACTATCCTCCTGCCATGTTCCCAGCAATGTTGAGAAGGCCTTATCCGACCCAAAGTGGGCACAAGCAATACAAGAAGAACTGGAGGCTTTACAAAAAAAATAAGACCTGGAAGTTGGTCCCATTATTGGAAGGGAAGAAGATAGTGGGATGCAAATGGGTGTTCTCTATAAAATACAAGGCTGATGGATCCATCGACTGATACAAGGCGAGACTCGTGGCGAAGGGTTTTACTCAAACGTATGGCGTAGACTGTGGAAACTTTCTCACCAGTAGCCAAACTGAACACTGTTAGAGTTTTATTGTCTCTTGCAGAAAATTTAGATTGGCCACTACACCAACTCGATGTAAAGAACGCCTTTCTTCACGGCGATCTTGACGAGGAAGTATACATGGACATTCCACTTGGGTTTACAGGATCTTCTGAGACCAAGATTGTTTGTAAATTGGAGAGGGCATTGTATGGGTTGAAACAGTCACCCGGTCGTGGTTTGGTCAATTTAGTTCGGCTATGAGGAAGTATGACTATCACCAAAGTAACTCTGACCACACTCTTTTCCTGAAACACCGACAAAGCAAGGTGACAGCCTTAATCGTCTATGTGGATGACATGATAATTATGGAGGATGATGCAGAGGAGATCTCTAGACTACAAGGGCACTTGTCTACTGAATTTGAAATGAAGAACCTGGGAGGGCTTAAGTATTTTCTGGGAATAGAGGTGGCGAGGTCATGAAAAGGCATATTTCTTTCCTAACGTAAATACATACTAGATTTATTATCAGAAGTGGGATTACTAGAGTGCAAGCCGGTGGATACTCTGATTGTGCAGAATCATAGGCTTGGGGAATATCTCGACCAGGTGCCAGCTGATAAAGGAAGGTATCAACGACTTGTGGGAAAGCTCATCTACCTATCTCACACTCGCCCAGATATTGCTTACGCCGTAAGTGTGGTAAGTCAATTTATGCATTGTCCTAGTGAAGACCATATGGGTGCAGTAATTTGAATCCTTCACTATCTGAAGTTATCACCAGGAAAAGGGCTAATGTTCTCTAAGAATGACCATCCAAATATTGAAGGGTACACAGATGCGAACTGGGTAAGGAATATCTTGTATAGAAAGTCTACTTCGGGCTACTTTACATTCGTGAGAGGCAACTTAGTTAGATGGAGGAGCAAAATGCAGAAGGTAGTGGCTTTGTCCAACGCTGAAGCTGAGTTCTGAGGTTTGACTAAAGGATTATGTGAGCTCCTCTAGCTTAGAAGATTGCTAATAGAGGTTGGCTTTGCTCTTGGCTTTGCAATGAATTTGTTTTGTGATAACAAGGCTGCCATTGACATATCTCATTACCCAATCCAACACGATCACACCAAGCAGGTGGATCGACATTTCATCAAATAGAACCTGGAGGAAAAGATCATTCAGTTTCCTTTCGTTAAGTCTGAAGATCAGTTGGCAGACATACTTACAAAGGCAGTTTCCAGTAGAAACTTCTATGACTCACTTGACAAGTTGGGTATTAGAGATATCTACCAACTTGAGGGGTAGTATTGGCGCGAGTCATTAGAAATCCCTTAGCTGTAGAAATCCCTTCAATCAAGGGTCAACCATGATTGTAGGCTAAGATGTTGTATAGGCAAAGAATAGTTTCCATACCTCCCTGTATCTATCCATCTTGTAATATGTTATATGGAAAATACATACGAAATTTATAGTTTGACACTTGATTGAGATCTTGTAACTAGTTTATTGTTGGTACTTTCCTATGTTGAATGCCTACCGTTGCTTTATTTTTATTTTTATTTTTAACCGCTCACTCGACCACATTTAAGGGTGGATTTTTTAATTGGGGAGATCTCCAAAGGTATCCTCCATCGTCCATCCATGGTAAGCCCATCAGTCAACGGTTGGATTATTAATCAGTTGCCCCACATGCACCATATTCACTTACAGCAAACTATACATTTGCTGACGAGCAAGTCGCTGTAAGAAGCTTCAGGAGGCTACCTTTGTCACCCTCTTTAGCTTAAATCATCATTGACTTTGTTCCTCGCACGTGGTGGGTGGATGTCTGCCAGATCTGAACCGTTCATCAGGTAAGCCATTCCATGGATGGGCTATTCCACAAAAACCACGATGACCCGATGATCAGAACGTTTCTGTTGGACGACTTCCTGAGAAAGAACATAGATGGTTATTTGAAAGGGCAACCGAGGTTCGAAAAGCCATTCAGTTCGACCGAGTCGGGTCCAAACGAGTCAGACGAGCCGAGTTAGTCGAGTCGAGTTGTCCCGTGCCCAGCTCTACACTAGGGTGGCAATGAGCCGGGTTGACCCATGAGGCATGGATTGTCAACTCGTTCGAGTCAACTCGGACCGGTGGAGTCCAACCAGTCTACGCCATGAGTCAGCCACCAAAGTATGCTCAACTTGGTCTGACTTGGGTAATTCGCAACTCCATTGAGATGAGATGGTCCAAGTCACTGAGTCAAAAAACCAACTCATGAGGTTCTGTCCTGGCCCAATATGGCCGGGTTGGGTTGGGGCCCGTGATAGAGGCCCATGGTCAGATTTGATGTTAAGGGAAGGGCTTGAGTAGGGGTGTACATGAACCGGGCTAGCTCGGTTAGCTCGTTCGACTCGACTCGAAAAAGCTCGATTCGACTCGGTTCGAAGCTGAGTTCGAGCAGGCTCCAGTTTGACTCGAATCGGATTGAATCCAGCTCGAATCGAACTTGGATCAAACCAGTTTGGTGACTCGATTACTTTGCCATTGATGTTGCTGACCAATTGTTTGATAAAATGACTCAACGAAATGTGGTTGGTGGGAAGGAAGGTTTGGCTGGTGGTAAGGAAGGTTTGGTAGGTGGCAAGCAAGTCATGTACATTAAACAAGTAACTTTTTTTTTTCTCTCTCTTTTTTTCTTTTCTTTTTTTTTTTTTTCCCTTTTTTTGGTCTTTTTTGTAACATATAAGGTGTTTGATAAAACACCTGTAAAACTATTGCCTCAGTTTGTAAAATAGTGAGTTTTTGAAGTTACAGTTTAGATGTTTGTGAAAATGCCTCAATGGTAAACTTTGCTTGATCTTAGCTCGAACTTGGCCCAATCTGACCCGAGCTGTTGACCGAACCGAGCTGAGTTGGCCAGTCAGGCTTGAGGATCGTGCCGAGCCAAGTTCGAGCTGAGGTTAGCCAGTGTTCGAGCCGAGTCGTGTTGAGGACTCGATCGACTTGATGTACACCCCTAGGCTTGAGCCCAAAACTAGAAGTCTGATTACTAAACGGGCTGGACCCGCATCTTTTTTAGCCCGTTGCCAATGGACCATTGGGTTGGCCCACAGGCCCAATACCAAAGATTTGAAGTCTTCCGTAGCTAGATTGGCTACCGTTGTAGTTATCCTTGAAGATGATCCGGCACAAAAAAGCTGGACCATTCATCTGGTGGGCCACATGTGGATGTACCGTGCATAAAAAATCTTCCCAATCGGACATTTTTGTCCTTGAACTGTTTTAGTGGACTGTGGACCCCACTTGTCAGAATTGGAAACACGCCTGTACTGTTCAATCATTTAGGTCGTGTACCAATACCATACCATATCATCCGTCATCTACAGCTCGGGTCTGCAGACATGGCAACTCATTTATAGTGAAATGTATATAATCCAAACCTTCCAGATGGTTTTATGGACCGTTGGCAAAAAAATATTAATCCAAACCGTCCAAATGGTTTTATAGACCGTTGACGAAGAAAAATATTGATCGGACAATCCCCACGGTCCAAGTGTTGATCAGCAAAAACACTTGGTCCTCTCTGGGAAGCGGATTGGCTGGGACTCCCAAAATCAGGCAGATACAAGACTTATGTGGGCCATACCACACGAAACAGTGGGGATTGAAGGACCGGGTGTGACAGCAGTTTTGTATCAGGATGTATTTGTGTCCACAGTTTATCTGAGTGATAATAAACCTTTGAACGGTTTAGATGGTCAGCTTCAGGAAGGTGTCAACGGTGGACGTTCTTGTTTCTACTGTTTTATTAGTGTGACCCACCTGAGTTTTAGATCTATCTGATTTTTAGGTTCCAATCCTATTGTGGTCTATCAAGACAGATCAATAGAGCGGATTCATTGCAGGCGGACGGGATTGCGGCCTACCCCACCCAGACGGAAATCCGTCCAGGCAGGGCTCTGTGGGGCCCACAGTGATGTGAGAGTTTCATCCACGCCGTTCACCGCATTTCTCAGATCATTTTAAATTATGATACAAAAAATGAGGCAGGTCTACAAATCCAGTGTACCACACCAAAGGAAGCTGCACTGATAATGACATCCACCGTTGAAACCTTTCTAAGGGCCAACGAGATGTTTTTTAACCATCCAACCTATTCATAAGGTCATGTAGACGTGGATGAAGTGAAAACACAAATATCAGCTTGATCCGAAACTTCTCCACTCCCGAGAAGTTTTTAATGGTGGAAGTTCAATCCCCACTTTGTGGTCCACTTAAGACTTAGACCTACTTAATTTATTTTTTCATACCTTAAAATGATCTGATAAAATTGTTAAACGGCATGGATAAAACACTCACATCATGGTGGGCCCCACAGAGCCCTGCACGGACGGATTACCGGGCTAGGACACAATCCGCGTCCATTGCAGGCATCTCTACGGACCCCACACAACCTTGAGCATACGTATATCTCTCTGTGGGCAGGTCACAGGGGCAATCCACTTCCCTATCTTTGATCCTTATTTTTATATTAAAATGCACCTAAAAACCTATTATCAATGCATTGGAATTTTTAGTTTTAAAAAAATTAATATCTTGGGTGAATGGTTATCCTTGGTTTTGTTTGGATTGTAATTCATTATAAAAATATAATGATTACGAATTACAATATTATTTTTCAATTCACTACAAGAAAGTGTAGTAAAATCATAACAAATATGCTTTTGCTTTTACTTCAACTTTAAATTAAGGAGAAAAACATATTATACATGTGTTTGAATATATAATTTTTATTAAAATTGTAATGATTACAAATTTTTTTTATTTGTCTTCCATTACATCCTGTATTTCAACCATTAAATTATAGATTTAAATAAATATTATGAATTTTGTCTTATTTTTAAATTGAAAATATACTCATACACCCATAGCTCAGTGCTCCTTTCATGTTATAATTCAAAGGATTATACTTGGGGCATTTAGCCTTTTTATTAAAAAAAATAAAATTTGAAGCTCTTAAGGCATTAATTTAGTATATCTTTTATACATTTGTTAAAATCTCTTGACATAGATTAATATATCATTCCTTAATAGCTTTTTAAAGAAAGTGGTTATTTTACATGGTATCGGAGCCACCGTATACATTGATCCAACTTCCTTTTTTTTTTTTTTTTTTTTTTGCTTTTTTCATGGGCTGCCATGGATGGTTGTGGTATTTCAAATGAGTACGCTGCTAACCTACCATGTGTAAGACTGTTGTAGGTCTTGTGAGTCAAATCCAGCCATGCAAAGAAGATGGATATTTATCGTTTTTGGGTTTGCTAAACATGTTTGTGATGTAGAGCGGGTCGCGGACAGTTTCATGGCCAAGATGGATCAGAAAAGGCCCAGTTGACAGCAAAAGTGATCCGGACCATTGGACTTTAGATCGGGCGTATCTTGCAATCTGGAATGAGTTATCTGACATAAAATATATGATTTTAGGGTAGGACGAGCTACTTTAGCCAACCAACCCTGCTATGTCGGGTTGTGCAACCCAAATTTATGAAAAACCCCCTGATCGATAGTCGTTTCCCCGTTTTATTTTCGTTTTTACTATAAATAGTAAGTTTTAATTTGATTATAGCTATTCATCCGTTGGGCTTTAGGAGTTGTGTCCAACATGAAAAGTGCTTAGGATAATTAGGAGAACAGTTTAGTGAAGCCAAATAGGACACTTACTATTTTTGGCCGAAAACCTTGCGCACTAGTAGACATCACGACCGTCTATAAATAGTAAGTCGCGGATTCTAGGAGTTTTAATTGTAGTTTGCTTCTGATTTCTTTCGTATTGCTTGGTACCCTTATTTAAAGGGTTGTGAACTCATTTTTATTCATTCATTAATCAATTTCAAATTTTATTAGAATTTATTTATATTCTCTTGCTTTCTTTCCTCGTGGATTCAAGAAGTCTTTGTGAGGAGTCCAGAGAAGCTCCGTGGATTCGGAGTAGTTATCCTTGAGGAAGATGGTGATCGACCTCATCACGTTCATCCCTGCGTCAATTTGGTATCAGAGCAGGTTTCCCCTCGGGTTAATGGCAAACAACGAAGGTATGAATCAAATTCTTGTAGACGGTAATTCAGGGATTCGTTATCTTTCGGAAAGAATGAAAGCTTTCCATCGGGAGAGTCAGTTGACCATGCAAGGGCTGCAGGCAACCCTCGACCGTCTTCCGGATGCGCTACTTTCGTCCCGAGCCCTAGGCAGTGCTTTACCACCTATGGTCGTGTCACGCCCCAAACTCGGAAACCGGGCTCACAAAATTCCCGATCGCCGAATCCGGCGCCGACAGCCTCCGTAGAACCCCATTCTCGGCTCCTAGCTCCCATTCGCCAGGTTCCGATCCTGGGATGCTACGAGGAGGATTTTAAATACCAGTTTGTTTCGTAATAAGCATAACCAAAGGCATAACCCACAAACAACAACCAAGAAATCCATTACATTTCCACTATGATCAAAAACTTTACAAGTACAATGGGCATAAAGGGAAATACAAGGGTAAATAACAGAAAAACTCCAAAATGATCAGCAACGTGCTCCTGCCTCAACGCTGCTGCGATCCAACGTCACCTGCACGCAACGGTCGTGCATAAGCTTACAGAAAGCTTAGAGGGTGGTGAAGGTGTGTGCTCAAGGTAGTAATATGTACATGCAATGTCAGAGTGATGCGGAATATGCAAATGGAAACATAATATCATGAGCCGTACCAAGGCTTATGCGATGCAAGACATGAATGGTATCGGCCATCCCAAGGCCATGCAATGTATAATGCAACTCAAGCATACGGATACTCATCAATGTCCACACATCAATACAGCTCAAAGTATGGAATATCACCGGGGTCTAGTACACTCTAAACCAGATTGCCGCCACATCGCGCACAATAAGGTAAGTGGAAGAGACCTCACTATCCGTCTGCCAATATCGGGCGCGACTCGTCGATAGCGGACCCATTCCTCGAGCTGGTCAGACTCAGCCTAGCATTGCCCCTACACTCGGGCGGGTAAGGCCGTACCCCCTTCCAACCGACCACGACACAGTGGAGAGCGTAACCGTCTGGTAATCGGCACTCAACGCTCATCTACCCACTCGGTCTAGACGTTGGAGCAACCTCTTAGTACCATAAGGGTTTAGGGACTTTCACCCAGGGATATCTATAGTACCCCATGTAGAACAAGATTTTCGGTATCCAACCCTGTCAACCACGATGCGTCTGTGGAGGCTACGGCCCTGATGTCGCTAGGGCGTGCAATAACCATGTCACACAAATGCGGAATGCATGACTCACGCTATCCAGTCATGCAACCAATCCTGCGCATATCGTGCGCTCATGTAGGGCAACACCGCCTAACCGGGAGCCCATAGACAACCTGCCCGAAGGCATATGCTATGATTAGTCAATCCTCATATCAAGCATACATATGATGCGTATGATCATGGGTCATGAAACTATACTAAACATGTTATAATAAAATGAATTATCTTACTATGCAGATGGGCCTGGACGGCCGAAATACAACAAGTACGGCCCAGTAATGGACCCTAAGGAGAGTCGTAATGTGGACATCCAACCAACATTACACTCGCAATGTGGACGTCAAACCATCATTGCATTCCAGGTACGATCTTCTTAAACACCGCTACATAATCGGTAATGGGTTTACACATTGCAATGGACCTTAGGTTCCTCCCATTGGGCCTTACATATATATCAAATGGGCCATATCTTATGGGCCCTTTATTCATCAGATGGGCCATACCTTATGGGCCATTTATTCATCAGATGGGCCATATAAATGGGCCACACCAATGGGTCTTAAGTGCATTGCAATGGGTCAAAACCCGTGGGCCTTGGATTGCATCAATTGAGCTTAGTCTCGTGAGTCTAAAATATGACCAATGGGCCATACCAATTGGGTCTTACATGTAGATCAAGTGGGCCTCAACCCATAGACCTAACGTGAATTAAATGGATCTGGACCCAAGGGCCTTGGAATATATCAAATGGTCCAATCCCATGGACCGTACATCCACATCAAAGTGGGCCCCAATAAGTGACACAAATACATCGAGATGAGCCACAAATCATGCTAAGACGGGGTCCACTTGGACTGTGGATTTGTCTCATACTTTGACTAATTCCACAAAATGATCTTTAAAGTGGACGGCTAGATTAGATGTAGCACCCGTATCAATGGTGGGGCCCACAAGAAGACCCACCATCACGTATGAAATCTACAATGTCATATATATATATATATATATATATATATATATATATATATATACACACACACACACACACACACGCTGCATGTATGCTCACACACACGCACGCACGCTCACACGCATGCACGCCCGCCCAAAGGGGCTCCACAATCATCACCCTGGACTCCACCGTCCGTTGGACGGTGGAGATAAAACGCATACATCACTGTGGGTCCCATGTGGGGCCCACTGAAATGTCTATTAGCCATCCAAGCCACTCACTGGGTCACTCGGGCCTGGTTGAAGGGAAGACAAAAATTTCAGCTTGATCCAACACGTCAGTGGGCCCCAAAAGGATTTTAATGGAAAATTTCAATTCACACTGTTTCACTTGGTGTGGGCCACCTGAGTTTTGGATCTGCTTCATTTTTGGAGGGGGGCCCACCACTGGGGTGGCCCACCTAATGAACAAGTTGGATGACAAAATAAACATTGCTGTGGGGCCCATGAGCAGGGCCGTGGGCCACCTCCCAGGCCCATCCGCTGCCTGCACAAGGCTGCACGCAGGAGCGTGCAGCGCTGCCACCCGCCTGGCGCAAGAGCAGAGGCTCTGCCTCTTCTCAATTTCGGGAAAAAACCCGTTTTCCTGGGGTTTTTCACGTATGGAGCCCGCTAAAATGAAATCCGCCCCAGCCATTGCGTCCAGTGGCTCGACGTCGTCCAAATGAGTCCAGAGTTAGAATTTTTTTGATGCTTGGAAGTGGAATAAAATAAGAAATTATCATTTGAATGGTGACAATACAATATTTAGTAGTATGGCCCACCAGGTGATTGGATCAGCTCCAAACTTCTACCCAACGGCTAAAATGCCATGGGTAAGAGGATGGGCGGCTTGGATCGAACATAAACATCAGGTTGGGGCCTATGCAAGGGGAAACACCCCATTCCCTTCCTTTCTTCCTTTTTTTTTTTTTTCTTTTTCTTCTTGTTCTCATTCCCTTAGAAACGTCCAGCGTCCTAGACGCTGGACGGCTGGCTCTCATAAAAATTTCTGTGGTGGGCCTGATGAAGTGGGCCACCACATGGTGGGCGGCATGGGAATAACATCTAAGGTGGGCCCCACTTGAATAAAATAAATACATCAAGATGGGATCCATTCAAGTGGGCCACACCGTCCTATTGCAATAATAAAATTAAATAAAATAAAATAAAATAAAATAAAAGAGAGAGAGAGAGAGAGACATGGAGAGTGGGACACGGCTTGTGATGGAGGGACCCCGTCATTATGGGCCCTCCCTTGCAATGAAACATACAATAAATGGATCCCTTTGATCATGGGACCATCAAAATTATAAATCAACGGTGGAGATCCATTCTCCACCGTTATGGACGGTCTAGATGACCTTTTTGCAATGAAATATCCATCATGATGGGGTCCATGGAGAATGGCCCCATCATGGAACGATCATGATGATCCAAGTGGTCCATCGGCCACAAATAAGGGTCCCAAGTGAGATCCACACCATTGATCGGTGGGCCTCACTTGGTCCACCATAAAAATAAGAAAATCTACCCTATAGAAGCACCCACCGTCCGATCTTCTCGCTCCTAGGGGTTCCTTGGCACCTTGTCTTCAACTTCAATGGCTAAGATGAAGAATGGAGGGTTGAGATGGGAGATTTTGGGGTAGGAAGGTGGGCCACTTGGAACTTAGAAAGGTTGGGAAATTTTCATACGTGGGAGCTCTTGAAATTTTTGTTGCTTGGACATTTTTGGAATGAGAAAGAGAGAAAGAGAGAGAGTGATGTAAAGGGAGAGAGAGAGAGTGATGGATGGATGGGTGAGTGATGGTGGTGTAAGAGAAATTTGACTTTTGTGGCTTTTGTGTAAGAGAAGTATGGGTTAAGAAGACTTTTGTGGCTTTTTGTGTAAGAGAGGTATGGGTTTGGGAGACTTTTGTGGTTGCTTGGGAAAAGGGATGGAAGTGATGTGTACTTGACATGTGATGGGTTGATGGGTGATTGATTGATGGGATTGATGTGATTGATGTGACACATCGTTGAGATTCCCTTGGTTTTTGCAACGCGCGGCGTTTTCTCGCACCGAACGTTGGCCCATAACTCTTGATCAGGGTATCGCCTCGGCGCGCGAGTCACGGTATCGGAACCGCGGTGACGGTGCGGTCGCTATGGTATTGGTCTCGGGTTGAGTCGACTCGGGTTGTCGGTACATGAATCCAGGTCGCGCGTCGATATTGTTTAAGGGTTGAAAGTTGCCGGAATTCGACCGGTACGACCGCGGAAGTGTACGGAAAGGTACGGACCAAGATACGGGTCTTACAGGTCGCTCCACCACCCGTGGTTGTTGTACGACGTAACCCTGATTATTACAGAGCACTACCAGTGGCAAACCGTAGGGCTACATCAGATGATTTTAGTTCCAGCGACGAGGACATTAATGAGGGTTTTGATCAACGACCAATCCATGGAGGCGATCGTCTAAATCGTGCTGAAAGAGACTATCGAGGTAAGGCTGAACTTCCTAGTTTTAATGGTTTATTACGTATCGAAGATTTTCTCGATTGACTAGCTGAAGTAGAGAGATATTTCAATTATATGGACGTGCCGGATCATAAAAGAGTTAAATTGATAGTGTTTAAATTAAAATCTGGTGCTTCTGCATGGTGGGAATAATTACAACTCTCACGAGCCCGCCAGAACAAGGCGCTCATCGCATCATGGTCTCGGATGAGACGTCTTCTTTAATCACGATTTTCCCAGTGATTATGAGCAGATATTATTCTAGCAATACCAAAATTACCGACAAAGAAATCAAACTGTTACAGATTACACTGAAGAATTCCAGTGGTTAGCTACACGAAACGATCTATCAGAATCTGAGTCACAGAAGGTGGCACGATTTATAGGTGGGTTGCGACCGGCAATTCAAGACCGAGTTTAGATGTACCTAGTCAGGACCGTGGATGAAGCAGTTTAATTGGTGGGGAGGGCAGAAACATAACTCACAAAAGCTCTTGCTCGTTCCTATCCTTCAAATCGACCCCTCATTACGGGTCCCACACATAGGATCCAGTGCTGGCTCGAGGAAAAGATCCGGTAGGAGAACGTCCTCAACCTCCTCCACCCGCAAACCGTGATACGGGGAGCGGATCATCCAGACCTCAACGGGAAGCACCCACGACAGTGGGCCCGAGTACGATTCCAAATCCTTATGCTCGGCTAAGGTTGAACAATTGTTACCACTGTGGCCAACCCAGCCACTTATCAAACACTTGTTCTCAACGTCCCGTAACACACTTGACTATAAACGAAGGGGCCACTGAAGATGAGGCAGCAGAAGAAGATCATGACTTTGATGAATATGAACAAACCACTGAAGAAATAACAGGTGGCAATGAATTGACGAGCGAGGATCGTGGTGAATCTCTAGTTGTGAGGTGACTACTGTATACCCCACGAACAGAATTACACCCACAACGACACAATATATTTCGTACTCGGTGCACTATCAACGGAAAGGTCTGTGATGTGATCATAGACAGTGGTAGCAGCGAGGACATCATCTCAAGGGTGATGGTGGACAAGTTGCAGCTACCAACAACGAGACATCCTTCCCCATACTTAATTGGCTGGATAAAAAAGGTGAATGAGACTAAGGTAACTTGACGCAGGGATGAACGTGATGAGGTCGAACACCGTCTTCCTCAAGGATAACTACTTCGAATCCACGGAGCTTCTCTGGACTCCTCACAGAGACTTCTCGAATCCACGAGGAAAGAAAGCAAGAGAATAGGAATAAACTCTAATAAATTCGAAATTAATTGATGAATAAATAAAAACGAGTTTACACCCCTTTAAATAAGGGAACCAAGCAACATGAAAGAAATCAGACTCATACTACAACTAAAACTCCTAGAATTTGCAACTTACTATAAATAGTAAACTTACTATTTATAGACGGTCACGATGTCTACTAGTGCGCAAGGTTTTCGGCCAAAAATAGTAAGTGTCGTATTTGGCTTCACCAAACCGTTCTCCTAATTATCCTAAGCACTTTTCATGTTAGACACAACTCCTAAAGCCCAACGGATGAAAAGTTATACTCAAACTAAAACTTACTATTTATAGTAAAAACAAAATTAAAACGGGGAAACGACCATCGATCAGGGGGTTTTTCGCAAATTTGGGCTGCGCAATCTGGGTTGGTTGGCTAAAGTAGCTCGTTCTACCCCAAAATCATATATTTTACGTCAGATAACTCATTCCGGATTGTGAGATACGCCCGATCTAAGGTCCGATGGTCCGGATCACTTCTGTCGCCGACCGTGCCTTTTTTGATCCATCTTGGCCATGAAATTGTCCGCGACCCGCTCTACATCATAACTAAACAATGCACTTCTCATTTTTAATTGGTAAACATTATAAAGATCAGATACTTTGTGATGTGGTCGATATGGAAGCTTGTCATATGCTACTCGGTCGACCATGGCAGTCGGACCGTGATGCGACCCATCGGGGATAAGACAACGTTTACATATTCGTCAAGGATAGTCGAAAAATAATCCTTGCCCTTATAGCACCAGAGAACCACCTTGAAGCCTCTAAAGTAGAGAGGAGTTCCCTCTTGACCATTCGAGATTTCATGGAGGAATCCAAGGAAACCGATGAGGTATACGCCGTAGTGGTGATGGGCGAGGAAAAAGAACCCTCAAACATCCCTCCAAGTTTAAGACTTTTGCTAAACAAATTCAAAAAAGTCTAGCCTTAAGATTTACCTGATGAATTCCCCCCTATGAGGGACATCCAACATCACATAAACCTCGTCCCTGGGGCTAGCCTGGCCAACCGTCCTCATTATCGGATGAATCCGAAGGAGTATGAAATACTTCAGGGGCAAGTGGAGGAATTGATCCGTAAGGGTCTATTGAGAGAGAGCATGAACCCCTGTGCTGTACCAGCATTATTAACGCTAAAAAAAGATGAAAGTTGACACATGTGTGTTGACAGCCGAGCAATCAACAAAATTATCATCAAATATTGGTTCTCAATACCACGGTTGGACGACATGCTCCATATGCTAGGAGGGGCTAAGGTGTTCTCTAAACTAGATCTAAGGAGCGGGTACCATCAAATTCGTATCCGACCTGGTGATGAGTGGAAAATGACATTCAAGACAAAGGAAGGATTGTATTAGTGACTGGTCATGCCATTTGGCCTAACAAACGCACCAGGTACTTTTATGCGTTTGATTAATGAAGTTCTAAAATCATTCACTGGCCGATTTGTGATAGTATATTTTGATGACATATTGATATATGGTCAGGATGAGGCGGAGCACAAGAAACATCTTAGGCAGGTGTTGCAGATCCTACAAGATAACAAGTTGTACCTCAACTTGAAAAAGTGTAGTTTTTTTACTGACAGCTTGTTATTTTTAGGATTTGTTGTAACATCCACAAGCATTCGGGTGGACGATAAAAAGGTGCGAGCTATTAGGGAATGGTCGATCCCGACAAACATTCATGAGGTGAAGAGTTTTTACGGCTTGACGACTTTCTATCATCGATTTGTGTGAGATTTTATCACCATAGTCGCGCCTATAACAGATTGTATGAAAAAGGGACCGTTCCAGTGGACTGATAAAGCTGATAAGAGGTTTTAAGAGATTAAGCATCGTTTGTCTATAACACCGGTCTTAGTGCTTCCTAATTTTGACAAATTGTTTGAGGTTGAGTGTGATGCTTCATATGTCAAAATTAGGGGAGTATTATCACAGGAAGGCAGGCCGGTAGCCTTTTACAGCGAGAAACTAAGTGAAGCTCGAAAGAAGTAGTCCACTTATGAGCTTGAATTGTATATAGTTGTTCAGGCATTACGACATTGGTGGCATTATCTGATTCAAAGGGAGTTTGTTCTATACACTGACCATCAAGCATTAAAGTTTATTAATAGTCAGACTAACGTGAATCATGTGCCTGCTAGATGCGTTATGTTTTTACAGAAATTCACGTTCGTTCTGAAGCAAAAGTCAGGGCAGCAGAACAAGGTGGCTGATACACTTAGCCATCGTGCATCACTACTTGTTATGATGAGCAATGAGGTAGTCGGCTTCGACTGTCTCAAGGAGCTGTATGCCGAGGATGATGACTTCAAAGATTCTTGGATGAAGTGCCAAGAAGGTCACCCCGGTGACCTTCATATACAGGACAATTTTCACTTCAAAGGAAATCGATTGTGCATCCCCTAAAGTTCTCTGAGGGAGCAGATTATTTAGGAGCTATATGGAGGTGGCCTCGGTGGACACCTTGGGCGAGACAAGATGCAAGCTCTTGTGGAAGAGAGGTATTACTGTCCGCAATTAGTACGTGATGTGGGAAGAGCCATACAACGTTGTCATATTTGACAAACCTCTAATGGGCAATCTCAGAATACGGGCCTCTACACCCCATTACCTGTGTCAGACGGTCCTTGGGAGGATTTATCAATGGACTTCGTGCTTAGTCTCCCACGAATACAATGCGGCATGGATTCGATGTTCGTGGTAGTCGATCGTTTCTCTAAGATGGCGCACTTTATCCCATACAAGAAAACCCTCGATACAACACACGTGGTGAACCTATTCTTCAGGGAGGTCGTACAGCTACACGGGGTCCACAAGACCATTACTTCTGATCGTGACACGAAGTTCATTAGCCACTTTTGGCAGACTTTGTGGACTCAATTCGATACACGACTTCAATTCAGCAGTCCTTACCACCCACAAACTGATGGACAGACTGAAGTTGTGAATCGCATGTTGGAAAACCTCCTTTGCAGTATTGTAGGAGAAAATTCGAAGTAGTGGGACTTGACCTTGTCTCAAGTGAAGTTTGCATTCAACAATATGGTGAACCGCTCGACAGGAAAATCGTCGTTCCAGATTATCTACGGACGAGTGTCTCACCACACACTTAACTTGGTCCCTCTGCCCAAGCACCCAGGCATGAGTATCGCAGAAAAATATATGGTAGATAAGATCATGTGCATCCATGCGAAAGTGCAGGCCAAGCTACATACCTCGAACGAGAAGTACAACGAACAAACGGACAAGCACCGGCGACAAAAGGTGTTCGAGGTTGGCGACCGCGTTATGATCCATCTGCGTTAAGAGAGATTTTTGACCGGGACGTACAACAAGTTAAAAAATAAGAAGGCTGGACCCATCCCAATCATTCTAAAGATCAATGACAACGCTTATGTTGCTGATCTTCCCAATGACATGGCGATCTCACGGACCTTCAACGTCGCGGACCTGACCGAGTATCATGAACCAGATCAGGATGTGAACTCGAGGACGAGTTCTTTTGAAGTGATGGGAACTGGTGTAGAGCGGGTCGTGGATAGTTTCATGGCCAAGATGGATCAGAAAAGGCCCGGTCGACGATAAAAGTGATTCGGACCGTTGGACCTTAGATCAGGCGTGTCTCGCAATCCGGAATGAGTTATCTGACGTAAAATATATGATTTTGGGGTAGAACGAGCTACTTTAGCCAACCAACTCCGTTATGCCAGGTTGCGCAGCCTGAATTTTCTAAAAACCCCCCGATCGGCGGTCATTTCCGCATTTTATTTTCATTTTTACTATAAATAGTAAGTTTTAGTTTGATTATAGCTCTTCATCCGTTGGGCTTTAGGAGTTGTGTCCAACATGAAAAGTGTTTAGGATAATTAGGAGAATTGTTTGGTGAAGCCAAATAGGACACTTACTATTTTTGGCCGAAAACCTTGCACACTAGTAGACATCATGACCGTCTATAAATAGTAAGTTTACTATTTATAGTAAGTCACGGATTCTAGGAGTTTTAGTTGTAGTTTGCTTCTGATTTCTTTCCTATTGTTTGGAATCCTTATTTAAAGGGTTGTGAACTCATTTTTATTCATTCATTAATCAATTTCAAATTTTATTAGAATTTATTTATATTCTCTTACTTTCTTTCCTCGTGGATTAGAGAAGTCTCTTTGAGGAGTCCAGAGAAGCTCCATGGAATCAGAGTAGTTATCCTTGAGGAAGACGGTGATTGACCTCATCATGTTCATCCCTGCGTTAGTTTGCAGTATGAACACGTGTTTGTTGCTGATGGTAGTGGACAGCTGAATGGTATACTGTATCTTTCTGTGGAGTCATTGCTGCTTCTCCAGTCACTATAAATCAGGTCCTCTTCTCACTGCCTTTTTTCTTTTCTTCACTATTTATCACTTGCATAGAACCATTTCTATTTTTATTTATTTATTTATTTTTATTTTTTTAAGGATATGAGGAAATATACAAATTTTTGGGTGGGCAACACAAAAAGACAATTGCCGCACCTAGATTGGTCAAGTGGGCCTCTATTTGTGGACACATAGTGTATATTTGGCACCATGGATTTGGTGGAATTTCAAATCCCCTAGTTGTTTGGTAACATAAAGTAACTGGGGTTTCAAATCCCCTCAAAGAGGGGGTTTGAATTCTACGGTGAGATAACACCTGAAATCCTTTTAATAGTTGCATGTGTAACATGCGTGTCACCCTACTATTATTCTATTGGGCACATGGCCCACTAATGATATCCAAAACAATTAGATTATCAATTTCATTACTATAATTACTTTAATATGATGATCAACACCGTCCAAACATTGTCCATGTAAATCAATGGTTAAAAATCGTTGGTTAGTCATGACTTGGACATGATCTTGCACTTGTAGCCCATCCGAGACTTGGACTTTCATCATTTTCAAAGCATATATTTCAGCGGGCTTATTGCAACCATTGTGTCAAACATTACATACCTCACTAATTATATATATTAAAGTTGATTTAGTAATTAAATTTAAACCCCTGTAAATATACAATGCATAGTTACTTTTGGATTAAAGTTGATTCCCAATCTAGGGTGCCAAACACAATAGGAGGATTTCAAATCTAGGGGGTTCCGAATCCCGGGGGTTCCAAATCCATGCTCCCAAACAGGCTAATGGAATTCTGTATTGAAAATAAAACAACAAATTTACAAATTGTATCGATTAAGTTATGTGGGGTGGAAAATTACTTATCCTGGGATTGTTCAGTCACAATCTTTCTACAATTAAACTGAAAATACAATCATGTGTCGGAGCTAGCCTAAGTAAAACTTCAAATATTTACTCCAAGCAGAAAGAAGATGATTATCAAGTAATGAGTTAGCTCTTCAACATTATAGAAGAACCTGTACACAATAATGTGAGGTATAGGGCAACTGCCAAAGTCATATGGGATAGTCTACGACAACTCTATTCCACATAAAAGAATGCGCAATGTCTTTATGATATTTTCTATAAATTTCGAACCAATATTAGACAAAGGGACAATTTACATGAGCATTGTGCATGATTTTCGTGGCCTCGTTGATGAATGGGCACTTTACCTTCCATTCACCCAATATTTGTCTCATCAACAACATCGGTGGGGAAGAAATCTTGGTTTGCATTATTTCTTGCTAGTATTTGATAATATTTGGACCTAGTCAAAACTCAAATTCTCGGAACTGACCATATGCCGACCCTCTCCATTTTTTTTTGCACATGTTCTAGATGTATTTATGCCACCAATCTCTGCTCCTGTTACTATCACCCCTTCTAACAATACTGCTCTTTTATCTCACACAAGTAGGAGTGTCAAAGGGGGCCGTCCACCCTTCTGTGGTGGGCATGGAAGAAGTCATGGCCATAGGTATATTAGTGTACAACAAAGTTTTTGCATATATTGTAAGAGAACTAACCATTTAGTGGACAACTGCTGGGAGCTAATGAAGAAGAGCAATACATTGGGCTCTCCTCAGGAAAACTCGTTCTACATTCAGGGGGAGCACTCTCGTGCTGCCACATTGGTTACTCTCTCCTTTACAGATCTGGAGAAACTTTTAGGACTCGCTTCTCTTGTAGATTGTCACATCAGTGCCACTTCCTCTCATGCACAACTAGGTAATGCTTCGGTTACATTTGCTGGATCATCACCTTACGTTGTCGATTCGGGGGCCACATATCATATTACAGGTACTCGCTCCCTTCTCTCCACCCTTGATTGTACAGTCTCTTGTTTGCCAGTCTCCTTGGCCAATGGATCTTTTTCATCTATCCTTAACAAAGGAACTACTTCACCCAGTCCAAAACTTGAGTTAGAATCTATTGTATTTGCGTCCACATTTTCTATGAACCTCTTATTTGTAAGCAAGCTTACCAGGTCTTTAAACTTCTTAATCACATTCTTTCCATCTCATCATGTTTTCCAGGACCTCCGAACCTGGGCGATGATTGGTGGGGGCGTGAGCAATGTGGACTTTATTATCTTAACCCGAGTAAGGTAGACGTAGCTCTCATTCCAGTTAGATCCTCACCTCCCATTCTTTGACATGCTTGTCTAGATCATCCCTCCATAGACTCTCTTCATAGATTGGTTCTTTTAATTTTTTTTCACAAGATAATAAATTTTGATTCGTGTCAACTTTCCAAACATAGTTGTACTACTTTGTTTTTTAACCCCATAGGTTAAATCTTGGTTCATCTCCATTTGACTTGACACATTCAGATATTTGGGGTCCCCTTCGAGTGCCTAATTTACATAACTTTCATGATTTTGTTATGTTCATTGATAACTATTCTCGAAAAACTTGACTTTATCCATTGCATGATTGATCAGAAGTATTTGGATGTTTTAAATCCTTTCACATGGAAATTAAAAATCAATTTAAGTGTTTTCGATCCGACAATGCAGTTGAGTACATGTCATCTATTTTTTACATACTATCTATTCTCTTATAGCATTACACACCAAACATCGTGTGCATACACACCACAATAAAATGGCGTGGTCGAACGAAAGAATTGTCATCTTTGGGAGGTAGCACATTCACTCTTGACTCACATGAATGTTTCCAAATGTTTATGGAGTTATGCAGTGATCACTGCTTACTACCTTAGTAATAGACATCCTTCTTCTATTCTTCATGGGGCCACTTCTTTCTTTATTATGTTTCCTGATATTAATTCTTTTTCAGTACCACCTCGTGTGTTTGGTTGTGTTTCTTTTGTTCATATATTAGGTCTTCTCACTGACAAGCTTGATTCTCGAGCTACCAAATATATTTGCTTGGAGTATTCTTGTATCTAGAACGGGTACAGTTGTCTAGACCCTACCACAATTCGTGAATTTGTCAGTGTGGACATCATTTTTTGGGGATGTCCCGTTTTATCAAAAAATGAAGTCATTTGTAGTAGATACTTTATTATCTCAACCTCGACCTGTTGTGTCATCATCTGCCACACCACCTTATGGGTCAAATATTTTGGAGCCACACTTTAGCCCCATGCCATAATCGACGCCAGAGGTCCCAGCTCCTACAACATATGTTTTGAATTTGGACCTTCCTATTACATTTTGGAGAGGTATTCATTCATGTACTCAATACCCAATCTCCAATTTTGTTTCTTATCATCATTTAAATCCTTCTTTTCACAATTTCGCCCTCACCTTGTCTCGTGATGTGGTCCATAATTCACTCCAAGATGCTCTTGCACATCCTAGTTGGCAGTGTGCTATGGAGGAATAGTTTTCAACCATGCATCACACTAACACTTGGTAGTTTTTCAGAAAAGCGGCCTGTCGAATGTATGTAGGTCTACACCATCAAATGTAGGCTTGATGGTTCAGTTAAGTGCCTTAAGGCACGTCTTGTCGCAAAAGGATATACCCAGACTGTTGGCATAGATTATGATTGAACATTTTAACATGTGGCCAAACTTATTTCAATTTGAGTTTTGATGTTCATCGCAACAAACAATTCATGGTCTTTACATCAACTTGATGTCAAGAATGCTTTCCTCAATGGTGATCTTTTTAAGAAATTGTATATGGAGTAACCTCTAGGCTTTGCTGCTCAAGGGGAAAATGAAAAGGTCTGCATGCATTCACATATGTTTGGGACTAAAAGGAGTGATGTGGCATCCACCAAAATCACAAGTTTGAATTGCACAAACCGTAAATAGACCCCAGTGATGCCACCTTTAATCCGGCGGTGTCATCGTAAAAAAAAATAATTTTTAGGACAGATCCTAGGGGTGCCACTGCCAAAATTGGACAGCAGGCGGTGGTTCCACTCCCGAATTTGTGGTGCCACTGCCACCCCTATATTCAGCACTGTAACAATGTTCAACAATTGACAGTTTTGATGCACTGACTTTAAAAATTCATATATTTTGTTTTACAACTCTGATTGAGGTGATTCAAAAGTCAGATTAAATTTTAATGAGCGTAATTTTATATAAAAATAAATAAATTTAAAAATAAAATTTAAAAGAAATTAATTTTAGGATATGTTAAAAACTATACCAAATTATTGGTTTCATGCAACTAGTACTATTAAAATTTATAAAAAAAATTTTAGAACTCGAAATAGAAATTTGTTGGGGATAAATTAGACTTGATGATGAAATATCATAAAAATTATAAAAAATAATCTAATAACTAAAAGTAATAAAAACAATTACAAGCAATAAGCCGATCGAAACTGAAAATTTCTACAACTGTAAGTTGCCGATGTAATGCATATATATATTTTTCACCTTAGAGTTTTTATATTTAGTGTTTTCTTAGGAATTACTTCTAATCATACTACGAATGATCATATATGATTAAATTAAGATTTTTTAAAAATATATTTTACTAATTCGGGTAGTTTCAAGTATAATTGAATTATGGTAATTCGAGTTTAATAATCATTTCTAGTAATTACGAACAAGCTACGCTATGAAATTAGTTAATCAAAACTCTAGTTCTCATGCACAAGAAATCTCGCTGTCTAGTTCATTTCAGAAATACTCTGATTAACCGAAATAGCTCTATGCCGCTCGTTACTAGGCAAAATCGCTCAATTTGGAGCCTAAAGGAAGCATATGTGTTGTGTGAGGCTGGGTTGAAATCAGCATGAACTTAAGTTAATTGTCCACCTTTAATCTTTTTCGAAGTTGTGACTTTCGGGCCATTAGATTGCAACCAAAATTAGGACACTAACATTAAGTAATGTCCTATTCACATTCGTATAGTTGCGACCCCAATCGATGAGCGGTAACCATTAAACTGACTTTTGATCATAACTGTTAATTGGTGTGTCCGATATGAGGGCCGATCGAAGCCTTGCGTATATCATCACTTAGAGAAACTATCCTACATAGTAAATCGACTAGTACATCTCCTAGTAGACTCTAATAAAAGATATAATAACCTCCCATGAGGTTATAATAGTAAGTACCTACTTATTAGGGTCATTTGCATTACATCTGGCATTATAAATACCCATTAATTTCACTCCCCCTCTCCCTATATGAATTTGTCCTAAAAAATGAGAGAAAGAAGAAGAGAAGAGGAGAGAAATGAGAGAAATGGTGGCTCCTGGTGCTGGTTATACCGTCTAATCCTTGTGCTTGCAGGATCTTGCAAGATCTGGTCTCTATGCCCAGTTTCATGTCTTCCATTGATGAAATCCGAGGATTTCGAGTTGTATTCTTCACCCATTGATAGGTAAAAGGTTCCTTAGTTATCTTTCTATCTCTTTCTTTCGTTTCATACATTTTTGAGTCGTTAGGGTTAGAAACCCCATTTCATTTCTGTCATTTTTTGGAAACCCTAACTCTAAGGTTTGTGTATGTTAGGGTTTAGGGTCCCGATAATTAATTAGGAGTGGCCCATGCTATTATGAAAGCCGTATTTGGGTATGACCCCATGTGGATGCTGTGTAACGCCAATTCCAGGTCTCGACTCGTCGAATCGAGTTAGGGTTTGCATGAACTAAGTTAGGTAAAACCCTTAACCCTTAATTAAAATTTAATTAAATCAGAATTCATGCTACTAACAATGAAATTACCAATGAATTAGGGTTTGGAGCATTTTTTCAAAGTTTCAGAGTCAGGGTTATATCTGAATCGATAATTTTTTACTTTAAGGTGAAGATCTACCCTCAAGCTTCTACCTGGTATTTTAGAATAATTACATATGTTTGTTTGCTATTTGGTTGATAACATATTCGATGAAATACTTGAATGACATAAAAATCTTAACATTAGAACTATTTGATATCGAATGGTAAGAAATGTTAATATGATTGAATTGTGTTGATATGAATTGAATTGCAATGAAGTATACACGCATTCAGTTGGATTACATGTTGTGGTATGAAATTTCCTTGCAATTGTATTTATGTAGTAGATAAATTCGAATTGTTGTTGTTGTAGATAAATTCTCGTAAATTATTTAAATATGTGGATGACCTTCTTTAGGGTGGTTAACCTAAGCTTATACGGCCGACCGAAGTTGAACATAGATGATCGGCGGTAGTTGAAACTACACAGGAGGCTTTGCACCCAATGCTAGTTTGCTCGATGTCCTCCTCAGTCGATCACATTAGTCTAATGCAGGGCTTAATCATTCTTATGTTTGGTGATTATATAACATTCGATAGAATATGAGATACCACTATTACTGTTAATTTAAGTTTAGTCATAACCATTAGTGCGTTACAATCCTAAAAAGGCTTATGAGGCGCGCATGGTGGAATTAGACATTGTGTCTGACTTGTTAGCCTATGCTGGGATGACGTGCCTGCTACATAGGCAAAACATTGGTTGATAACCCCGCTATGTTGGTAAAACATTGGGTGACGAGCTACCCCATAGTGATCACCAAACATCGATGAATGTTGCGACCCTACCATGTTGTTAATCGTTTGGGTGACGTGACATCTCCATATTGGGAGTGTGGGTGACGATTCACCCTAAATGTGATTGTCCTTGGGCAAAAGCCACTAATATTAAACCAACTAAGTTGTATGGACTGTTGGGTGATGATCAATTCAAATTTGGATTAGGACACTGGTGAGGGGCCGCTATGTGCTGCCATGAGTTATGTGAATTCATTTAGTGACTATTGATAGAATGACGATATCCTGGCTTCGCCAATCTACTGTTTGAACCATAAATAATAACAACTTGACTAATCATGCACAACATCATGAAATTATTGGTGGGTTGTGCTGGGGGCCAACCATTATGTATATCATCATGGAAATTATTGGTGGGTTATGCTGCGGGCTAACCATTGCGTATAATATCGCATCATGCATTAAATAACCAACTTAAGAATTGTCTGTTTTGTGTTACTATCATTTGTCTATGCTTGATGGTGTTGATAACATGTTTAACTTGCTTGTTATTTCTGTGTTAGAGGTAACATGCTTAAAAGTATTACATGTAAAAATATGTATTTGTTGTAAATTTCTTATCACTAAAATGTGTCGAGTAAAATTTTGAGAATATTTCTTCACTATGTTGGCATTTAATGCATTCTATTTGATATATGAAGATGACTCAAGAATAGGACCAGATGGTGGTGCACCCGGGGTGCCCTAGTAGACTCATAGCTCCATCATTTTGGGTAGTTGTATCTTTCATAAGTATTTGTACTTATTGTGATTTATATAATTCTCATATGGGCGAATACCACGTTTGAAATTGTATCTTTGCATATTAACCCCATATTTTTAGATTTTGTTATCTTTAACTCGCTTTGGATCCGCTAAGCTTAAATACGTTACTTTGATTATTCGTATATGGAATGAATGTGAATTTGAATGATGATACACATGTATTTTAATTAAGTTCACAGCTAGAAACTCGGGATAAGAGTCTTTATACTTGGGTGCCAATTTTTAAGGCGTGATAGATAATTGCCGATAATTTGTAATTATTTTGGAGATAATCGATGATAATCCTGGAGATGATTGATGATATTCTGTAATTATTTTTTGAGATAATTGGCAATAATTCTGGAGATAATCGTCGATATTCTGCAATTGTTTTTGGAGATAAGATAATCGACAATATTCTACAATTATTTTTGGAGATAATCGCATAGGTTGTTGCCTAAAACTTTGTAACACCCTGAATTTCGAGGGTCGAGTAAAGCTCTACTCCCGAGATCTAAAACATCACTTATACAGCATGGATGATGATATTCAGATTTCTTCCATGTTAATGAGTTAAGCATGCGTGAGATTATACTAAACAACACATCATACTTCGGATATAATCAAGTTGAGCAAGCGGAAGTCCAAAACATATCTATTTAAGCATGTACATATTTCATAAAACCTCTTCTAGAGTATGAGTACGTAACCGGGTCCAATATATATATATATATATACATCGTTCCAAAATGAACCAAAGATAGAAATATAAATGTGTCCAACTAAGCCAGATATCCCAATGATTCCTGCGTATCGGCACGAGGTCTACATCAACCCACCCGAGAATTGGAAGTAGGAGAATTCCTCCTCCTCATCCAAGAAGTCCTGCTCCATCGCATAGACTTCATCTGCACTTGCATCTAAATTAGAGTCTGGTTGGTGTTTTAAAACACCTTCCCAAAGTGGGAGTGAGTGATCAACTCAGTGGTTCTATAAGGAAAAAGTTAACATGTTATTAAGTTAATCAAGCAGTAATGATAAAGAAATCAAACAATCACTTCCTAACTACTCTTTTTAATGCAAGAATGGAGTGTAAGTAATGATGCATACTCTCACATCAAAGCCCCCTCACACGCGACTCCGACAGCCTATTTCGCATATGATAACACTTTCTCAAAACAGTGCAACTCTAACACTTTTTAAGCACATCCTAACTAATGCGGTGTAATGTATGGTCGTGTTAGCCAGATAATTAATTAAGCTTATTTATACAAAAAGTTTAGGAAGCTAGGGTACCTCCCTTTATATCATTGACCCGAATCGAAGGATCCATCTAGGTTCGTTACTCCTAGTTAAACATATACGATAGGCAAGTAACAAGAAATTATACTCGTGGTCACTATGGGGAAGCTCGTCACCTCAGCGTAGGCCGATAGCATAAATAAGGTGTCCCATACCCCCATTGTCACGCCCCAAACCAGAAAATCGGATTCACAGGAATCCTGATCGCCGAATCCAGTGCCGAAAGCCTCCGTAGTGCCCCATTCTCAGCTCCTGGTAATCATATGCCAAATTCTGATCCTGAGATCCAACAAGGAGGATTTTTAAAATGATTTTTTTTGTAATGGAGCATAACCACAAGCATTACCAAGTCACAAAACAACATCACCACATATCCACTATATCAAAAAATTTAAGTACAATGCGGAAAAGGGAAATACAAGGTGGTCAAAACGCTCCAAAGGGTCCTGATACGCACTCCTGCCTCAGGGTTTGATGCTGTCCAACGCTACCTGCACGCAACTATCGTGCATAAGCTTACAAAACTTAGAGGGTGGTGTAAGTGTGTGCGTAAAGTAAGTGCCAAGTATACAGTATCAGAGTAATGCGGAAGTATGTAGTAAGTCCATGAATAAAATTAACCGTGCCAATGCTATGTGATGCAAGGCATGAATGCTATCGGCATACCAAGGCCATGCAATGCGAGGCTTACATAGCCGAATGTCATATGCAAAATGTAATCCAAGCAAGTCGGTACTCATCAAGTAAACATACCAGTACAGTTCCTCTCTGGATATCACCGGGGTCTAATACACTCACACTGACTGCCTCCTCCCTAGCTGCACAGTCAAGCAAGCGGAATAGACCTCACTATCTTCCTGACCAGTAGTCTGCCAATACCTACCCAGATCGTCGATAGCGGACTCATTTGTGAGCTGGTCAAACTTAGCCTAGCTTATAGCCCCCTCACTCAGGCGGATAAGGCCACACCCCCTTCTAACCGACCACGACATAGTGGGAGACGCGGCCTACTTGTATTCGGCACTCGGAGGCTCATGTATTCACTCGGTCTAGACGTTGGAGCATCTCCTAATACCAAAAAGGTTTTGGGACTTTCACCCAAGGACATCCTAAGTGCTCACAGTGCTAGAACCAAATATTTTCGGTATTTGATACGACCATCCATGATGTACCTGTGGAGCCACGGCCCTGATGTCGGTAAGCTATGTAGTAATCAAGTCACACATATGCGAGATGCATGAGTCACACCGTACAGTCATGCAGCATTCCTTCACGTACAGCGCGATAATGTGGGCACTCCATCTCATAAGGAGTCCCGTAAATGACTCAGCCCAATAGCTTATGCTATGATCATACAATCTTCATATCAAGCATGCATATGATGCGTATGAGCATGAATCATGGAGTTATACTAAGCATGTTATAAAGTGATGAACTATCAACAAGTATGAGCCTATCAATGGGCCCTAGGGAGAGTCGTAATGCGAACACTTAACCAACATTATACTTATAATGTGGACGTCAAACCAACATTGCTCCCAAGGCTCGGCCCGCCATAAATATTATTACACAACCCATGAAGAAAAAGCACATTGCAATGGACTCTAAGGACAACCCGTTAGGCCTCGACCTATGGTCCTTAAATACATCAAATGGGTCTCATCACATGGGCCTTTGGGTAAATCAAGTGGGCCGCATTAAAAGGGCCTTATGTACATTACAATGGGTCATATCCCATGGGCCTTTGAATACATCAAAATAGGACTAATCCATAGGCTCCAAACACATCACAATGGGCCTCATAGTATGGGCCTTACATTCATAGAAAAGTGGGCCTCAACAACGGCTCATACACCTCAAGGTGGACCTCAACAATGGGATATAAATATGGGCTACAAATGCATCAAGATGGGCCTCCACGGATGGCCACAAGTACATCCATGTGGGCACCATCACATGGGCCTTAAATAAATTAATGGACCACACCAATGGGCCCTACATATACTTCAATTGGGCCATACTAATGGGCCCCATGTGTACATCAAATGGGCCCCAACCTATGGGACTTAGGATATATCAAAATGGGCCTAATCACATGGGCCTTGTGTATATCAAATGGGCCATGCCAACAGGCCCATATGTGCATCAAATGGGTCACACCCCAAAGCAAGGGTGATAATAATTTCCACCATTAAATTTCTCAAGGCCCACTGTAACATATGTTTCCCATCCAACCTGCTCATAAAGTCACACAGACCTAAATTAAGGGAAAAACAATCTTCCTACTGACCCAAAAACTTGTACACTCCCAAGGGATTTTAATGGTAGGCGTTCAATCCTCACCATGCGCTGTGGTCCACTTGATAAATAGATCTATCTTATTTCTCAGCTCATGCCATGAAATGAGCTTTCCAAAATGGTCGGACGGATGGGATGCAGCCCATGCATCATGGTGGGTTCCACCATCCACACCTGGATGGCGTGAATAAAACACATACACCATGGTGGACTTCCACACCGTCCGCTGGACGGTGTGAAGAGAACACATACATCGAGGGGCGGACGGTGGGAGAGAAACACATACATCACTGTGGGTCCCATGTGGGGCCCACCATAATGTTTTCATGCCATCCAACCTGTTGATAAGGTCACGCAGACCTGGTTGAAGAGAAAAATATAAATTTTAGCTTGATTCAAAACTTCTGTGGGCCCAAAAGAAATTTTCAAAGGTAGAGTTCAATCACTGCTGTTTCGTGTGGTGTGGGCCACCTGAGATCTGGATCAAGCCGATTTTTGGGGTGGGTCTACTTTAGAGGGTGGCCCACCCTGTGAACGGTTTAGATGGAATATAAACATCAAGGTGGGGCCCATGGCTGGAGCCATGGGTCTGCCTCGTCCGCCCGCTCGCCAGCTGCTGGCAGGACCAGCTCTCTGACACAGCAGCAGCTTGCTGCTGCATATAATTTTTTATTTTTTTTGGAAACCTATTTTTCCATGGTTTTCTGAACATGGGGCCCGTATTAGTGAAATCCATCCCAGCCATTGGTTTTTACAGCTCGAAACAATCTGAATGAGTCCCATATTCGATTTTTTTTTTTTGGCGTATAAAATGACCAAAGAGAATTTCAATAGTAGTAGTACTGTTTTCAACGCTATGGCCCACCGGATACTCCGATTAACCTCATTTTTCAGCTCAACGCGTAAAATGAGTCGGGAAAGAGGATGGACGGCATGGATTAGAAACATACATCAAGGTAAGGCCTATACAAGTGGCCCATCCCCTAGACTTGAAATCAAGCTCATATTTGTGCTTTTTTATCCAGTATTGTCCAGGTGCTGGACGTTTTGAGCTATACAATTTATTCAAGGTGGGCCCTATTTAGGTGGGCCACCATATGATGGATGGTGTGAGTACAATGCTTATAAGATGGGCCCCACTTTTAGACGGCTTGGGTCAATACATATCTAGTGGTGGGGTCCATTCAAGTGGGTCACCCGGTCATTACATCACACACAAAGAAATGAAATAAATGAAAAGAGAGGGAGAGAGAGATAGAGTGTGACACGCATAATGGAGGGCTCCGCCACTATGAGCCCTCCCTTGCATTCAATCGTACATCGAGTGAACCCTAATACAAGTGGGCCCACTAATTCAAAGATCAACGGTGGAGATCTTTCTCCACTAAAAAGGGACGATCTAGATGACCTCTTTAATGCAAGAAAAGTAAACATCATGATGGGGTCCATGGAGAATGGCCCCATCATGGAATGATATTGATGATCAAGATGGGCCATCGGCCACATCTTAGGGTCCAAAGTGAGATCCATACCATTGATCGGTAGGCCTCACTTGGCCCATCTTAAAAACATAAAAAAATTAGGCTGTGGAGGCACCCACCATTTGATCTTCTTAGTCCGTTGGAAAGCTACTCTCCTAGAGATTCACTTTGATGGTGGAGATGGAAAATGGATGGCTAGGATTAGAGCTTTTAAAATAGGAAGGTGGGCCACCAACATGCACTCTCTCACTTAGAATGCATGGACGTGAGAGCCTCTCTTGGTTGCTTGGAATTGTGATGAGAAATGAGAGAGAGGTGAGATGTAAGGAGAGATGTGAGTGATGGATGTGAGGTGAGTGATGGGTGAGGTGATGGATTGGTTGACTTTGGGTTTGCTTGACTTGTGGAGAAAGAAAGCATGGGTGCTTTGTACTTGACATGAGAGGTGATTGATGGGATTGATGAGACATGTTGTAGAGATTCTCTTAGAATTACAAATGCGCGACATTTTCTCGAAATAAATGTCGGCTCACATCTCTTAGTCAGGGTATCGGATCGGTACATGAGTCACAGCGTTGGAACCGCGGCGACTGTGCGGTCGAGATGATATAAGTCTCGGATTAAGCCGACTCAAATGTATAGGATACGACTTACGGTCATGTGCAAACATCGATTACAGGTTGCGGATTGCCGAAATTTGACAGAAAGGATCGCGAGAGTTGACGGAACAGTACGGCCTAGGATATGGGCCTTACAACTATGCCCGGCTCACAAGTCTTAGTTACTCACTGGTCACTACAGGGAGACTCGTCACCCCAGCGTTGGCCGACAGCTCAAACACGGTATCTCATACCATCATGCCCAGCTCATAAGTCTAGTGGATCATAGTACCATGGTTAAAGTGGATCTTTACATTGGCGAGGGGTACCTTAGATTCAAGCAGTCGTGTCCATACATGGTAAACACACATCAGGTCAATCAGTTTGTTAGGCAAGCTCGATTAGTACGGGCATACGCTGACTTAATTGACATGGAGTATATATGCACCCCTCGTAGCCTAACCACTATCGACAATTATCGTGCAAACCGGATTCATTGAGTATACCCAATGTGGCGAGACTAATTAGGCCACCCAAACAGGGACTGTTACCAATTGCCTGGGCTACGTTGTAGCCTCAATCCTACTCATATGCAGTTAATAAACACATGTGATATTCATCTCAGTATTTAACAGATAATCCAAGTGGATTCCTCATTTGGGCATTTCCTCAAACACATCGATCATGTTACCAAATACTTACATTTTATCAATTAATTACATAGAGAAAAATATGATTACATAAAGAAAATTATACACATACATAAGGCAATCAAGAATCCTATCTTAATACTTGCAGTAAATATAAATCATCAACAATTTCTCATTCAGACAATTCATCAAACACATAGACTAGGTTAGTTACAACATATGTTTTATCAATTCCTTATACAGAGAGATCAACATGCAGATGACATTGATGAATCCTAGATCAATAATCATGGTAAGCACAAATCATTTTCAAAAGCTCATTTAAAAATTTCAACAAACACATGGGATGCATCTTTTTCTCATCATAGTTCATAGGTGTATATCAAACAGAAATCGATGTATCTAAGATAATAAGGTAGCAATCAAGTCAGACATAAATCATTAACTGACATGAGAGCATTGATAAACTATAACCTAAGCATTTATAGTTTGCACCTTTCGTCAGGATGCTCGACTCGGACTCGATCCAAATTCTACGTTTCCAAAACAGAACGTCGGACACCTAAATGATGAAACTAGTTAGCTAGGTTGACGAACAACTATCCTGGATCTCTACAACGATATTAGGGTTAGGATTTCTTACCCAAAATCGTAACTGAAAAGGTTTGGTAGCGCAACAGGGTGGAGATTTGGTGCGTGGATTCGTGAGAGAGGATTCCTGCAGTGATCTCCTAAAATCTCTCTTCTCTCTTTCCTCTTTTCTCCTCTCTCTCCCTGAGGGTTTTTGTAAAATTCGTTTGTGGGAGTGAGGGAGAGAAATAAGGGCTATTTATAACCTACGAACGGGGCTCATAGGGAGGCCCACGACTCATCTACATCATAAGGTGCGTTCCCTGACAATGGATCCATGCTAGGACATGATTTCGGTGTGATCGGATAAGGCGATCAATCGTGGAGAACCTGTGTTAGATCAACGATCGTACTTGCTCAATCGGGGCCACTGTTATATTGATATATGAAGGGAAATTTCCTTTCCCTCTGGGTGAAGTTTGGTCACAAACTAATGGTCTGAAATCCTCAATTTCACATGAGAGCGAACGACCCAATTCACTTAAGTTTTGGTTCATTTTTTAAAGATATTCGCGTTTCTCACGCACTTCACTCATGGCTCAAATTGGACGTTTCTGGACACTATCTGGGCTTGATTCCCGCAATGGTTGTCAAGTCCAGTAGGACGAACATAGTCCTATAGTTTCGGCATCATCGGACCCCTGACGTGCAGTCTAGGTCCGATACGGGGTTTCAATATACTCTCGAGAGCGACAGGCTCTTGGGATTTCTCTTGGGTCTTTAGGTAGCATTGAGCTAGTGGTACTCATGGTTTCTCATTTGTGAAAATGGTGGCCCAAGCTTAATTTACTGATTATTTAGTTTAGTACTTAACTAAATTCTGCCTAAATTATACGATAGAATGCGGTCCTTAAGTTATTCTGCCTGAGGTTGTACTCAAGTCTTTGTACGAATTTTTTCAGGACGTTACAAACTTGGTTGGTTAACGTTAATGATAATCATCTTGGAAGATCGGCGATTATCGTCCATTTCATAAATTTAGCGAATTCGTAGATTTGGAGAATTAGAGATGATATCTTTCCTTAACTTATTATTTATTTCTCATTCTTCACCCTTACTTGAAGAGTATTTTTATCATTACATGATATTCTTTTTATTGTTGTATTGCATTGTACATCATTCTCAATCTTTTTCAGAGTGTATTCTTTGCCCCCTTTTGATTGGGTGAATTCTTCATGAATAATATTCACAATCAAAATTGTCACGCCCTAAACTCGGAAACCGGGCTCATAAAATTTTCGATCGCCGAATCCGGCGCTGACAGCCTCCGTAGAACCCCATTCTCGGCTCCTAGCTCCCATTCGCCAGGTTCCGATCCTGGGACGCTACGAGGAGAATTTTCAACGTCAGTTTGATTCGTAATAAGCATAACTAATGACATAACCCACAAACAACAACCAAGAACTCCATTACATTTCCACTATGATCAAAAAATTTATAAGTACAATGAGCATAAAGGGAAATACAATGGTAAAGAATAAAAACTCCAAAACAATCTACAACATGCCCCTGCCTCAGCGCTGCTGCGAACCAATGTCACCTCCACGCAACAGTCGTGCATAAGCTTATAGAAAGCTTAGAGGGTGGTGAGAGTGTGTGCGCAAGGTAGTAATATGATCATGCAATGTCAGAGTAATGCGAAATATGCAGATGGATCCATAATATCATGAGCCGTACCAAGGCTATGCGATGCAAGACATGAATGGTATCAGCAATCCCAAGGCCATGCGATGTGCAATGCAACTCAAGCATACAGTCCTCATCTATGTCCACACATCAATACAGCTCAAATATGGGATATCACCGAGGTCTAGTGCACTCTAAACCAGATTACCGCCACATCGCGCGCAATAAGGTAAGTGAAAGAGACCTCACTATCCGTCTGCCAATATCGAGCACTGCTCATCGATAGCGGACCCATTCCCCGAGCTGGACAGACTTAGCCTAGCATTGCCCCCTACACTCGGGTGGATAAGGCTACACCCCCTTCCAACCGACCACAACACAGTGGAGAGCACAGCCATCTGGTAATCAGCACTCAGCGCTCATCTACCCACTCGGTCTAGACGTTGGATATCTATAGCACCCCATATAGAATAAGATTTTCGGTATCCAATCCTGCCAACCATGATGCGTTTGTGGAGGCTACGGCCCTGATGTCGCTAGGGCGTAAAATAACTATGTCACACAAATGTGAAATGCATGATTCACGCTATCCAGTCATACAACAAATTCTTCACATATCGTGCGCTCATGTAGGGCAACACCGCCTAACCAGGAGTCCATAAACAACCTGCCCAAAGGCATATGCTATGATCAGTTAATCCTCATATCAAGCATACACATGATGCGTATGATCATGAGTCATGAAACTATACTAAACATGTAAATGAGTGATGAACCATTCTTACAATACAGATGGGCCTAGACGGCCTATACACAGCAAGTACGGCCTAGTAATGGGCCCTAAGGATAGTCGTAATGTGGACATCCAACCAACATTACACTCGCAATGTGGACGTCAAACCAACATTGCTCCCAAGGCACGATCTTTGTAAACATCGCTACTTAGTCTGTATTGGAATTACACATTGCAATGGACCATAGGTTCTTCCCATTGGGCCTTACATATATATCAAATGGGCCATATCTTATGGACATTTTATTCATCAATGGGTCACATCAATGGGCCACACCAATGGGCCTTAAGTGCATTGCAATGGGTCAAAACCCGTGGGCCTTGGATTGCATCAATTAGGCCTAGTCTCATGAGTCTAATATGTATCAAATGGGCCACACCAATTGGGCCCCCATATGTACATCAAATGGGCCTCAACCCATAAGCCTTATATGAGTCAAATGGGCCTAAACCCCTAGGCCTTATATGAGTCAAATGGGCCTAAACCCGTAGGCCTTGTATAAATCAGATGGGCCTAAACCCATAGGCCTTAAACAAATCAAATGGGCCTAACCCATAGGCTTTAAATAAGTTAAATGGGTCTAACCCATAGGCCTTTAAATAAATTAAATGGGCCTTTCCCAAACATAGGTGGCCCACCCAATCATCACTCACCTAAAATGCTCTTACCAAGTGGATGGACGGTCTGGATGCATCACATGCATCATGGCAGGTCCCACTGTCGCTGGACAGTGAGGACCGAACACATATATTACAAAGATCCCCACCGTTCGCTGGACGGTGGGAGTACAGATATATATATTAAGGTGGGTGCCACCGTCCACCTGGACGGTGGACTTAAAACATATACATCATTGTGGGTCCCATGTGGGGCCCACTGAAATGTTTAGGTGCCATCCAATCCGTTCATAAGGTCACTCGGACCTGGATGAAGGAAAAAACATAAATTTCAGCTTGATCCAACACTTCTGTGGGCCCCAAAAAGATTTCAATAGTAGATATTCAATTCCACTGTTTCATGTGGTGTGGGCCACCTGAGTTTTGGATCGGTCTCATTTTTGGAGGGGGGCCCACTACTGGGGTGGCCCACCTCATGAGCAGGTTGGATAACAAATAAACATTATGGTGGGGCCCACACGCAGGGCCGTGGGCCCCTGCGTCCGTCCGCCCATCCTAACGGCTGCACGCAGCAGCGTGCAGCTGCTACTGCTGCAGAGGGAGGCAGAGGGTCTGCCTCTTGCAATTCTTTGGAAAAACCCATTTTTTGGGAGTTTTTCACACGTGGGGCCCGCTAAAAAAAATCCGCCCCGGCCATTGCGTTCTTCAGCCGCAACCATTCCAACGGGTCTAATATAGAGTATTTTCTATGTTTAGAGAATAAAATAAATTAAAAAAATGATCTTTTGAAGGGTAGGGATGCAACCCACAACGCTATGGCCCACCAGATCTCCCAATCAACCCCAACTCTTGGCTCAACACCTAAAATTAGATGGAGAATGGGATGGACGGGGTGGATTTCATACTTACATCAAGGTGGGGCCTAAGCAAGTGGACCACCCCAAAAGTCTCTTTTCCTTTCTTTTTTTATTATTTTTCATGCAGGGACGTCCAACGTCCCAGACGCTGGACGGTTCAGTCCTCAAAATGCATTATGGTGGGCCCTGTTGAAGTGGGCCACCACTGATGGATGATGTAGTTACAATATTTAAGGTGGGCCCCACTTGAAGAACACTTGGACACAATACCTAAAGGTGGGGTCCATTCAAGTGGGCCACACAAACCTATTACATAAAATAAAATAAAAAGAAATAAAAAGGGAGAGAGACATGGAGAGTGGGACACGCTTGTGATGGAGGGACCCCGACATTATGGGCCCTCCCTTAAAAGCAAATCATACAATCAAAAGGGTCCCTCAACACATGGGACCACCAAAATCGAGAATCAACGGTGGAGATCCTCTCTCCACCAAAATGGACGGTCTAGATGACCTTTTGCAATGAAATAAACATCATGATGGGATACATGGAGAATGGCCCCATCATGGAATGATCATGATGATCCAAGTGGGCCATCGGCCTCATCTTAGGGTCCCAAGTGAGATCCACACCATTGATCGGTGGGCCTCACTTGGCCCATCATGAAAACAAGAAAGAAACTAGCCTATAGAGGCACCCACCGTCCGATCTTCTTGCTCCTAGAGGTTCCTTGACACCTTAGCTTCAACTTTAATGGATGAGATGATGAATGGAGGGTTGAGATGGGAGATGGTGGGGTAGGAAAGTGGGCCACTTGGAGCTTAGGAATGCTTGGAGAATTCCATACGTATGGAGCTTGGGATTTTGGTTGCTTGGAGATTTGAAATGAGAAAGAGAGAAAGAGAGAGAGTTGTAAAGGGAGAGAGAGAGAGTGATGGATCGATGTGGTGGTGATGGGTGTGTAAGAGCTTTTTGACTTTTGAGCCCTTTTGTGTAAGAAAAGGCATGGGCATGGAAGACTTTTATAGCATTTGTGTAAGAAAGGTATGGGTTAGGAAGACTTTTGTGGTTGCTTGGGAAAAGGAGTGAAAGTGATGTGTACTTGACATGTGATGGATTGATGGATTGATTGATTGATGGGATTGATGTGATTGATGTGACATATCATAGAGATTCTCTTAGGTTTCGCAACGCGCGGCGTTTCCTGGTACCGAACGTCGGTCTACAACTCTTGACCAGGGTATCGCCTCGGTGCGTAAGTCGCGGCATTGGAACCGCAACGACGGCGCGGTCGCTATGGTATTAGTTTTGGGTTGAGTCGACTCGGTTTGTCGGCATATGAATCAGGGTCGCACGTCGATATCGGTTAAGGGTCGAAGGTTGCCGAAATTCGACCGGTAAGACCGCGGAAGTCTAAGGAAAGGTACGGACCAAGATACGGGTCTTACAAAAATTTATGTCATTATTTTCATTAAGGGACAAAAAGGACCATCCCATTTTAGGTCAAATTTTCTTCTAAGTGTGATGGGTCATTTAAGGATTAAGATCATGTTTCCTTTCTTAAAGGATTGACGTTTGGCATTGCACAATAGTCGTACATTGTATAACTATCCTTCTTCACAATCCATTCATGAATTTTCCTTTGGCTTCTAGCCCTCACAACTGCTCTCAACCTAGGAACTAAGAACTTTTGAAGAGAATATGAGAGGAAGTGGTTCTGGTATGGGGCTAAGAGGTTCATTTCCATACCACATATACTTTTCATAGAAACTGCGTTCGTTACTACTTTCTTCCCTTTGTCATATTTTTTTCATAATGATTTCACTTTTATCAATTATCTTTTGTAGTATACTTTTAATGGCATAACGACTTTCAGTTTGATACCCTAACATACAATGATAATTAGCATACGGTGATAATGACAGTATTAATTTTCTTTTGTCTTTCCCATTTCTCTAGGGCATTTTGGTTGAGGCAACTCAATCCTTCCCGTACCTAATAATTGGTTCATCATAAGGAATACGTATTCCTTTGCAGATGCTTACCTTTTATGGCCCTTATACCATCTGGGCCTTTTATTTGTAGCTCTGATCATATATTGTTCCTACTTTCTCCACCACTGTTTCTTTGTCTACTTTGGAAGTCTTCCCTTTTCTTTCCTTTGCCAGTGGTATTGGCTGAAGTTCCATTAAAGCTCTAGCGTAGGGGCTTCTTATGATAAGCTAACACTTTCCTAGTAATTATTTCAAGAGTATATTCCTTTGTAGCAAGCTCACGAAAAAAAAAAATCATATATAAGCACTTACTAGGCCAAACCTCACCTCTGGTTCCATACAACCCAAACGTAGTTTAACGTATTTTGATTCTCTTGGTGAGTGTAGAAACATGTTGGGCTTACATGTTCGGATTAAGTTCACGAACGTGGTTTTGTTAGTGACCCCAACACTAGCTAACTAGCCAATGTAATAGCTATGTGGTCTCCACCATGATGTATGCGTTTTATCCATGCCATCCATCCATTTTAGAAGCTCATTTTATGATGTAGAGTGGGTCTCGGATAGTTTTATGGCCAAGATGGATCAGAAAAGGTTCGGTCGACGACAGAAGTGATCCTGATCGTTGGACCTTAGATCGGGCGTATCTCGCAATCCGGAATGAGTTATCTGACATAAAATATATGATTTTGGGCTAGAACGAGCTACTTTAGCCAACCAACCCTGCTATGCCGGGTTGCGAAGCCTGGATTTATAAGAAACCCCTGGATCGACGGTCGTTTTCCTATTTTATTTTCATTTTTACTATAAATATTAAGTTTTAGTTTGAGTATAACTCTTCATCCATTGGGCTTTAGGAGTTGTGTCCAACATGAAAAGTGCTTAGAATAATTAGGAGAACGGTTTGGTGAAGCCAAATAGGAAACTTACTATTTTTGGCTGAAAACCTTATGCACTAGTAGACATCATGACCGTCTATAAATAGTAAGTTTACTATTTATAGTAAGTGGCGGATTCTAGGAATTTTAGTTGTAGTTTGATTCTGATTTCTTTCATATTGCTTGCTACCCTTATTTAAGGAGTTGTGAACTCATTTTTATTCATTATTAATCAATTTCAAATTTTATTAGAATTTATTTCCATTCTCTTACTTTCTTTCCTTGTGGATTCGAGAAGTCTCTATGAGGAGTCCAGAGAAGCTCCGTGGATTCGGAGTAGTTATCCTTGAGGAAGACGATGATCGACCTCATCACATTCATCCCTGCGTCAATTTGGTATCAAAGCGAGTTTTTCCCTCTGCCCAATGGCAAACAATGAAGGTATGAATGAAAATCTTGTGGACGGTGATCCAGGGATTCGTTATCTTTCGAAAAGAATGGAAGTTTTCCATCAAGAGAGTCAGTTGACTATGAAAGAGCTGCAGGCAACCCTCGACCTTCTTGCGAATGCCCTACTTCTGCCTCAAGCCTTAGGTGGTGCTCCACCACCTATGGTTGCTCCACCACCCATGGTGGCTCTACCACCCGTGGTTGCTATACGACGCAATTCTGATTAATGAAGAGCACTACCAGTGGCAAATCGTAGGGCTACACCCGATGATTTAAGTTTCAGCGATGAGGACATTAATGAGGGTTTTGCCCGACGACCAATACATGGAGGTGATCATCTAGATCGTGGTGAAAGAGACTATCGAGGTAAGGCTGAACTTCCTAGTTTTAACGGTTTATTACGTATAGAAGATTTCCTCGATTGGCTAGCCGAAGTAGAGAGATATTTTAATTATATGGACATGCTAGATCATAAAAGGGTGAAATTGGTAGCGTTTAAATTAAAATCTAGTACTTCTACATGGTGGGAACAATTATAACTCTCATGAACCCACCAGAACAAGGCGCCCATCTCATCATGGCCACGGATGAGACGTCTTCTTCGATCACGATTTTTCTCCAGTGATTATGAACAGATATTATTTCAGCAATACCAAAATTATCGACAACGAAATCGAACCATCACAGAATACACTGAAGAATTTCAGTGGTTGGCTACACAAAACGATCTGCTAGAATCTGAGTCACAGAAGGTGGCAAGATTTATAGGTGGGTTGCGATCGAAAATTCAGGACCGAGTTCAGAAGTACCCAGTCGGGATCGTGGATGAAGCAGTTTAATTGGCAGGTAGGGCAGAAACACAACTTGCAAGAGCTCCTACTCGTCCTTATCCTTCAACTCGATCCCCCATGTTGGGTCCCACATAGGATTCAGTGCTGGCACGAGGAAAAGATCCAATAGAAAAACATTCTCAACCTCATACAACCGTAAACTGTGATACGGGGAGCGGCTCATCCAGACCTCAACGTACAGCACCCACAACAGGGGGCCCGAGTAGGATTCTAAATCCTTATGCTCTGCCAAGGTTGAACAATTTTTATCGTTGTGGCCAACCAGGCCACTTATCAAACACTTGTCCTCAACATCCCACAACACACTTGACTATAAACGAAGGAGGCACTGAAGATGAGGCCGTAGAAGAAGATCATGACTTTAATGAATATGAATAAACCACTGAAGAAATAGCAGGTGACGATGAATTGACGGGCAAGAATCGTGGTGAATCTCTAGTTGTGAGGCGACTACTGTATACCCCATGAACAGAATTACACTCACAGCGACACAATATATTTCGTACTTAGTGCACTGTCAACGGAAAGGTCTATGATGTGATCATAGACAGTGGTAGCAGTGAGAACATCGTCTCAAGGGTGATGGTGGATAAGTTGCAACTACCAATGACGAAACATCCTTCCCCATACTCAATTGGCTGGATAAAAAAAGGTGAATGAGACCAAGGTAACTGAACAATGCACTATCTCATTTTCAATTGGCAAACATTATAAAAATTAAATACTTTGTGAAGTGGTCGACATGAAAGCCTACTATATGCTACTCGGTCGACCTTGGCAGTCGGACCGTGATGCAACTCATCGGGGACGAGACAATGTTTACGATTTGTTAAGGATAGTCAAAAAATAATCCTTCCCCCTATAGCACCAAAGAACAACTCTGAAGCCTCTAAAGTGGAGGGGAGTTCCCTCTTGACCATTTAGGATTTCATGGAGGAATCCAAGAAAATCGATGAGGTATACGCCGTAGTGGTAAAGGGCGAGGAAGAGGAACCCTCAAACATCCCTCCAAGTTTAAAGCTATTGCTAAACGAATTCAAAGAAGTCTGGCTTAAAGATTTACCTAATAGATTACCCCCCATAAGGGACATCCAACATCACATAGACCTCGTCCCTGGGGCTAGCCTGCCCAACCGCCCTCATTATCGGATGAGTCCGAAGGAGTGTGAGATACTTTAGGGACAAGTGGAGGAATTGATCTATAAGGGTCTCTTGAGAGAGAGCTTGAGCTCATGTACTGTACCAGTATTATTAACACCAAAAAAAGATGGAAGCTGGCGCGTGTGTGTCGACAGCCGGACAATCAATAAAATTACCATCAAATATCGGTTCCCAATACCATAGTTGGATGACATACTCGATATGCTAGAAGGGGCTAAGATATTTTCTAAACCACATCTAAGGAGTAGGTACCATCAGATTCGTATCCGACCTGATGATGAGTGGAAAACAACATTCAAGACCAAGGAAGGGTTGTATGAGTAGCTGGTCATGCCCTTCGGTCTATCGAACGCACCAAGTACTTTTATGCGTTTGATGAATCAAGTTCTAAAACCGTTCATTAGCCGATTTGTGGTAGTATATTTCGATGACTTATTGATATATAGTCAAGATGAGGTAGAGTATAGGAAACATCTCAGGCAGGTGCTGCAGGTCCTACAAATTAACAAGTTGTACCTAAACTTGAAGAATTGTAATTTTTTAACTGACAGCCTGTTGTTTTTAAGATTTATTGTAATGTCCACAGGCATCCGTATGGATGATGAAAAGGTGTGAGCCATTAGGGAATGGCCGATCCCGACAAATATTCATGAGGTGAGGAGTTTTCATGGGTTGGCGACTTTCTATCATCGATTTGTGCGAGATTTTAGCACCATAGTTGCGCCTATAATAGATTGCATGAAAAAAAGACCGTTCCAGTGGATCGTTAAAGCTGACAAGAGCTTTCACGAGATCAAGTATCATTTGTCTACAATACAAGTCTTAGTGCTTCCTAATTTTGAAAAATTATTTGAGGTTGAGTGTGACGCTTCATACGTCAGAATCGGAGGTGTATTATCACGGGAAGGCAGGCGGTAGCCTTCTATAGTGAGAAGCTTAGCGAAGCCCGGAAGAAGTGGTCAACTTATGGGCTTGAGTTGTACGTAGTTGTTCAGGCGCTGCGATGTTGGCGGCATTATCTAATTCAAAGGGAGTTTGTTCTGTACACTGACCATCAAGCCTTAAAGTTTATTAATAGCCAGACTAACGTGAATCATGTGCATGCTAGATGGGTTGTGTTTTTATAGAAATTTACGTTCGTTCTGAAGCACAAGTCAAGACAGCAGAACAAGGTGGCTGAGGCTCTTAACCGTCGTGTGTCACTACTTGTTACGATGACCAACGAGGTCGTTGGCTTCGACTATCTCAAGGAGCTGTATGCCGAGGATGAGGACTTCAAAGATTCTTGGATGAAGTGTCAAGAAGGTCACCCTAGTGACCTTCATATACAAGACAATTTTTTGTTCAAAGAAAATCGATTGTGCATCCCCTAAAGTTCTCTGAGGGAGCAGATTATTCAGGAGCTACATGGAGGTGACCTCGGTGGACACCTTAGGTGATACAAGATGTGAACTTTTGTGGGAGAGCGGTAATACTAGTCGCAATTAGTACGTGATGTGGGAAGAGCCGTACAACATTGTCATATTTGTTAGACCTCCAAGGGGCAATCTCAGAATACGGGCCTCTACACCCCGTTACCTGTGCTTGACTGTCCTTGGAAGAATTTATCAATGGACTTCGTGCTTGGTCTCTCACGAACACAACACGGCATGGATTCGGTGTTCATGGTGGCCGATCATTTCTCCAAGATGGCACACTTTATCCCATGCAAAAGGACCCTCGACGTAACACATGGCGAATCTATTCTTCAGGGAGGTTGTACAACTATACGGGGTCCCCAAGACCATTACTTCTGATCGTGACAGGAAATTTATTAGTCATTTTTGGCGGACTTTATAGACTCGATTCGATACACGACTTCAATTCAGCAGTGCTTACCACCCACAGACTGATGGGTAGACCGAAGTTGTGAATTACATGTTGGGAAACCTCCTTTGCAGTATTGCAGGAGAAAAGCTGAAGCAGTAGGACTTGGCCTTGTCTTAAGCAGAGTTTGCATTTAACAACATGGTGAACCGCTCAGTAGGGAAATCGTCATTTCAAATTATCTACGGACGAGTGTCTTGCCACACACTTGACTTGGTCCCTCTGCCCAAGCACCAAAGCACGAGTATTGTAACAGAACACATGGCAGATAAGATCATGTGCTTCTATGTGAAAGTGCAGGCCAAACTACATACCTCGAATGAGAAGTACAAGGAACAAGGAGAGAAGTGTAAGACCCGTATCTTGGTCCGTACCTTTTCGTAGACTTTCGCGGTCTTACCGGTCGAATTCCGGCAACCTTCGACCCTTAAACGATATCGACACGCGACCCTGATTCATGTACCGACAACCTGAGTTGACTCAACCCGAGACCAATACCATAGCGACCGCGCCGTTGTTGCGGTTCCGATGCCGCAACTCGCGCGCCAAGGCGATACCCTGGTCAAGAGATATGGGCCAACATTCGGTGCGAGAAAATGCCGCGTATTACGAAACCCAAGGAAATCTCTACGATGTGTCACATCAATCACATCAATCCCATCAATCCATCACATGTCAAGTACACATCACTTTATTCCATTTTCCCAAGCAACCACAAAAGTCTTCACCACCCATACCTCTCTTACACAAAAAGCCACAAAAGTCTTCATCTCCCATGCCTCTCTTACACAAAAGCCACAAAAGTCAATGTTCTCTTACACAACCATCACTCACCACATCCATCCATCACTCTCTCTCTCTCCCTTTACATCACTCTCTCTCTTTCTCTCTTTCTCATTTCAAAATTTCCAAGCAACAAAAAAATTCCAAGAGCCCATACGTATGGAATTCTCCCTCTCTTCCTAAACTCCAAGTGGCCCACCTCTTCATCCCAAGATCTCTCATCTCAACCCTCCATTCCTCATCTTAACCGTTGAAAACCAAGCTAAGGTGCCAAGGAACTCCTAGGAGCAAGAAGATCGGACGGTGGGTGCTAGATCATTCTAGTTTTTCTTATTTTTTTATGGTGGACCAAGTGAGGCCCACCGATCAATGGTGTGGATCTCACTTGGGACCCTAAGTTGTGGCCGATGGCCCACTTGGATCATCATGATCATTCCATGATGGGGCCATTCTCCATGGACCCCATCATGATGTTTATTTTCTTTAGAAAGGTCATCTAGACCATCCATATTGGTGGGGAAAGGATCCCCACCGTTGATCTTCAGTTTTGATGGTCACATGTGCAAAATGACTCACTTGATGTATGATTTCATGTAAGGGAGGGCCCATAATGTCGGGGTCCCTCCATCACAAGCTTGTCCCAGTCTCCATGTCTCTCTCTCTCTCTCTCTCTCTCTCTCTCTCTCTCTCTCTCTCTCTCTCTCTCTCTCTCTCTCTTTTATTTTATTTTATTTTATTTTATTTTTATGCAAAGGGGATTGTGTGGCCCACTTGTATGGATCCCACCTTGGAACATTATCTTGTTCAAGATGTATTCAGGTGGGGCCCATCATATACGTTGTACCCCACGCACCCATCAGTGGTGGCCCACTACATCAGGGCCCACCCAATGCATGTTTTAAAGAAAACCAAACCGTCCAGCATCTAAGACGCTGGACGTTTCAAAACAAAAACAAAAAAAAAAAAAAAAAAAAAAAAAGAGAGAGAGAGAAAGGGAAAGAAGAAAAGAAGGGACCTTTGGTGGTCCCCTTGCTTAGGCCCCACCGTGACGTATGTAATCAATCAACGCCGTCCATCCCATTTTTCGCCTAAATTCATGCATTGGGCCAAGATTTGGAGCTGATCCAATCACCTGGTGGGCCATGGTGTCAAAATTTTCATCCTCACCTTTCAAATACATTTTTCTTATTTTATTTCATTTTCTTTTATCAAAAAAATTCAAACTTTGGACTTGTTGGATTCATTGCAAGGTGAGGAATCCTATGGTCGGAGTGGATCCACTTAAAGCGGACCCCACACTAGAAAAACCCCGGGAAAACAGTTTTTCCCCAAAAATGTGAAGAGGCAGAGCCTCTGCATCTTGTGTCAGCGGGTGGCAGCTGCACGCTGTTGCGTGCAGCCGTGAAGCGGGCGGGCGGCCGCTGGCCACCCACGGCTCTGCACGTGGGCCCCACAGTAATGTTTATTTGTCATCCAACCTGCTCATGAGGTGGGCCACCCCAATGGTGGGCCCCCCTCCAAAAATGAGTCAGATCCAAAACTCAGGTGGCCCACACCACGTGAAACAGTGTGGATTGAATTCTACCATTGAAAGATTTTTGGGGCCCACAGAAGTATTGGATCAAGCTGAAATTTATGTTTTTCCTTCATCCAGGTCCAAGGGACCTTGTGAACGGTTGGATTTCGAATGAACATTTCTGGTGGGCCCCACATGGGAGCCACCATGATGTTTATATTTTAAAGGCCACCGTCCAGTGGACGGTGGCGCCCACCTTGATGTAGTATTTCCTCCACCGTCCAGCGGACGGTGGGGCCCTCCTTGATGCTTGTGATGCATCCAGACCGTCCATTCGCTTGGTGGAGCCATTTTAAGGCATGAGTGGTTGATTGGGTGGGCCACTCATGTTTGGGCTAGGCCCATTTAACTTGTAAAAGGCCTATGGGTTAGGCCCATTTGCTTTATTTAAGGCCTATGGGTTAGGCCCATTTGGATTGAAAAAGGCCTATGGGTTAGGCCCACTTGAAACACCTAAAGCCTATGGGCTTAGGCCCACTTGATATGTTTCAAGTACATGGGACTAGGCCCATTTGATGTACTTCAAGGCCCATGAAATTGGACCCATTGTTGCATTCTTAAAGCCCATAGAAGTGGACCCAGTTGATATATTATAAGGCCCATGGGATTAAACCCATTGATTATAAAAAGGGTCCATGGGATTAGGCCCATTGGACTTATTTGAGACCCATGAGTTAGGCCCATTTTATTTGATTAAGGCCTAGGGGTTTAGGCCCATTTGACTCATGTTAGTTCTATGGGTTGAGACCCACTTGATCTACATGTGGGGCCTAATTGGTGTGGCCGATTTGATACATATTGGACTCATGTGACTAGGTCCAATTGATGCAATCTAAGGCCCACGGGTTTTGACCCATTGCAATGCACATAAGACCCATTGGTGTGGCCCATCTGATGATTAAAAGGCCCATAGGATATGGCCCATTTGACATATATATGAAAAGCCTAACGGGATGAACCTAAGGTCCATTGCAATGTGTAATCCCAATACCGATTATGTAGCGATATTTAAGAAGATCGTACCTGGGAGAAATGTTGGTTTGACGTCCACATTGCGAATGTAATGTTAGTTAGATGTCCACATTACGACTCTCCTTAGGGCTCATTACTAGGCCGTACTTATCGTGTATAGGTCGTCCAGGTCCATCTGTATTGTAAGATAGTTCATTTTATTATAACATGTTTAGTACAGTTCATGACTCATGATCATACGCATCATATGTATGCTTGACGTGAGAATTGTCTGATCATAGCATTTGTCTTCGGGCAGGTTATTTGTGGGCTTCCGGTTAGGCGGTGTTACCCTGCATGAGCGCACGATATGCACAGGATTTGATGCATAACTGGATAGCGTGAATCATGCATATCGCATTTGTATGACATGGATATTATACGCCCTAGCGACATCGGGGTCGTAACTTCCACAGATGTATTGTGGTTGGCAGGATTGGATACCGAAAATCTTGTTCTACATGGGATACTATAGATATCCCTGGGTGAAAGTCCCTAAACCCTTATGGTACCAAGAGGTTGCTCTAACGTCTAGACCGAGTGGGTAGATAAGCGTTGAGTGCTGATTACTAGACGGTTACGCTCTCCACTGTGTCGTGGTCGGTTGGAAGGGGGTGCGGCCTTACCCGCCCGAGAGTAGGGGGCAATGCTAGGCTGAGTCTGACCAGCTCGAGGAATGGGTCCGCTATCAACGAGTCGCGCCCGATATTGGCAGACGGATAGTGTGGTCTCTTCCACTTACCTTATTGCGCGCAATGTGGCGGCAATCTGGTTTAGAGTGTACTAGACCCCGGTGATATTCCATACTTTGAGTTGTATTGATGTATGGACATAGATGAGGATTTGTATGCTTGAGTTGCATTACACATCGCATGGCCTTGGGATGGCTGATACCATTCATGTCTTGCATCGCATAAGCCTTGGTACGGCTCATGATATTATGGTTCCATCTGTATATTCCGCATTACTCAGACATTGCATGTTCATATTACTACCTTGCGCCACACTTTCACCACCCTCTAAGCTTTCTATAAGCTTATGCACGACCGTTGCGTGCAGGTGACGTTGGATCGCAGCAGCGCTGAGGCAGGACCACGTTGCAGAGCGTTTAGAGTTTTTGTTTCTTACTATTGTATTTCCCTTTATGCTCATTGTACTTGTAAAGTTTTTGATCATAGTGGAAATGTAATGGAGTACTTGGTTGTTGTTTGTGGGTTATGCCTTTTGGTTATGCTTATTACGAATCAAACTGACATTAAAAATCCTCCTCGTAGCATCCCAGGATCGGAACCTGGCGAATGGGAGCTAGGAGCCGAGAATGGGGTTCTACGGAGGCTGTCGGCGCCAGATTCGGCGATCGGAAATTTTGTGAGCCCGGTTTCCGAGTTTGGGGTGTGACAAGAAGCATCGGCGACAAAAGGTATTCAAGGTGGGCGACCGCATTATGGTCCATCTCTGTAAAGAGAGATTTTCGGTTGGGATGTACAACAAGTTGAAAAATAAAAAGATTGGACCCTTCCCAATCATTCGAAAGATCAATGACAACGCTTATGTTATTGATCTTCTAGATGGCATGACGATCTCACGGATTTTCAACGTCGCGGACCTGACCGAATATCATGAACCAGAACAGGATGTGAACTCGAGGACGAGTTCTTTTGAAGTGGAGGGGACTGATGTAGAGCGGGTCATGGACAGTTTCATGGCCAAGATGGATCAGAAAAGGCTCGGTCGACAACAGAAGTGATATGGACCGTTGGACCTTAGATCGGGCGTATCTCACAATCCGAAATGAGTTATCTGACATAAAATATATGATTTTTGGGTAGAACGAAATACTTTAGCCAAAAAACCCTGCTATGCCAGGTTGTGCAGCCCAAATTTGTGAGAAACCCCTGGATCGACGATCATTTCCCTATTTTATTTTCATTTTTACTATAAATAGTAAGTTTTAGTTTGAGTATGACTCTTCATCCGTTGGGCTTTAGGAGTTGTGTCCAACATGAAAAGTGCTTAAAATAATTAGGAGAATGGTTTGGTGAAGCTAAATAGGACACTTACCATTTTTGGCCTAAAACCTTATGCACTAGTAGACATCACGACCGTCTATAAATAGTAAGTTTACTATTTATAGTAAGTCACAGATTCTAGGAATTTTAGTTGTAGTTTGATTCTGATTTCTTTCTTATTGCTTGGTACCCTTATTTAAGGGGTTGTGAACTCATTTTTATTCATTATTAATCAATTTCATATTTTATTAGAATTTATTTCTATTCTCTTGCTTTCTTTCCTCGTGGATTCAAGAAGTCTCTGTGAAGAGTCTAGAGAAGCTCCGTGGATTCGGAGTATTTATCCTTGAGGAAGATGGTGATCGACCTCATCACGTTCATCCCTACGTCATTTTAGGGCATGAGTCCAAAAATGAGGTTGATCTAAATCTTAGGTGGACAGCACCACAGGAAACCATGGTGATACGCCCAGAATTAAAAACTTCTTAGGGCCACTAAAGTTTTGGATCAAGTTAATATCCATGTTCTCCTTTCATGTTGTTCTGTGTTCTCATTGGTGTTGGTGACTCCCGCTAATAAGATGTGGGATTTCTCTCCCAATTAGATTATGCGCTACACAACATAACTTTTAACATGTGGAACTTCTCTGGGCCCACGATGATTTATGTTTTAGATCCACACCATCTATCAAATTTTACAGATCAATCTTAGGGTGTGAGCCCAAAAATGAGGCACATCTAAGCTCAAGTAGACCACACCATTGAAAGTAACAGTGACTAAATGACTATCATGTCAACCTTCCTAGGGTCCACTGTGAGGTTTAATTTCTATTTAACCTCTTCATAACATCACACAAACCTGAATGAAGGGAAAATACAAACATCGGCTTAATCAAAGCCCTATGTGGCCTCAAGAAGTTTTCAATAACAGGCGTCCAATTCTCACTATTTCTATAGTGTGGCCCACTTGAGCCTTGGATCTACCTAGTTTTTTGTCTCATTCCATAGAATGGTAGGGGAAAATAGATGGACGATGTGGATTTGATACATACATTATAATGGGGCCCACCTAGACGTGTGTAGTGTATTCACCCCATCCATTCGATTTAACCCATCAATAGGAGCGAGTGCAAGAATGCATCTCTTGAAACAACTATCGATATTAGATAAAGATCAAGTTTAAAATATGAGCATAAACTTGGATTACAACTAAGAAATTTTCGCTACTTGATTATCACTCACTACGCCGAGGGGGCAATTTGCGATGCATTTTTGGGACGAACTTCGTCCGTCGTAAAAATGGCTAGGTTTAACGATGGATTAAATCCGTCGCTAAGGGAAAATGTCCGTCGCCAATCCCGCCTTTCTCGTAAATCCGTAGTCTAAACGTCGCAGAATTTCGCGACGGACCTAAATTCGTCGCTAAAATCTGATTTACGACGGATTTAAGTTCGTCGTAAAGTAGCGACGGATCAAATTCGTCGCAAATTTTGATTTTACGACGAAAAATCATCAGTTGCAAATTCCCTCCCAAGGCGACGGTTTTCGGCTGCTTTTGCGACGTATAGTGGTCCGTCGTAAAAGGACTTTTGCCCTAAACATAAATTTTTTTTTCATTTTTGTTTTAATATGGTGGAAAAATATGTTTTTTTGTAGTCTAATAATTGTTTTTAATCGAATTTCATTGGTTTAATTGTACATATTTGTATATAAGATTATTTTTTAACAATTGATTGAATGCCAAAAAATAAATAAATAAATAAATAAATAAAATTGTTTTTATAACAAATAAGTGAAAATTATTATTTTTTTTAAATTTTAAACTAATATTTAAATGATTTGTAATATCAGATGAAAAAGAATACTGAGAATAAAAAATTTAACAATGTTAGAGAAAAAAATGAGATTTTGAAAAAGTAAAAATCGTGATTTAATAAAAATCTATTTTGTGGGAAAAAAAAAGGAATATTGAATAAATTTGATAAATTTGAAAAAAAAAAAAAAAAAAGCTTTTGATTTTCATAATTTTGAAAAATGATAATATTTTGAAAAAGAAAAATAAGAGTTTGTATTTTGAAAACTAAAATAAAATTAAGAAGTTCGATAAAAATTGACAAGTTCAAATAAAATGCTTTTAAAAAATGGAGAAGTAAAAAAGAATTGAAAATTTTAAAATAAAATGATATTAAAAAATCAATACTTTATCAAAAAATAAACATTTTGAAAAGGAAAATAAAGAAGTTGAAAATTTTTAAGAAAAAGTTATAAAAACACTGAGATATTGAAATATATATATATATATATATATATATATATATATATATATATATATATGTCATTTTAAAAAAGAAAATTCAAAAGTTGAAAACAAAATGATGCTTTTGAAGAAAAACAATCGGCATTTTGAAATTTTTGGGAAAAATAAATAAATTTTGTGAAAATTTTAAAGATTTTGAAAATAAAAATTCAAAATTTGTATTTTAATTTTTTTGAAATATTTTATAATTAAAATAATATTTTGTTAAAAGTTTTCAAAGAAAAATTAAGATTATAAAAAATATATTTACATTTTGAAAAAAATGTTATTTTTAAATGGAAATTGAAATTTATCTATGAAAAAAATTAATAAATTATTAGGCATATCCACTAATTGAACATTTAACCATTTTGGACAATCGAATTAGTCCAGATTAAAGAGTAAATAACTTCAGATGTTTAAATCAAATTTCACTCAAATTGTTGATTAATCTTGTTTGCCCGATATCTTTCTCATATGTAGCTAGCTTGATTGGGGCGAGTAACTAGTCAAATTGAGGGTATTGATCAATAAAATAGAGTGAACGGACCGGACATATAAAATGGGCTAAATATTATTGTCAAAATTGTGACCCAACTTATTGACCTCACAAGAACCTAAAAATTGATGTTAGTAATTTTGTGGGCCCCATCATGATGTGTGTCGAACATCAACACCGTGCATTTGTTGTGTCCCCTTTACGTTATGAGATATCTCTAAAATCATCTGTATATGAAACTCAGGTGAGCCATACCATCGAAAAGCATGTGAAGACATCGTAAAAAATATAAAAGCACTTGGTGGGGCCCACATGAGTTTTGGATGCGGCTAAAAGTTGGTCTGACCCCTCATCTAAGTGGGACACACATAATGAGCGGGTTAGATATGTGAATCACATTTAGGTAGGCCCAATATATGATTATAAATGTTTTAAGGAAACCCATCTCCACTACATTTAGGTGAGTTACTCATTACCCTTAGCAGAGTAAACTCTATAGGGTCCACCGTTATTTATTTATTTTATCCACTTCGTTCATCCATGTTAACAGATAATTTAAGGTCTAAAGAATGAAAAGGAAACATATCCAAAGTTCAAGTGGACCACACCACAGGAAATAGTGTGATTGAACCTATACCATTGAAAAATTCTTAGAGGTTGTAGAAGTTTTAGATTAAGCTGATGTTTGTGTTCTCTTCATTCATATTTTTTGGATATTATGAACAAGTTGGATGGCAAATAAACATTACTGTGGGCCCAAGTAGGACACACATAATGAATTTTGGATGTGGCTGAAACTTGCTCTAACTTGTCATTCAAGTGGGACACACATAATGAATGGGTTAGATCTATGAATCACATCTAGGTAAAACTAAATCTCAATTGGACCACATCACACGAAAAGTGGTAATTGAATGCCCACCATTAAAAATTTATTAGGAACTACAAATTTTTTAAATCAAGTTGATATTTGTTTTTTTTTCCTTCTATCGATGTCTGTATGACCTAATTAGGATGTTGGATGTCAAATAAACGTACGTGGATTGCGTCCTACCCCTACTCGGACAGTAAATCGTCCGGGAAGGACTCTATGGGGTGGGGTCCAAAGTGATGTAAGTGTTTTATCCACGGTTCATCGCTTTTCTTATATCATTTTAAGGTATGAGACAAAAATTGAAGCATATCCATAACTCCAGTGGACCACATCAAAGTAAGCTGCGGTGATAATGACTCTCACCGTTGAAACCTTTCTAAGGGCCACCATGATGTTTTTTTTACCATCCAACCTATTAATAATGTAATGTAGATGTGGATGAAGTTAAAACACAAATATCAGCTTGATCCGAAACTTCTTAAGCTCCCAAGAAGTTTTTAATGGTGGACGTTAAATCCCCACTTTGTGGTCTACTTAAGCCTTGTACATACCTCATTTTTTGAATTATATATTAAAATGATTTGAAAAAAATTATCAACGGCGTGGATAAAACACTTATATCACTTTGGCCCCATGGAGCCCTGCCTGCATGGGTAGGACGCAATCCACGTCCCAAATAAACATGGTAGTGGCACTAGGAGATTTAATGGTGGACATTCAATACTACTTATTCTCCCGTGTGGTCCACTTGAAATTTAGATTTGCCTCATTTTTAAGATCAAGCCCCAAAATAATATCTAAAAATGAATAGACGGTGCGGATAAATTACACATATATCATGGTGGGGCCCACAGATCACTGACCACGAGCGGCAGCTTCACTGGCTACAAAAGAGGTTTCAATGTGTTAGTTTTGGATATAATGTAAAATAGTGGTGACTCTTTCATGTCACTTAAGGCGATGATGTATGGTTATCCAGACCATCCAAATAGTGGTTCCACTTGTTGATGGTTAATATTTAAGCTTTTACCAAATTATGTACTCTTAATCATCTATTAGGTGGGCCCTTAATTGTACGGATGATAATCTATTATATAATATAAATGATGTAAAACAAACACTTGTGCGGATCTGAATAAAAATTCCAATTTCAAATAGGGATTCTAACCCTATTTCGAATTCACCTCTCTCTCTCTCTCTCATTTTCGGAAGGAAGGCAGCGACTCCTCTCTCTCTCTCATTTTTGGAAGGAAGGCAGATAGCGGCCCCTCTTTCCATCTGGGTTCTTCCCCTCTGCTCCGTAAGTACCCTCTTTTAATCTTGTTTTAGCGATTAGATCTGGACTCCTTTAATGTTCAGATCTAAATCTCTTGTATCATGCTTGGCTACGGTCTGATTGATGTCCATGTCATGCTCAGAATGCCGTTCATCTCACGATCAGTTCAAGCCCTGTTTCTATCCTTTGCATGACCTAATCATTGTCCAGATCTTGGATGATAAGCATGTAGCTCTATGATTGAGCAGATTACCATCTGATTGACAGCCTCCTTGAACAGTGAGCAACCTCTCATCAACATGCAACAACTGTTCATAGCTCCCTGCTTGTAAACTAATTTGGTGAGACTTATTTCCCCTTATTATTTTCATTTCACTGTTGATAGTTACATGAAGTTAATATAATCATATGAAAGTTTTGTAACTGATCAAGAAGGAAAGAAAATAATATGAATTTCTATTTTTATTTCACTAAAGCATTTTATTATTTTCTATATAAAAATCTGCATGCTAATTGTTCGAGGAAATGCCTCAACCAAGAACGTTCTTGTGTTAATCATGCTAGAGGTCCTGCATTTCGACTCTCTGTAAATGGGGCACGAATTGTTGTATGGTTGGAAGAACCCATTGTATCATCCATCTAGTAGACCCTTCTTTGGTGGACCAACACAAATTCACAATGACTGTGGAATTTTCCCCTGTTTACCTTTTTTGTGTTCAGCCATCCGTTGATCAACTGGCTAGGATGATCATGTCAGTTTGACTTCTAATTGTGGTCATCCACAATAGGACCTACCAGAAGGATGTTTAAGATCATCCAAATATACAGCTATGCGGAGCTCACCAATGTATAGACCAATCAAAGGACCTCGAGGACTCCACTGGCACAAATGTTCTTAATTTGTAATGCAATAAGGATGCAGTAGCTACTGGATGTCTTTTACTGGTACAACTTTCTTTGTTTTCAGTTATCTTGTTTCCTTGATAAAATAAATAAATAAAGAAGAATGTTAGCTTGCTAGTTCAAATGCAGTTCTAATTGGATGTGTAAAAAAGAAGTGTAATTCATGCTCAGTTTATGATATTATTTGCATTATTTGGTGCAGCAATGGTAATTGTCATGAATGAACATCTGGAACATGATTAGGTAGTTGAGTCGATCATTTCTAATAACCATCATCTAGCTCATTTCTCCATTTTGTTGCATTCTCCATCTAGTAACTCTTCACCTAGCTGATCATCAGCTTCTCCGACATCAACAAGGGCATTGCTAATATCACGGCCACAACCACTGCTACGATCACAACAAAGTGTATGCTCCTCTTTTGACTGGTTTTCAAGCTATTTATTTCAAAAGCAAATGTATAGCATGCATGTCAATGTGGCACATGTGACTAATATCTGAGCAATTCATCAAGTGAGAGCCACCTCAAACAAGAAATAGGCTAAAGTAGGCCAGTCCAGTCATCTCATGGTCCAGTAGGTGGTCAATACTCAACTGTTATTATATCCTTAGTTCTGTGCTTTTGCCTTTGCTCTTGAGTACCATAAGACACCAATGCCCTTGAATTTCAAAGATGACCACCATTCCCTTTCTTCTCAGCTCTTGGTTTGAGCCAATGGGCTGCACATTTTATAGAAGTTTGCATTCAACTCTAACATTTGTTCTTTATGCTACATGATATTCTGCTAGTTAAGATCCACAACTTACTGACTACTCAGAAATTTCTGGGAGCTGATAAGCGGCTGCAGTTCCATGGTGGCACGTTGGATTATCTTTTTTCCCTGTATGTGGATTTTTTGCAGGTTGACTACTTCAGATGATGTTTTTCTAAGGTTTGTTAAGCCCCATGTGTGTGCAGGGCATACCATGTACAAGCTACAACATCTGTCATCATGGCAGGCAGGTGGACTATTAGAAACATGTGGATAGCTGATGTAGAGTGGGTCACGGACAGTTTTATGGCCAAGATGGATCAGAAACAGAAGTGATCTGAACCATCAGACCTTAAATCAGGCGTATCTCACAATCCGGAATGAGTTATCTGACGTAAAATATATGATTTTGGGGTAGAACGAGCTACTTTAGCCAACTAACCCTGCTACGCTAGGTTGCGCAGCCCAGATTTGTGAGAAACTCCCTGATCAACGGTCGTTTCCCCGTTTTAATTTCATTTTTACTATAAATAGTAAGTTTTAGTTTGCTTATAGCTCTTCATCCGTTGGGCTTTAGGAGTTGTGTCCAACATGAAAAGTGCTTAAGATAATTAGGAGAACGGTTTGGTGAAGCCAAATAGGACACTTACTATTTTTGGCTGAAAACCTTGCGCACTAGTAGACGTCACGACCGTCTATAAATAGTAAGTTTACTATTTATAGTAAGTCGCGGTTTCTAGGAGTTTTAGTTGTAGTTTGAGTCTGATTTCTTTCCTGTTGCTTGGTTCACCTATTTAAAGGGATGTGAACTCGTTTTATTTCATTCATCAATTGATTTCAAATTTATTAGAATTTATTTCTATTTTCCTGCTTTCTTTCCTCGTAGATTCGAGAAGTCTCTGTGAGTCCAGAGAAGCTCCGTGGATTTGGAGTAGTTATCCTTGAGGAAGACGATGATTGACCTCATCACGTTCATCCCTGCGTCAATAGCTTAGAAAAATTCTGCATTTTTTTAAGCCATATATCTGTTTCATAATCTGTGGCTCACTTCATTATTGGATTGACCCGATTCTTTGACGTCAGCATAATGGGACCCTTGTGATGGATGATTTGATCTCGTACCTTTATGCATCCATTTGTTTTTGCTATGGCTTTATTCATGAACATGTATTGCTTGCTGCTAGCTATTGCATTGGAGAACACTACACTTTCAGATGAGTATTTTGTGAAGAGGAAGCTTTATCCAAACTTGGTTTTCTACTCTGGCTTAATCTATCGGTATATTCAAGAAAATTTCTACTCTGGCATCCAATCTTACTTAACACCCCTGACTTTAATTACTTTGCTTAGGATGTGTTTCAGATAGAGTTTTAAGTGTTCTGTCAGAGTTTCATTTCATTTGATATACAGTTTGTTCTATTTTTTTACAAGAGTGGCTTGCCTAGAAGAAAATATTGATATTCTAAATTGGTTTTTGAATGTTAGACATTGTGTTGGAGACAAAGTGAATGTTCTTTTCTAGCCTCTATTTTTTGGTGATGCTTCGAAAGCATTGTTGAAGTTTTCAGCTTCCAACTGCTTCTTTATTTCCATTGGAATTTCAAACTTTGATCATCAATGTGGGAATTCAATTGAGTCGACTTAGTGAGTTCTAGATTTATGATCATGACAATCATATTTATAGTAGCTTTTCGTCATTTTCACTTTCATGTTTTTGAAGATTCTCAATTTGAATCAGTCACTGGATTTTAAAAACAGTTTGTTTTATTTTTTGACTTGATGAATTTCTTTTTCACTTATAGGAAACTGTTGCATCTCATTTGGATAGCATTGATCAGAATAGAATGAATCCTTTGCAATCTATCATCTATTGGGTTATACACATTTCAAATTTGCAATGATCCATTTCAAAACACAATAGAAGAAAAGCTAAAGATTTGCTACTAGTGTCCCGCAGTGGAGATGGTGAGAATATTTACCTATAGCCATTTGCAATTGGACTTCCTTACTAAAGATGGAGTGACTAGAGCATTAGTCATTGCCTGCTCTTAGTATTCTATTTTCAATCTTTCTTTTAAACAAATATTGTTACTATACCATCTTAGATTTGAAGCAAAACAGAGAGAAACTCATGTTAGAAAAAACTCTTTAAAAAAATATTTCTGTTACAGGCTCATTATCTATCATTGTGCTTTCCCCATGCAGAGACCTCAGCTTTAATAGCCTGACTGGTGATATTCCAAGCTCCTTTGAAAGCCTTGCAAGAGTGGATTTCATGTAAGTCTAACATTATCAAATGAAAATTTGCTATTTGAGTCAATGCTTACCCTTGATAACAATGAAGTGGGGATTTTCTTTCTTTCTTTCTTTTTGTTTTTCTTTTTTTTTTTTCCTCCATTTAGGTATTTAACTAGGAATATGCTGACTGGGCCTATACCTGGATTGATCATAAAGAAATAATAATCTTACTCATCAATCTGATTTCCTTAAATGCCGGTGGTTTTGCACTGAAGAAGCAAATGCTGGATGACAGAAGATTCTCCAAAATGCATCTGAATTTGCAATCCCTCCTGCAGGTATTTTCTCAATGTCTATACACATTGCCTTGGAGAAAAATATGTACAAAAGGTGCTTACCCAATCACAAGGGAAGCACACTAAATAGGAAAACTCCACAAACATCACTACTTGTGGCTGCACCTAGCACATGTGGGACATCTAAGCTAATTGTAAGGTATGACTGACTATGTAGATGACCTGGTCCAAAAATCAGGTGGATCACTCATTAGGGAGCCACTTGTGTGTGTGAACGTAGACCATTGGGAAATTGTTTATGAATGTGAAAACCAAAGTAGCCCCTGTATTGTGAATGCTATCCATCCAAGTGGGGCCCAATAGAGCAATGATCCCAGATTTACAAAAAATAAATAAAAGAAAAATAAATAAATAAATAAATGAAGAGAATGCCAATTATGTGTTAGATGCCCCATTTGTTTGGATATCAAACTTAAATAAGTATCTTTTAAGAAAAAAGTAATTTATTTCAGCCAATTACCTTCTTTTTAGAGTAACTTGTAACTCTTCAATTGAAATGCTAGCATGCACAATTATCTTTGAGTTTTCTTGATTTTCTCATTCCCTTTCTCTCAGGTTTTGCATTATGTGACCATCCTTCCATCTTGGACAGAGAAGAAATGCAGGGCTTGTTTAGCTACTAGAATTATGTCCATGTTGTCCATATTCATATGAAAGGCATATAGTAGATTCAATTTCCCTTTGAAAAAGCAGCTTCCCATATTTTACCACTTAAATATGGTTGTGCAGGTGCCTGTTTGATCAGATGGTTGAGAGAGGTGGTAGCGTGGATGGCCATGATCTCAGGCTATGCTAAGAATGGGGAATTTGGTGAGGCAATTAAGCTTTTTCACATGATGTCGGTTGATGTTGTGAAGCCAGATGAGGTGAGATATATGGACGATGCTTTTGAATTGATGTGTATTTTTATTTTTTTTTCTTTCTTTTGACCCAATATATTGATATGGTATCATGTTATCTGATTGTTCAATACTTCGACATAACAAACGGCTTCCATAGTGTTTGATTTGTATTTAGTGAATCAAATTTTGGATGTAATGTGAATATATTCAAAGCGGAAGAAATTTCTTTTGGATGTGCATGTAAGGGTGCTAGGAACTTAATTCTTATCCTGTTTTATACATGACTAGTTTTAATACATGTATATGCTTCAAATTATGGATGTAATGTGAATATATTTGGATTTTGTTTTCAAGTTATAGGATGAGGGTTTTAGTGTGTTGCTATTCTTTCGACATGGTGCCATGTTGTCACAGGAAGTTCATTCTCATGGGTGCCAAGTTGTCACAGGAAGTTCATCCTCATGGGCCTAAGTCACAGACTTGACTAAATTTATGGTAATATTGTACATTATAGAGATTTTGCACAAATAAATCAAATTCCATTTTAGAGCATTGTGGAATCATAGATAGAAGTTGGTCTTATCAACTTAACAATTATATAAATTATTAATTGATATTTTATCAATTGAAGTGTGAGAGTATTCAACTTTTGAGTTAATAAATAAATAAATAATCAAAGATCACCACTATTGTACTTTTTCTCTTGATGTATCTACCTACGGACTGAAATTTCAACACTGATGTGTTGCTCATGATGGGAATTGGAAGAGTTTACATGAACCCTGCATGAATTCTGGTTAGAAAGGGGTTTTCTATCATTGTGCTTTGTTTATGTTTGTGTTGTGTTTGCTTATTTGTTTTATCCATTTGATATGCTTTCTTAGTGGGTATAATTTGGATCTCATGATTGGAAAGTTGTTCAATCCGTTAGTGAGTACAAGATTGGCAATGTGGTTTTCTGTCATTGTGCTTTGTTTATTGCTTGTTCAATCCCATGATTCTAGGTTCCCATCTTACCCTTATTTTAGTCATACTCAACGTTTCATAAATTTGATATGCAATGGTCTATGGCCATGGTTCAAATTATTAATTGGTTTAATGTGACATGGGTAAAGTACTTTAATCACGTTTAATTGGAAGTGTCCAAGATAATTAATTGATTGAATGTGACATGCAATGGTCTATGGCTATAGAATTCAAATCAAGGTTATCATTTTTAGTAGATTAACTTTGTATTTTCTCTCTCTTCTTTCAATTTTGTTTAGGTCTATAATGTCAAATCTGTAATAATTGATAGCCCTATTAGGAATCTAGAGATCCCAGACTATATGAGGTCGTTCAGTTAGCATATCAGATCTTGTCCTTTCTCATTTTAGTTTTAAAAATTCATTCTCTCAGTTAAGCATGCTCAGTTTGAAAATAATTGTTTGTTGAAAGGTGTAGCTAGATAATAGAGTTTATTGCATATGACCAAACTAAGTCTACTTATCCCATGTTTTGTTTCCTGTCTCCCAAGCTCCCTCAAATGTATCCATTAATTCTATCCTTCCCCGTCTCGCCACTAATCCACACAAGATTCTCATTTTAGCTGCACTTATCCTCGAACATGTTCCTCAACCACCCAACAGTTTGTCCCACAACTCCAAAAATAAGGACTATATTATCTTGTTTTGAATCCAATATATGTTGAGCCCTTGCACTTTTGTAGGCAACCGTTATTCCATCCTCAACTCATCATGCATCAGTCGGGCTTCATGTGCACAGAGACTGCATGGTTCATAAAGAAATTGATGACAATCCACATTCAGCATACATGTGGCCTGCCTGATTTGTGGTCCAAATCATCTACAGAGCAGGGCCCACATGATGTTCTGGTTAGGTGTCCTCTCACGCTTGTAGAGGCGCATGTAAGCTTAGCATGAATGCTCTCACTTGGATAAAAATCTTATTCTTGTCTTGACTGTTGTTCAGCACGGTGTGTGGGTAAACATGGGATCTGATCTGTTACATAGAGAATTTCTATGTCGGCAATCTTCTAAAGATGGTTGTGATGTTGGCACTCTTTTACACTTTATCTTGGTTGCTAATAGAACACTTTCAACCGCTTCTGGAAGTTATCAAGATTGATCGTGCAAGCACTGGGTGCCCCAGCAACATTTTTATCAGAAGGTTTTGCATTGCCATTTCGGTGTTTCGCCATTGAAGCTATGTCGGATCTAGAACAACTGAAATCCACAACAAACCAAACAGAAAAATGCAGAGACAACCACAAATTTCAGAGAAGGTATGTCTCTTCTTTCCTTTCTCTTCTATTTCACGAATAGAATGTAGTTCATCTACAAATTATAGTTTTTTTTTTTAAGGATTTAGAACTCTTTAAAAAAATGAAAACTACTGGTTGAAAAGAAGAAAAAATAACATTTTCATTATATATATATATATATATATATATATATATATATATATATATATATATATATATATATAAACCCATGATCCAAACTTCAATTCCTAGTTTCCAAATTCCTGTTATACAATCATCATCTGATCCTTTCTTCCATCGATTTGGGGTTGGCTTTAAATGGTAGATTGGCAAAAAGAAATTATGATTGGCTACCAAGTAGACATTCACCTTCCTCTTTACCAAGGTCTTGGAACCGAAAATGGCATAGGCTCACATTGATAACTCACATGCCAAACATAATTCCACACTACACAATTAAGACTGCCAACAAGCTACTCGCATATTGCAGCAACATTTTAAAACTGGAAAAATGCCCCTATTCCCAGTGGAGGTAAACTCCACACTGTTGATGGGGCTGATAGGTACAATCTGAAACGTTGGTTGCTACACACGCGTATGCCTCCAAATTACCTAAATACATGTTACGTTTGTTTCAAATCCCTCCCCATGTTCCTTGAAAATCCAAAGTTCATGATCCTCTGAAAACTATTTACATGGGAAAAATTGCCCCTGGCTGATGCATACAGAGCTTTGCTAAGCCCACATGCATGTTCAAGTCAGCTAATGCACATGCCACCACATATTCTAGCAAGGCGAACAAGTGGAATGTCCAAGCCATCCATCATGATGAGATTCCCTATCCCAAGAATCAAGTCAGTCCACTAGTCAAGTGGGCCACAATCAACTGAACGAATGTACGGTTGTGAAATAAAAAAAGCCAAAGTTTTCTAATCTGATTGGCTTATTTCTACTATCATGGAACACCAACTGAATGGACCACCTTTATCTTTGGGCTCTACACAGTGAACTCCACCTAGTGGATGGCTTGGATGTTTCACTGGCCTACCATACTAGCATATATAGTGGGTGGGCATTAGCTAACTTGTAGACACGTGGTAGAGTGCATTGGATGAATGGTCTGAAACAAGTACATCCCTGCATATGTATATAATCGTATGATACATTTATGTGTATGTATTTATGAATATAACTGTATGATGGTTGAATGGATGGATGGGGGAATCAAAGATATTTTTTTGGGTCTGGTTTCATGGACCAAATGGTAATAGAGATGCAGTTTCATAAATGAAAGCAGTTATAAGCACTGACAAGTTGTTGCTATCTTCTCATTATGCAGGTGTATCTTGTTGGGAAATAGGAATTTCGCAATTCCTGCACTTTCATTTGGTCACTTTGTGTGTTAAATGCAGATTGCATTGCGCTGTTGTGTATTGATTCTAACATCTAAAGATCTTTTCAAACTGTATTTTGCTCTCCCAGTGAATGCTATGAAGTTAAGAAACGCTCTTACCTGAACCTCTAATGGCTAGGATGAATTCTAATATTTTATTTTGTTAATTGGTTTAAGTTGATTAAACTATTCACTTTTCATGGATTTGAGCTGGTAATTTGTAATATATGAAGGGTTGACTAGACTAGTCTTTTCTTGGATTGAATCTAGTTGTTTGTAATAAATGTAGGAAGGGCTCAAAAGAAGGTTGAACAAGAAAAGATACCAAGTAGCCAATTCAACGCGAGGCATAGCCAACAATTTCTGGGTAAGAAGTGTTTAGTTAGGAGGGTTAAAGTCAATTTTTGTTGGAGCGGGGCCACTTGGGTCATTTCCTCTTTTATTGAATTGAGTTGTTACCAATTTTGTGAATAGGATTCTTATCAAACAATAGTCTGAATTATTTTTTGAATGACTATTAGGTGCAAGATTAAAAAAATAACAATAATAAATTAACGATTTTTTTTTTTTATTTACGGATATTTTAGCGACGGACTAAATCCGTCGCTAATTTATGAACAGTGAAAATCTACAACGGATTTGAGGTCCATTGCTTACTCATATTCGCGACGGACCTTATCCGTCACTACTGTTTTTAGTGACGTCTAATTTTTTGAATATTACCGACGAATTTTTTATTTTTTACGACAGATTTTATCCGTCGCTATGATGCGACGGACCTTATCCGTCGCATATTAAACGACGGATAAAATCCATCGTAAAACCAAAAATGACCCAATAAATAGCGACGGACGAAGTCCGTCGTTTATTTGATTTTACAACGGATTTGGTCCGTCGCAAAACAGCGATTTTGGCATAGTGACTACTCCTAAGATAGATTGAGCTAAGATAAATTGATAGATTTTATTTGTTTGATGTTCCTCTACTAATCTTCCTAATATTTATAGATTTCTTCTGTACCTATTCTTCAAAAGTTCCTCTTTATTGGATGATTATAGCAACTAAGGCATCGCCATCCCGATCCTTCGCTTGTTATGTTTCTCATTTTGACTATTCCTCTCGACTGCATTCCGCTTTTAAATGTCTGGACCATACTACTTTGTCTCTACAACATTAAATATACACCAACTGTAATTTTATAAAAAACGCTCCAAATATCTCAAAAAAAAACTTTTCATATACCTCTTATCTCTCGTCTAATACCACGTCCCCCCATATTAACTTTTCCTGAAACGGTTTGAAATATGGTACAACATAGCCTCATGAGCATCAAAGCTATTTGAAATGTGGCCTTCTATTCACTAATGATCCTAACTGTAGATCTTGCCAATTAAACTTGAACATTAACCATTTATCGTTTCAACCATCCTTCTAATGACCACTAATCAAACAGATGGTTTTGTTTCCATTGGTGTCATTTCTCAATTATCGTGGTGTGTCCCACCATTTGTATGGAAGGAAATAATGTCATGTGTATAGATAACTACGTACGTGGATATGATTCAACTGCAAGCTCATTTAGTGCCCCCTGACTATGGGGTCTACATTGATGTATGTACTGTATATCCACGTTGTCCATCCATTTTGCATGCTCATTTTAGAGCATATCCCATAAATAAAGCAGATTTTGCATGCTCATTTTAGAGCATATCCCATAAATAAAGCAGACCCAAATATCCGATGGACCACACCATAGGAAACAGTGTTGATTGAATGGCCACCATTACAAACTTCATAGGGCCCACCTTAATGTCCGTAATATATATTTGGCATCCAACCTATTAAAGTTCATACATATTTGGAAGAAAGAAAAAAAAATTTATTAGCTAGGTCAAAAACTTTTGTGGCTCATAAGGAATTTTAAATGGCTAATCATCACTATTTCATGTGGTGTTGTCCACCTGAGATTTGGTTTTGCTCAATTTTTTAGCTCATGCTTTAAAATGAGCTAAAAAAACAAATGGTTGGGTAAATATGCAATACATACATCAATGTGGGCCCCATGTAAGACCTGTATCTTAGCCCGTAACATTCCATATGCCTCAGCGGTCCTCCCGGTCGAATTCCGGTGACCCACGATCTGTTATCGACATTTGCGCACGATCCCGAGTCATATCCCGTATTCCAGAGTCGGCTCAACTCGAGACTTGTACCCTGACAACCGCACCGTCGCCGTGGTTCTGATGCCGCGTCTTACGCATTGAGACGATACCCGGGCCAGGAGATGTGGGCCCGTGTTCAATTTGAGGAAAACACTGCGTGTTACAATCCCGAGAGAATCTCTTGACACATCACATCAATCAATCAAAGTACAACCCATCACTCCATCCCATCCCCAAGTACAACTATCCTCCTCAAAAGTCAACACTCTTCTTATACAAGTACACATCTATCACTCACCCATCACACCCATCTCTCTCTCTCTCTTACACCTCTCTCTCTCATCTCTCTTTCTCACTCCTAAGAAACCCATGAGAATCCATCGTCCAAGCTCCATGAAAGAAGCTTGGCATGGCCCACTCCCTACCACCTAATCCCACCCTCTAAAATCAATCTCGACCGTTGAATCGCACCCTTTGGAGCTCTAGGTTGCGTTGATGGAAGGAATCTAAGATGATCAAAGGTGGGTGCTTCTTTCTCTCTCTCCCTCTCTCTTTCAATATTTTGGTGTGATGATATGGCCATGTGACCCACCCGGATGTATCCTACCTCAATGTGTGTCTTATCCAACCGTTTAAGCAATGTGGGCCCTACCCTTGGTGATGGAAAACACGAATATCAGATTGGTTCAAATCATGTGGGCCACATCCACATGGGACCCACCAGCCGTGGTCCCCACACGTGGACCCACCTTGATGAATTTCATTAAAACACCATCCGTCCAGCGTCCAAGGACGTTGGACGTGTTCCTTAGAATTGAGCAGACCGTGAGTTTACTCGCTGCAAAAAAAAAGGTACTTAGATGTTTTAGGCTTTTTGATGGACTGCTCTTACAGGCCCTACCTTGGTGTATGATTTTAATCCAAGCCTTCCATTCCTTTCCGTAGCTCATTTTAGGCATTAAGGCAAAAAATGAGGTCTATCCGATCTTCAGGCGGGCCATAGCCTGTAAAATAGTGGTTTTTACCATTGAAAGTCACTCTGATATTTTTATGCACCGGAAAAACATCGGATATTGGACTCGTTTGGACGGCCTTGAGCCATAAAGTGCAATGGATGGGTTAGATTTACTGGATGTGGGCCCCACCTGTGAAAAACCACAGGAAATCGGATATTTTCAATAAAATAAAATAAAATACATGCATAAGGGGGGCAGTGCCTGCTGCCCCTGACAACAGCAGTAGCAGTGTGTTGCGCATGAGCGGAGGGGCCAAGGCCACTGCCCTACATGTGGACCCCACCATGATGTATATCTTATATCCACACCGTTCATGAGGTGGGCCACTCCCAGTAGTGGGCCCCCTCCAAAGATCAGCCGCATCCAAAGCTTAGGTAGCCCACATCACAGGAAACAAGAGATTGAACATATACCATTGAAACCCTTTTTGGGTCACAGCAGCAGGGGCCCACCTCGATGGATGTATTACATCCTTGTCGTCCAGCCATGGGACGTCCAGCAGCCTTTGCTGCTGGACTGTATGAAGAGAAAGCATAAATATCAGCTTGGTCCCAAGCTGTGGGCCATGTATAGTGGGACCCACCTTTGATATATGTGTTTTATACTCCCAGCCGTTCGTCCATATGAAACAAGGACGATGGGTCCTTGCAGCCTTGCCTCAAGTTAACGTCAGCAAAATCCATGGGCCCCACCTTAATTTCGTGTATTTTTTTTCACCCAGCCGTCCATTTGTGGACGAGCAGCAGAACAGCTGCTATGTTAACACAGCAAATTCTATGGGTCCCGTGCGAGCCATGAGTTTTGGATCCAAGCCGTTCATCTATTTTAGTACGAGGGGTCCACCATAATATGTATTTCATTTACGCCATCCATCATGTTTCATCTCAGTTGTCCACCTGTTGTATGGGCCGACCATGACGTATATGATTTACAGCCGCACCGTCCGTCTATGTGGACCCCACATAGATGCATGTATCATACATCCCCACCATCCAATCTGTTGGATGGTGGGATTCCACCATTGATGTATGTATTTTATATATACACTGTCCATCTGGATAGTGGGACCCAAGTAACAGAAATGCTCCTACTTTGACGCCAGAAGCTCTCTGGGCCCACTGATGTATGAATTATAATCCACACCTTCCATTAGGTGGACTTCACTATGATGTATGGGTTCCATCCACGCCGTCCAGACCTTAGACGGTGGGATCCACCATGATGCATGTCTTGTATCCAAACCGTCCCACCATTTTAAGAAATCATGAGTTAGATTTATGGTTTAAGAAGGCCCCACCATTAAAAATAGTAGGGATAGTGATATCCACTGTTCAAAACTTCTAAGGGCCACAGTAGTTTTCGATCAAGTTGATGTTTTTGTTTTCACTTCATCTATCACTATGTTAACTTATGAATAAGTTGGATCTCAAATACATCACGGGGGGGGTCACACCATGATGAGTCCAACCATTGATCAGGTGGACCACACCATAAAGACCAGTGGAGATTGAACGCCCACCATTGAAACCCCTTTAGGTCACAGAAGTTTTGGACCAATAAGATAATTTTTTTCTTAGGTTGGTTCAGGTCCTTGTGACTTAATGCATGATATGATGACCCCTGTGAAATTTTGTACAGTGGAAATCACTGTCTCCACTGCTATTTGTGATGTGATCCAATTGACCCTTTTGATCACTATTACAACTGTTATTTGTGGTATGGTCCAGATGATCTTTTGATATGATTCGTTGTTTAGATAATGCTCTAAAATGATCTCCATAGATGGATTAATGGTGTAGTTGTTGGGGCCCATTTGACATGACCCGTTGAATGTATTTAGGGCCCATTTGGAAGGGCCCGATATGATGTATTCGGGGCCCATGGGTTGAGGCCCATTGTGATATATTCGAGGCCCATGGGCAAGGCCTGATGTGATGAATTTATGGCCCATGTGTCGAGGCCCATTATGATGCAATTTTGGCCCATATGTCGTGGCCCATTGTGATATGTTTTCGGCCCATTGTGATGTACTGAGGTCCATGGGTCATGGCCATTGAGATGTACTAATGGCCCATATGTAGGGCCCACCTATTATGTATTTAAAGCCTGTGCGATAAGGCCCATTGTGATGTATTCCCAGCCCATAAGATGCGGCCATTGTGATATTTATAGGCCCCGGTACGTGGCCCGTTGTAATGTATTTGTGGCCCATTTGGTGAGGCCCGATGTGGTGTATATGTGGCCCTTGAGTGAGGCCCACTTCGATGTATATTAGGCCTTTGTGTGAGGCCATGGGCCCACTGCATGTTTGACTCTATGTGGGTCATTTCTTGGAGGCAATGTTGGTTAGATGTCCACATTATTGTGCAATGATGGTTAGATGTCCTCATTGTGACCTTCCCACAGGCTTTGTTAGGCCCCTTCGCACCATTCTCTAAGTGGGTTAACTCAAATAAGTGGACCCCATTCGCCATAGACGATGGCTCCGTGCCATCAAATTTGATAAAACCACGGCCGTGGGCCGATCTTTATATTATGGTTGATCAGTTGTCCATCTATCGACCCCGTCTTGTTTATATGATGATTGTCGGTGTCGATTATCGATGTGATTATCGGTGCCGATTGTTGAGGCCGATCGTTGAGGCCGATTCCGATTGCCGAAGCCCATTGTGATGTATTTGAGGCCCGTGGGACGTGGCCCATTGTGATATAATTCCAGCCCATATGATGAGGCCTGACTTGATTTATATTAGGCCCGTGTGCGCGGCCCATTGCGATGTATACCCACTTGATGTATATGTGGCCCATGAGTGAGGCCCATTTTGATGTGTATTAAGCTTTTGAGTGAGGCCCATGGTGTTATATATTTGACCCTTGTGTGAGGTCATGAGTTCACTGTTTGTTAGGCTCTTTATGGGTCATTTCTTGGGAGTAATGTTGGTTAAATGTCCACATTATCGAGGTGGATGGTCGATGCCGGTTATTGACACCGATTATGAGTATGTGACCGTATAGCATCATGATACATGCCCATACGCATCATTTACATGTTTGTTATGAGATATGCTTGACCATTGCATATGTCATTGAGCAGGTTGTTATGAGACTCCATGATAGGCGGAGGTTATCTCACATGAGTGCACAGTATACGCAAGATTGATGCATGACTGGATTGCATGACTCATGCGTCTTGCATTTCATTGTGTTATACTGTACGCCCTAGCGACATCAGGGTCGTAGCCTCTACAGGCATTTCGTGGATGGCCAGATGGGATACCAAAAATCTGTTTTACATGGGGTGTTATAGATATCCCTGGGTGAAAGTCCTTAAACTCTCTTGGTTCCAGAGGTTGCTCCAACGTCTAGACCGAATGGATGTATGAGCGCATGAGGGTCGTATACCGTTAGGCCACGTCTCCCACTGTGTCGTGGTTGGTTGGAAGGGGGTGCGACCTTACTTGCTCGAGAGGAGGGGGCAAAGCTAAGCTGAGTTTGACCAGCTCGAGGAATGGGTCCGCTATCTACCAGCCGGGTCCGATATTGGCAGGCGGATGGTGAGGTCTCTTCCACTCGCCTTATTGAGGGCGATGAGGTGGAAATCTAGTTTGGAGTGTAATAGACCCCGGTGATTTTTCAGAGAGGAACTGTACTGATATGTGGACTTATTGAGTAGGAGTTGCATGCTTATTCATTCATTCATTCACTATCCACTCGGGCTGGTGGTGCGCAATTAATTATTATGTACCTTCGTTATGGCAAGGATTTCGGTTGGGCGCGCAACTAACCTGAGATCAGAAATTTACCACGTTGAATCTGACTATCCAAATTTAGGTATGAGACTGGTTTAGATAGAAGTCCCTTGTGGTGGACCCCGTAGCCTGTGATACTACGTATTATCATCCCGACTTCACACTTCAACATGGTCATTCCATTTGCACCGCATATTGCATTACATTTGCGGCATATGGCATTTTGGGTTACTTGTGTTCTGCATTCATATGGATTAGATACAGCATCTGATATTTGACTTTTTATGATTCCCTCATTTGTATAGTTGATCCGTATTGCGTATTCTGATATTGATTGACTTATAGACTTGTCAATACTTCCGCTTACCCTGTTATCGTATGATTTATATCTTATCAGTATTTCTGCTTACTCTGATAATTCCTGCTCTTGTCAGTGTTTCTACTTATTCAGATATTGTATGGTTTATGAATTACTAGTTTTTTCGGTATTGTATGATTATGGCATTGTATTAAATACTTGGCACTTACCTTGTGCACGCACTTACACCACCCTCTAAGCTTTCTGTAAGCTTATACACGATAGATGCGTGCAGGTGATGTTAAGTTGTGTAAGACCCGTATCTTGGTCCGTACCTTTCCATAGACTTCTGCGGTCTTACCGGTCGAATTCCGACAACCTTCGACCCTTAACCGATATCGACGCGCGACCCTGATTCATGTGCCGACAACCCGAGTCGACTCAACCCGAGACCAATACCATAGCGACTGCGCCATCGTTGCGATTCCGATACCGCGACTCGCGTTCCAAGGTGATACCCTGGTCAAGAGATGTGGGCCAACGTTCGGTGAGAGAAAACGTCGCGCGTTGCGAAACCCAAGGAAATCTCTACGATGTGTCACATCAATCACATCAATCCCATCAATCAATCAACCCATCAATCCATCACATGTCAAGTACACATCACTTTCATTCCTTTTCCCAAGCAACCACAAAAGTCTTCATCTCCCATACCTCTCTTACACAAAAAGCCACAAAAGTCTTCACCACCCATACCTCTTATACAAAAGCCTCAAAAGTCAAAGATTTCTTACACAACCATCACTCACCACATCCATCCATCACTCTCTCTCTCTCCCTTTACAACTCTCTCTCTTTCTCTCTTTCTCATTTCAAAAATCCCAAGTAACAAAGAGCCCCCACGTATGAAAATTTTCAAGCATCCCTAAACTCCAAGTGGTCCACCTTCCTACCCCATCATCTCCCATCTCAAACCTCCATTCTTCATTTCAACCGTTGAAAACCAAGCTAAGGTGCCAAGGAACTCCTAGGAGCAAGAAGATCGGACGGTGGGTGCTAGATCATTCTAGTTTTTCTTATTTTTATGATGTGCCAAGTGAGACCCACCGTTCAATGGTGTGGATCTCACTTGGGACCTTAATAGGTGGTCGATGGACCACTTAGATCATCATGATCATTCCATGATGGGGCCATTCTCCATGGACCCCATCATGATGTTTATTTTCTTTAGAAAGGTCATCTAGACCATCCATATTGGTCGGGAAAGGATCCCTATCGTTGATCTTCAGTTTTGATGGTCACATGTGCAAAATGACCCACTTGATGTATGATTTCATGAAAGGGAGGGCCCATAATGTCGGGGTCCCTCCATCACAAGCCGTGTCCCACTCTCCATGTCTCTCTCTCTCTTTTATTTCTTTTATTTTATTTTATTTTATTTTATTTATGCAATAGGAATGTGTGGCCCACTTGAATGGATCCCACCTTGAGATTTATGTTGTTCAAATTTTTATTCGAGTGGGGCCCACCTTAGACGTTGAACCCATGTCACCCATCAGTGGTGGCCCACTTCATCAAGGCCCACCACTCTTTAAAAAAAATATATATATATATATATATAAAAACCGTCCAGCGTCTGGGACGCTGGACGTTTCAAAGAAAAGAGGAAAGGGAAAGAAGGAAAGGGTCTTTGGGTGGTCCCACTTGCTTAGGCCCCACCCTGATATATCATTCTAATCCAAGCTGTCCATCCCTTTCACCATCTCATTTTAGGCGTTGAGCCAGAAGATGAGATTGAACGGAGCACCTGGTGGGCCATAGCGCCAAATATTGCGTCCTCACCATTCAAATGCTATTTTCTTATGTTATTTCACTTTCCAAGTGTCAAAAAAATTCGAACTCTGGACTCATTTCGACTGTTGCGGGCCACAGAATGCAGTGGTCGGAGTGGATTTCATTTTAGCGGGCCCCACGCGTGAAAAACCCCGGGAAAACAAATTTTTCCCAAAATTGATAAGAGGCAAAGCCTCTGCATGTTGGCATCAGCAGGCAGCGGGCGGGCGGCCGCTGGCCACCCACGGCCCTGCACTTTGGCCCCACTATAGTGTTTATTTGTGATCCAATCTGTTCATGTGGTGGGCCACCTCCTAAAGTGGGCCCCTGCCAAAATTCAGGCCCATCCAAGGCTCTGGTGGCCCACACCACAGGAAACAATAGAATTGAATGTTTGCCATTGAAAATTTTCTTGGGCCCACAGAAGTTTTGAACCAAGCTGAAATTTATGTTGTCCCTTCATCCAGGCCTAAGGGACCTATTAAACAAATTGGATGGCTTAGAAACATTACAAGTGGGCCCCACATGGGACCCACCATGACGCATGCGTTTTAGCCCACCGTCCAGTGGACGGTGGCGCCCACCTTACTGCTGCGTTATCTCCACCGTCCAGCGGACGGTGGAGCCCTCCTTGATGCACACGCCACCCCCGCTGTCCAGCGGCAATGGGACCCACCCTTGATGCATGTGATGCATCCATACCGTCCATCCATTGATTTGTAACAGGTCTATGGGCTAGGCCCATTTGATCTATGAAATGCTTATGGGCTAGGCCCATTTGATCCATTTAGGCCTAAGAACTTAGGCCCACTTGATATGTTGGAAGTCCATGGGACTAGGCCCATTTGATGTACTTCAAGGCCCATGAAATTGGACCCTTTTTGTTGAAATTTTAAAGCCATGGAAGTAGGCCGTTTGATATATGTAAGACTTAGCGGTTAGGCCCACTTTGATATGCATGCAAGCTCATGGGTTAGGCCCATTTGAATTGTTTAAGGCCTAGGGATTTAGGCCCATTTGACTCATATAAGGCTTATGGGTTGAGGCCCATTTGATGTACATGTGGGGGCCCAATTGGTGTGGCCCATTTGATACATATTAGATTCATGTGACTAGGTCCAATTGATGCAATCTAAGGCCCACGGGTTATGACCCATTGCAATATACCTAAGGCCCATTGGTGTGGCCCATTTATATGGCCATCTGATGAATAAAAGGCCCATAGGACATGGCCTATTTGATATATATATGAAAAGCCCAATGGGATAAACCTAAGGTCCATTGCAATTTGTAATCCCAATACCGATTATGTAGCGATGTTTAAGGAGATCGTGCTTGGGAAGCAATGTTGGTTTGACGTCCACATTGCAAGCGTAATGCTAGTTGGATGTCCACATTACGACTCTCCTTAGGGCCTATTACTGGGCCGTACTTGCTGTGTATAGACCGTCCAGGCCCATCTACGTTGTAAGAATGGTTCATCACTCATTTACATGTTTAGTATGGTTTCATGACCCATGATCATACGCATCATATGTATGCGTGATATGAGGTTTGACTGATCATAGCATATGCCTTCAAGCAGGTTGTTTACGGGCTCCTGGCTAGGCAGTGTTGGCCTACATGAGCGCACGATACGCGCAGGATTTGTTGCATGACTGGATAGTGTGAATCATGCATTTCGCATTTGTGTGACATTGGTATTGTACGCCCTAGCGACATCAGGGCCGTAGCCTCCACAGACACATCGTGGTTAGCAGGATTGGATACCGAAAATCTTGTTCTATATGGGGTGCTATTGATATCCCTGGGTGAAAGTCCCTAAACCCTTATGGTACCAAGAGGTTGCTCCAACGTCTAGACCAAGTGGGTAGATGAGTGTTAAGTGCCGATTACCAGACGGTTACGCTCTCCACTGTGTCGTGGTCGGTTGGAAGGGGGTGCAGCCTTACCCGCCCGAGTGTAGGGGGCAATCCTAGGCTAAGTTTGACCAGCTCGAGGAATGGGTTCGCTATCGACGAGTCGCGCCCGATATCGGCAGACGGATAGTGTGGTCTCTTCCACTTACCTTATTGCGCGCGACGTGGCGGCAATCTGGTTTAGAGTGTACTAGACCCCGGTGATATTCCATATTTTGAGCTGTATTGATGTGTGGACATAGATGAGGATCTGTATGCTTGAGTTGCATTGCACATCGCATGGCCTTGGGATAGCCGATACCATTCATGTCTTGCATCGTATAAGCCTTGGTACGGCTCATGATATTAGATTCATCTGCATATTCCGCTTTACACCGACATTGCATGTTCATATTACTACCTTGTGCACATACTTTCACCACCCTCTAAGCTTTCTGTAAGCTTATGTACGACCGTTGCGTGCAGGTGACGTTGGATCGCAGCAGCGCTGAGGCAGGAGCACGTTGCTGAGCGTTTTGGAGTTTTTATTCTTTACCATTGTATTTCCCTTTATTCTCATTGTACTTGTAAAGTTTTTTATCATAGTGAAAATGTAATGGAGTGCTTAGCTGTTGTTTGTGGGTTATGCCTTTGGTTATGCTTATTACGAATCAAACTAACGTTGAAAATCCTCCTCGTAGCATCCCAGGATCGGAACCTGACAAATGGGAGCTAGGAGCCGAGAATGGGGTTCTATGGAGGCTATCGGCGCCGGATTCGGCGATCGGAAATTTTGTGAGCCCGGTTCCCGAGTTTGGGGCGTGACAAGTTGCAGCAGTGTTGAGCTTGGAGCGTGCAGCGGTCTTCTGGAGCTTGATTTTCTATTTATGTATTTCTCTTTCAGTGTTGTAATCAAATGATTATATTAGTGGATATGTGATGATGATGTTACCTTTATGAATTGGGTAATCTTGTGGTTATGCTTATTACTAGTTAAATGTATAAAAAAAATCCTCCTTATAGGATCCTGGGATCGGAATCTGGCATATGAATGCTAAGAACCGAGAATGGGGTACTACGGAGGCTGTCGGCACCGGATTCGAGGATCAGGATTCCTATGAATCCGATTTCTGGGTTTAGGGCGTGACACCCCTTGGTCAGGGCTGCACCTCATTTGCTCCCGATTCAACCAACCCCTTTGTAGGCCACACACACTCTTAAATGGCCTCTTTCTGGACCCCACCCCGCTAGTCAACATTCCCCCCCTCTCTCTATCAACTGCAGCCATCAAACGCCCATAATGTTTATTTTCCATCCAACCTATTCATAAGGTCACACCACTATAAACAGAGGAAAACACAAATATCCGCTTGATGATTTGAACCAAAACTTCAATTGCCCCACAAAGTTTTCATTGATAGGCATTCGATCCCAACTTTTTCTTGTGGTGTGATCTTCTTTTAACTCTGAATATATCATTTTTTTGGCTAATTTCCTGAAATGACATGGATAAATAAATGAACGGCATGAATAAAACACATGCATACATAATAATTGGGCCCACAGAGTTTTCTCTGTATATACGGTACAAGTTATGTGGATGATCTGCTAACAAATTGACTAGTAAGACTCGCTAATGAAGTGACGTGACCAAGTTTCGTGGGCCCCACCATGATATATATGTTGTATTCATGCACCATTCATCCATTTGGAGAGATCATTTTAGGGCATGACAAAAAGATTGAAGCAGATTTAAAGCTGAGTGAATCCGGCCACAAAAAACAGTGGAGAGCGCAGCGCCTACAGTTGAAACCTTCTTATGGTCCACCATGATGTTTATTTGAGATTCAACTGTTCATAAGTTAACAGAATCATGAACGAACGGAAAACACAAGTATCAGCTTCATCAAAAGCTTTCATGGCTCTTAGGATATTTTTAATGGTAGATGTTCCATCTCCACTGTAGAGCTTTGGATTTTCTTACTCTTTCACTCATCCCTTAAAATAATCTCTCTACAGTATGGGTACAATACATATATTATAGCGATACCACATAACTTGGTGACATCACTTCAATTGCAAGTTTTGCTACTCAACCTGTCAGTAGCTAATCCGCCCAAACACGCGTATCTATAGCTAGGTGGTATACCGAGTGAAGATACCTTGTTTCAACACTTGGGTCCTGACATCCTTCCCTTATAGGGGTGGCTGACAGTGAAGTTGGTGTATGCTAACAAACTAACTCAAGTAAAAAAAAAATAAAAAACCAACCCAGGTCGTTGCAGCCGCCTACGTGGTGGAAGGGGATGCGGATTAGATACTGACAGGTTGAATAGTGAGACTCCTGCTGAAGTGACAGCGCACGTTTCAAAGAATGATTCGGATCCAAAGCCCTAACAGTTGACCCTACCTCAGAAAATATTGGAAGAGTGACGCTCACAGTTAAAGAGTTCAAAGGGTGGTAAAAGTTTTCGGTCAACCTGATATTTGTGTTTCCCTACTTTCGTATCTGCGTTAACACACGAACAGTTTGGACCTCAAGTAAACATTATGGTGAGCCTTAAGATGGTTTCGGCTGTGAGCGTTACTTTCCCTCCGTTTTTTTTTTTTTTTTTTATGGGTCAACTCCGGCCATAGATCTGCCTCATTCCTTGGATCATGTCCTAAAATGATCTCTCCAAATGCATGGGCGGTGTGGATACAACACATATACCGTTGTGGGCCACACAAAACTTGTTAACATAACTTCCGTCGCGAGTCTCACCACTCGACCTGTCAGTTGCTAATCCACGTCCGGTCGTTGGACATGGATCGTTTTCAACGGAAACACGGTACCCAAGACATTGCCGTGTACCGCAGGTCGTTACGGACAACGCCTTATTGCGGACGCAGGAACGGATTAGGTGCAGCCCTGACCTCACTCAACTCGGTGCGGGCCTCACTGTAGGGGCCCACCTTAATCTATGTATTGTATATCCACGTCGGACATCCGTTTCAAAATCTCATTTTAAATCATGAATTAAAAAAAAAACGAAACAGGAACAAATCTTAGATGGACCATACCATAAGAAAGATTTGGTTTTGATTAGTTTTTTGTATAATGAGATAAAATGATATATAAAAACCTACACAAATCATGGATGTACAAAAACTTAGCCAAGGTGGGCCCTACAATCAGGGCCGTACAGTATTGGTGAGACGGGACCGCACCTGATCGGTTACTGGCTTACTGCAGATCCCGCCCTAGTCCTGCATAGATTGCGTACCGCAGCATAAAGTACCGCTTTCGTGCTTTGTACAGTAGCGACTAGGTGGTCCCCGGCCTAACCCAAGACGGTACATCCCTTTCCATGCGTCCCACCTTGACGCATTTATTCTACATCTCAATTGGCCATCCGTTTTTTCAGATAATCTTAGGGCAGGAATCAAAAAATAAGTAACATCCGTTTTTTCAGATAATCTTAGGCCAGGAATTAAAAAATAAGTAACATCCGTTTTTACAACATCTCAAATGTTCCATTTTATAAGAAACAGTGGTGATGAACTCTCTACCATTAAAAGCTTCCTATGGCCTATTTTTATTTGATATCCAATAGGGATAAGGTGTCATAAACTCGGATGAACGGAAAAAACAAATGTGAGGTTAATCCAAAACTTTCATGGCTCATTAATCATCAATCACCAATATTTCCTATGGCCCACTTGAGAATTACATTAGATTTATTATTTTTTGGACCTATGCCCTAAAATGATATGAAAATACAGACGGATATCATGGACTGAGAATACATACATCAAGGTAGGCCCCATGGTAAGGGCTGCACTGTCTTCGATGACGCCGGGGGCTGCACATAATTCACTCTTAAAAATCTTAATCTCTAATTCATGGACACTTGCTTTTTCAAATAAGTCCATTGGATATATTTTTAAAAATTTTTAACCGTCCAATAAATATCCATTAATTAAATAAGTCACTCACCAAACACAAGCAGTTTCTCATTCATGTCACATCTAAACTGGTATACATCTTTTTGACAGACCAAGCAATTTCAAAGTAATTTTCAACTGCCTTCGACTAGCTTGAATTAATAATATTCAACGTATGCAATTTCTTAATAGTTTCCAACTGCCTGCGTACCATCCATCATAGTCTGCCAGCGTATTAAAGCATTTCTTTTCCTATAAATGGTGCATGTAATGGACAACCGTTTTCATCTTTCTCGCCCATACTCTTCTTTGCTTGAGAAATGGCTTCTAAATCTACTTTCCTTGTAGTGGGTGTGATTTTGGCCATTTTTTTACTCATTTCTTCTGACGTGGTAGCTAGGGAACTAGCTGAGGACACCAATAAAGAGCTCACAAGTAAGTTTAGGATTCTATTTTTCTCTCTTTAAAGTTCTTTAATGATCCAAACTGTTGAAATGATGGGGTTCACAGCTGATGGGGGATGTTGTGTAAACCTCACTCGACTATGTATTTGTAGGCCAAGGTGTTACGGTTGCTACTTTTGAATTGGGGAGATCTCCAAGGTATTCTCCATCATCCGTCCATGTTGTATGTGTCCATCAGTTAACGGTTGGATTAAAATGAGCCCCACATGCATCTTCTGCAAGACGCTGTGAATGGAAGCTGAAGTAGGCCATGTTGGTCACTTTCTTTCAGCCTAAATGATCAATGACTTTGCAAATTTCTCTATTTGAAGTTTCTCTTTTTTGGTTAGCTTGTTAGTACACGCCCATGTCACTACACATACTCCATTGGAAGTTCTTAAATGATCGAAACCGTTGAATCAATGGGGCTCACAATGGATGGAGATGCTGAGTAAATCTCCCTGATTGAGTTCTTGTAACCCTTTTGATGTTGGTCATTTCTTACGTTGAATCTGGACCGTTCGCTTAGCTTTTCTCTCCGGCCATGTATTTGTACATCACGATATTACAAGGGTGGGGATTTTTGACTTGAGGAGATCTCCAAGGTATCTTTCATTGTCCGTCCATGGAACACATCAGTCAACGGTTGGATTATTAATCAATGGGCCCCCACATGCCCCATATTTACTCACAACAAACCACACGTCCTTGCTCTTGCTCTGGTGGCAGACTCTCAGGAGTTTCAACCCCCGGTCAAGGGTTCGAGTACCCATAGGTGGTGAAATTCCACTAGCGTGAGTGTGTGGGGTATGTGTGCGTGTGTTAAAAAAATAAAATAAAATAAATAATAAAAAAAAAAAACCATTCGTTTGCTGACTAGCAAGACTTCCCTGAGTGTTCACTCCCCAAGTGCAGGGTTGTGATGTAGTAATAACTCGGTAAGACCGAGGTCGAATCCCAAGGGACTGAAACTTGTACGTTATCTAAAACTAACCAGAACTAGAACTAGATTAAGATGAAATCTAAACTGAATGTAATTTAAGAAATAATGGTGAAATAATTATCTAAACTTGAAAGAAATCAGGAGAAGGGAACTAGGGATTCAGAGGATCCACTTGTAGAGATCAGGGAGAATTTATGTTTGCATCAAAAATCATGAAAATTACTGAACTGGCGTTGATCTAGTTTTCAAAGAGATGAAAGGTGTATGAATTAGAATGGATTCCATCACCAAACCATGCCCACAGACTATGGCAAACAACAGAATTAAACTAATTACCAACCAATCATATGTATGAAGGTTAAGAAGGGTACCGTCATCCGACCATGCCCAGGAGACTATGGTGAACAACAGGGCTTCCTGACATCATAAACATGAAAAGAGAACGGAAATATTCAAAGCATTGCAGACCCATTGTAATTTCAGTCACAACAGACCATTAAGAACTAAAAATATTCCCATATTAATCAACTAAAATCAACGTCGATTCATGAATTAAAATTAAAATAAAATAAAATCTCCCATCTCACTACAAGCTTCACCTCTTAGCCCTAGCTAGGAGGTTTTAGCCTGCCATGGATGGGCTCAATCCAAATAAATAAAGAGAAAAAGAAAAGGAAAAGAAAAGGGAAAGAAAAAAAACCAAGCTCCTCTCTCTCTCCTCTGACCACGTTCAAACCCAAGCTTGAGCCCTCTGTTCTTCCTCCCCAGACCTTGAATGAATGCTCCCCACGTCCAAAAACCTCTTTTTATAGCTGCTGGAAGGCTGGAGTCAGTGACAGAGTTGTAGCAGGACACGGAGTGCAATTTTCGCAGCCGAGTTTGGTACCATGAAACACGCCACTTTTCTCGTTCAAATTCCAAAGAAACACCGTCCCTTAGTACTTTCTTGGGTCCTCTACATGATAGACGGTTCAGATCTGCCATATGATCAAAGATGGTAGGACAAAACTGTCCGGAAAAGTCAGTTTTCGCGGATGTGTGAAACCTTTCGCACCATTTCACTGTTGTGGTCGGTGGGCCCCACAGAAGCATTTTCTGGAAAATCCACCCCATCCATTGGATTCAGAACGAAATTTCAGTCAAGAATGGGTGGTTTTGAACGTCCATTGACGTGGCCCAGAGAAGAAATCACAAAAGAATCAGTTTTGAACGTTATTGAGCAGCCCTTTTGTGGCCTCTGTATCTCACACGTGTGCATGCATGGGTGAAAAGTGACAACATGGTTTTGTAGTGCTCGCGGCTGTCTACACGGTGGACGGTTCGGATTAAGCTTATGGGGCACGTGTGGGGCCCACATCTGATCGCAAAAACAGCCAGTGGCCGTTCGTCCGCTGTACGGTTTTTTTTTTTTTTTTTTTTTTTGAGTTATAGACGGAAAAGTCGGTCAGCGCAGCTGACCGACTTTTGGGAAATTTGGCGCACGGCGGGCGTGTGTACACTATGTACACACGCTGTACATATATAGTCCACTGTGAAGTTTCTAAGAAATCCACTCCGCCCATTCTGTTCCTCACATTATTTTACCCGTTGAGAACAATTATCAATCATATCCAGCTGGCGGGTGGGGCCCAAATTGAAGATTGATGGGCTGATCTGCCCGTTAGGCCACTTCCGCAATGATCTAATGGATGATTTTTGACGTGTACGGTTAATTTATGGTCCTCAGGCGACGTATGAAGTTTCGAGCCGAACGGATGGTGGGAACCTCGTGATCTTGTATTCTGGACGTCCTTCAGGCCACTTGAGCTTCAATTTCTAACTTTTCTCGAATTTCTGACCGTGTATATTTGTCAATCTTGGTCCCCTGGAGTGTGTCACTTGCCTTTGGCGTCATCAGATCGTTAAATCTTAACTTTTAACGTCCTTTTTCCATCCATGCTCATAAAATCACCTTGCAACACAAGAATGAGAAAACAAGCCATTAGATAGCATTATGTTCGTAAATCCAGATAATATCTGGGGTCTAATATGCAATATTTGACCCTCAACACTGAGAATACCCTTTGGCTTTTGTTCCTCGCCCGTGGCGGATGACTGAGAAATCCAAACTGTTCATCATGTAGGCTATTCCATGCATGTGCCATTCCACAAAAATCAAGATGATATGATAATCAGAACAATTCGGTTGGAGGACTTCCTGAGAAAGAACATAGATGGTTACTTGAAAAGGCAAGGCTCGAAAATCCTGCCATCCAAGGGTTAGGATTGCCCTTCTGGTGTGAATTTTGAAATGGGTCATGCAAGGTGTAGCCTACCTGATGATCGGTTCAGATCTCATACACGTTTGTCATGTGTAAGAAGCAAATAATTGACCAGCCGTTAATCGAAGGTAACAAAATTTTGTGCATGGTATATACACATAAACTTGGTGTATGACATGATCCCCACCATCCAATCAATGGCCAGACTCCAGAAAATAGGAAAGATGCATTGATGGGTAGTTAGGATCTTTCAATTGGTGCCATTTTGACGCATTAATCATCCAAGAGATTTCGTGTTGATTGGATGGCCAGATTCCCTAACATGTGTTTGGATTGGGCTGCAGAGATTGTTTATACACCATTTTTCAGTGTATAGTTTTATTACTCAATTTAATCACGTAAAAGTAAAACCATATGGGATCCATGATAAGCCCCGACGAATAAACGGTTCAAATTACTGCTAGCACCTATCTCTTTGCAAGTGATCATGACCATCCATGTGATAGGCCAACGATCGAATGCTTCAGATCGTCTGATTAGTGTGAGTTTTACATGGTAGCACATAGAAGTCGTGCTGGACCTAACGGAAAGTTCAGATCGATCGATCCAATGGTCCAAGTCAGCATTGGATCATTTATCTCTTCTTTTTTTCTTACATTAATCATGCTAACCGTCTACGTATAACATTATTACATCTAATTGAATATTGAGTGAGATTTTGGTAAATTTATGCACAAACTACTCTCATGCATGCAGAGGTGGAGACGCGTGACAGTACTGGCGCCCCTATTGTACATACTTGCTGCCGGAGAGGTCCCCATGGTTGCATACGGTTATGCCCGCCGGGTGGCGGCGTGGTTCAATCCGAGCCACACAACTAAAATACATGTATGGCCATGGTATATTTAGCCGTATGTGTATTGTCTAACTACGGTGGAATGCATGTAGAAGTTAGAAAATAAAGTATATGTGTGCTTAGAGACATGTATTTCGAGTGTAGAAGTTGGAATTCAAGACAGAGCACAAGGCTGTTAATGTGCTATAATTTTAAAACACATGACAATTGAAATATTTGTATATATAACATGTCCGATTGTGTCATATAGAATACTCAGTTCATGACCATAATCACTAAGAATTTTAATTCAACTTTAATTTGTTTACACTAAGTGAAGGTTCAAGTTCATAAGACACCTTCTCTTATGTACATATTTTCCTTACATACTCTGACCTCTGTATTTTGAAAAATAGTGAGGGATTATTGAATTTTTTTCAAAATAAGAAAAAAATAATTTTAATTTATAAAAAATTTTGAGAAAAGAGTTGTGGCTTTGGTGATTGTTGGTGACCATTCATTTGTGAATAGTGATGTCTCTTGGTAAAAGGAGCATCATTTGAATTTGGAATGGAAGGATGTCATTGTTGAAAAGATACCATGGAAGAAGATGCATTTTCATGAAAATGGTCTTTAGCATCTCTTGTGGTTCTATATAAATCCATCTTTGGGTCAATCCAAATTGACAATTTCCAACAATCTCCTCTTCATCTTCTTCTTCTTCTCAATTTTCATTTTTGAAAGGTTTTTGAAAAGATACATTTTTCAGGCGCTAAACTGTAAATAGTTTTCAGGTAGTAAATTATTAACAGTTTCAAGGGGTAAATTGTAGCAGCACAGAAGTCAGGGTTTTACGCTATAAAAGTGTATTCGGGATGTGGCTTTTCTGTTTTGCAGGCCGAAACTCACATTTCTCCGGTCTTGGAGAAAACGCTTTTTGTATCCTGGAGGCTGATTTGCTATAACCCTCTTGCAAATTAGTTTAATCGCCGGTAAGGTAACATGCCTTAAACTTAAGTGATTCATTTTCTATTTTCCACCTTCAATAATAATATTTCATTCTTCCCCTCATCTCTTAAAATAATCTCTCCAAATCAATCTACCGCATGCATACAATACATATATTATATGGCCCCACAGATCTTGGTGACGTCACTTCAATAGCACTCCACGTGTCGGTGGCTAATCCGCGTCTGTCCTGCACAACCCGAAGTCATTGAAGCCGCCTACATCGTCGTTGGGGGTGTGGATTGGCTACTAACAGGTTGAGTAGCGAGGCCGCTACTGAAGTGACCACTAAGTTCTATGGGCCCTACCATGATGTATGTTTTGTATCCACGCCATCCATCCATCTGGAGAGATCATTTTAGGTTAAGATCCAAAAAATGAGTCATATCCAAAACTCCAGTGGACCCCACCAAAGAAAATAGTGGGGAAAGTGACACCACCATTAAAAACTTCTAAAGGCCACAAAAGTTTTCGATCAAGCTAATATTTGTATTTTCCCTTATTTAATGTCTTTGTTAACTTTTGAACAAGTTGGATTTCGAAAAAACATCACGGTGGGCATTAGGAAGGTCTCCATGGTGGGCATTAATCTTTCCATTGTTTTCTGTGGTGGGGTCCACTAAAGATTTGGATATGCCTTAAAATAATATCTCCAAATGAATGGACGCTGTGGATACAACACATACATCATAGTAGGGTCCACAGAACTTGGTTACGTCACTTTAGTAGTGAATCTCGCTACTCAACCTGTAAGTATCTAATCCGCGTCCCGTCGTTCGACACATGGATCGTTTTCAACACAAACACGGTACCCAAGCCATTGCCGTGTTCAAAAATGGACGCGGATTGCGTACTACCCCCGCCCGTCCCCGGCTCCGAACGGGCAGTTCTGTGGGCGAGCTCACCGCGATGTATCTGTACATCCAAGCCATTTATCCCTTTTCTTAGATTATTTTAAGGCATCAAAATAAAAATAAGCAGATCCAACGGTCAAATGGACCACACCATAGATGACTCTTGCATTTAATGCAACTGACATTTAATGCTTAGTGTATTTTAATGCAACCAAGCTTATTATTTGGTTTGGTCCACTTGAGCATTCCCTCATTTTTGTGCCGGTACCTTAAAATAATCTGAGATTCAATATTTTTGCGACAAGTCAACTCATCGCTAAAAACTCCAAACTCGTGTCTAAAAATTTTTAGCGACGATTGTGATCGTCGCCACATTTGATGCAAATACGACGTCACTAATTCTATTTAGTAGGGATGAAAGTCGAGCGGGTTGGGTCGGGTCGGTGCTCAACCCTAACCCAACCCAAGGTTCCTATACCTCAATCCTAACCTAACCCAACCCAATCTCGGGTTGGGAATTCTCAACCCAAGCCCAACCCAAGCGGGCTCGGTCGGGTTGATCGGGTATATACGTGTTAATATTTTCGTTATTACATTAGTTTATTATATTTCAATAGAGGACTTATTTTTTGTATCTATGATTTTATTAAACATATATGTGATTATTCATCATAAAGAATTTCATTTTTTTTCTTTAAAAAAACAAGCTAAAATATAAGACAACTACTCCATTAAAAGTCATGTAGCATAGCACACAATCTATTTGGGAGAGAGAAATCCGGCATATCTTGTCAGCTTGAGTCCATGGAAATGACGTAGACAAATGAGACCCAACATCACTAGTGTGCCTTCGACACAAATGATCCACACTCAATTATAATTTATAAGTAACTTATATATTGATTGGGTTCGGGTTCGGGTTAGGGTTAGGTCGGGCAACCCGAGCCTAACCCAAGTTTTATCGGGTTGGTGTTTGTATAGACCAAGCTTTAGATCGAACGCGATATATCCTGCCCGAGCCCAACCCAATGTCGGGTCGGTCGGGTTGAACCCACCCAACTTTCAGCCCTACTATGTAGCAACAAAAACGGCAACCCGTCGCCAATAACTCAACTATTTGCGATGACCTAATAACTTGTAGCAAACTATAGTTAATTAGCAATGAGTTGATACGTCGTCATTACATATCGTAAAACGTCGCTAAATATGAAACTTGTCGGGAATAAAGACGATTGTGACAAGTCTTCGTCATCGCTAAAAACTTTTAATGACGAATGTACTCGTCGCCACGTTTGATGCAAATACGGCGTCACTAATTCTATTTAGCGACGAAAACAGCAACTCGTCGCCAATAACTCAACTATTTGCGACGACCTAATAACTTGTCGCAAAATATAGTTAATTAGCGACGAGTTGACATGTCATCATTGCATATCGAAAAACATCGCTAAATATGAGACTTTTCACGAATAAAGACGTGTTGCGACGAGTCTTCGTCGTCGCTAAAAACTTTTAGCAACGACTATGCTCGTCGTTACGTTTGATGCAGATACGACGTCACTAATTCTACTTAGCGATGAAAACGGCAACTCATTACCAATAACTCAACTATTTGCGACGACCTAATAACTTGTCGCAAAATATAGTTAATTAATGACGAGTTGATACGTCGCCATTGCATATCGTAAAACGTTGCTAAATATGAGACTTGTCGCAAAAAAAGACGTGTTGCGACGAGTCCTCGTCGTCACTAATAAATCCAAATTTGTCACAAAAAGTTTTTGACGGCGAGTGTTACTTGTCGCCAATTTTGTTGTAAATAATAACTATTTGCAATAACTTAATACATCATCGCTAAATAAATTTTATTAGCGACGAGTTGACACGTCGCCATTGTATATCATAAAACGTCGCTAAATATAAGACTCATCGCGAATAAAGACGTGTTGCGACAAGTCCTCGTCGTCACTAACAAACCCAAATATATTCCTATGTGTTGACTTTGCAATGAGTGTTGCTTGTCACCAATTTTGTTGCAAATACTAATTATTTGCGACGACATAATAAATTGTCACTAAATATAACTTATTTGCAGCAAGTTTACACGTCGTCATTACATATCATAAAACATCGCTAAATATAAAACTCGTCACGAATAAAGACGTTTTGCGACGAGTCCACTTATTACTAAAGAAATCATAAAGTCGTCACAAAAGCTTATGTGGCAACGAGTGTTGATTGTCGTCAATTATATCGTAAATACGATGTCACAAATTTTATTCAGTGACAAAAAGCAATAAGTCCTCACTAATGAGTTAATTATTTTTTACCACCTAACAACTTGTCACCATTACATATCACAAAATGGCATCAATTTTTTTTTTTTGAACCAACTTAATCAAACAAAATAACCTGCATTAATCAATATTCATCATCATCCATTGAAATATAAAAATAATTAAATTAAATTAAATTAAAATTTATAATTATACAGAACATTTTTTATTTTTTTTTTAAAAGCACACGTGTCCAAATTGTCCAATAAAAAATAAATAATAATAGTAAATGTGCGTCATCGATAATGTGGTGAGGCCTGAGAAGATAACACCAATATGTAGAAAAATCTGCAAAATTATTAAAATAAAATATTATTAGTGACTATTTGACACTACTTGTATAATTTAAATATGACATTCAACTTACCACTGAGGATGTGATTGAGGCTACTGTGACATGAGGGTACGCAATATTTTCTCCAACTGAGTCTGTCGTGTCTTCATATCATTTATCATCTCTCACAGCTCAGATTGATGGACAACTCGAATTTTAATCCATTCATAAACCTATGCATAATCATTCATTCAATCAATCAAATACAATCATTCGTTTTAATCCATTGGCACAATACCAATAAAAAAAAAAGTTATTCATTCATAAAAGGACAATACTAATAAAAAAAGTTATCTGCAGTTGCATTCTCTGGAGTACCATAGCTAACCCACCGCCTTCATTTTCAAACTGATCAATGGAAAGCTACCTGACCATACCACTCAAAGCTTCCCCCTCTACAGCAACAACTTGCAGATAATTTATAAGTAAATTGAGTGATTTCAAAGTCAACACATAGGAATAGAAGCAACTTCATGTTAGTAAGTAAAAGAAATGAAGATGATGAAGACATGCTGCATTGGAAGAAATAGATGAAAGTTGATTGCAAGTGAATCTTTGCAACAAAATGGTCACCATTAAACATATGGATAGGCAGTTGATTGCAAGTGAATCTTTATCATTGAGTGGCAAGACCAATGGTCCAGACCATGGGATCGATCATAACTTCTAGTTTAGGTTCATTGCAAAAGCCAAAGCTACTGAATCCAATGAAAGCAACCATACCAATATCAAGAGTACTGCAGAGAAGTTTCAAAGCATTGTATCTCTGCACCCACCTTCAACCCCTCACTCTGAAAATGGTAGAATTCTTGAAACATTTCTAGCTATAGGCAGACAAGGCTTTTGCAAGCATACGCATTTTTTTCGTCCGTGTTATTTAGAACTTGCAGAACTCTTTGTAGTTTGGTTTTTTGATCTCACATGTAGTTTTCTTTTTAAACTTAAGAAACCTTAAAGCCTTCTTCAAAAAGAAAGTGTTTCCCAATCATTTCTGGTAAAATCATTTCATAGAGTTAGCTAATTATTGATTTTATAGTTATATCATATAAAATACGACCCACCACAAACTTCATCAATTTTTATCAGAAACAGTAATACAAAATGGCAGCTGAATATAAACATGCATTCCAAATTAATGAGAACAGCCACAGCTGCTTCCCTGTATGTCAACCTCAGCTTTAACTCCTCCAGAATTTCAGTACTATCTTTTTGATCTGTTTCAAATGTACTCGTTTGCTACAAGTGGCTAATATCCATAACTAATTTAAAAAATAAAAAAATTTATAACAATGGTGTCTGCTAACATTGCAAGAACCTGCTATGATTGATCAACTCATGTAAGCTAATACAATTAATGTATTGGGGAATTCCACAAAAAAGAGAAAACCATCGAAAGAGTAAATGGGCTACATAAACAATCTACCAAAACAAAAAAAAAACTTGCTTCCATCATCATCCATGCCGTCAAAGAACTTCGTATTGGCAAAACAAAACAAAAGCATGAAAAGCAAAGTCAGTTCATGATATATGATGTCAAAAAGTATGAAAGAATCCTAGAAGTTTGAGTGCAAGGTTCCACCTGAGATAGCTCCATTGAAGTAGTTTGAGTAGCCAAGAAAGCCCCTTCATCCAGCGGAGGAGAAGGGTGGCCTTCTTCCTCATCCACAACAGAAGGATTCACTGATTCTGGTGTTCCTCCTGTCATCACAAAATCAACGAGTTAGGGTGCATCTGGGACAAGTAACAGAAGAAAAGCAAGCATGCATTCCATAGCATTAGCACATTTGAGTTTTGAACTCATAATGATTAGGGCAAAAATCAAGTGCTTCTGCAAGTGCATCAAAGCATGTCAAAGCACACTCTAAGCTACTGGTGTGTGACTTCAGAGGCAACAAACGCAAAAAGAAAACACACCTCCAAACTACTATGCAAGGAAGAGAAAATCCATACCTGCAATAGCAGCTGCAGCATTAACCTACTCATCAACCAAATCTTTCCATCCGCTGCAACTCACAAAAACAGTTCAAGTTGTAAGGGTTAGTCTCAGATTTACTTAGAACACATGTACTCAACAGTTTAAAAAAGGCCATGCTTTGCTTATCTATCCATAGATAAAATGGAGTAAAAAAGAAGAAGAAAAAGACAATCAGATGGGCCTATAAATCTCAATGGAACCAGGAGAAGTAAAAATGTTCTAATGGGTCAGGTCCCTAGTTGTAGTTTGTGAATGTTGAAATCTCAGAGAAACATTTCAGTCTACTCCACCATAGGGTGTTACAGTAGTTGACATGTGTCATTGAACTTTTCAAGAAACATGGATTGAACTTAAAATTCGCTGTCCCATCTATACTTGAAAAGAACCTGTCCATCAAGAAGGGTGTTAGAGCTTTCAGTGAATCCTATTAAATGAAACAGATTATGGGAAATGGAAAGGCTTGGATAATCTACAGATGAAGAGAGAAGAAATTAAAAAAGGATCATCTACATATCCAAAAATCAAAATGGGTTGGAAAATTCATTAGAAAAAACCAAACAAGCTGGATTAATGCAGACACAAAACTGAATCATGGAAAGAAAAGCTTTTGACAGTGATACTAACATTCCTTTGGATGGGGAAACATTCGATGATTTAAGTGACTGGAAAGAGGTTGTACACATTATATTCCAGTCTAAAATTTTGCAATTTAGCCAAAGAAGAAAAGATTGCTCTATAATAGATACATCAATACCTTGCTAGGATCAGAACCTTCACTAATAACCTCCCACTGCTCCTTATCTAACTGGAGAACTTCCACATCTCCATCGTCATATAGTATCTTTGAAGCAAATATCATTCAACAAGTCTTCAAGAAAGAGGACAGTTTGGACAGGGATAATTAAGAGAACTACACAAGTCTCATAGTTTACCACATGTTTCTTCTTTCCTGGGTTAAAAGATTACACAACACCTTCATAAAACCTAGAGGTAAGAATGATAGAGTTTACAAATTCAATCGTCTTCACTGGTTCAAGATTAGTGATGAAAAATACCTGCAAGACATTCACACAATGGTCGTCATCATCAATTGAAAGTTTTTTACTTACTAAAATAAGCAATGATACTAATTTTATAAAGTCAATAGAAAACAGAACAAGAGTATTGGCCAGCTAGAAATGCATTTCTGTCTAGACCTGTTTCTTCTCTGTTGTCGAATTCTGATTGGATCTGATATCCGGTTGTCATTGCAGCAATGGATCTGAAAATCGAACCATTGTGCTTGCATACCCGAATCCTATACACTTATACCTTATGCACATGAAGTAGTTGGTAATTACCATCTGTAAACCTGTTTCTGTTTTGGCAAACATAGAAGGTAATTGGCTCTAAAAATGAGCGCTCTAAACAGAGATACTAAAAGGTAGTTATAGAGGACAATGTCGGCACACATGCCAAAATGACATACGTTTGTGGGATCCAGGCCATTCACTAGGCAAGGCCTACCTCGAACATGCCCTCTCTCTTCCCAAAAACAGGTCAAGCCCATACGTCACATCATCCAAATATGATTGAATATGGACTGTTGGTACACATGCCAAAATGACATACATTTGTGGGATCCAGGCCATTCACTAGGCAAGGCCTACCTCGAACATGCCCTCTCTCTTCCCAAAAACAGGTCGGCCCATACATCACATCATCCAAATATGATTGAATATGGACTGTTGGTACACACGCCAAAATGGCATACATTTGTGGGATCCAGGCCATTCACTAGGCAAGGCCTACCTCGAGGAGTAACAAATCCACCAATGACATACACCAATCTTACCAAATCCAATGGAGTAACAAATTACTGGTTTTTTAAAGAAAACTAATCACAACAGGAAAAAAGAAAGAAAAAAATGGAAAGTACCTTATATATGATTTGATTCAAGAAAATGACAGTAAAACCAGCTTTTGAGAAAGAGGGTGGATGGTGCAAATTCAAACTGAAACAGTGATGAAACAGGTGGTTAAATAATGTTTACAAGCACAAGTGGATTCTTTTCTCATGGGCCGTACTATATATCAAGATCGAGAGAAAGAGGGCCATACTATATATCAAGATTGAGAGAGAGAGAGAGAGAGGGCTCTATTGTGTGAAATTTCTTGGACATTTTTCTAAGACTGCCCAAGCAAAAAGGATCTCGTGCAATTGGGGTTCTCTGAATTGTGCTCCAGAATCAAAAGGATATGATTGCTTTTGCTATTTTACTGAGTTCCGAACTTCCTAAATCATATTCCTTCCATTTACTATCACTATATGTAGCCTTGTCACCTTAGCAATCTATTTTGATGGCCACAAGGACAGGAATTGGGATCAATCATTTAGAATGATTTCTTAGTGGTGAAAGACACATAATGGGCCCCACTACCTAGATGGTTCTGATGGATCAATCATTTAGAATGATTTCAGGCAAGCCTCCATCAAATGCAGTTGCAATGGCTGCAACATTTCCCATTTACAGATTAGGAAGAAAGAAAGGAAAGAAATAATAATAATAAAAAAAAAAAAGATCAAAAATGCATAAAAGTGAGATCGGCTTTCGCCAAAAAAAGTATAAAAAGTGAGCAAGCATGATGGGTATTCAAATTGCAATATTTTTTCTTTTTTTGAAGAAAAAGAGAAAATAGAAATTTGATTGAAGAACAAAAATCACACTGTATTTTTTTTTCCTTTTTTTTTTTCTTTTCTTTTGTTTTTTGGAATCGCTTCTACACAAACTATATAGAATAACTGAATAAAAGAATACTTATTTCATACACAAACTATGGAATTACTTCTACCCAAACAAGATTTCTCTTGGGCATTTCATCAAATATCTAACAAGCATCATCCAAACAACCAAACTTGAAAAGCCCATTTCTTCAGATATCTAACAAGCATCATGTAATCGTACATGCCTTTCTTAAAACAACAACTTAATCTAAATCCTTCATTCTTTGTGACACAAACCATACTACATAAGGCCATAAACAAAAATTATTGCCTTCCGAAAAATCAAAGCCAATTGAGAAAAAAAAAAAAAAACAACATTCGATGTAATAAAAAATCGAAGGAAAGAAAAATCTTCCTGAAAATCAACCAGTCTCCATGAAAAAAAAAAAAAACATGAATAAAAGGAGCTTTGCAATGAACTGAAAATATTATCAATCAAAAATCCTAGGAAGCCAACGACTTTCCTGTAAATGTGACCAACAGGCTCAACACGTAATATGCAATAGGAGGCAAGTATAATGATTAGATGGTTGGGATTGTTCAATGCATTAGCCCTTCAGTTCATTCCCAATCCATATTGTGGCCTGCAAGATGAATCAACCAGATCTATGAAGACCATACATGTACAAATGTTGGCTTGAATAAAAACCTTGAGCATATTTTTTTCTATGAGGCTGGCATTTTAATCCAAAATTAGTATAGATCTCCACTCCATTAACATCGATTTCAAGAATCATGTGCTTAAATCAAAACCCTAACCGTTATCTCAACCCCGTTCGTCAATGCATTCAATGGATTCAAACCCCTATGTGCGGAGATGGGTTTCCGGGTTGCTGCAGTTAAGCATAGCTAACAGTCCGATCAAGAGGAAGAGAGATTGACAGGAGAAGAGAGAGAGAGAGAGAGAGAGAGAGAGAGAGAGAGAGAGAGAGAGATACCTTTTAGGGTTGTGAACTTGTTGCAGCCCGCGAGATTGACAGACGGAGAGGGAGCGAGAGAGGTAGACGGCAAGGGCGAGTGACAAAAGGGAATGGGAGAGGGAGATTGAAAGTGAGAGCGGGCATGAGGACATTTTGGGGTCTTTTACGTAAGAGGACGCGGATTGCATCCAACCTATTATCGTCTGGGCAGGGCTCTGTGGGGCCCACCACGATGTAAGTGTTTTATACATGCCGTTAATCTTTTTTCTTAGATCATTATAAGGCATCACGCAAAACATTAGGCAGTAACAAGGCTTGAGTGGACCACAAATTGGGCATTGCACTTCCACCATTAAAAACTTATTAGGAGCTGGAGAAGTTTCGGATCAAGCTGATATTTATCTTTTCGCTTCATTCACATCTAAATGACCTTATTAATAAGTTTGATGGTAAAAAAACATTACGGTGGCCCTTAGAAAGGTTTCAACAGTGGGTGTCATCATCACTGCAACTTACTTTGGTGTGGTCTATTGGAGTTGTGAACCTACTTCAATTTTTTTTCTTCAAATCCTAAAATGATCTGGGAGAAAATATGAACGGTGTGGATAAACCACTTACATCATGGTGGGCCCCACAGAGACCTGCCCGGACAAATTTCCGTCCGGGCGGGGCAGGACGCAATCCACGTCCGACCTAAAAACGGAAACGGATTGGCTGCTCCTCCTTACACCAGCCCCGTCACTGGTGGTCGGTGCTCTGTGGGCCCCACCATGATGTATGTGTTTCATCCATTCCGTTCATCCATTTTTAAAGATCATTTTAGGACTTGATCCCAAAAATGAGAGTGATATAAATCTCAGGTTGACCACACAACATGAAAACAATAGTGTTTGGATATCCACCATTAAAATCCTCCTAAGGCCCACTATACTGTTTCTTTGACATCCAATTTGTTGATTAGGTCATACAAGGCCAGATGAAGGGAAAAAACAAAGATCAGCTTGATCCAAAACTTTTATGGCCCCCAAAATGTTTTTAATGGTTGACCCTCATTCAACACTATTTCCAGTAATGTGGTCCACTTGAGATTTGAATATACCTCATTTTTGGACTCATACTATAAAATGATCTCTAAAAATAGATGGATGGTATGGATGAAACACATAAATTATGGTGGGGACCACATAGCACCAATCACCAGTCGTTGGCTGGCAATCCATTTCCCCCTACCACCAGCCCGATGCAGCTGGTGGTTGGTGCTCTGTGGGCCCCACCATAATGTATGTATTTCATCCATTCTGTTCATCCATTTTTACAGATCATTTTAGGTCTTTACACCAAAAATGGATAGGATATAAATATAATTTGGACCACACCACAGGAAAACAATAGTGATTAGATATCCACCATTAAAATCCTCCTAAGACACACTGTACTGTTTATTTGACATCCAATCTATTGATTAGGTCATATAGACCCAGATGAAGGGAAAAAAACAAAGATTAGCTTGATCCAAAACTTTTATCGCCCTTAAAAAAACTTTAATGGTCAACGTTCATTCAACACTGTTTCGTGTAATGTGGTCTACTTTAGATTGGGATATACCTCATTTTTTCATCTAATATCATAAAATGATATATATAAAAATATATATATGGATGGCATGAATGAAATACATACATTATGGTGGGGCACACAGAGCACCGACCACCAGCCATTGGCTAGTGGCAGGGGGAATAGCCAATCTGTTTCCGCAAGACTCCTACTGAAGTGACATCACTAGTTATATGTGTTCCACCTTGATGTGTATTTTGTATCCACACCGTCCATCAATTTGGAGAGATGTATGAATTGTATCCATACTGTCCATCCATTTTTTCATATCATTTTAGATTATAGTAGATTAAAAAAAAATGCATATCTATGTATCAAGTGGACCACATCATAGGATATGGTGCTAAGGATGGCCACTATTGAAACCTTTTTAGGGTCCACCATATTGTTTATTTGTCATCCAACTTGTTGATATGGTCATATACACCTAGATGAAGTGAAAAAGTAAATAACATCTTAATCAAAAACTTTTGTGGCCCCCAAGAATTTTTCAAAGGTGGGAATTTAATCCCCACTTTGTGGTCCATTTGAGCCTTGGATCTTTATTATTTTTGGGGTCATACTCTAAAATGATACGTATAAATGGATGGGCGGTGTGGATAGAATTCATACATCTTGTTAGCCTCTTAGTGGCCCATTGGAGCCTCATTCATCTCATCCCCCATCCAACCATTGCATCCCCCATTAAATCATTCATTCATCTCATACAATCATCCATCAATCCATATTTCTAATCATTCCATCCATCTATATATCCAGTCATCAAAACATCCATCCATGCTTCCATCCATCCAACCATACTATCCATCCATCCAACCATCTCGTTTATACATCTGATCATCCCATCAATCATCAAAACATCCATCCATCCATGCCATCTATCCATACAACCACCCCATCCATCCATCCAACCATCCCATCCATCCATTCATCCATCTATCCCAGTTATCCATCTAACCAACCCATCCATCCATTCATTCTATCCAATCATCAAAACATTCATCCATCTGTATCATCTATCCATCCAAACAATCACCCATCCATTCCCATCCCAACCATTCAATCATCTATCCATCTCATCCAAACATCCATCCAACCATCCATCCTATTGATCAATCTATCAATATCTGTCCATCTAACCATCCCATCGATCAATCTATCCATCCGTTCATCCAATCATCAGATCCGTCCATCCAACCATCCAAACATCCATCCATCCCATCAATCCATCCAAATATCTCATTCATCGATCCATCCATCCCATCTATTCACATATTGATCCATCTAACCATCCCATTCAACCATCCATCCAACCAACCATCTCATTTATCTATCCATCTAACTATTCCATCCAACCGTCCAAACATCCATCCACCATTCAATCGATGATTGGAGGTTGATTTAATGGTCGAATGCACTTTGTGTTGTACGATCATTGATTGGGAGGTTGATCTTGTGATTATCAGTGATGTGCAACATTCAATTGTTGATTGGAGACTAAATGAAGTGATGTATGATGATTTTCACCATTCGAGAAAGGATTGGGGGTTGATCGGATGGTCAACAACACTTTCTGTATATCATTCGATTGTTGATTGGAGGTCGATCAAGTGATTGTCGATGTGCACCATTCCATCGTCAATAGGGGAATTGATAACAAGATTTATGTTGGTTTGTACTGTTCAATCATTAATTGGAGATTCATCAGATGTTCAACAACACTTCGTGTCGTTTAATTTGTTGATTAGGAAGTCGATCGACCAATCATCAGTAATGTACACTATTCAATCGTCGATCGGGAACTTAATGAGTCAATATATGTTGGTTTCCACTGTTTAATTGATGAGCACACAAACAGATGAAGGAAAACTATTCATAAGAGTACACAGTCAGATAAGTTACGATGTTATTGCAAATACTCTACCCTTTCGCAATGAAACTACATTCGTTGCAAAAGGATTCAGTTAGTATTTGTCGCAACGAGTTAACCTGATTATCGTTAAAATAAACTATTTGCAGCGATTTTTGTGTCGTTGTAAAAAATAATGTTTTGCTACGATACTCAATTCGTCTCATAAAGTGGACATTATCGACGACGATGGAAATGTGTGGCAAAACGTCTTTCTCACCATGTAATTTTTTCGGGAGAAATTGGTAGGAAACGTTTTAGCGACGATAATTATATTTCATCGCAAAAATGTCGACTATTTGTGATAATTTACAATGCGGTTATAAATACTCTAACATTTCGCAATGAAACTACGTTCGTCACAAAAAGATTCAGTTGGCATTTGTCATAACGAGTTAACTTGGTCGTTGCTAAAATAAACTATTTGCAGCGACTTTTGTGTCGTTGCAAAAAATAATATTTTGCAACGACACTTAATTCTTCGCATATAGTGGACATTAGCGATAACAATTGAAACGCGTGGTGAAACGTCTTTCCCACCATTTAATTTTTTTAGAAAAAATTGGTGGAAAACGTTTTAACGACGATAATTATATCTCGTCGCAAAAACATTGATTATTTGTTATGATTTACAATGTTGTTACAAATACTCTAACATTTCGCAATGTAACTACATTCGTCGCAAAAAGTTTCAGTTGATATTTGTCGCAACAAGTTACCTTAGTCATCGCTAAAACAAACTATTTGCAGCGACTTCTATGTTGTTACAAAAAATAATGTTTTGCGACGACACTCAATTCGTTGCATAAAGTGGACATTAGTTATGACAATTGGAATGTGTGGCGAAACGTCTTTCCCACCATTTAATTTTTTTGAAAAAAATTGGTAGGAAACATTTTAGTGATGATAATTATAGCTCGTCGCAAAAACATTGACTATTTGCGATGATTTATAAAGTTGTTGCAAATAGTCTGATATTTCGCAATGAAACTACATTCGTCTCAAAAAGTTTCAGTCGGTATTTGTTACAACGAGTTAACCTGGTTATCGCTAAAATAGACTACTTGCAGTGACTTTCGTGTCGTGGGAAAAAAATAATGTTTTGCCACGACACTCATTTCATCACATAAAGTGGACATTAGCGATGACCATAGAAATGCGTGGCGAAACATCTTTTGCGACATGTAATTTTCTTGGGAGAAATTGGTAGGAAACGTTTTAGCAACGATAATTATAGTTTGTTGTAAAATGTTGACTATTTGCGATGATTTACAAAGTTGTTGCAAATACTTTGACATTTCGCAATGAAATTATATTCATTACAAAAAGTTTCAGTTGGTATTTGTTACAACGAGTTAACCTGGTCGTCGTTAAAACAGACTATTTGCAGCGACTTTCGTGTCGTGGCAAAAAATAATATTTTGTCACGACACTCAATTCGTCGCATAAAGTTGACATAAGCAATGACTATAGAAACGCATGGCGAAACATCTTTCCCGCCATATAATTTTCTCAGGAGAAATTGGTGGGAAACGTTTTAGCGACGATAATTATAGCTCGTCGCAAAAACGTCGACTATTTGCGATGTTTTAGAATGTTGTTGCAAATACTCTAACATTTTACAATGAAACTACGTTCGTCGCAAAATATTTCAGTTTGTATTTGTCACAACGAGTTGACCTGATTGTCGCTAAAATAGATTATTTGCAGTGACTTTCGTGTCGTAACAAAAAATAATATTTTGCCACGACACTCAATTCGTCGCATAAAGTGGACATTAGCGATGACCATAAAAACACGTGACGAAACGTCTTTCCTACCATCTAATTTTTTTGGGAGAAATTGGTGGAAAACGTTTTAGCGACGATAATTATATCTCATCGTAAAACGTCGACTATTTGCGATGCTTTACAATATTGTTGCAAATACTCTAAATTTTGCAATGAAACTACGTTCGTCACAAAATGTTTTAGTTTGTATTTGTCGCAACGAGTTAACCTGCTTATTGCTAAAACAAACTATTTGCAGCGACTTTCATGTCGTGGCAAAAAATAATCTTTTGCCATGACACTCAATTCGTCACATAAAATGGACATTATCGATGACCATAGAAATGCATGGTAAAATGTCTTTCCCGCCATGTAATTTTTTCGAAAGAAATTGGTGGGAAACGTTTTAGCGACGATAATTATAGCTCATCGAAAAAACGTCGACTATTTATAATGATTTACAATGTTGTTGCAAATACTTTAACATTTTACAATGAAACTACGTTCGTCGTAAAAGGTTTTAGTTTGTATTTGTAGCAACGAGTTAACCTGGTCGTCGCTAAAACAGACTATTTGTAGCGACTTTCGTATCGTTGCAAAAAATAATATTTTGCTACAACACTTAATTCGTCGCGTAAAGTGGACATTAGCGATGACTATAGAAATGTGCGGTGAAATATCTTTCTCCCATGCAATTTTTTCAGAAGAAATTGGTGGGAAATATTTTAGCAATGATAATTATAACTCATTGCAAAAAGTTGACTATTTGCGATGATTTATAATATTGTTGCAAATATTCTTATATTTCGCAATGAAGTTATGTTCGTTGCAAAAAGTATAATTCAGTATTTTTTGCAATGGGTTGAACTAGTCATTGAAAAAGCTACTATTTGCGACAACTTTTGTGTCATCGTAAATTTTTTTTTTTACGACACCTAATTTGTTACAAAAGGTGGCTCTTAGTGACGACTAGTTAAGATCGTTGTAAAAATTCATATGAAAACTTTTTAAGACAAGTTTTGCGACGATAATTAAAGCTTGTCACAAAAAAGTTAACTATTAGCAACGATTTAAATTGTCATCGTAAATAATCTATTTTTTTGCAACGATTTGAGATGTCGTTGTAAAAAATTGCATTTCCCAATGAAATTAGACTCGTCGCTAAAAAAATCGTTGCAAAAAGTCTAATTTGTTGTAGTAAAGTGATTGACAGCTTGGATGTACAAATACATCACGGTGGGCCCGCCCATAGAACTGCCCGTTCGGAGCTAAGGACGGGCAGGGGTAGGGGTGTACACGGGTCAATCCGGGTCGAACTGGGCTCAACCCGGCCTAGCCCGGTCACCAGCCACACCCAGCCCGAACTCGGCCCGGCCTGATCATCGGGCCAACATGTCTAGCCCGAACCCGGCCCGGGAGCAATCAGGCGAGTTCGGGACAGTTTCGAACCTTCGAGTTCAGGACAATTTCGAACCTAAGTTCGAGCCAGTTTCTGACACTATATGTCAATTCACCATAATAGTATCTCACTAGTAAAAATTAAACTCATTCGTCCAAAATAAGATTGAATGAAACATGTGCCAAAATAGATACAACAAATCAAAGAAAACCCACATTTTCGGGCTGAGATTTTAACTATTTAAATTTGAATAGTATTCTCCATCATTTCTTCTTCTAGTAAGTGTAAGTAAAAGTAAAACACGAAGTATAGAAGCGCAGAGAATCTATATGTGCTTCAACAATATTGCTTATGCCTATATAGAGTAAATTACTTTTTCTTTTGGAAGTCAATTGCGTAGTGTGCCACTTTAGTGGTGTGTTGGCATCATTAAGTTTTGTGGGCCCTGCCATGATGCATGTATTATATCCGCACTGTCCATCCATTTAGAGAGATCATTAAAGTCACGGTATAAAAAAAAGGACTGAATCAAAGCAATAGATCACATGATGGAAAGTAGTGCATATAATTATTTTCATTGTTGAAATCTTTCTAAGGCCCACTATAATATTTATTTGTCATCCAAATCTATTTATGAGGTTACATAAATTTGGATAAAGGAAAAAAATAAAAAAAAACATCAGATTTATCCAAAACTGCTATAGCCGCCAAGAAGTTTTCAATGATAGACATTCAATTCTCGTTACTTTTACGTGGTATGGTACACTTGGACTTTGGATTTGTTAGTTTTTTTTTTTTTTAGCTCAACCTCTAAAATAATCTCATTAGATGGACAGACGGGTTAGATATAACACATACGTTGTTATGAGATTAACAAAACTTAGTGGCATCAATACACTAATAAGGCTATACAATTCACCTTTTTTTTTTAAAACTTAAATTAAAAGAAACTATAAATATTTTAAAGGTTTTTTCTCTTACGTTTATAATACACTAAAATATCTCTCATGTTTAAGATATATATATATCTGACTCACATAAAGATTACACAATCATAACATAACTAACATTCAACTGAGAGAGAGAAATTTCGGACTGAGTCGGGTTTTGAACCGAGTCGGGCCGAACTGGGCCCTATTCGAACTCGGCCCGAACTCAGTTTCAGGTTAAGAAAAGTGGTCTGTCCCAACCCAAACTCGGTTTTGGGTCGGGCGAGTCAAGGTTTTTCAGGCCGAGTCGAGCGAGCTAACCAGGCTAGCCCGGTTCGTGTACACCCCTAGGCAAGGGTAGTACGCAATCCGCGTCGGACATAGATTGCGTACCGTAGCATAAAGTACCGCGTCCGTGCTTTCTATGGTAGTGATTAGGTGGTCCCAGGCCTCACCCAAGATGGTACATCCCTTTCTGTTGGGCCCACTTGATGCATTTATTTTATATCTTCACCGGCCATCCGTTTTTTCAGATCATTTTAAGCCATGAACCTAAAAATAAAGAACATATCCAAATCTCAAGTGAAAGTAGTAATGAACTCCCCACCATTAAAAACTTCGTATGGCCAATTTTTATTTGATAGCCAACCTATTCATAGGGTGACGTAAACTTGGATGAATAGAAAAAAAAAAACAACGTCTGCTTAATCCAAAACTTTTGTGGCTCATTAATGGTCACTCACTACTATTTCCCACGGTGTGGTCCACCTGATAATTGAATCTATTAATTTTTTAACTTATGCCCTAAAATGATCTGAAAATACGGACGGACACCATGGATATAGAATACATACATCAAGGTAGGCCCGATGGTAAGGGCCGCACCATCTTGGATGAGGCCGGGGCTGCACGTAATCCGCTCTCACTCTAAAAATTTTAATCTCTAATTCGTAGACTCTTGCCTTTTTAAATAAGTTAATTGGATTTTATTTTTTTATAAAAAATTTTAACCGTCTAATAAATATCCATCAATTTTTATAAAATAACTCATTGACTGTGCATTACATGAGGTTCTCATTCCTGTCACATCTAAACTGGTACACATCTTTTAGACCGACCGGAGCAATTTCAAAGTAATTTCCAACTGCCTGCGTGTTTTAGACGGTGTAGCTTGAATTAATAATATTCAACGCATGCAATTTTTTAGTAGTTTCCAGCTGCCTGCGTACCATCCATCACACTCTGCCAGAGTATTAAAGTATTTCTTTTCCTATAAATGGTGCTTGTAATGGACAACCCTTTTCATCCTCCTCACCCATAACCTTCATTTCTTGAGAAATGGCTTCTAAATCTACTTTTCTTGTATTCGGTGTGATTTTGGCTGTTTTTCTAGTCATTTCTTCTGACGTGGCAGCTAGGGAACTAGCTGAGGACACCAAGAAAGAGAGCACAATTAGTAAGTTTGGGATTCTCTCTCTCTCTTTAAATTTCTTTAATGATCCAAACCGTTGAAATGATGGGGCTCACAACTGATGGGGCCGGGATGCTGTGTAAACCTCTCTCGACTATGTATTTGTAGGCCAGGGTGTTAAAGGGTTGCTACTTTTGAATTGGGGAGATCTCCAAGGTATTCTCCATCATCCGTCCATGTTGTATGTGCCCATCAGTTAACGGTTAGATTAAAATGGGCCCCACATGCATCTTAATCACTCCAGCAAGACGCTGTGAATAGAAGCTGAAGTAGGCAATGTTGGTCACTTTCTTTTAGCTTAAATGATCAGTGACTTTGCAAACCTCTCGATTTAAAGTTCTTAAATGACCGAAACTGTTGAATTAATGGGACTTGCAATGGATGGGGATGCTGAATAAATCTCCCTGATTGAGTTCTTGTAACCCTTTTGATGTTGGTCATTTCTTACGTTGAGGCTATTCGCCTAGCTTTTCCCTTTTAGTGAGAAACTAGCCATTATTTGATTGTTTTTTTTATCATAATCCATGTGGGATAACTAGCTAATGCATGCTAGCCATTTATTGTTGGGCTAGCCACGTGCAACAGTTTTTACACAGTTACATCTTTCTCAAACATTTAGTTTTCAACCTTTATAAAATTATTAGCATCTTTATAGCTACACTGTCTCATATGCCCATGTTCTCACATTGAGCCGGAGACTGTGTATGTTTGTTGTGTTCCAATGCGAACACGGAAGTCCGAGTACTCCATGGATCTAACAAACAAATAATAAGGTAATTCATGCCCTATATATAGACACAATATTTTCTTCTCTCCTTTATGATATTGGACTATTCCCAAAACACCAAAAACCCAAGTTCTTTAAACAAACATATATATATATATATATATATATATATATATATATATATATATATATATATATATATATATATATATATATATATATATATATATATATATATATATAATATTTTTAATCAATATTTTAACAACACTATAGGGTATTTTGCGTTGCCGTCCATGGTGAGCACATCAGTCAACGGTTGGATTATTAATCAATCACTCCACACGCACCATATTCACTCACAACAAACTATACCTTTGCTGATTAGGAAGACCCTGGGAATAACCATTGGCTTCTGTTCCTGGCACGTGGCGGATGATTGAGACATCCCAACTGTTCCTCATGTAGGCTATTCCATGCATGGGCCATTCCACAAAAATCAAGATGATACGATAATCAGAACAATTCTATTGGTGGACTTCCTGAGAAAGAACATGGATGGTTATTTCACTCTAAGAAAAGGGGGTTTTAGCCTCAATTCAAAACTGTGGCTAAAAGGGTTACAAACTGAGGCTAACGCCTTTAACCTCAGTTTTGTCTCAATTATCCAAACTGAGGTTGAAACCCCCATGGCTAAAGGCTTTAGCCTCAGTTTTAGCAACCATAGCTAAAATGACTTTTATAGCCTCGGTTCTTCAAGTGAGGCTAAGAACCTTTTTAGCTTCAATTTTCTAGAAATGAGGCTAAATCAAAATTTTAGCCTTTATTGTTTTCAACCGAGACTAAATCCAAATTTTAGCCTCAATTGCCTCCAACCGAAGCTAAATCTATTTTTAACCTTGGTTCTCAACAACCGAGGCTAAAGCCTTTAGCCACGAGAATTTTAGCCTTGGTTATCAACAACCGAGGCTAAATTCAAGCCTTAGTTACAAATTGAGGCTAAAAATGTTTCTTTGTTTTTTAAAATATTTATTTAAACTACTAATCCATTCATTCAATCCACTCATGAAACAATTAATCATGAAAGCCACAATACTAACAAAACAGTTAACAACATTCTATTTAAAGTTTAACTCAATTAAACTATTGCACAACATTAGGTTCCACAAATAATATAAAGTCATGGTCACGCTCATCATCACCGGTGCCATCGTGCTTGGGGACCCTGAGATAACACTGCCCGTTCATCTTTTGTTGCTTCCAAGCCAACGTCGTCATTGCCTCCACCGACATTCTCTATTCGAATTGTGCGTAGCAGGCCCTGCAACCTCAACAGGTAGCTCAGGCCTGCTGGCTGCAAGTCATGAAATGAAAACTCTCAAACAAGAAATGAAATGCAGATGGATAACATTTAGTAGAAAATCAGTAATAGTTTGTTGATTATAACATTTATAGGATAATGAGAAAGTAGATATGAGAAGGCTTGTTGAATGGAACCAATCAAAGGGTAGGTGTTTATGAAATACAATTGCTTTCACATCATGTTGGTAATGACCTTCATGATTTACTATTCTTTGCTTTTCTCTTTCATATTCACGGAAGTCTTGAAGCTAATTGCAATACCTTCTTAAAGCTTCAGAAAATGGGTTCAATTCCTTGCCCAAAAACATATCAACATGTATTCAGTGTTATAATCAAGACAATCTACATTAGATCATTGATGATGGTTTTGTATGTCACATGTCTCGTCACCAAAACATTGTACATCAGCATGTCTGCCATCAGAGTTCTTTTTTTTCCTGGAATTTGTTGTAAAGATGCCATCTTTTCATGGTTTTCTTTGATTTGTCAGTGGTGATGATTTTCCACATCTGAACTTTATAGCCCAATTTTTCAGAACGTTACCCATGTTTAAAAGGTGATACTATCAAAAAGTTCATGGTTAAGACAATTTAGAACATGTGCAATACTTTAATTAGTCATTTCGTAGTTAGATTTTTCATCCATGCATATCTGCCATTTTATTTATTTGAAATGTCATAGGCATTATGATAAGTGGAATTTTGATTTGTGTTTGGTCCATGACGCAGGGATGAACGTGATGAGATCGATCACCGTCGTCCTCAAGGATAACTACTCCGAATCCACGGAGCTTCTCTGGACTCCTCACAGAGACTTCTCGAATCCATGAGGAAAGAAAGCAAGAAAATAGAAATAAACTCTAATAAAATTTGAAATTGATTGATGAATGACTAAAAATGAGTTTACACTCCTTTAAATAAGGGAACCAAGCAATATGAAAGAAATCAAACTCAAACTACAACTAAAACTCCTAAAATTCGCAACTTACTATAAATAGTAAACTTACTATTTATAGACGGTCGTTATGTCTACTAGTGCGCAAGGTTTTCGGCCAAAAATAGTAAGTGTCCTATTTGGCTTCACCAAACTGTTCTCCTAATTATTCTAAGAACTTTTCATGTTGGACACAACTCCTAAAGCCCAACGGATGAAGAGCTATAAGAAAACTAAAACTTACTATAAATAGTAAAAACAAAATTAAAACGGGAAAACGACCGTCGATCAGGGGTTTTCTCGCAAATCCGGGCTGCGCAACCCGGCATAGCGGGTTGGTTGGCTAAAGTAGCTCGTTCTACCCCAAAATCATATATTTTGCGTCGGATAACTCATTCCGGATTGCAAGATACGCCCGATCTAAGGTTTGATGGTCCGGATCACTTCTGTCACCGACCGTGCCTTTTCTGATCCATCCTAGCCATGAAATTATCCGCGACCCGCTCTACATCAGTCCCCTCCACTTGAAAAGAACTCGTCCTCGAGTTCTCCTCTTGCGCTGGTTCATGATACTCGGTCAGGTCTGCGACGTTGAAAGTCCGTGAGATCGCAATGTCATCTGGAAGATCAACAAAATAAGCGTTGTCATTGATCTTTCGGATGATCGGTACCGGTCCAATCTTCTTATTTTTCAACTTACTGTACGTCCCGGTCGAAAATCTCTCTTTACGCAGATGGACCATAACGCGGTCGCCCACCTCGAACACTTTTTGTCGCCGGTGCTTGTCCGCTTGTTCCTTATATTTCTCGTTCGAGGCATATAGCTTGGAGGTCCGATAAATATGAGATTATCCATTGGAGGTCTGACAAATATGACAACGTTGTACGGCTCTTCCCACATCATGTACTAATTGCGGCCAGTAATACCACTCTTCCACAAGAGCTCGCGTCTTGTCTCGCCCAAGGTGTCCACCGAGGCCACCTCCATGTAGTTCCTGAATAATCTGCTCCCTTAGAGAACTTTGAAGGATGCACAATCGATTCCCTTTGAAGAGAAAACCATCCTGTATATGAAGGTCACTGGGGTGACCTTCTTGGCACTTCAACCAAGAATCTTTGAAATCCTCATCCTCAACATACAGCTCCTTGAGACAGTCAAAGCCGACCACCTCGTTGCTCACCGTAATAACTAGTAATGCACGACGGCTAAGTACATCAGCCACCTTATTCTGCTGACCTGACTTATGCTTCAGAACAAACGTAAATTTCTGTAAAAACGCAACCCATCTAGCATGCACACGATTCACGTTAGTCTGACTATTAATAAACTTTAATGCCTGATGGTCAGTGTACAGAAAAAACTCCCTTTGAATCAGATAATGCCGCCAATGTCGCAGCGCCTGAATAACTGTGTACAACTCAAGATCGAAAGTCGACCACTTCTTTCGGGCTTCGCTGAGCTTCTCGCTATAGAAGGCTACCGGCCTGCCTTCCTGTGATAATACTCCTCATATTCCGACATATGAAGCGTCACACTCCACCTCAAACAATTTATCAAAATTAGGAAGCACCAAGACCGGTGTTGTAGACAAACGATGCTTGATCTCATGAAAGCTCTTGTTAGCTTTATCGGTCCACTGGAAGGGCCCTTTTTTCATGCAGTCTGTTATAGGCGCAACTATGGTGCTAAAATCTCATATAAATCGATAATAGAAAGTCGCTAACCCGTGAAAACTCCTCACCTCATGAATGTTTGTCGGGATCGGCCATTCCCTAATAGCTCGCCCCTTTTCATCGTTCACTCGAATGCCTGTGGACGTTACAACAAATCCTAAAAATAACAGGCTGTCAGTTAAAAAACTACACTTTTTCAGGTTGAGGTACAACTTGTTATCTTGTAGGACCTGCAGCACCTGCCTGAGATGTTTCTTGTGCTCCGCCTCATCCTGACTATATATCAATATGTCATCAAAATATACTACCACAAATTGGTCAGTGAACGGTTTTAGAACTTGATTCATCAAACGTATAAAAGTACTTGGTGCATTCGATAGGCCGAAGGGCATGACCAGCCACTCATACAACCCTTCCTTTGTCTTGAATGCCGTTTTTCATTCATCACCGGGTCGAATCTGAATTTGATGGTACCCGCTCTTTAGATCGAGTTTAAAGAACACCTTAGCCCCTCCTAGCATATCGAGCATGTCGTCCAACCGTGGTATTGGGAATCGATATTTGATGGTAATTTTGTTAATTGCTCGGCTGTCAACACACACGCGCCAGCTTCCATCTTTTTTTGACGTTAATAATGCTGGTATAGCACATGGGCTCATGCTCTCTCTCAATAGACCCTTACGGATCAATTCCTCTACTTGCCCCTGAAGTATCTCACACTCCTTCGGACTCATCCGATAATGAGGGTGATTGGGCAGGCTAGCCCCAGGGACGAGGTGTATGTGATGTTGGATGTCCCTCATGGGGGGCAATCCATCAGGTAAATCTTCAGGCCAGACTTCTTTGAATTCGTTTAGTAACAGTTTTAAGCTTGGAGGGATGTTTGAGAGTTTCCCTTTCTCGCCTTTTACCACTACGGCATATACCTCACCGGTTTCCTTGGATTCCTCCATGAAATCTCGAATGGTCAAGAGAGAACTCCCCTCCACTTTAAAAGCTTCAGGGTGGTTCTCTGGTGTCATAAGGGCAAGGATTATTTTTTGACTATCCTTGACGAATATGTAGACATTGTCTCGCCCCTGATGGGTCGCATCATGGTCCGACTGCCAGGGTCGACCGAGTAGCATATGGCAAGCTTCCATGTCAACCACGTCACAAAGTATCTGATCCTTATAATGTTTACCAATTGAAAATGAGATAGTACATTTTTCAGTTACCTTGGTCTCGTTCACTTTTTTTATCCAGCCAATTGAGTACGGGGAAGGATATTTCGTCGTTGGTAGCTACATCTTATCCACCATCACTCTTGAGATAATGTTCTCGCTGCTATCACTGTTTATGATCACATCACACACCTTTCCGCTGACAGTGCACCGAGTACGAAATATATTGTGCCGCTGTGGATGTAATTCTTTTCGTGGGGTATACAGTAGTCTCCTCACAATGAGAGATTCACCACGATCCTCGCCTGTCACTTCATCGCTACCTGCTATTTCTTCAGTGGTTTGTTTATATTCATCAAAGCCATGATCTTCTTCTCACTTCATCGCTACCTGCTATTTCTTCAGTGGTTTGTTTATATTCATCAAAGCCATGATCTTCTTCTGTGGCTTCATCTTTAGTGCTCCCTTCATTTATAGTCAAGTGTGCTGCCAGACGTTGAGGACAAGTGTTTGATAAGTGGCCTGGTTGGCCACAGCGGTAACAATTGTTCGGCCTTGGCCGAGCATAAGGATTCGGAATCCTACTCGGGCCTGCTGTTGTGGGTGCTGCCCATTGAGGTCTGTATGGTCCGCTCCCCATATCACAGTTTGCGGATGGAGGAGGTTGAAGACGTTCTCCTACCGGATCTTTTCCTCGAGCCAACACTAGATCCTGTGTGGGACCGGTTATAGGGGGTCGATTTGAAGGATAAGGACGAGCGGAAGCTCTTGCAAGTTGTGTTTCTATCCTTCCTACCAATTGAACTGCTTCATCTACGGTCCCGACTGGGTACATCTGAACTCGGTCTTGAATTACTGGTCGCAACCCACCTATAAATCGTGCCACTTTCTGTGACTCAGATTTTGACAGATCGTTTCGTATAGCCAACCGCTGGAATTCTTCAGTGTAATCTGTAACAGTTCGGTTTCCTTATCGACAATTTTGGTATTGCTGGAATAAGATTTGCTCATAATCACTGGAGAGAAATCGTGATCGAAGAAGACGTCCCATCCGAGGCCATGATGCGATGGGCGCCTTGTTTTGGCGGGCTCGTGAGAGTTGTAATTGTTCCCAGCATGCAGAAGCACCATATTTTAATTTAAACGCTATCAATTTTACCCTTTTATGATCTAGCACATCCATATAATCGAAATATCTCTCTACTTCGGCTAGCCAATCGAGGAAATCTTCGATACGTAATAAACCGTTAAAACTAGGAAGTTCAGCCTTACCTCGATAGTCTCTTTCAGCACGATATAGACGATCGCCTCCATGGATTGGTCGTCGGTCGAAACCTTCATTAATGTCCTCGTCGCTGGAACTAGAATCATCTGGTGTAACCCTACGGCTTGCCACTGGTAGTGCTCTGCGATAATCGGGGTCACGTCGTACAGCAACCACGGGTGGTGGAGCGACCATAGGTGGTGGAGCACCGCCTAGAGCTCGGGAAGGAAGTAGCGCATCCGCAAGACGATCGAGGGTTGCCTGCAGCCCTTACATGGTCAACTGACTCTTCCAATGGAAAGCTTTCATTCTTTCCGAAAGATAACGAATCCCTGGATCACCGCCCACAGGATTTTGATTCATACCTTCGTTGTTTGTCATCGACCCGAGGGAAAACCTCGCTCTGATACCAAATTGACACAAGGATGAACGTGATGAGGTCGATCACCGTCGTCCTCAAGGATAACTACTCCGAATCCATGGAGCTTCTCTGGACTCCTCACAGAGACTTCTCGAATCCACGAGGAAAGAAAGCAAGAAAATAGAAATAAACTCTAATAAAATTGGAAATTGATTGATGAATGACTAAAAATGAGTTTACACCCCTTTAAATAAGGGAACCAAGAAATAGGAAAGAAATCAGACTCAAACTACAACTAAAACTCCTAAAATTCGTAACTTACTATAAATAGTAAACTTACTATTTATAGACGGTCGTGATGTCTACTAGTGCGCAAGGTTTTCGGCCAAAAATAGTAAGTGTTCTATTTGGCTTCACCAAACCGTTCTCCTAATTATTCTAAGCACTTTTCATGTTGGACACAACTCCTAAAGCCCAACGGATGAAGAGCTATAAGCAAACTAAAACTTACTATAAATAGTAAAAACGAAATTAAAACGGGAAAACGACCGTCGATCAGGGGTTTTCTCGCAAATCTGGGCTGCGCAACCCGGCATAGCAGGGTTGGTTGGCTAAAGTAGCTCGTTTTACCCCAAAATCATATATTTTGCGTCGGATAACTCATTCCGGATTGCGAGATACGCCCGATCTAAGGTCTGATGGTCCGGATCACTTCTGTCACCAACGGTGCCTTTTCTGATCCATCCTGGCCATGAAATTATCCGCGACCCGCTCTACATCAGTCCGTGTATGGACACACATCTAAATGCATTTGTGTTTCAGAGAAACTCATTCAAACTGTACTCTTCTTTTTCCTCGTATAGGGAATTCCAGCTAGTGTCCAGATTTTTTCCTGGGACAAAGATGCACAGGCTCAGCCTATTGCTTGGCAAAGTTTTTTCCAGTTCTCCACTGTGCAACTGCACTGGAACTATGGTGCAATAGGACTTCTGACAGTGGCACATTCTAATGTTGATAAAACCAACCAGAGTTACTATGGTGAATTGAAGCTGAATTACTTGACAATAGATGGGAGCCATGAAGGACTTGTGCCTCTACGTATGATTTTCAAGTTAATTGGCTGACCTTATTAATCTTTCTTTGTTTGCATTTGCAAGTGAAATTGCTGATTATAGATCGGTTGTAGGTAAAGAAGGGCCTGTTCAAACTGAACAGAGCAACCTTGATAAATCTTAAAGATCAAGGAAGGCCCACATGAAGCAATCCTTCTAAGCTATATTTATTTTCTTAGAAAATCAATCAACACTACTTTATTTGTTAAAAAATAGGTATAGTTTATGAATTTATTTATTTAATTTTTTTTAAACAGCAATAGTTTGCAGAAAGAGGATGAAATATCAGGGAATATGGCTCCGTGGAGCTTCGTATTCACTTCAAACTCAGCTTCAAATTGATGTATTAGTCATAACAAGAAATAGAAAGTGTAGCTATATTAATAATGCAATTGAAAAAAGTAAAGAACTATTCACAAAACAGATCTTGGTGAGTCCCATTTTAGCCTAGGTATGACTCACCATACCTTTCTCCCAGATTTCTTCTGCTCTTGAATAAAAGACTTTGCCGACCTAGCTGGAATGACCTTGTCAGCTGTGCTATACAGATACAGCTGAGGGTAGGGAGGCTGGTCGCTTGAGAGGATGGAGATGATCTTCCTCAACCTCCTATTTACATCAGGCAAGTTCAGAAACTTGGAGAAGAACTTCTCTAAAATTGATAGGAGCACCTTCTCAATCAACAGGGGTTTGTTATTGGTATCGAGTTTAGGAGTTGGTAAATATTGAAAGATATTTACAAACAGGGCCATCATATACCTTCCATCTGGTGATCGATGAACACTGAGAAACTGAAACAAATGCTTGCACTGAGGATAGGAAGGATTCTGATTATACATGGCCCATATTAGGATGCAAGTCACACTACACAAAGTAGACAATGCATACACAGCAACATACTGTTAGAAAAACTATACACAAAAACTTTAATTCATGAATGAGTAAGATGCATTAACTAAGATCATCAAAAGATAGAATGGTCGCTCACCTGAAGCTTTGTTAATATGTGTGCAATTGTAATTTGAATTCAAAGAAAATAGTTTATACTATAGATGGTGATTAGAAATATGGCACACGAGTGAGAAATTGCATATAACATGGCATTCTCATAATGCAATGTGGACCACCGAAATCGTTGACTCAATTGTGTATGGAGCATAAGTGAAAAAGTGCAGTGAGAAAATAAGTTTAACCATATGAGTTTTTCTCTCTTCAAATATGAGCCACTCACTATTTTACTTTGAACCATCTATTTGATAGCAGTTAATTGGATGGTTAGAATTGCTTTTGGTAAGTGGATTTCTAGTGATATGCTCCATCCACAGTGGGATTCACAGTTCATGAGGTAAATTACCAAATTCAATCACTTGAATCAAATTGTTTCATAATCATACCTTGTTAACACTGCAGAAGTTACATCATGGTCATTTGAGAACACCCTTCTGAATCATATAGCCCTAGAAATCAAATGTCCACTTTCTCAGGCAATTCAACCTCCTCAACTTTACCTTTGATCACTCGTAATATAAAGAACAAAAACCCTCACAAAAATGAGAACAATGTAGCAACAAGGTGAGTTTGGCAAAGAACTCAAAAAAGTGAGGTATTAAGTTTAAACTGCAAAATAAAATTGCTGCAAAATAAAATATTCTTATAAAAGAAATAACAGATCTGAATGCAATGTAGTTTCCACGAGTACAAATTAGCCATGTAACCCATATAAATATACAATTTTGTGTTGAGTAAAAGTAGAGAAAGAAGGGATTTTGTAGTTCTTACCATTTGGGTAATCCTCTTATAGCACCAGTGCCTATGGACGACAAGTAGTCGCTCCAGAAACTGGAACTGAGCAATAGAGAAGTCACTAGGTGTTTGTTCTTGGCATCACCTGTTTTTGAAACCATCATCAAGACAAGAACTTTAGTTGCAGTTTCGCAAAAAGCAGGAGCAAGGAATCGCCTATTTTTGAAAAATAAGAAGTTGAAAAGAATTAGGAATTGTGCTTTTGTTTCCCATGTGTGTGGAATTGTACTGTGTGTGTGAGCATGCACACACTAGTAAATTGCATGCGCCGATGTGCGTCACACATGGGAATGCCTAAACATTTTTCCTACATAACTACAAAAGACAGAAAGGCAGTGATTTACTTACAAGAATCCAACAACAATTTGGTTCTGATAGTTCAAACCATCAGACATTCCTAGATCTCCAAGGCGATCACCAAGAAGTAACACATTAGTTTTCTTCTTCACCGAGGCATTGCCATCGTTTGGCTCGTTAGTATCTCCTAATTGGTGATGAAGTGTTGCAACCATATCAAGAGCATGCTCAAAATATGAACAGAAGAAAGAAACTACAATACTAATACAATATACCGACCAGGACACCAACTTGCAACTTAACCTATCGGGAACCGTCATACATTGCGATGTCTTACAGCAGAGCGGGTTCTAAGGAGTTACAAGTTGGACCTCTAAGAAAGAATATAAATGATGCCATTAAGATATAAATTAAACAAGATCAATTAAGAACATGCAACAGATTAATTAAATGATGGAGAAATTAACAATAAAAGAACAAAAATTTACAATGTGTGCACCTGATATGCGATATGTTGATTAAGGAAATAAGCACTATTACACTACCATAAAGAGAAAAATCAGTATAGAGCATACAACTAATGCAACAGTTACCTAAGAATAGCCTATCATGCTTAAAAGCCTAAATAGATCACCATACATGTTTAAAAGGCTTATATGACACAGGAATTGAGATACCAAGTATCCTTGTAGTTTATGTTGTTCTTCCACTTTCTCCTTTCTTTGTGTTATTTTTATTATTATTCCTGTTGATAAAAATATAGGTGGTACCATCCACCTTCACCAAAAAAATAAATGTATCCTCCTAAAATGAGCCAAGAACCTGCCATTAGCCAGCAAATTGTATAATCCTCTAGAAAAGCTAAAGGGAAATAATGGAAAACAAAAGCGTTGTTTTCAGGATTTTTAACATGAAATCAATGGAAGGGGAAGACAAGCTCCAGATTTCCAGCAAAAGGAAAAAAAAAAAAATCCAATGATGAAAAATGTTAAAACAGTATATTATTTTACATTGCATGAAAAAGTGGGACTTTTCTTTTACTTTTGGTAATCTCGTGCATGCACCACATAGTAACGAGCATGCTTTGTCGAAGAACCATGATTCATAAAGATAATATAAATCTCATGTCTTGATCTAAGTGGACCCTGGCCCATGCATGGATTATGGCAATCAGAAGATTACAAGATAGCCCATTAAAATACGAACAGGAGCTCATGTGTTCCAAGTTGTTGGTTTGGTATAAACGAGATGGTGTTGCACTGAAAAAAAGTTGCAGGACAAAGCGTAGGAAGAGAAAATTCAACAAATGTCTTTCCACATGGATTAAGTTGTGAATTGGCAACAGTTTTGATAGCAGAGAAGCATGAGTAGAGATAATTTCTAACAGGAGATCAGAGTCACATGTACTACTAGTAGATAAGAAGCAATTGAAGGTTCCTAAGAATCTGTGTTTTATTGTAGGTTCATGTATTTCAAATCACCAAAAGAAACAGAAAATCCAATGAAATCTCAAAATGTATTTCAAATACATGATATTACATAAATCAAAGATAAATCTCTAAAATCTAAATACAAAAACCTAAATTACAACTTAAATCAGCAAGAATTGAAACAAAATCCAATGAAATCTCTAAGAATAAAGAAATAAGTTGGATCAAGATCAAAACAGATCAAGCACCAGAAATCAAGAAAAAATAACAAAAACCAAACCCTAAGTGGAAAATTTTGGATAAATGAGAGGGGGAAGTTCACCTGATTGAAAGTGAAAACCCTTCCTCTGTCTTCAAATAATGCCAACTGTAAATCTGAGTAACTTCTTCAAATGAATAATCAAACTAAGAAAAAAATCGAAAAGGAAGGCAATCTACATCATCAGCTCAAAATAAAAATAAAAAGGCAAAGCTCCAAACAATGAGATCTGAAAGGAAAATAGATCTATCAGCAAGAATCAGATTAAAATCCAAAGAAATCTCTTAGAATTGAGAGGCATAAGCTAGATTCATATTAAAATAGATTAAGCACCAAAAATTGGGAAAAAAAACCATAAGTGGGAAAAAACTCATTGTCTTTTGAGGATCTGATGATCGGGGAGAGAGAGAGAGAGAGAGAGAGAGAGAGAGAGAGAGAGAGAGAGAGAGAGAGAGAGAGAGAGAGACGGTAGATCTGAAGAAGACGAGAGAAATATTGGAGAAGACAGAGAGAAGAGCTAGGGTTCGGTACGGTGAGGAGTTGCAATTGGTGTATATGCCCCTTGTTTATCTAGCTTGCATGAAAATCGGCAATGGAGGAGTAGATTTCGCAGCAGAGAACAAGGTTTTGCTCTCAGATTGAACACCAAACCCTAATCGCTGATATTGCAATGCAGAAACTGCTCAAATCCAGCAAATGAGCTAGAAACAACAGGATTTTCCACTTCCTGAGCAAGATTTCAGTGAAACCAGCAAAAAAAAACTCCTAAGATCGAACAAAAAAATGTGAATTTTGGATTTTCAATGGCCAAATATGGAAAATGCACGAAAATGAGAGATTTTTGCCCCGATTTCTGATTTTCGAGAGGATTGTTGAGAAATCAGTAGAAAAAAAGACAGAATGAGTACCTGAAATCGGCGAAGAGATTGCTGGTGTGGAGGACAGAATTTCCTTTCAGACCTGAGGGATTTTGAGAGAGAGCTCTGCTTCAACCATTATAGAGAAATGCTACAGCTACTCGCCATATATCCGCATCTTATTCCTCCACTTCCTGCACGTGCCAACCTCACATCTGTGTGAAACATCAAGGCCGTATATCACGTGGGCCCCTCCATGTATGTTCCTTGGCCCCAAAGTTAGGCAGGTCTAGTAATCATGTATGAGATAAATGTATGCTAAATCTGGACCGTTGGTAGTATTTTCTATATAATCCATTTTAGGTAGGTCCGATTCAATGGTCACTGCATGCATATGGTTGGGCTCACCGGACGAACAGTCCGGATGTTGACCTGTGGAAAGAGTAGTATTTGTACGGCTAGTATTGTGTGCATGCATCGCAATTCTCACCGTTGAATTAAAAGTAGACCTTTTACCTCGGTTCCTGTGCAATTGAGGCTAAAAAGTAGACCTTTCGCCTTGGTTCCTATGCAACTGAGGCTAAAAAGTAGACCTTTCGCCTCGGTTACTATGCAACAGAGGTTAAAAAGTAGACTTTTAGCATCAGTTCTTATGCAACTGAGGCTAAAAGATAGACCTTTCGCCTCGGTTCCTATGCAACTGAAGCTAAAAAGTAGACCTTTCGCCTCGGTTCCTGGGCAACTGAGGCTAGAATGTAGACCTTTCGCCAAGGTTTCTATGCAACTGAGGCTAAAAGGTAGACCTTTCGCCTCGGTTCCTATGTAACTGAGGCTAAAAGATAGACGTTTGGCCTCGGTTCCTATGCAACTGAGGCTAAAAAGTAGACCTTTCACCTTGGTTACAATACAACTGAGGCTAAAAAGTAGACTTTTAGCCTCGGTTCTTATGCAACTGAGGCTAAAAGATATACCTTTCGCCTCGATTCTTATGTAACTGAGGCTAAAAAGTAGACCTTTCGCCTCAGTTCTTGTGCAACTAAGGTTAAAAAGTAGACCTTTCACCTCAGTCCCTATGCAATTGAGGCTAAAAAGTAGACCTTTTGCCTCAGCTACTATGCAACTAAAGTTAAAAAGTAAACTTTTAGCCTCGGTTACTTGGCAACTAAGGTAAAAAATGAACTTTTAATTCCAGTTCCTTAGCAACCGAGGTTAAAAAACACATTTAGCCTCTTTTTTTTCAACCGAGGCTAAGGGCCTACTTTCTTGTAGTGTTTGAAAAGGCAAGGTTCGAAAATCCTCCCATCCAAGGGTTAGGATTGTCCTTCTGGTGTGAATTTTGAAATGGGTCATGCAAGGTGTACCCTACCTGGCGATTGGTTCAGATCTCATACACGTTTGCCATGTGTACGAAGCAAGTAATTGACCAGCCGTTAACCGAAGGTAACGAAATTTTGTGCATGGTATATACACACAAACTTGGTGTACTATGACATGATCTTCACCATCCAATCAATAGCCAGACTCCAGAAAATAGGAAAGATGCATTGATGGGTGGTTAGGATCTTTCGATTGGTGCCATTTTGACGCATCAATCATCCAAGAGATTTCATGTTGATTGGATGGTCAGATTCACTAACATGTGTTTGGATTGGGCAGCAGAGATTGTCTATGCACCATTTTTCAGTGTATAATTTTATTACTCAATTTAATCACGTAAAAGTAAAACCATATGAGATCCACAATCAGCCTCGGCGAATAAATGATTCAAATTACTGCGCCCAACACCTAATCTTTTGTAAATGATCGTGACCATCCCTGTGATAGACAGATGAGTGAACGCTTAGAATCGTCTGATCAGTTTGAGTTATACATGGTAGCACATTGACGTTGTGCTGGACCTAACAGAAAGTTCAGATCGATCGATCCAATGGTCCCAGTAAGCATTGGATCATTTATTTATTTATTTTCTAATATTAATCATGCTCGCTGTCTACGTATAACATTACTATATCTACGTGAATATTGAGTGGCATTTTGGTAATTTTACTTACAAACTACTCTCACGCATGCAGAGGTGGAGACCGGTGGCGGGAACCAGCATCGGGGCGGAGGGTACACGGGACGCAGCGAAACCCTATATTGTCTACATAGTTGCCGCAGCGAAGGTACCGGTGGTTGCCAACGGTGCTGCTCGGGTGGTAGGGTGGTTCAATCGGAGCCACGCAACTAAAGTACATGTATGGCCATGGTTTATTTAGCCGTATGTGTATTATCTAACTACTGTGGAATGCATGTAGAAGTTGGAAAATGAAAATAAAGTATGCGTGTGCTTAGAGATGTATTTCGAGTGTATTCCATAGTTATATTGTTTCTCGTATATATTACTGATACCGTTCGTTTGTAACGTATGCCTTTGCAATGTTATTGTTATTTTGAGTGTATTGTTATGCTTTGTTCTCTTGTATTTTTTGATTTCTGTTTTTGGGATTAATAAAATTTTAATTATCTTGTGGAAAAAAGTCTTTAATACTCTAGCAGTGTGATGGATAATACACATGCAGTTAAAAGTTACTGGGAATTTGCATACGTGGCATATAAGTTATTCAAACTGAACCGTTCTGGTTATGGGGGTATTCGTTTAGATGATGTATCATGAGTAAAAATTTTATCTTATTTGATCATGGCCATTGGTGGGTTAAAAATGAAATTAATCTAGTCCATGGTCTTATTTGGCACAACAAGTGTCCACCAATGGTTGTTCTAATGGTATATAAAGAGTCTTTGAATGTTCTAATGGTACATAAAGAGTCTTTGAATAAAGTCGTGTGATTATGAAAGAGAGTTTAACATAATATTTGCCTGATCTTCATCGTTCACTGTCTCATCTACTTTTAACAAAGTGCAGACCCGAAAGCAACTTGTTTCCTCATGGTTCTAGAAAGCTGGACCCAAATATTGATCTGGGTCTATTAGTTATACAAGGGAAAATTTAAAGTGATTAAAGATTTTAAACTCATCCAATTTAAGATATTTCATTTTCTTTAGTTGGGATATACTTCAATCAATAAATCCTTCATATAAATGGTTTAGATATTTCAAAATGGCCTAAGACAGTTTAAACATGAAGGGCCCAGGCTGGGCCTGGCTGTCTGGCCATCATCGAACGGGCAGTGATACCAGGGCTCAGGACAGATCCAAGGTTCCTAGGGCACCGCTCATACCTGACGTCTCTGAGGGTGCTTTTCATCCTTAACAAGTGGGCCAAATTATCTTTTAATCCAAACAATTGATGTTCTAGCCAACCATGGACCTAGAACTCCTCGAAAAGTCTCCCTATTGAGACTCGTTTTCAGATGAATTGAGACCGATCCCCCCTTTTCTTTTCTTAATGGTTCAATTTGTAAAGGAACTTTCCTTATAACTGCCAACCTTTTAAGATATTACCAAATAAAGACATGCTTTCAAAGTATTTAAAATAAAACGGTTTGTGTATAAGGACCACCTTTATATATGTGTGAGATCGACACCATTCATCCAATTTGCAGTATCATTTTATGTCTTGAGCCCAAAAAATGATCCAGACCTGAAGATCAGGTGGGACTCTCCCACAGGAAACGATGGTAGTGAAATGCCTACCTTTTAAAATAGGTTGGGACCGTAGAAGTTTAGATCAAGCTGATTTTGTGTTTTTCATTCGTCAATGTCTGCGTGGCCTTATCAACTTGGATTGTCGTCGTAATCATCAGGGTGGGTGTAAAGCATGGAGAAGTTGGATGAGGGGACTGGGAATGGGCTGCTACCCTATGACCAGCAATGTTGGTGTGACCCTGATGGAAAGCGTACCTTGATGATGAAATGTATATCTATGCCGTTCATCTATTTTTATAGCTTGTTTTAAGATTTTAGGCTATCATAAAAAAGTGAAGCAGTTACAAATTTCAGACGGACCACACCACATGAAACATTGGTTATTGATTGTTAAAAACCTTTTGTGAGATGCGAAAGTTTTTGGATCAAGCTGATATTTGATTTTCCTTTCATCCAAGTCTGTGTAACATTATCGAAAGGTTGGATGGTAAAAGTTAATTACAGTGGACTTTAGGAAGTTTTTAATAGTAGGTGATCAATAATCACTGTTTCGTATGATGTGGTCTACCTGAAATGTATATCTACTTCATTTTTTACATTACAGTCTAAAATAAGTTGGATGAACAGATGGACGGCATGGATATATGTTGGATACATCTAAGTGTACCCTACCATTAGGGTCACACCCACATCTATGTTTCCCACTGTGGTTTGTCTACGTTAAAGTCGCAGGGATTTCCAGTGCTTCTCATTGGCTCACGTCATTGACGATGACCCAAGCTCACAAAAGCCCATTTTCTCTCCCCCGAACAGATTGCTACGGAACATAACTTTTAACATGTTGATCTTCTCTCAACCCCACCATGATTTATGTGTTAGATCTACACCGTCAATCAAAATTTCCAAATCATTATAGAGCATGAGCCTAAACCAAAAGTCCAGCATACCACACTACATAAAGTAGCTGTGATTGAATGAACTACGGTTGAAACCTTTCTGTGCCAACCGTAAGATTTATTTGCCGTCTGAATCTAACCTAATCCATATGCAGACCTCAATAATAAAGGGAAAACATAAATATCAACTTAAGTAGAGCCTCCTGTGACCTCTTGTTTTTAGCCTCATTTCTTAAAATGACCTAAAAATTAGATAATCGGTGTGGATCTAAGAAATGCATCATCGCAGGCTCATACCGAATTTCACAGGTCAAGAAATTTTGATGCTTGGCAGGCAAGAGAGAAGAAAATAGGAAGTGTCGACATGTAGAACTTCCGTGGCCTATCATATTATATGTGTCAAATCCACACTGTTCATCCATTTCCCCGTATTTTTTAGGGTACGAGACTAAAAACAGGCATATTCAAGGTTTAAGTGGGCTACAGCAGAGGAAATGGTGGGAATTGGATGCATATCGTTGAAAACTTTTGGGCCAAAGAAGGGTATGATGAAGCTGATATTTGTTATTTCCCTTCATCAAGCTCTGTGTAACCTTATAAAGAGGTTAGATGGCAAATAAATCTCACAGTGGATGTAGGGACGGTTTTGTTGTAGTCATTCAATCCCTACTTTTTGAGGTGTGGTCCGCTTTGATGGGATTTTTCCTCCTCAGATCAGAGGAGAGATGGAGCAACAGGTGAAAAATTGGAGTAATTCACCGTGTTGCTCAACTGGTCGTGGGAGAGCCATGACTGGTCGTGGGAGGCACTCGACCGGTCATAGGTTCTAGCCCTGGCACGACTCAAAGTCCAGCGAGTTGTGCTGTTTTTTTTCGGGGTCTAGGACTAGTCGTAGAGGTCTACGACCAGTCGTAGGAGAGCTACGACTAGTCGTAGGTTAGAAAGTTTTTGCGCGAAACTGCGGATTTGAGTCCTTTCGCAACAGGGATGCGGAAAGGAGTTTCCTAAAACTATAAAAAGGATTTTTTTAGGATTTTTCACAATGAAAACAATCAAAGCAACAACCACACATCACACAAGAGATTTTTACGTGAAAAATCCTCAAAGAGGTAAAAACCACGGGACCTCGTCCAGATCAACAATCCACTATGAAAACATAACGTTACAACCGATCACAAGCACACCTTGCTATGATCAAACATTCATCACTCACGCAGGAGTGGATAAACAGTAAGAGAAACAAAGAAAACAGAGAGATCTCACCGATTACGAGGACGTAGAAGCGCTGAGACGACGGCTCCCTTCCACAAGCTTCCTCTCTCTCTTTCTTCTCTCTCTCATACCCTAAACCCTTTAGCAAACCCTTGTAAAGTCTTTAGAAAACCTGCTTGTGATTTTTCTCATTGTGAAAAACCCTAGAAAACCCTTTTTATAGTTTTATAAAACTCCTTTCCGCATCCCTGTTGCGAAAGGACTCAAATCCATAGTTTCGCACAAAAACTGCGTAGCCTACGACTAGTCGTAGCTCTCCTATAACTAGTCCTAGACCCCGAAAAAAATAGCATAACTCGCTGAAATTTGAGTCGTGCCAGGGCTCGAACCTACGACCGGTCAAGCGCCTCCCACAACCAATCGTGGCTCCTCCACGACCGGTCGAGCAACGCGGTGAATTACTCTGATTTTTCACCCGTTGCTTCATCTCTCCTATGATCTGAGGAGAAAAATTTTCATCAAATCTCCCCCTTTCTGACTCAGGAGGAATTCACCTTCTTCAAGCCAGTCTGGTTTCTGCAAACCTCAAACTTGCCCTTGAGAAAATTCTTGGTCATCATGTCTGACCCATTATCATCCGTGTAGAATTTCTCAAACTGTACACCTTCTGTTCCAAAGTATCCATGATCCAGTGATACCAAATCTCTATGTGCTTTGACTTGGAATGCTGACTTGGATTCTTGCTCAAGTGTATAGCACTCTGACTATCGCATTAGACCACGTGCTCCTCCTGCTTCAGGCTAAGTTCCTGTAGGAACCTCTTCATTCAAAGCATCTCTTTACAAGCCTCTGTGACTGCAATGTACTCGGCCTCTGTCGTCGATAATGCTACGACCTTCCGTAGCTTGCTCTGTCAAGAAATCGCTCTCCCTGTAAACGTAAACATAAACTCCGATGTAGGCTTCCTGGAGTCTATGTCGCCTGTTATATCTGCATTTGTGTTGCCCTCTAACACAGGTTTACCGTTACCATACAATAGGCTCAACCTGGATGAGCCTCTTAAATACCGCAGTATCCACTTCACCGCTGCCCAATGTTCTTTGCCAGGATTGGCAAGATACCGACTGACAATACCAACCGCATATGCTATGTGTGGGGGTATACACACTATAACATACATCAAACTTCCTACATCAGACGCGTAGGGTATCTTCTACATCTCTTCCACCTCTGCCTTCGTCTTGGGACACTGTCTGTCGCTCAATCTGAAGTGACCATCCAGTGGAGTACTGACCGGCTTCGCTGCATTTATATTGAAACACTTTATGACTTTCTCAATATACCGCTCTTGTGACAGCCAAAGCTTTCTGCTGCTTCTGTCACGAGTTATCTCCATTCCTAGGATCTGTTTAGCGGGGCTCAAGTCTTTCATCACAAACGACTTACCCAACTCCTGTTTAAGCCTGTCGATCTTTTTTATGTCTTTTTCCATGATGAACATATCATCAACATATAACAGTAGAACTATGAAATCACCATCTAAGAACTTGCGCGTGAACACACAGTGGTCTGACTCCGTTCTGTCATACCCATGCTGTAACATGAACGAATCGAATTCTTGTACCATTGCCGTGGAGCTTGTTTCAGCCCATACAAGCTCTTCCTCAGCCTACACACCATATGCTCCTTGCCCTTGACTTCAAACCCCTCTGGTTGGTGCATGTAGATCTCTTCTTCCAAGTCACAATGGAGAAAAGCAGTTTTAACGTCTAACTGCTCTATCTCCAGATCCATGCTAGCTGCCAACCCAAGCAACACCCGTATGGATGTCATCTTCACCACTGGTGAGAATATCTTCTCGAAGTCTATATCTTTCCTCTGACCGAACCCTTTTACCATAAGTCTGACCTTGAACCTCGTCTGTGAATTCTTCTGCTCAACCTTCTTTCTGAACACCCACTTGTTGCTCAGAGCTTTCTTACCCTTAGGCAGTTTCATCATGTCATAGGTGTGATTCTTATGCAAGGATTCCATCTCCTCTTGCATAGCTTTCAACCACTCCTCCTTATGCTTATTGGCTAGGGCCTTAGAATAATCTTCTGGCTCTCCCCCATCAGTTAGCATAATGTACTCATGCGGTGAGTACCTCTTGGACGACTGTCTGTCCCTAGATGACCTCCTCACCTGTGGCTCAATAGGTGGATCAAGTGGGGGTTGCTCCCTCGGTCCATCTTCTGTAGGAACTCCCTCGTCTTCTGCACCTCGCTATACTCCCTCGTCATCAGGCACCACGAGAGGAATAACCGGATCCATGTCCTCTAGCTCACCTGAACTAGGCTGGTTTTTCTCTGGCTTACCAATGTCTTCAATGCACTGATCTTCAAAAAAAACCACATCCCTGCTCCTGACTAGCTTTTTCTCGGTCGGATCCCACAATCTGTAACCGAACTTTTCATCACTGTACCCTAAGAACACACACTACCTGATCTTCATATCGAGCTTGAACCTCTCGTCCTTCGGTACGTGAACGGATGCCCTGCATCCAAACACCCTGAGATGACTGTACGATGGTTCCTGTCCAGTCCACACCTTCTCAAGTACTTCTCCATTCAATGGGGCTGATGGAGACCTGTTTATCAGATACACTGCCGTATGCATTGCTTCTCCCCATAACGTCTTAGGCAACTTCGCATGAGATATCATGCATTTGATTCTCTCAACAATGGTGCGATTCATTCGCTCAGCTACACCATTATGCTGGGGGGTCTTGGGAACCGTCTGTTCATGCCGTATACCTGGGGACTTGCAGTACTCATGAAAGTCGTCGATGTATTCACCACCATTATCAGTGCGGATATACTTCAATGATCTACCTGTCTCTCTCTCGACCATAACATTTTTTTATTTTTTTTAACACACACACACACCCCACACACGCACACCGTGGCATTTCACCACCATGGGTACTCGAACCCTTAACCCGGTGTTGAAACTCCAAGGAGTCTACCACCCGGGTAAGAGTAAGGATCCATCTCTCGACCATAGCATGAAACAACTTAAACACACTAAAAACTTCGTCCTTGAATTTCAAAGCATAAGCCCAAACCCTCCTAGATGCATCATCTATAAAAGTAACAAAATACAATGCCCCACCCAAGGTTTTTGTCCTCATAGGACCACACACATCAGAATAAACCAAATCTAATGCATGCACTTTATTAACATGAGAAACAGTTTTAACAAATGAAACTCTATGTTGTTTGCCTTATAAACAATCAAGACAGGTTTTGAGAGGTATACCTGTCACGTCTGGAAGGAGTCGCTTCCTCGCTAGTAGCTGAAGCCCTTTTTCACTCATGTGGCCTAGACGCCTGTGCCACATGTCTATAGCTGAATCTTCCACTGCGTTCAACTCACCCTTACATACACTGACACTTGCCTTACAAACAAAAAAAAACAGCACAAAAAACCCTCCTAGATGCATCATCTATAAAAGTAACAAAATACAATGCCCTACCCAAGGTTTTTGCCCACGTAAAAATCTCTTGTGTGGTGTGTGGTTGTTGCTTTGATTATTTTCATTACAATTATTATCCCATAATTCTGATTTGTTCGGGAGGATAGATCCTAAGGTTTTGTGCAAGGCCCCCAACACGCTTGAGCTTTATATGTGCCTTATTTTTGGGCTCATGCTCTAAAATGATGTAGAAAAATAAATGGACAATATGGATCTAAAAAATAAACTATGGTGGGGCTTAGAGAGAACGAGAGAGAAGAGAGTCGCGGAAACCAGAGAAAAGATGATTCATTAGGGTTTTACTCAGAGGAGAGGGTCCCAGTGATATTTTTACCCGAGTGAATGACAGCAGTTGAATCATTTTCAAAAATATGGTTCATAAACCATATAAACCCTGATGGCATATGATGGCAGGCGGCTGGTTCTAGTGCCAACCTAAGGCGTTTCGGTTTAAATATTTTAAAAGTATGCGTTTATTTGGAAATAGCGATAGGTAGGCGTTATACTGGAAAATTCCATTTGAAAGAGAAGCGAATCATATGATACTCTTACGGTATGGTTTTAATCATATGCCTTCACGCATGCATTACACACATGGCATTCATTTCCCGTCTTTGAGTGGTTCACCGAGAAGGCTCCACCGTAGATAGACCAAATCGAAAAACTCTCAATGATCGGAGATGCTTGCCGTCCATGTATACGTCATAAAATCTGGACCATTGACTGGACAGCGAGGATATTTCATCTGGATGGTCTTTTGCCGTGTGGTCCATCAATAGTGGGACCTTCTGGATAAAGAGGCAAGTAGCATGGATGAGTCTCATTAGCATTAAAGCTATATGAAATGTGCGCCTCCGTTCACTAACATCCTAACCGTCGATTGAATAATTGAATCTGGACATTGAGCATATTCCTTTTTGACCGTCCATCTAATGACCGGGAAGCCCCGTGGCTGGTGGTCGGTGCTATGTGGGCCCCACCATGACGTATGTGCTTCATCCAATCGGTTCATTCATTTTCACGGATAATTCTAGATTTGATACAAAAAATGATAAGAATTTATATCTCAGGTAAACCACACCATACGAAAACAATATTGATTGGATATCCATCATTAAAATCCTCCTAAGGCCCACTGTATTGTTTATTTGACATCTAATATGTTGATTAGGTCATACAGACCCAAATGAAGGGAAAAAATAAAGATAAGCTTGATCCAAAATTTTTATACCCCCAAAAAGTTTTTAATGGTGAAAATTCATTCAATACTGTTTCCTGTAATGTAATGGGTCCACTTGAGATTGGGATATACCTCATTTATTTTTTTTCATGCAATAAAATGATCAGAAAAATAGATAGACAGCATGGATGAAACACATACATCATGGTGGAGCCCACGGAGAACCGACCAGCAGCCATTGGCGGGTGGCCGGGGGAGTAGCCAATCCGTTTCCCTAATGACCTCGAATCACGTTGTACCGTGTTCCACACTACACCCCAGTCGTTACGGACGCCTACATCATAGTTGGGCCACAGAGCTTTTCCACCGTGATGTCGTACTCGTAGGAAACGGATTGACTACTGCCCCTGACACTGTCTCCGTGGCTGATGGTTGGTGCTCTGTGGGCCCCATCATGATGTATGTGTTTCATCCATTCCGTGCATTCATTTTTACGGATCATTTTTTTGCTTGATCATAAAAATGAGAGGGATATAAATCTCAGGTAGACCACACCACATGAAAACAATAGTGATTGGATATCAACCATTAAAATCCTCCTATGGCCTACTATAGTATTTATTGATTAGGTTATACAGGTCAGATGAAGAGAAAAAACAAATATCAGCTTGATTCAAAACTTTTATAGCTCTCAAAATATTTTTAGTGGTCGACCCTCATTCAACACTATTTCCTGTAACGCCGTCTACTTGAGATTTGGATATATCACAATTTTAGACTTATATCGTAAAATGATATGTAAAAACAAATGAATGACATGAATGAAACACATACATTATGGTGTGACCCACATAGCATCGACCACCAGCCATTGGCTGGTGTCAGGGGGAGTAGCCAATCCATTCCCGTCGTTGTCCCGTGATTTCCGCATTAGACGCTAATATCTTGCCAAAGCCTTTCCCGGATCTATATGGGCCACCGTAATAATCAAGAGAAATTCATACCTTTACCTATTTTTTGATTTAGGATACGAGAACAAAAGTGAAAAGGATTCAAGACTGGAATAAAGGAAAATGTGGTCAGAAAAATTCCTACCATTGAAACATTCCTAGGGCCGACAGTAATGTTTATCTGCCATCTTGACCGTTCATAGCGTCATTCCTACTGTGATGAATTGAAAAAATAAATATTAGCATGATTTAAAACTTCCGTAGCCCCACGAATATTTCGACTGTGGTCGTTCAATCCTCACATTTTTATCCTAATATTCAAAAATGAACTCAAAAAAACAAATCGAATGGAGTCAATTCTCACAAACATCACAGTAGGCCCCACGTAGGTTCCCAGTGCAGGAACTTCCTGCGAAAGGCTTTGGCAGGAAATCTGCGCCCCTGCAGCCCGGCTTCACCCAACACAGTAAGCCCTTGCCATGGGGCCTACCTTAATATATATATATATTACATCTATGCTGTCCATATGTTTTTTCATATCATCAAACCTGTTAATAAAGTCGAGCAGACCCTTGATGAAGGAAAAAATTAATTATCAATTGGATCCAAAACTTATGTGGCCCCAAAAAGTTTTCAATTGTAGAACTTGAATACCCACTGAAAAACCACTTTGGCCCCACAATGTGGTATGTGTTTTATTCTCACCGTTCATCCATTTCGCCAATTCACTTTTGGGGTAGGTAGATCCAAATCTTAGGTGGATCAAATCATGAAAAATAGTGGCAATTATTAATAACTTATTAAGGGATACAAAAGTATTAGATCAAGCTGATTTAGTTTTTCACTTTCATCTACCTCCATGTGACCTAATCAATAGGTTGGATAGCAAATAAATATTACAGTGGACCCTAAGAAGTAGCTATTGCTGTAATTTTCTGTGATGGGTCACATCAGATTTAGATTACCTTATTTTGGGCCTAAGTATTAAAATGAGCTGACAAAATTAATGCACAAAGAGAATAAAACACCAAAACGGATCCGCTACTCACCCACCCACTAGCCAATGGCTAGTGGTTCACCCATTCTTCCATATCATTTTATGGAATGAGCCCAAAAATGACGTTGATCCAAATGTCAAGTGGACCGCATAGTGTTGATTGAACGCCTGACCATTAAACACTTCTAAGGGGCCATAAAAGTTTTGGATGAAGCTGATATATTTGTTTACCCTTTATGGAAGTCTGTACGACTTAATGGACAGGTTATATGTCAAATAACCATTAAAGTGGGCTCCAGGAGGTTTTTAATGGTGGACATTCAATCACTACTGTTTTCCCATGATGTGGTCCACCTGAGATTTAGATCTACCTCATTTTTTATCAAACCCTAAAAAATTATCTTTAAAAAAGGATGGACGACATGGATAAAACACATACATCATGATGGGTCCACATACCACCAACCACTAGCCAGATGGTAGCAGCGTCACCAGCCAAACCGCGTCCAAACATAAAACACATGCATCATGGTGGGTCCACTGACCTTTTTCTGCAGGGACCAGTACCGACGTGGTACCGGAGGGGTCACTACTGAATTGGAGATTTGGGTCGAAACCCAAAGGTGGTGAAATCCCACTAGGGCGTGAAATCACACATGGCTGGATTTCTCACAAACATCACAGTGGGCCTCACCTAAGTTCCTAGTGCAGGAATTACTGCTAGAGGCTTTGGCAGGAAATATGCGTCCCTGTGGCCCCGGCTTCACCCAACACGGTAACGCCCTTGCCATGGGGCCTATGTTAATGTATATATTTAAAATCCACATTATCCATATGTTTTTCTAGGTCATCAAACCTGTTCATAAAGTCAGGCAGACCTTGACGAAAGAAAAAAATAATTATCAACTTGATCCAAAAACTCATGTGGCCACCGCAAAGTTTTCAACAGTAGAAGTTGAATACCCACTGAAAAACCTCTTTGGCCCGACAATGTCGTATGTGTTTTAGTTTCACTGTCCATCCAATTAACCAATTCACTTGTGGAATAGGTAGATGCAAATCTCAGGTGGACTACGTCATAAAAAATAGTGGCAATTGAAAGGCCACTATTAGTAACCTATCGAGGGATACAAATGTATTAGATCAGGCTGATTTTTGTTCATTAATCCTTTCATCAACCTCCGTGTGACCTGACCAATAGGTTGGATAGCAAATAAAAATTACAATGGGCCTTACGAAGTTTCTAATGTTGTAAGTTCAATCACCATTGTTTCTGTGATGGGTCACATCATAATTAGATTACCTTGTTCAGGGGGCCTACTCACCCTGCCACTGGCCAATGGCTAGTGGTCCTGCTCTGTGGGCCTCACCACGATGTATGTGTTTCATCCACGCAGTTTACCCATTCTTTCATTTCATTTTATGGAATGAGCCCAAAAATGAGGTTGATCCAAATCTTAACCGGACCGCACAATGTTGATTGAACGCCCACCATTAAAAACTTCTTAAGGCCCACAAAAGTTTTGGATCAAGCTGACATATTTGTTTTCCCTTCATCGAAGTCTGTGTGACCTAATTGACAGGTTAGATGTCAAATAACCATTAAAGTGGGTTCTAGGAGGTTTTTAATGGTGGACATTCAATCAGTACTGTTTTCCCATGGTGTGGTCCACCTAAGATTTATATCTACCTCATTTTTGGGACCAAGCCCTAAATTTATCTTTATAAAAGGATGGACGGGATGGATAAAACACATACATCGTGGTGGGGTCCACATGCCACCAACCATTTACCAGCTGGAAATGGCATCACTAGCCAAACCGCGTCCAAACATATAACACATGCATCATGATGGGCCACGGACCTTTTTCTGCACGGACCAGTACCGGTGTGGACGCGGATTAGATACTGACAGGTTGAGTAGAGAGTAGGCTAATGAAGTGACGTGGTCAAGTTTTATGGGCCCATTATGATGTATGTGTTGTATCCACATGGCCCATCCATTTTGAAATATCATTTCAGGGCATGAGCCAAAGAACGAGGTAGATAAAAGGCTGTGGTGGGTCCACCATAGAAAAAAGTGGGGAGAGTGATTCCCACTGTTGAAACTATCCTAAGGCCCACCATAATGTTTATTTGAAATCCAACCTTTTCAAATGTTTAAAAAGACATGCAAGAAGGGAAAACACAAATATTAACTTGATCTAAAACTTTTGTGGCCTTTAGAAGTTTTTAATGGTGGTCACTGTCCCAACTGTTTTCTGTGATGGGGTCCATTGAAGTTTTGGAATTAACTCATTCTTTGGATATTGCCCAAAAATGATCTCTCCAAATGGATGGAAGGCGTGGATACAAAACATACATCATGGTGGGGCCCACGGAACTTAGGTGATGTCACTTCGGTAGCAAGTATCGCTACTCAACCTGTAAGTAGTTAAACCGCGCCCTACCAACATGTAGGGGTGTACACGAACCGAGCTAGGTCGGTTAGCTCGCTCGGCTCGACTCGAAAAAGCTCGATTTGACTCGGTTCCAAGCTGAGTTCAAGCCGAGTCGAGCTGATTTTTTGAGCTTGAAAATGAGTTCGAGCCGAGTTCGAGCAGGCCTCAACTCGACTCAACTCGGATCGAATCCAGCTCGAATCGAGCTTGGATCGAACTAGTTCGGTGACTTGGTTACTTTGCCATTGATGTTGCTCACCAACTGTTTGATAAAATGACTCAACGAAATGTGTGTGTGTGTGTGTGTGTGTGTGTGTGTGAGAGAGAGAGAGAGAGAGAGAGAGAGAGAGAGAGAGAGAGAGAGAGAGAGAGAGAGAGAGAGAGAGAGATGTGGGAAGGCATCAGGATCATGCCCCCTATTGTGGAGGAATAGTCCAAGACATGGATGTTAAAAGCCAACGGACCTTTTGCTTTCTCCCTCTTTGTTTCAAAACCAAACGCAAATACCACTGCACCTTGTGCTCCAAACGTTTAGTCCTCTACCCATGACATTTCTCCATTACCATTTTCAATACACCTATTTGTATCTATGTTTCTATACATGGAAGATTTTCTTCTTCTTCTTCTTCTTCTTCTTTTAAAGTTGCTTGTTTACGGAAATACCTCAATGGAGAACTCAGCTCGATCTTGGCCCAAGCTGGCTCGAGCTACTGACCGAACCAAGCCGAGCTGGCTAGTCAGGCTTGAGGGCCGAGCCGAGCCGAGTTCGAGTTGAGGTCAGCCACTGTCACGCCCCAGACTCGGTAACCGGAATCACAAGGGACCCGATGGCCGGTTCTGGCCGTAACAGCCTCCATAGTACCCCATTCTCGGCTCCTGAGGCAGGTTCCGATCCTGGGATCCTACAAGGAGGATTTTCATAACAGTATAATCATTACCAATACGAGCATACCCAAGATCACAGCAAGTACATCTGAGAATAACAAAGGCACACATCGTAAAATCTACTATAAATTTAAACTTTTACAACTATCCATAAGGTCCAAAAGGACATACATGAGATAAAAAGAAAAGAGAGAAATGTCAGCAATACTGGAGTCCTCAAATGCTCAGCTCTACTCCACGCTCTGCTGCTACGACGCCTGCCTAGAATCTCCTGCACGCATCAATCGTGCATAAGCTTATAGAAGCTTAGAGGGTGGTGTAAGTGTGTGACGATGGTGCACAGAAGAATAGTAGGAGATGCAAGAAGGAAAACATGCTCAATGAGAATATCACTAGCCTTACCAAGGGTTATCATGAATACGATGTGATGAGTACTGGACGCCATACCAAGGCAATGCATGAAGGGGCTTACACAACCAATGCTAATGCGATGCAAGTAATGCTAGTGCTCATATCTAAACTATAAGTCAAGTACATTTCCAATCATAAGGAAATCACTGGGGTCCATTATATTGCTGAATGAGTGCTACTCTACAGACCCTGCACAGTCAAACGAGCGTAAGAGACCTCACTACCCGCCTGTGGACAGCCAATCACCAACAAGGCCTGACGGTAGCGGACCCATTTACGTGCTGGTTAGACTCAGCCTAGCAATGCCCACTACACACCAGGCAGGTAAGGCCACATCCCTATCCAACCGACTATATGACAGTGGGAGTCATAGCTTAACGGTATAAGGCCCTCGTGCGCTCATGTATTCCACCCGGTCACGGCGTTGGAGCAGATCCTTGGTACCATGGAAGTTTTGAAAATTTCACCCATGGCCATCTTATGCACCCGGTATGCTCAACTAATATTTTCGGTGTCCACACATACGACCATCCACGAATATCTCGGTGGAGGAAAGGCCCTGATGAAGCAAGGGCAGATATCCACATGTTATGCAATGCTAGATGCGTGAATCACACAATCACCCATTCATCAATCCCAAGCATCCATCTCTCAGGGAGATACCAACATGTTCTACACAGTGGCACAACTATGGCCAATCATACCTCAACCAAGCATGCATATGATGTGTATGAGAGTGGACCATGAAGATGAATAGGGGTACCAATACGGTGGAGATGAACTCTCTACCTAACCATGAAGGGTGTAGGTACTTAACTAATTTCTCATAAGGAATACAACCTTTAGTGGGGGCCCATATACCTGGGGTAGCCCATGAGACTGAGGAGAACAATGGTATGAGCCTAAATAGATGAAACGGCCTAGCAAGGGTCTATGGTGGGCCTTTAACCACCTATAGAAGCCCATGGGCCTACCTTAGGGCAACTAATGTGGACATCCAACCACAATTGGTTCCTAAGAGGTAGCCCATCTTTAATTGATCATGAATTAAGGCCCAAGGCCCATGCAATATCAGAAATAAGAAATGATCAGGCATAATCTTACCATAAACACTCATGTTGGGCTTCAGAAAGGGCGGCCCAAGGCCTACCCAAAATATGGGTCCAAGGGGAACATACATGACCCAACCCATATATATCACTATGGGACTAAAGGGGGAAGGTTAGGGCCCAACATAAATGCCACTAATCCCATATATTATGGTAGCCTAGTGGGCAACCCATTGCTCAAACCACATGGGCAAAATGTCATGCTCTTAATCAAGTAAGTTGGGCCAACAACCCGGTCCAAGTATAAAGTTGATTTGGTGGGTAAGCAAGGGCCTATTTACTTGTGTAATCCGGCCCACTAACCCAACACAATAGTATGGTAAAAATGGCCCAATAGTTCAATGGGCCTATCTGGAAAGTTTCAGCCCAATTGGGCTTTAAAGAGTTTAACAACTATCTACATTCATGGACCCAATTAAATTCAACTGTGGTGGGCCTCAAAAGTGCATTTATTAAGCTCAAAATTTAAGAATATAAAGGTATAAATTATTTCTTCTAAGACCTTCATAAATGTGGTGGGCCCCACTTCTTAAAATTTCAGCCTAAGGCTAAGCATAATTATAACATGTTGCTGTCCTAAAATTTGGCACTCCATTGGAGTGGGTCCAAGGCCTCTAAAACTCTGAAAATTGAGGGCCAAGGTCCCTCATCATGTATACAATGAGAGGAAACCCAAAAAGGTGGCCCACCATCAGAAGAAATATTTTTGAATTATGGTTTTTATCAAGGCAAATTACTGGACTGCACAATAGAAAAATCTGTGAGTTCAACCATCTTGGCCCATTCTTTTGGATGCCCAAACATGGTCATTTGAGGCTAAAATTTTACAGAGTGATACTTCCATAGGTGGGCCACACTTCTAAAAAAAATTTAAATTTTTTAGATATTTATAAGTATTTCAATTAATTTAAACAAAACAGACTATCTAAAAAATCGGACAGACCTGGATGTCCCAAAATGGTGGGCCAGTCCGGCCCTCTCAACGATGTGTATAGGGGTCCATTGACCCTGAAATTTGATAGGTGAGTTTTACCATAAGTGGATCACACCCATACAAAATTTTAAAATTTTTGGATACTTATAAATATTTTAATTCATTTAAAGAAATCAATCTGTCCTAAAAATCGGACTGATTTGGACACCATATTACAATGGACCGGTCCAGCCACCACCATGGTGTGTACAGGTGTCCATTAGCCCCAAAATTTTGTAGGTGGGTCCTACCATGAGTGAGACACGCCACTGTAAATTTTTATAATTTTTAAACACTCACAAATATTTTAATAAATTCCAGAAATCCAACTGTCCATGGTGTAATGTTGCCGGAACAGTGTAGAAAATCTAGACTATCCACCTCATTTGGACCACACATTTGGGACCTCAATCAAGGTCAGATGGGGCTGAAATTTGGGAGACATGAAGATGAGATCCTCACCTTTCAGAAAAGTATATTTAATGGGTATAAATAGTCCCCCAAACAGTCCCAAAATCTGGTCCAAAAACAACCAGAAACTGTCCAGAAAATTCTGGACAGCAACATGTACTTAGATAAAATTTATTATATAAGTTAAATAAAAAGGGAAATACATTAATGGAGGATGGTGTGCCCTTCCTTAGTGGGCCCCACAAATGTCCATATCATAATCTAAAGCCGACACACCTTGCATGCATCATTAAGGCAGCAAGTAGGACATCCAGAATCAAACAATGGGCAGTTTGGGCATCCCACCTTGCTGAAATTTCTGGATGTCCTAGGCCCACCAAATGGGCCACACACATCAGAAAATAAAATGAGAGAAAAGAGAGATAGAAAGACAATCCGGTCATAGGGAAAGGACTCCGCCACTATTGAGCCCTCCCAAGATCAATCACACCCGCACATCATACATAGATTTACATTTACAACATGTATCTTGAACATGCATGGCCTATAATTAAAATGCATGGTGAGGATGTCATCCCCACCATGGTTATAAGGTCTAGATGACCCAAACATGATATAATATGAAAGAAAACTATCATGATGGGGCTCATAGAGAAAGGCCCTATGCATGGATCCTGCATGCATAAGATAGGCCATTAGGCCACAACCATGGGTTTGTGTGGGATCTCCACAATTGATTGGTGGGTCCTACACTTCCCTCATGAAAACAGAAAATATCTAGGTTATAGAAATTAGATTTTTACATCTAGAGGAGCACCCACCTTAAAGATGACTACCAAACTTTCACACTAAGGTCATTTAGCACCAAGGGAGATGGATCAATGGTGGAGATGGGGTTTCAAGGGTTAGATGGTGGGGGATTAAGGAGGAAGGTGGCTAGAAAAATGGAGAAAAATGGGCTGAAGAAATGGAGAAAAATTGCTAGAGAAGAAGAGAAGAGAGAGAGAAATGAGAGGGAAAATCTTTTTAAGTAATCATTAACCTATTGTGATACAAACAATGTTGCTAGGGTAGGTTAGGTGTGGGTGGTGTGTGAGGTCTTGGTAGTGTGAGTTATGGAGATTTAGGTGGTGTATGTAGTGTGTGTTGGAACTTATGCAAAAGAGGGAGTGTGGGCCACATGACCACTCCAAGGTGGGTCACATGATCAAAATCAAGGGCCATAAAATGAAATGTACACAACTTATGATCCACACATCGGATGGACGTACAAGACGCGGCGTTGAAACCGCGACAATAATGCGGTCGCAATGGCATAGGTCTCAGCTCGATTCGAGTCGAGTCTACTTGACTGGACTCAAGGATGACAGTAAACACTATCTGAGGGTCGCGAGTCGTCAGAATTCGACAGGTAGGACCGCGAGACCAAAAGAAATGAAATGCACACTCACACACACACATGAACACATGCGAACTTGGGTCGGGTCTCACAACCCTCCCCATCAATAAAGAAATTTCATCCTCAAAATTGACTAATCCAAGACAAAATAAAAGAGAATACCACCATCACATAGTAATCGTCATACAAGAAAGGTAATACAAACAATCATATATCTATCAATCATCAAACAAATGGGGATAACGTTCTCTAATCTCAGCCTCACGTTCCCAAGACTCTTCAGCCTCCGAATGATGACCCCATTGCACTTTCACCAAGGGAATGACCTTGGTCCTGAGGACTTGCTCCTTCCCATCAAGAATACGAATCGGCTGCTTAATATAAGAAGCATCCTCAAGGACCTCAAGTGGTTGCCAATCAATCACATGAATAGTGTCCGACCCACATTTTTACAACATAGAAACATGGAACACGTCGTGGATCGCGGACAACTCAGGAGGTAAGGCAAGCCTATAGGCCACAGCGCCTACGCGCTCGGTAATCTCAAAAGGTCCAATAAATCTCAGGGCGAGCTTGCCTTTCACACCAAAGCGAACCACGCCTTGCATAGGCAAGACCTTGAGATACACTATGTCCCCGACTGCGAACTCAAGGGGTCGACGCCGACGATCAGCATAACTCTTCTGTCGGCTCTGAGCTATGCGCATCCTCTGCCTAATAACATCAATAGCCTCCGACATCTGTTGCACAAGCTCGGGACCTAAGAGACGACACTCTCCAACCTCAGTCCAACAACTAGGAGATCTATATGGTCTACCATAAAGTACCTCGAAAGGAGCCATGCCGATAGTCGACTGATAACTGTTGTTGTATGCAAACTTGGCGAGGCGCATATGCTCATCCCAACTGCCTGCAAAGTCGATCACACAAGCCCTGAGCATATCCTCAAGGATCTGGTTGACCCTTTCGGTCTGCCCATCCGTCTGCGAATGATAAGCGGTGCTAAGATGCAAAGTGACCCCCAGCGCTTGCTGGAAACTCCTCAAAAATTGAGACGTAAACCTAGAGTCTCGGTTTAAAACAATCGAAACTGGGACGCCGTGCAGTCTCACTATCTCCTCAATAAATATCCTTGCCAACTGGTCCATAGACCAGGAAGCACGTACTGCAATGAAATGAGCCGACTTTGTCAAACGATCGACGATAACCCAGATGGTATCGTGACCGCACTGAGTCCTCGGCAAACCTACGATGAAATCCATCGATACGTGCTCCCACTTCCACTCTGGAACACTCAATGGCTGCAAGGGACCAGGGGGTCTCTGATGATCGGCCTTGATACGCTGGCATGTGTCACACTCGGCTAAAAAACTAGCAATCTAGTGCTTCATCCCCTGCCAGAAGTACTGCCTCCTCATGTCACGATACATCTTCGTAGAGCCCGGGTGGATAGTAAGTCTCGATCGGTGTGCCCCGGTCATCAGATCACGATGCAACTCTGGAACGTCCGGGACACACAACTGGCCTTTGAAGCGTAACCCACCATTGGAACCAATATGCCAATCTGACTGCTCCATGGAGGCGGCCTCTGCTCGGTACTCCTGAAATGACTCGTCCGTCTGCTGAGCCTCGATCACCCTAGCCACCAAGGAGGGTTGAATCGATAAGCTCGAAAGCTGAACAATGGAAGACTGCAGACCGAACTCAAAGTCAAACGCTGAAACATCTTCGAGCATCTGCCATTGTCGAACCATTATATGTGCTACCAGGCCTCGTGGCTGACGGCTGAGCGCGTCCGCCACCACGTTCGCCTTGCCCGGGTGGTACTGAAGGTCAAAATCATAATCCTTTAACAACTCTATCCATCGCCTCTGCCGCAGGTTTAACTCAGACTGCGAAAATAGATACGTCAAGCTCTTATGATCTGAGAAGAGCTCGAACCTGACCCCATATAGATAATGTCTCCACACCTTCAGTGCAAAAATAACTGCTGCAAGCTCTAAATCATGAGTGGGGTAGTTCATCTCATGGACCTTGAGCTGGCGCGAGGCATATGCTACTGGCTTCCCGTGCTGCATCAGTACAGCACCCAAGCCAACTCTAGAGGCATCAGTAAAGACAATAAAACCCTCACTCCCATCAGGAAGAGTGAGGACAGGAGCGGACGTGAGGCGGTCCTTTAACTCCGAAAATACCTTCTCGCAAGCGTCACTCTAGACGAACTCGACGCCCTTCCGTGTCAATCGGGTCAACGGTGCCGCAATATGGGAGAAACCCTCGATAAATCATCGATAATATCCCGTTAGATTAAGGAGGCTGCGAATCTCAGACGCATTCGTGGGCTGGCCCCACTGACGCACTGCATCAACCTTCGAAGGGTCCACGGTGACACCCTCCCTTGTCACCACATGACCGAGGAACTTCATCTCCTCCTGCTAAAACTCGCACTTCTCCAGCTTCACATGCAGCTAGTGGGCACAGAGGGTCTCAAGCACAATCTGCAGGTGCTCGGCATGGTCCTCACGGCTCCTCGAACATACAAGAATATCATCAATGAATACCACCACGAACTGATCGAGGAACGGTCGAAAAATCTCGTTCATCAGCTATATGAATACGGCGGGGGCGTTGGTCAGTCTAAACGACATGACCAGGAACTCGAAGTGACCATAATGTGTCCAAAAACTCATCTTCGGAATGTCCTCCTCTCGGACCCAAATCTGATGGTAACCGAAACGCAAGTCTATTTTGGAAAAATACTGTTGTAAGACTCGTATCCTAATCCGTACTATTCTGTTGTTTTCCGCGATCCTTTTCGTCAAATTTTGGAAATCCGCGACCTATAATTGACGTTGCGCACGACCGTAAGTTGTATCCTACTTATTTGAGCCGGCTTAATCCGAGACTTGTATCATTGCGACCGCACCGTCGCCGCGGTTCCAACGCGGCAACTCACGCACCGATCTGATACCCAGACGATGAGATGCGGACCCGCGTTCAGTTCGAGCAAAAACACCGTGCGTTGCAAATTCCAAGGGAATCTCTACAATATGTCCCATCAATCCCATCAATCAATCCCATCAATCACCTCTCATGTCAAGTACAAGCACCCATGCTTCCTTTCTCCACAAGTCAAGCAACCACCTAAGTCAACTAACCTCTCACTTCACCCATCACTCACCTCACATCACTCCATCACTCTTACAACTCTCTCTCTCCCTCTCATTTCTCAACACTCCAAATCCAAGCAAGAAAGCTCTCCCACGTCCAAGCCTTCCATGGAGAGAAAATGTGCATTTTGGTGGCCCACTTCCCATCTCCAAATCCCATCATCTTAGCCATCCACTTCCCATCTCCACCATCAAAGTGAAGCTTTAGGAGACCGGCATCTCAACGGACTAAGAAGATCAAGTGGTGGGTGTTTCTTTAGACTACTTTTTATGTTTTTAAGATGGGCCAAGTGAGGCCAACCGATCAATGGTTTGGATCTCACTTGGGACCCTAAGATGTGGCCAATGGCTCATCTTGATCATCAAGGTCATTCCATGATGGGGCCATTCTCCATGGACCCCATCATGATGTTTACTTTCCTTGTATTGAAGAGGTCATCTAGACCGTCCATTTCTAGTGGAGAGGGATCTCTACCGTCGATCTTTTGTTGCATGACCCATTGCTGTATGATTGGATGGTTGAACGGAGGGCCCATAGTATCGGGGTCCCTCCATCACACGTGTGTCCCACTTTTCTCTCTTTCTCTCCCTCTCATTTTTATTTATCTTTCTTGAATGTTGATGAGGCCATGAGGCCCACTTGAGTGAGCCCCACATAAAATATGCATTTTTTTTTCTAAGCCGTCCATGGGTGGGGCCCATCTTAAGTGCATCTTCCATCATGTGATGGCCCACCTAAATAGGGCCCACCTTGAATATATATGATGAACCCAACAAAAAAAAAAAACACCCAGCGTCTCTGGACGTTGCAGGATGAGAACATAAATATGAGGGCCATTGGGGTGGGTTACTTATACAGGAACCACCTTAATGCATATATCCAATCCGTGCCGTCCATCCCTTTCCTCATATTATTTTAGGCGTTGAGCCAAAATATGGAGCCGATCCAACTGTCTAGTGGGCCATGGTTTTAAAAATATTACTATTACCATTAAAACCTTCCTAGATTTTTTTGTACACGCTGAATAAGGGCTGATATTGGTCTTGATGGATGCGTTATGAGCCATGGAATCCAACGAATGGACTGGATTCATCAGATGCGGGCCCCACATAACAAAAACCCCAGGGAGAAGGGTTTTCAAAAAAAATAAATAAAAAGACACAACACAGCAGCTGCTGCTGCTGTGTTAGATGGTGCTGGCCGCGCCAGCGGCTGGCGGGCGGACGTGGGCAGGGACCCACGGCCCCGTGTACGGGCCCCACCATGATGCATATTTTTATCTGCGCCGTCCATAAGGTGGCCCATCCTCTGAGGTGGGCCCTCCCCAAAAATGGGACTGATCCAGACCTCAGGTGGCCCACACCATAAGAAACAGTGTGAAATGAACTCTACCATTGAAATCTTCTTTCAGGCCCACTGGAGTTCTGGATCAAACTGAAATTCATTCTTACCCTTCATTCGGGCCTGCGTGACCTAATGGACGGGTCGGATGTCATGTAAACACAATGGTGGGCCCCACATGGGACCCACACTGATATGTGTATTTTTTCTCCACCGTCCGTACGGACGGTGGAGACCACGTTGATGTTTGTATTTTCCACGCCGTCCAGCAGACGGTCAGTGGGACCCTACCATGGTGCGTGTATTTCATCCGCACCGTCCACATCCCTGGACGGTGGGGCCCCTTTTATGTATGTGTTATCAAAGACGTCCAGCCATCTGGACGGTTAGTGGACCCCATCACTGATGCATGTGCTGCCTCCATACCGTCCAACCTATTATGTGGACTCCCCCACCGTGACGTACACTGTCCACCTGGGTCCACCATGATGCATGGGATGCATTCAAGCCATCCAGCCCCTTTGAAAGCTCATTTTGGCGGCATGGGCTAAAGAATTAGTTAGATACATAGTTCAAGCGGACCCCACCACTTAAGTAGTGGATAATGACGTCCACCGTTCAAAATTCTAAGGGCCATAGTAGTTCACTATTAAGATGATATTTACTTCCCTTCATTTATCACTATGTTGATGTATGAGTAGGTTGGATGGAAAACACATGTTACGGTGGGCCTTAAGAATTTTAATGGTGGAAGTCATCATCACCATTTATAGTTGGGTGTAGCCCATTTGATATATTTGGGGCCACTTGGTGTGACCCATCTGATATATACAAGACCCATGGGATTAGGCCCATTTTACATATATAAGGCCCATGGGACTAAGCCCATTTGATACATATAAAGCTCATGGGATTAAGCCCATTTGATGTACATGGGGCGCAAATGCAGCGGCCCATTTAATACGTTTAAAACTCATGAGTGTAGGCCCATCTGATATAGTTAAGGCCCAAGTTATGAGGCCCACTTTGATGTGTTTCAAGGCCCATGGATCATGAACCATTGCAATGTACATAAGGCTCATTGGTGAGGCCCATTAACGCAGCCCATTTGATGAATGTAAGGCCCATACGATTCGGCCCATTTGATGTATCTAAGGCCCATGGATCGTGGCCCAACGGATGTCCTTAGGGTCTATTGCAATGTGTGATTTCCCATGGTTCATGTAATGATATTTATGGCGGGTTGTGCCTAAGGAACAATGTTGGTTTGACGTCCACATTGTATGTATAATGTTGGTTAAATGTCCGCATGGTAACTCTCCTTAGGGTCCATTGAATGGCCCATACTCGTTAATATTCATCGCTTTATAACATGCTTAGTATAATCTCATGACTCATGCCCATCCGCATCATATGTATGCTTGATATGAGTAATGACTGATCATAGCATACGCCATTGGGCAGACCATTTACGGGACTCGTTATGTGACTGAGTGCCCCACATGATCGCGCAGTACGCACTGGATTGCTGCATGTTATGACAGCGTGATTCATGCATCTCGCATACGTATGACTTGATCACTACACGCCCTAGCAACATCAGGGCTGTGGCTCCACAGGTACATCGTGGATGGCCGTATTGGATACCGGAAATACTTATTCTAGCACTGTGGGCACTTAGGATGTCCTTGGGTGAAAGTCTCAGAACCTTTTTGGTACCAGGAGATGCTCCAACGTCTAGACCGAGTGGATACACGAGCGTCCAAGTGCCGAGTACCAGTAGGCCGCGTCTCCCACTATGTCGTGGTTGGTTGGAAGGGGGTGTGGCCTTACCCGCCTGAGTGAGGGGGCTATAAGCTAGGCTGAGTTTGACCAGCTCGTAAATAAGTCCGCTATCGACGAGCCGGGTAGGTATTGGCATACTACTAGTCAGGCGGATAGTGAGGTCTTATCTACTTGCTTGACTGTGCAGCTAGGGAGGTGGCAGTCTCTGCGAAGTGTATTAGACCCCGGTGATATTCAGAGAGGAACTGTACTGATATACGTACTTGAGGAGCACCGACTTGCTTGGATTGCATTTCGCATATGATATTCGGCTATATAGGCCTTGCATTGTATCGGTGTGGCCGATGACATTCATATCTCATCGCATAGCTTTGGCATGGTTGATTCTATGGACTTACCACATACTTCCGCATTGTTCTGATACTATATACTTTGCGTTTGCCTTACGCACACACTTACACCACCCTTTAAGCTTTTGTAAGTTTATGCACGATAGTTGCGTACAGGTAGCGTTGGACGACAGCAGCGCTGAGACAAGAGTGCATATCAGGACCTTTTGGAGCTTTTTGATCACATTGTATTTCCCTTTCTGCATTCTACTTAAAATTTTGTTATAGTGGATATGTGGTGATGTTGTTTTGTGACTTGGTTATGCTTGTGGTTATGCTCCATTACAAATTTTTTTTTTTCTGAAAATCCTCCTTGCAGGATCCCAGGATCGGAATCTGGCATTTGATTGTCAGGAGCCGAGAATGGGGCACTACGGAGGCTGTCGGCACCGGATTCGGCAATCGAGATTCATGTGAATCCGATTTTCGGATTTGGGGCGTGACAGAAGTTGGTATCAGAGCCAGGTTGGGAATACCTGAGGATCACATCACATATCTACTATAAATAGGTTTCGAGTCTGAATGATTTAGTGTTTTCCGACATAGACCCTTAATGTAAATGCCTTCGAGAATTCTCCAGACTGATAGGCCATTGTTCCTTCCTGTAGGAGACATTATGGCTAGAAGAACGACCCGAGCGAATCCCGCTCCACCACCTGCGACTCCCGCACCACCACCCGCAGCTCCTGCTTTACCACCTGCTACTCCTACTCCACCACCAGATAGTCCTGCCTTTGAGCCTGAGGATGCCACTCATTTTCCTGAGACCGGTGCGGATCCGACTGTACCTGTGAGTGCTACTCAGCTGCAGCAGATGTTACAGGCGATGACCGCCATTCTTCAGGGGCAGAGCAGGCGTCCCACAGTGTCACCGGCCGAGGCTGAGCAGGAGCGTGCGAGCGCTCTTCTCAAGGATTTTCGACGGTATGATCCCCCATGTTTTCGGGGTGAGCCAGATCCTACTGTCGCAGAGTTGTGGTGCTCCGAGGTGGAGAAGATATTCGACACCATGAGATGTACGACCCAGCAGTGAGTTCCATTAGCTGTATTCCTTCTGTAGGGCGAGGCTCAGTATTGGTGGGCATCTGTGGCCCGATCAGTAGCCGCCGATTTTGAGTGGACCTGGGAGGACTTCATAGACCGGTTTGACCGGAAGTTCTTTCCCGAGCATGTGCGAAAGCAGCGTGCACTAGAGTTTGAGACTTTGGTCCAGGGGACATGTCTGTGTCCCAGTATGAGGCTCGGTTCATCGCACTATCTAGATTCGCGACGTATCTTGTTGATGATGAGGGGCGGAAGGCCCTCCGTTTTGAGAACGGCTTACGTCCTGCCCTCCGGAGCCGTGTGATTGGACACATGCTTCCGACATTTAAGGAGATAGTAAAGAGAGCCCTGATATATGAGACAGATTGGGCCAGTGTGCAGAGAGCCCGCGATCAGAGGGGAGATCAGAAGAGGAAGGCACCCTCTAGTAGTTCCCATCAGCAGCATCGTTCACAGCAGCGGCGCACGACCCGCCCAGCATTCCGAGCACCAGCAGTACCCCCAGCACCATCTTCGGGATCGTTTACAGGTACTTACTTTGGGTGCGGTCGTACGGGGCATCGTAGGCATGAGTGTCCCCATTCGCAGCAGCAGCAGCAGCCGAGGGCACCGCATCCACCTCCACGACAGCCACCACAGCAGCAGCGACCGCAGCACCAGCCTCCTGTACCTCCTCCACAGCAGCTGAGGCAGCAGGTTAGGCCCCCACAGCGACCACAGCAGTAGCAGAGACCTCAGAGGGGACCTACACCTCCCCAGCAGGCTCAGGGCAGATTCTATGCCGCCCAGCAGGACCCTCAGTCATCAGGAGGGGTCGTCGAGGGTATTCTTCCTGTCTCTGCATGCATTGCACGTGTACTATTTGATTCTGGTGCATCGCATTCATTTGTCGCCGATGATTTCTGCCGATCGACCGGTCTGCCGTTGGAGTCTGCCCGTGAGGATTTGGTAGTATCGACGCCATTAGGGAAGACCGCAGTGTTGGGCCGATTTTACGCGTCTTGTCCTATTTTGATTGGGGATATCTTCTTGCCTGCCGACCTATTTGTATTGCCGATGTCCGGTTTTGATGTTATCCTGGGCATGGACTGGCTTGCCGAGTACTAAGCCATATTAGACTGTTCTGCGAGGACAGTCACGTTCTGCATACCCAGCGTGCCAGAGTTTCAGTTTGTTGCCAAGCCCAAAGGAGGGCAGCTTTATTGCTTGTTATCGTGTGCCGTTGAGGAGCCAGCTGCTTTGAGTATCGACCAGCTGCCGGTTGATTGTGGTTTTCCTGATGTGTTCCAGGAGATTTCGAGATTACCACCTCATCGGCATACCGAGTTTCAGATTGATCTTGTGCCTGGTACTGCGCCTATTTCGAAGGCCCCGTATCGTATGGCACCATTGGAGTTAAGGGAACTGCAGAAGCAGTTGGACGAGTTGCGCGAGCTAGGCTTTATTCGTCCGAGCAGTTCGCTGTGGGGAGCACCGGTACTCTTCGTAAAGAAGAAGGATGGCTCATTGAGGCTTTGCGTAGACTACTGCGAGCTCAACAAGGTCACGATCAAGAACAAGTACCCGCTTCCGAGGATCGATGACTTGTTTGATCAGCTGCAGGAGGCGCAGTTCTTTTCAAAGATAGACTTACGGTCCAGTTATCATCAGGTTCGGGTTCGAGATGAGAATATCCCGAAGACAGCCTTTAGGACGCGTTACGGTCATTTTGAGTTCCAGGTCATGTCCTTCGGACTGACTAATGCGCCCGCAGTATTCATGCAGTTGATGAACGAGGTCTTCCGTCCGTATCTTGATCAGTTTGTCGTGGTGTTTATTGACGACATCCTGATATATTCGAGGACTCGTGAGGAGCATGAGCGACATCTTGAGATTACATTGCAAACCCTCCGTGCACACCAGCTTTACGCGAAGCTGGAGAAGTGCGAGTTCTGGCAGGAGGAGGTGAAGTTTCTCGACCATGTAGTGACGAGGCAGGGTGTCGCTGTAGACCCCTCGAAGATAGATGCCGTGCGTCAGTGGGATCAGCCCACAAACTCATCCGAGATCCGTAGTTTTCTTGGTTTGGCGGGCTACTACCGACGTTTTATTGAGGGATTCTCTCGCATTGCAGCCCCATTGACTAGATTGACCCGGAAGGGTGCCGAGTTCATTTGGAGCGACGCTTGTGAGCAGACATTTATGGAGTTGAAGGATCGCCTCACGTCCGCTCCTATCCTCACTCTTCCCTCTGGGAGTGATGGATTTGTTGTATTTACTGATGCCTCACGAGTTGGCTTAGGTGCTGTCCTGATGCAGCACGGGAAGCCGGTGGCTTATGCGTCCCGACAGCTCAAGGTCCATGAGCTGAACTACCCTACGCATGATCTGGAGCTGGCAGCGGTTGTCTTTGCACTGAAAGTGTGGAGACACTATCTTTATGGGGTGAGATTCGAGCTCTTTTCCGATCACAAGAGCTTGAAGTATTTGTTCTCTCAGTCCGAGCTGAACATGAGGCAGAGACGTTGGATGGAACTCCTGAAGGACTACGATTTTGATCTTCAATACCACCCGGGCAAGGCGAACGTGGTGGCGGATGCCCTCAGTCGTCAGCCACGAGGCCTAGTGGCGCGTATGATGATTCAAGAGTGGAGGATGCTCGAGGATATAGCAGAGTACGACTTTGAGTTTAGTCTGCAGTCATCTATCAGTCAGCTATCGAGCTTATCGATTCAACCCTCTCTTGTCGCAAGGGTGATCGAGGCTCAGCAGACAGACGAGTAGTTACAGGATTACCGAGCGGAGGCAGCATCTGAGAGTCAGACGGATTGGCAGATTGGTTCTGACGGTGGACTTCGCTTCAGAGGCCGATTATGTGTCCCGGATATTCCTGATTTACATCGAGATCTTATGACCAAGGCACATCGATCGTGTTTCTCTATCCACCCTGGCTCGACAAAGATGTATCGCGATATGAGACGCCAGTATTTTTGGTCAGGGATGAAGTGCCAGATAGCCAGTTTTGTGGCCGAGTGTGACACCTGCCAGCGTGTCAAGGCCGATCACCAGAGACCCCCTGGCCTATTGCAGTCGCTGAACGTCCCGATGTGGAAGTGGGAGCATATATCTATCAATTTTATCTTGGATTTGCCGAGGACACAGCGCGGTCATGACGCCATCTGGGTTGTTGTGAACCGTCTGACGAAATCGGCACATTTTCTTGCGATTCGTGAGACTTGGCATACAGATCGGCTCGCCAGGATATTTATTGATGAGATCGTGAGATTGCATGGTGTTCCCGTCTCGATTGTTTTAGACCGAGATCCGAGGTTCACGTCTCAGTTTTGGAGGAGCTTCCAGAGAGCGATGGGCACTGATTTGCAGCTCAGCACCGCGTATCATCTACAGACCGACGATCAGACCGAGAGGGTCAACCAGATCCTTGAGGATATGCTTCGGTCTTGCGCGATTGATTTCACGGGTAGTTGGGACGAGCACCTGCGATTGGCTGAGTTTGCATACAACAACAGCTATCAGGCGACCATTGGCATGGCTCCTTTTGAGGCATTATATGGCAGACCATGCAGATCTCCGAGTTATTGGACCGAGGTTGGAGAGCGATGTCTCCTAGGTCCCGAGCTTGTGCTGTAGACGTCAGAGGCTATCGACATCATCAGACAGAGGATACGCACAGCTCAGAGCCGGCAGAAGAGTTTTGCTGATCGTCGGCGTCGTCCCTTGGAGTTTACCGTTAGGGACTATGTGTATCTCAAGGTCTCACCCATGAAGGGTGTAGTTCATTTTGGGACGAAGGGCAAGCTTGCCCCGAGATTCATATGACCTTTCGAGATCACTAGGCGCATTGGCGCTGTGGCCTACCGGCTTGCCTTGCCATCGCAGTTGTCTGGCGTCCACAACGTCTTCCATGTCTCTATGTTGAGGAAGTGTGGGTCAGACGTCGTTCCTGTTATTGATTGGCAGCCGTTGGAGGTTCGTGAGGACACTTCTTATATTGAGCAGCCAGTTCGTATCCTCGATCGAAAGGAGCAGGTCCTCAGAACTAAGGTCATTCCCTTGGTGAAGGTGCAGTGGGGCCATCATAGTGTGGATGAGGCGTCTTGGGAGCGCGAGACAGAGATCCGCGAGCGTTATCCCCATCTTTTCGATGATTGATTGTATGATGTATTATGATGTTTGATTATATATGATGTTATGTTTCCTATTTCCTTTTGAGTTGTGCTTAGTTGCGATGGTAGTATAAATTTTGAGGACGAAATTTTTATTAGGTGGGGAGAGCTGTAAGACTCGTATCCTAATCCGTACTGTTCCGTTATTTCCTGCGATCCTTCTCGTCAAATTCGGGCAATCCGCGACCTATAATTGACGTTGCGCACGACCGTAAGTTGTATCCTATTTATTTAAGCCGGCTTAATCCGAGACTTGTATCATTGCGACCGCACCGTCGCCGCGGTTCCAACGCCGCAACTCACGCACCGATCCGATACCCAGACGATGAGATGCGGACCCGCGTTCAGTTCGAGCAAAAACACTGCGCATTGTAAATCCCAAGGGAATCTCTACAATATGTCCCATCAATCCCATCAATCAATCCCATCAATCACCTCTCATGTCAAGTACAAGCACCCATGCTTCCTTTCTCCACAAGTCAAGCAACCACCTAAGTCAACTAACCTCTCACTTCATCCATCACTCACCTCACCCATCACTCACCTCACATCACTCCATCACTCTTACAACTCTCTCTCTCCCTCTCATTTCTCAACACTCCAAATCCAAGCAAGAAAGCTCTCCCACGTCCAAGCCTTCCATGGAGAGAAAATGTGCATTTTGGTGGCCCAATTCCCATCTCCAAATCCCATCATCTTAGCCATCCACTTCCCATCTCCACCATCAAAGTGAAGCTTTAGGAGACCGGCATCTCAACGGACCAAGAAGATCAAGTGGTGGGTGTTTCTTTAGACTACTTTTTATGTTTTTAAGATGGGCCAAGTGAGGCCAACCGATCAATGGTTTGGATCTCACTTGGGACCCTAAGATGTGGCCAATGGCTCATCTTGATCATCAAGGTCATTCCATGATGGGGCCATTCTCCATGGACCCCATCATGATGTTTACTTTCCTTGTATTGAAGAGGTCATCTAGACCGTCCATTTCTAGTGGAGAGGGATCTCCACCGTCGATCTTTTGTTGCATGACCCATTGCTGTATGATTGGATGGTTGAACGGAGGGCCCATAGTATCGGGGTCCCTCCATCACACGTGTGTCCCACTTTTCTCTCTTTCTCTCCCTCTCATTTTTATTTATCTTTCTTGAATGTTGATGAGGCCATGAGGCCCACTTGAGTGAGCCCCACATAAAATATGCATTTTTTTTCTAAGCCGTCCATGGGTGGGGCCCATCTTAAGTGCATCTTCCATCATGTGATGGCCCACCTAAATAGGGCCCACCTTGAATATATATGATGAACCCAACAAAAAAAAAAAAAAAAAAAAAAAAAAAAAACGCCCAGCGTCTCTGGACGTTGCAGGATGAGAACATAAATATGAGGGCCATTGGGGTGGGTTACTTGTACAGGAACCACCTTAATGCATATATCCAATCCGTGCCGTCCATCCCTTTCCTCATATTATTTTAGGCGTTGAGCCAAAATATGGAGCCGATCCAACTGTCTAGTGGGCCATGGTTTTAAAAATATTACTATTACCATTAAAACCTTCCTAGATTTTTTTGTACACGCTGAATAAGGGCTGATATTGGTCTTGATGGATGCGTTATGAGCCATGGAATCTAACGAATGGACTGGATTCATTAGATGCGGGCCCCACATAACAAAAACCCCAGGGAGAAGGGTTTTCAAAAAAAAAAAAAAAAAGACAACACAGCAGCTGCTGCTGCTGTGTCAGATGGTGCTGGCCGCGCCAGCGGCTGGCGGGCGGACGTGGGCAGGGACCCACGGCCCCGTGTACGGGCCCTACCATGATGCATATTTTTATCTGCGACGTCCATAAGGTGGCCCATCCTCTGAGGTGGGCCCTCCCCAAAAATGGGACTGATCCAGACCTCAGGTGGCCCACACCATAAGGAACAGTGTGAAATGAACTCTACCATTGAAATCTTCTTTCAGGCCCACTGGAGTTCTGGATCAAACTGAAATTCATTCTTACCCTTCATTCGGGCTTGCGTGACCTAATGGACGGGTCGGATGTCATGTAAACACAATGGTGGGCCCCACATGGGACCCACACTGATATGTGTATTTTGTCTCCACCGTCCGTAAGGACGGTGGGGACCACGTTGATGTTTGTATTTTCCACACTGTCCAGCAGACGGTCAATGAGACCCTACCATGGTGCGTGTATTTCATTCGCACCGTCCACATCCCTGGACGGTGGGGCCCCTTTTATGTATGTGTTATCAAAGACGTCCAGCCATCTGGACGGTTAGTGGACCCCATCACTGATGCATGTCCTGCCTCCATACTGTCCAACCTATTATGTGGACTCCCCCACCGTGACGTACACTGTCCACCTGGGTCCACCATGATGCATGGGATGCATTCAAGCCATCCAGCCCCTTTGAAAGCTCATTTTGGCGGCATGGGCTAAAGAATTAGTTAGATACATAGTTCAAGTGGACCCCACCACTTAAGTAGTGGATAATGACGTCCACCGTTCAAAATTCTAAGGGCCATAGTAGTTCACTATTAAGATGATATTTACTTCCCTTCATCTATCACTATGTTGATGTATGAGTAGGTTGGATGGAAAACACATGTTACGGTGGGCCTTAAGAATTTTAATGGTGGAAGTCATCATCACCATTTATAGTTGGGTGTAGCCCATTTGATATATATGGGGCCACTTGGTGTGACCCATCTGATATATACAAGACCCATGGGATTAGGCCCATTTTACATATATAAGGCCCATGGGACTAAGCCCATTTGATACATATAAAGCTCATGGGATTAAGCCCATTTGATGTACATGGGGCGCAAATGGAGCGACCCATTTAGTACGTTTAAAACTCATGAGTGTAGGCCCATCTGATATAGTTAAGGCTCAAGTTATGAGGCCCACTTTGATGTGTTTCGAGGCCCATGGATCATGGACCATTGCAATGTACATAAGGCTCATTGGTGAGGCCCATTAACGCAGCCCATTTGATGAATGTAAGGCCCATACGATTCGGCCCATTTGATGTATCTAAGGCCCATGGATCGAGGCCCAACGGATGTCCTTAGGGTCTATTGCAATGTGTGATTTCCCATGGTTCATGTAATGATATTTATGGCGGGTTGTGCCTAAGGAACAATGTTGGTTTGACGTCCACATTGTATGTATAATGTTGGTTAAATGTCCGCATGGTAACTCTCCTTAAGGTCCATTGAATGGCCCATACTCGTTAATATTCATCGCTTTATAGCATGCTTAGTATAATCTCATGACTCATGCCCATCCGCATCATATGTATGCTTGATATGAGTAATGACTGATCATAGCATACGCCATTGGGCAGACCATTTACGGGACTCGTTATGTGACCGAGTGTCCCACATGATCGCGCAGTACGCACTGGATTGCTGCATGTTCTGTCAGCGTGATTCATGCATCTCGCATACGTATGACTTGATCACTGCACTCCCTAGCAACATCAGGGCTGTGGCTCCACAGGTACATCCTGGATGGCCGTATTGGATACCGAAAATACTTATTCTAGCACTGTGGGTACTTAGGATGTCCTTGGGTGAAAGTTCCAGAACCTTTTTGGTACCAGGAGATGCTCCAACGTCTAGACCGAGTGGATACACGAGCGCCCGAGTGCCGAGTACCAGTAGGCCGCGTCTCCCACTGTGTCGTGGTCGGTTGGAAGGGGGTGTGGCCTTACCCGCCTGAGTGAGGGGGCTATAAGCTAGGCTGAGTTTGACCAGCTCGTAAATGAGTCCGCTATCGACGAGCCGGGTAGGTATTGGCATACTACTGGTCAGGCGGATAGTGAGGTTTTATCCGCTTGCTTGATTGTGCAGCTAGGGAGGTGGCAGTCTCTGCGAAGTGTATTAGACCCCGGTGATATCCAGAGAGGAACTGTACTGATATACGTACTTGAGGAGCACCGACTTGCTTGGATTGCATTTCGCATATGACATTCGGCTATATAGGCCTTGCATTGTATTGGTGTGGCCGATGACATTCATATCTCATCGCATAGCTTTAGCATGGTTGATTCTATGGACTTACCACATACTTCCGCATTGTTCTGATACTATACACTTGGCGTTTGCCTTACGCACACACTTACACCACCCTCTAAGCTTTTGTAAGCTTATGCACGATAGTTGCGTGCAGATAGCGTTGGACGACAGCAGCACTGAGACAGGAGTACATATTAGGACCTTTTGGAGCTTTTTGATCACATTGTATTTCCCTTTCTGCATTCTACTTAAAATTTTGTTATAATGGATATGTGGTGATGTTGTTTTGTGACTTGGTTATGCTTGTGGTTATGCTCCATTACAATTTTTTTTTTCTGAAAATTCTCCTTGCAGGATATCAGGATCAGAATTTGGCATTTGATTGTCAGGAGCCGAGAATGGGGCACTACGGACGCTGTCGGCACCGGATTCGGCAATCGGGATTCATGTGAATCCGATTTTCGGATTTGGGGCGTGACAACTGTGCACCCTGCAACTGATTGAATAGATCATCAATACGGGAAAGCGGGTATCGGTTCTTAATGGTGACTCTATTGAGCTCACGATAATCTACATAGAGTTGCAACGAACCATCTTCTTCTTCATAAACAATACCGGGGCTCCCCAAGGTGAACTGCTGGGACGAATGAAACCTAACTCCCGGAGCTCATCCAACTGCTCCTGCAGTTCTCGCAACTCCAACGGTGCCATCTGGTAGAGGGCCTTTGAGATAGGCGCAGTACCGGGCACCAAATCTATCTGGAACTTCACCTGCCGACGTGGCGGCAAACCCGGAATCTCCTGAAACACATCCGGGTACTCACAAACAACTGGCAGCTGCTCAATACTCTCTGCCATAGAATCCTCAATGACCGAAGCCAAGAAGCTAGATAACGGCTCTCCTCTGGGCTCGGCGACGAACTGGAATACTGGTAAGCCTGGAATATGAAATGTAACTGTCCTCGCAGCACAGTCTAAGATAGCACGATACTCCGCAAGCCAGTCCATACCCAGAATCACATTAAATCCTACCATCAACATCACGAACAAATCGGCAGGAAGGAACATCTCGCCCACTAACACCGGGCAAGAAGGACAGCGATGGGTTAATATCACAGACTTCCCCATGAGAGTCGAAACGGTCAAGGCCTCGGACACGGACTCCGATGGAATACCGGTTGATCGGCAAAACTGCTCGGCCATAAACGAATGGGAAGCACCAGAATCAAACAAAACATGAGAAATGCAAGCAGAAACAAGAAGAATACCCTCAACGACTCTACCGGTCGATGACTGCGGGTCCTGGCCTGACGCCTGCTGCGCAGAATAAAAATAGCCCTGAGCTGGTAGGGAAAGCAAACCGGAAGACTGAGGGTCCTGAGTCTGAGCTTGCTGGGCTGCTATACACACTGGACCTAGGGATCGAACAACATACGGATATCCCCTCTGCTGGTGCTGCGGCTGCTGTTGTCGTTGTTGCTGTTGTCTCTACTGCTGTTGTCTCTGCTGAGGAGGTTTGCGTGGCTGCCTCTGCTGCTGAGGAGGAGCCCTGGGAGTGGCGGATGGAAGCTGAGCTCTCTACTGCTGCTGAGGAGGACGAGGAGGAGGCAACTGCGGTGGCCTCTGCTGCTGAATGGGAAGAGGGCACTCATGCCTCCGATGCCCAGCCTGTTCACAGCCGAAACATAGACCTGAAAAGGGGCCGAAAGATAAAGCGACTGGCGGTGCTGATGATGAGGAAAAAGCTATTGTATGAACCGTAGGTTGCTGAAATCCTGATCTGCCCCTCCGTCTCCGCTGACGGTGCTGCCTGGAACTACCAATTGGCGCTCTCCTCTTCCGGTCTCCACCTCTGCTCTCTCGATCTCTGGGTCATAGCCCAGTCCTCCTCATAAACTAGTGCTTGATGAACAACCTGGTCGAATGTCTCTAAACAATACCCTACCACACGGCTACGAAGTGCAGGACGCAACCCAGTCACAAAACGACGGGCCCTCATCTTCTCATCGCTGGTCAGATGAGGAGCAAATCTAGACAAGGCCAAGAAACGGGCCTCATACTGAGATACAGTCATATGACCCTATACTAGGGTCTCGAACTTAATTGCCCACTGGATCTGAACGTGCTCAGGGAAGAACTTCTGGCCGAAACGGACCATGAACTCCTCCCATGTCCACACGAACTGAGGCTCGACCATCCTGGATATAGATGGCCACCAATGACGGGCCTCACCCTGAAGGAGATAGGTCGCAAGGGATACTCTCTGGCCTGCAGGACACTGTATAGTGTTAAAAATCCTCGCAACCTCAGTGCGCCAAGCCTCGGAGGAAGAAGGGTCAGGATCACCACTAAACCTCGGGGGATCATGCTGTCGGAACTCTCGGGCTATAGCACTAGCATGCGGTAAGTCAGACTGCCTGGAAACCTCAGTGGTAGCTGGTTGATGGGTCTGCAATGCAGTGGCAACAAGCTGCATCAACTGCTGAAAATGCTCAGCTCCTATAGGTACTGTCGGAAAGGCAGGGGCGGCACTCACCTCGGACGGAGGCACTGGTGCAACTGATGGGGCAAGAGCCTCAGTAACTAGAACAACAGGCTGAGGAGGGGGAATAGGTGGGGGAACCGGAGCAACTGGAGGTACAGGCGCTACGGGCTCAACTGGAGGAATAGGCCGGATCGGGACCTCAGGAATCGGATCCTCAACTACTGGAGTAGGACGTGCTCGAGTAGGATGAGTACCTCGGGCGCTTCGTCCAGGGGCGCCACGACCACGGGCGCCATGACCACGCGGCATCGTCTACAAAATAATGACAACACAAGGAATCAGGTCAATTACAGGCTCAATACAGAGCAAAAGGAAGGATCTCAGGACACTACTTGCCCCATGTTCATGGCAGACATGTGATGTTCTCTTGAGTCATTCTTGAATTACTTGCTATGCCTTGATACCAACTCCTGTCACGCCCCAGACTCTGTAACCAAAATCACAAGGGACCCGATGGCCGGTTCTGGCCGTAACAGCCTCCATAGTACCCCATCACAAGAAATATTTTTGAATTATGGTTTTTATCACGACATTGCTGGACTGCACAACAGAAAAATTTGTGAGTCTAACCATCATGGCCCATTCTTTTGGATGCCCAAACAGAGTCATTTGAGGCGAAAATTTTACAGAGTGATAATTCCATAAGTGGACCATACCTCCAAAGTTTTTTAGAATTTTTAGATATTTATAAGTATTTCAATTAATTTAAATAAAACAGACTATCCAGAAAATCGGACAGACCTGGACGTCCCAACGTGGTGGGCCAGTCCGGCCCTCTCCACGGTGTGTATAGGGGTCCATTGGACCTGAAATTTGGTAGGTGAGTTCTACCATAAGTGCATCACACCTTTACAAAATTTCAAAAATTTTGGACATTTATAAATATTTTAATTCATTTAAAAAAATCAATCTGTCCTGAAAATTGGACTGATCTGGACATCATATTACAATGGGCCGGTCCAGCCACCACCATGGTGTGTACAGGTGTCCATTGCCCCAAAATTTTATAGGTGGCTCCTACCATAAGTGGGAAACTCTACTGTAAATTTTTATAATTTTTAAACACCCACAGATATTTTAATAAATTCCAGAAATCCAACTGTCCATGGTGGAATGTTGCCGGAACAGTGCAGAAAATTTAGACTGTCCACCTCATTTGGACCACACATTTGGGACCTCAATCAAGGTCAGATGGGGCTGAAATTTGGGGGACATGAAGATGAGATCCCCAAATTTTAGAAAAGTATATTTAATGGGTATGAATAGTCCCCTAACAGTCCCAAAATCTGGTCCAAAAACAACCAGAAACTATCCAGAAAATTCTGGACATCAACATGTACTTAGATAAAATTTATTATATAAGTTAAATAAAAAGGGAAATACATTAATGGAGGATGGTGTGGCCTTCCTTAGTGGGCCCCACAAATGTCCATGTCATAATCTAAAGCCGACACACCTTGCATGCATCATTAAGGCAGCAAGTAGGACACCTAAAATCAAACAATGGGCAGTTTGGGCATCCCACCTTGCTGAAATTTCTGGATGTCCTAGGCCCACCAAATGGGCCACACACATCAGGAAATAAAATAAGGAAAAATAGAGATAGCAAGACAATCCGGCCATAGAGAAAGGGCTCCGCCACTATTGAGCCCTCCCAAGATCAATCACACCTGCACATCATACATAGATTTACATTTACAACATGTATCTTGAACATGTATGGCCTATAATTAAAATGCATGGTGATGATGACATCCCCACCATGGTTATAAGGTCTAGATGACTCAAACATGATATGATATGAAAGAAAAATGTCATGATGGGGCCCATAGAGAAAGGCCCCATGCATGGATCATGCATGCATAAGATAGGCCATTAGGCCACAACCATGGGATTGTGTGGGATCTCCACCATTGATTGGTGGGTCCTTCACTTCCTTCATGAAAAAAGAAAACATCTAAGCTATAGAAATTAGATTTTTACATCTAGAGGAACACCCACCTCAAAGATGACCACCAAACTTTCACACTAAGGTCCTTTAGCACCAAGGAGATGGATCAATGGTGGAGATGGGGTTTCAAGGGTTAGATGGTGGGGGATTAAGGAGGACGGTGGCTAGAAAAATGGGCTGGAGAAATGGAGAAAAATTACTAGAGAAGAAGAGAATAGAGAGAAATGAGAGGAAAAATCTTTTTAAGGAAAGTAATCATTAACCTATGGTGATACAAACAATGTTTCTAGGGTAGGTTAGGTGTGGGTGGTGTGTGAGGTCTTGGTAGTGTGAGTTATGGAGATTTAGGTGGAGTGTGTAGTGTGTGTTGGAACTTATGCAAAAGAGGAAGTGTGGGCCACATGCACCACTCCAAGGTGGGCCACATGATCAAAATCAAGGGCCATAGAATGAAACGTAACAACTTATGATCCACACATCGGATGGACGTACAAGATGCGACGTTGGAACCGTAGCAATAATGCGGTCGCAATGACATAGGTCTCAGCTCGATCCAAGTCGGGTCTACGTGATTGGACTCAAGGATGACAGTAAAAACTATCTGAGGGTTACGGGTCGCCAGAATTCGACCGGTAGGACCGCGAGACCACAAGAAATGAAATGCAGACACACACATGCACACATGGGAACTTGGGTCGGGTCTCATAGCCACTGTTCGAGCTGAGTCGAGTTGAGGCTAGCTCGACTCAGTTCGACTCAATGTACAGCCCTATCGACAGGGTATTGGAGGGGTCACTACTGAATTGGAGACCGCAACCGTGGTCAACATTCTTTCTTTGTATGATGCTTCGGCTGCATACGACTTTTGATAGACAGGCACTTAGAAATGGTACATATGGCATAAATTAACTGAAATCAAACCGACTAAATTGTGAATCCACTGTAGCTAAGCCATTCGGATATTTTTCATTTTTAACAGTCCAATAAATATCCATCAATTAAATAATTGAATCATTAAACACAAGCAATGTTTTATGCCCATCACATCTAAACTGGTCATACTCATGAACACGGATTCCTTGAGAAAGCCTTTCTCAGGAACTTCTTGGCATGGGAGGCTAATTGGAGTCCACATTGATGTTTGTGTTGTCAGACAGATGCCTTAAATCTAATTTTGGGTTTGTTCGACCGGTCGAGAGCATGGCTTCACTAGTCAAGGTCCGCTCGACTCGAAGTCAAGCGAGCTCACCTTTTGGTGTCCGGGCCACTCGACCGGTCGTGGGGATAGCTCAACCAGTCATGGGGGTCCCTCGACTAGTCGAGGCCTCAGCTCGATCAGCCAAGGTTACGTAAATTTGAGGCGGTTTCTGGATTTTTCCGGACTAGGTGCATAAGTGGAATTTTGTAAACTATAAATAGGGGTCTCTATGGCTATTCTAATGTATTCTAAAGCTTTCTAAAAGTTTTTCAAGGGTTCTAGGGTTATCAAAGGGTGTAGCAAGGGTGAGATTCGAGATTGTTTGAATTGGGTAAGTCCTCTATCTTGTAATTTCTTTTCATAGTGGATTTCTGTCACTTTGTGCCGTGGTTTTTTTTTCCTGTAAGGGTTTTTCACGTTAAATCTTTGTATTCTTCTGTGATTGCTTGTTACTATTGAATTGCTATCCTAGATCTAGATCTACGTGATTCCGCAACACAAATCCCCAACAAGTGGTATCAAAGTAATCGTTGGGGCACAGATCTGAATCTGCAGGATTAGTAATAATGGGAAATGAAAAGTTTGATATTGAGAAGTACTCGGACAAAAATAATTTAGAGTTATGTAAGGTTAAGATGATTAGCCTGTTAACCAAGTAAAGCGAGATTAAGGCTCTTGAGGAGCAAAAATCTATCATGAAAGATGATGAATGAGAGAAACTTGATAGTAATATTTTATCCTCTATCCGTTTATGTCTCACGGATGAGGTTCTCTATAATGTTTTGAGGGAGAAAACTGCAGCTAGTTTGTGGGCGAAGTTAGAGAACATCTATGCAAAGAAATCCTCTGAAAATTGCTTACACTTGAAGCTACAGTGTTATACCTTCAAGATGGCAGATGGTAGAGATCTAGAAGCCCATATCAGCAACTTTAATAAATTGATGTGAAAATTGCTGGATATGGAGGAAGTAGTCAAAGATGAGGAACAGGCATGTATATTATTGAATTCTCCTCCTGCATTATATGAGTCTTTCGGGGACACGATGTGTACCGCAAATAAAACCCCAAGTGTTGACACCGTTATTTTAACCCTTTAAGGGAAAACTATGAGAAAGCTAAACGGCGACATGGGGGCATCTTTCGATGCACTGATTACGAGGGGCAGAGATTCTGAGCGAGGTACAGGATCCTTAAGACCTATATCTAAATCCAAGGGCAAGGGCAAGAGCAAAGAAAAATTAAAGTGTTAGAAATGTGCGTTGTCTGGACACATGAAAAAGGATTGTAAAAATCTTAAAGAGAAGAAAGAAAATTCAGCAGATTCTTCCAAGGAGGTCATTGTTGTCACATCTAATGAAGAGATAAGTGGTGGTGAAGTTTTGTCTGTGTCCATGATCGGACATGTTCACGACAATCATGCATATAAGTGGATCTTAGACACAGGAGCGTCATATCACTTGACTCCTAATCGGAGTTGGTTCGCCAGTTACAAGGAATGCGATGGTGGACAGTTTTTATGGGCAATGACAATGCCTATAATGTTGTGGCTATTGGCACGGTGAACATTAGGATTTTTGATGGGATGGAGCGTACCTTGACTGATGTCAGGCACGTTCCTGATATGAAGAAAAGTCTAATTTCTTTCGGTGCACTCGAGGCTATAGGGTGCAAGTTCACTGATATTGATGACATCCTTAAAGTTTCAAAAGGGGCACTCGTGGTTATGAGAGCGTAGAGGCACGAAAACCTTTACAAGTTGATTAGGAGCACTTCGGAAGATGGAGCGGCAACAGCTATTGCAGACTCCACGTCTCTACGTATGTGGCATGCTCGTCTGACCCACATGAGCGAGCGAGGCATGAAGGTACTTTCTGATCGATGTTTGATTCCAGTTTTTAAATTTTCTAATTTAGATATATGCGAGCATTGTATATATGGTAAACAATCTAGACTATCTTTTAAATCTAAAAAAATGTTTGTAAGGGAGTGCTTGATTATGTGTACTCTGATGTATAGGGGCCATCGGTAAAAGTTTCCATTGGGGGGTCGTCATGGTTTGTTTCATTCATTGACGACTACTCCAGAAAAGTTTGGGTTTACTTCATGAAATGTAAATCCAAAGTTTTCACCATATTCAAGCAATGGAAGGTAATGCTGAAAAAACAGTCAGGGCGAAAAATAAAAGTTTTAAGGATTGACAATGGTGGAGAATTTACTTCCATCGAGTTTAATGATTATTGCAAGGATGAAGGGATCATCAGACACAACACAGTGCGCCATATGCCTGAGCAAAATGGTGTGGCTGAGCGAATGAATCGGACTCTCCTGGAGAGGGCTAGATGCATGTTAAGTAATGTTGCGTTTAGCAAGGACTATAGACAGAGGCCATTAATACGACTTATTATTTAGTGAACCGATCTCCTTCAACAACAATTGAATGTAAAATTCTAGAGGAAGTATGGAGTGGTCAGAAAATCAACTACTCAGATCTATGCATATTTAGTTGTAAAGCTTACTCTCATGTACCGTCAGTTGAGAGAGATAAGATAGACCATAGAGCCAAAAAGTACATCTTTGTTGGCTATGGTATTGGTGTGAAAGGTTACAGGTTATCCTATAAGATCACACGCAAGGTCATCACTAGCCGTGATGTGAGATTCGGTGAAAGCTTTCTATTCCGCAAGAATGAACAAGAGGAGTAAAAGGAACCAGAAAGGTTGATCGTAGACGTTCAGATTGACCCAGATGTACTTAGGTAGAGACAGATGCGAAATTAAATGTACAAGATCAGGTGAAGCAGCCACCTGTGAGACGGAACCCACCGCGTGATTGCAAGTTACCGGCAAGATACAGGGACGACTCTAATATTGCATATGCCCTTATTACAGATGAGGGAGACCCATCTACTATTCAGGAGGCTCTTGATGAGCCTGATACAGAAAAGTGGAAGGCGGCTATGGACGATGAGATGGACTCGTTGCACAAAAATCACATATGGAAACTGGTGGAGCTTCTTATGTGCCGAAAAGTAATCGGATGCAAGTGGTTATTCAAAATAAAACAGGATAGATACAAAGCAAGGCTGGTAGCGAAGGGTTATACTCAAAGAGAGAAGGAATCGACTTCACAAAGATATTCGCGCCGGTGGTAAAGCTGGTATCTATTAGATTCGTATTGGCACTGGTTACCAAATACGATCTCGAGTTGAAACAAATGGATGTGAAGACTGCATTCCTGCACGGGGAATTGGAAGAGCGGATCTACATGAAGTAACTAGAGGGATACGAAGTTAAAGGGATAGAGAAAAAGGTTTACATGTTAATGAGGTCGTTGTACGGCCTGAAACAGACACTTAGGCAGTGGTATAAAAAAATTGATTCTTTCATGGTGAGTCAGAAATTTACTCGGAGTGAATATGATCACTGTGTCTATTACAAGACACTGAGTGATGAAAAGTTCATCATCCTAGTACTGTATGTTGATGATATTTGATCGTCTGTCATGATATATTTAAAATCAATGTACTGAAGACTCAGTTATCAGGGACATTCGATATGAAAGATCTGGGGCTGCAAAGAGGGTTCTCGGTATAGATATTCATAGAAACAGGAAGAAGATCAGACTTTGATTATCACAGACATAATACCTTGAAAAAGTGTTGATCAAGTATGAGATGGATCAGGCAAAGCCGGTGAGCATTCTCCACGCGGCTCACTTAAAGCTTTCCTCAGAACAATGTCCTAATTCCAATGAGAAAAAGCGCTTTATGTCTCATGTGCCTTATTCAAATGTGGTTGGTAGTTTAATGTATGTCATGGTCTGTACGAGACCGGAAATTTCACAGGTAGTCGGTGTTGTGAGCAGATACATGTCAAACCCCGGTAAGCAAAATTGAAAAGCGGTGAAATGACTACTTTGATACATTCGAGGTACAAAAGACTACGTCTTAACTTTTGAGAAAACAGGGACAAGGTTAGTATAGTATGTGGATTCTGACTATCGCAGATAGTATAGATTCTAGGAAGTCTACTTCAAGATACTCGTTTGTACTATCAGGTGGAGCAATCAATTGGATATCAAAGCTTCAGTCCGTGGTGGCTCTTTCCATGACCGAAGTAGAATATATGGTAGTGACGGAAGCGTTTAAAGGAGGTATTTGGCTCAGAGGCATGATAAATCAGTTGGAACTTCAACAGGAAGCTGTGCCGGTTAACTGTGATAGCGAGAGCGCTATCAATTTGGCTAAAAATTCTGTTTATCACTTACGTACTAAATACATTGATGTTCGCCACCACTTTATCCGACAGGTGCTTGAGGAAGGAGGCGTCACACTGGAAAAGATTCACACTAACATGAATCCAGCAGACATGCTCACCAAGGTTGTTCCTACAAAGAAGTTCAAGTTCTGTGCAACTTCTCTTGGCTTGACGATGGCGTAAAAGAAAGATAGAGTGTGCACGAGAAGCGTTGATTGAAGTTATGTTATGATGCAGATATAAGAGAAGAGGGCAACAAGCTATACGGTTGAAGATTGAAGGCATGTTGGAGATTATTGTCAAACAGATGCCATAAATCTAATTTTGGGTTTGCTCGACCGGTCAAGAGCATGGCTCGATTGGTGAGGGTTCACTCGACCGGTCGAGGCCCGCTCGACTCAAAGTCCAGCGAGCTCACCTTTTGGTGTCTGGGCCACTCGATCGGTCGTAGGGATAGCTCGACCGGTTGTAGGGGTCCCTCGACCAGTCGAGGCCTCGGCTCAACCAGTCGAGGTTAAGCAAAATTGAGGCAGGTTCTGGATTTTTCCGGACTAGACGCGTAAGTGGAGTTTCCTAAACTATAAATAGGGGTCCCTAGGGCTATTTTAATGTATTCTAAAGCTTTGTAAAAGTTTTTCAAGGGTTCTTAAAGGGTTCTAGGGTTATCAAAGGGTGTAGCAAGGGTGAGATTCGAGATTATTTGAATCGGGTAAGTCAGTTATCTTATAATTTCTTTTCATAATGGATTTCTGTTGCTTTGTACCGTGATTTTTTTTCGTAAGGGTTTTTCACGTTAAATCTCTGTGTTCTTCTGTGATTGCTTGTTACTATTGAATTGCTATCTTAGATCTAGATCTATGAGATTCCGCAGCACAAATCCCTAATAGTTTGTTGAAAATCCACCTGGTTCATCCATTTTCTAGTATCATGTTATGACATTCGCCCAAAAATAAGCAATTCAATGAGACCTCTTGGGTTCGAAACCCATAGGTGGTGAAATCCCACTACGGCATGTGTGGGTGTGTGTGTCGGGTGCATGTGTTAAAAAAATAATTTAAAAAGGCAATTCAAAACCTAAGTGAGCCGCATGGCACGAAAATGTGGGTGGGAAAATGCCCACCATTGAAACCTTCTTGTGGTTCACCGTAATGTTTATATACCATCTATATTGTTCATAAAGTTACTTCTATTGGGATGAAGTACTGAAAAACACAAATTTATCTGATGGAAAACCTTTGTGGCCCAACAAATGTTTCGGTGGTGGACATTCAACACTCTATCATATAGTATATATGTTGTCTGATGTCTTAAATTTTTCTATATTCAGGTCTCTTGATGGCCACTCGATTCCATCGACAACCCACTTGATCTCATTGAGAAAATACTGTTTTTTTGGTCTTTGCTCATTGGACAGTTTTTAAGTGTAAATTGATATGTTTAAAGGTGGCTTTGATCCCATCGGTGGGGCACCGATCGCACATGATATAATCGAAGCTCCAGTCACCCGAAAATTCCTAAAAAAGGCTTTCCTAAGCAATCCGTGTCCGTTATTCATATTTTAAACGACCTTGCAATTTCGCAGTAATTTCCATCTGCCTGCGTAGTTTAGACGGTCTAGCTAGTTTGAATTAATTATATGCCACGTATGCAATTTCTTAGCAGTTTTCAACTGCCTGTGTACCATTGGTCATACTCTGCCAGAGTATTTAGTATTTTACCTCCTATAAATCGTGCAACGGTGTGAACAGCCTTTCACATCCTCCTCATCCTTCTTTTATTGAGAAATGGCTTCCACATTTACTTTTCTTGCATTAGGTGTGATTTTGGCTGTTTTTCTGCTCATCTCTTATGAGGTGGCAGCTAGAGAGCCAGCTGAAGACATCAAGAAAAAGAACACAAGTAAGCATGGGATTTTCTCTCTCTCTCTCTAAAGTTTTTTAATGATCTAAACCGTTGAAATGATGGGACTCATAGTGGGGGATGGATTCAAACATCGTCCTTGATTGAGATCTTGTAACCAGTTTATTGTTGGTACTTTCCCACGTTGAATGCCTACCGTTGCTTTATTTTTATTTTTATTTTTAACCGCTCACTCGACCACGTATTTAAGGGTGGATTTTTTAATTGGGGAGATCTCCAAGGTATCCTCCATCGTCCATCCATGGTAAGCCCATCAGTCAACGGTTGGATTATTAATCAGTTGCCCCACATGCACCATATTCACTTACAGCAAACTATACATTTGCTGACGAGCAAGTCGCTGTAAGAAGCTTCAGGAGGCTACCTTTGTCACCCTCTTTAACTTAAATCATCGATTTTGTTCCTCCCACGTGGTGGGTGGATGTCTGCCAGATCCTAACCGTTCATCAGGTAGGCCATTCCATGGATGGGCTATTCCACAAAAACCACGATGACCTGATGATCAGAACATTTCTGTTGGACGACTTCCTGAGAAAGAACATAGATGGTTATTTGAAAGGGCAACCGAGGTTCGAAAAGCCATTCGGTTCGGATCGAGTCAGGTCCAAACGAGCCAGATGAGCCGAGTTAGTCGAGTCGAGTTGTCCCGTGCCCAGCTCTACACTAAGGTGGCAATGAGCCGGGTTGACCCATGAGGCATGGATTGTCAACTTGTACGAGTCGACTCGGACCCAGTCGAGTCCAACCAGTCTAGGCCATGAGTCAGCCACCAAAGTATGCCCAACTCGGTCTGACTCGGGTAATTCGCGACTCCATTGAGATGAGTTGGTCTGAGTCACCGAGTCAAAAAACCAATTCATGAGGTTCTGTCCTGGCCTAATATGGCCGGGTTGGGCTGGGGCCCCGATAGAGGCCCATGGTCAGATCTAATGTTAAGGGATGGGCTTGAGTAGGGGTGTACATGAATCGAGCTAGCTCGGTTAGCTCGCTCGACTTGACTCGAAAAAGCTCGATTCAACTCGGTTCGAAGCTGAGTTCGAGCCGATTTTTTGAGCTCGAAAATGAGTTCGAGCAGGCCCCAACTTGACTCGAATCGGATCGAATTCAGCTCGAATAGAACTCGGATCAAACCAGTTTGGTGACTCAGTTACTTTGCCATTGATGTTGCTCACCAACTATTTGATAAAATGACTCAACAAAATGTGACTGGTGGGAAGGAAGGTTTGGTTGGTGGTAAGGAAGGTTTGGCCGGTGGCAAGCAAGGTACGTACATTAAATAAATACTTTCTCTCTCTGTTTTTTTTTTTTGTTTTTATGTTACTTAGAATGTGTTTGATAAAACAGCTGTAAAACCATTGCCTCGGTTTGTAAAATAGTGGATTTTTGAAGTTGCAGTTCAGGTGTTTGTAGAAATGCCTCAATGGCGAACTCTGCTTGATCTTGGCTCGAACTTGGCCTGAGCTGACCAGTCAGGCTTGAGAACCGAGCCGAGCCGAGTCGTGCTGAGGCTATCTCGACTTGATTTGACTCGATGTATACCCCTATGCTTGAGCCCAAAACTAGAAGTTTGATTACTAAACGGGCTGGGCCTGCATCTTTTTTAGCCCGTTGCCAATCGACCATTGGGTTGGGCCCACAGGCCCCATACCAAAGATTTGAAGTCTTCCGTGGCTAGATTGGCTACCGTTATAGTTATCCTTGCAGATGATCTGGCACAAAAAAGCTGGACCATTCATCTGGTGGGCCACATGTGCATGTACCATGCACAAAACATCTTCCCAATCGGACATTTTTGTCCTTGAACTGTTTTAGTGGACTGTGGACCCCACTTGTCAGAATTGGAAACACGTGTGTACTGTTCAATCATCTAGGTCGTGTACCATACCATATCATCCCTCATCTACAGCTTGGGTCTGCAGACATGGCAACTCATTTATAGTGGAATGTATATAATCCAAACCGTCCAAATGGTTTTATGGACCGTTGACAAAAAAATATTAATCCAAACCGTCCAAATGGTTTTATAGACCGTTGACAAAGAAAAATATTGATCGGACAATCCCCACGGTCCAAGTGTTGATCAGCAAAAACACTTGGCCCTCTCTGGGAAGCGGATTGGCTGGGACTCCCAAAATCAGGCAGATACAAGACTTATGTGGGCCATACCACACGAAACAGTGGGGATTGAAGGACCGGGTGTGACAGCAGTTTTGTATCAGGATGATATTTGTGCCCACAGTTTATCTGAGTGATAATAAACCTTTGAACGGTATAGATGGTCAGCTTCAGGAAGGTGTCAACGGTGGACGTTTTTGTTTCTACTGTTTTATTAGTGTGACCCACCTGAGTTTTAGATCTATCTGATTTTTAGATTCCAGTCTTATTGTGGTCTATCAAGACAGATGAATAGAGTGGATTCATTGCAGGCGGACGCGGATTGCGGCCTACCCCACCTGGATGGAAATCCGTCTGGGTAGGGCTCTGTGGGGCCCACAGTGATGTGAGAGTTTTATCCATGCCATTCACCGCATTTCTCAGATCCTTTTAAGGTATGATACAAAAAATGAGGTAGGTCGACAGATCCAGTGGACCACACCAAAGGAAGCTACACTGATAATGACATCCACCGTTGAAACCTTTCTAAGGGCTAACGAGATGCGGTTTTTAACCATCCAACCTATTCATAAGGTCATGTGGACGTGGATGAAATGAAAACACAAATATCAACTTGATCCGAAACTTCTCCACTCCCAAGAAGTTTTTAATGGTGGAAGTTCAATCCCCACTTTGTGGTCCACTTAAGACTTGGACCTACCTAATTTTTTGTTTTATACCTTAAACTGATTTGATAAAATTGTTGAACGGCATGGATAAAACACTCACATCACGGTGGGCCCCTGATGTAGAGCGGGTCGCGGACAGTTTCATGGCCAAGATGGATCAGAAAAGGCCCGGTCGACGATAGAAGTGATCCGGACCGTTGGACCTTAGATCGGGCATATCTCGTAACTCGTAATTCGGAATGAGTTATATGATGTAAAATATATAATTTTGGGGTAGAATGAGCTACTTTAGCCAACTAACTCGGCTATGTCGGGTTGCACAGCCCGGATTTGCGAGAAACCCCTGATCGACGGTCGTTTTCCTGTTTTATTTTCGTTTTTACTATAAATAGTAAGTTTTAGTTTTATTATAACTCTTCATCCGTTGGGCTTTATGAGTTGTGTCCAACATGAAAAGTGCTTAGAATAATTAGGAGAATGGTTTGGTGAAGCCAAATAGGACACTTACTATTTTTGGGCGAAAACCTTGCGCACTAGTAGACATCACGACTGTCTATAAATAGTAAGTTTACTATTTATAATAAGTCGCGGATTATAGGAGTTTTAGTTGTAGTGTGAGTCTGATTTCTTTCCTATTGCTTGGTTTTCTTATTTAAAGGGATGTGAAGTCTTTTTTATTCACTCATTAATCAATTTCTAATTTTATTAGAATTTATTGGATTCGAGAAGTCTCTGTGAGGAGTCTAGAGAAGCTCCGTGGATTCGGAGTAGTTATCCTTGAGGAAGACGGTGATCGACCTCATCACATTCATCCCTGCGTCAGCCCCTCGGAGCCCCGCCCAGACGGATTACTGGGGTAGGATGCAATCCGTGTCAATTGCAGGCATCTCTGCCGACCCCACACAACCTTGAGCATGCGTATATCTCTCTGTGGGCGGGTCACAGGGGCAATCCACTTCCCTATCTTTGATCCTTATTTTTATATTAAAATGCATCTAAAAACCTATTATTAATGCACTGGAATTTTTATTTTTTAAAAAATTAATATCTTGCGTGAATGGTTATCCTTGGTTTTCTTTGGATTGTAATTCATTATAAAAGTATAATGATTACGAATTACAATATTAATTTTCAATTCACTACAAAAAAAAAAAGTTGGGCATATCCGACGCTTTTTTAGCGGCGGCCCGTCACCAACCGTCGGATGCTCGGTCGAATTTTATTTTATTTTTTTAAAAGAAGCCTTATCTCTCTCTTTACCTGTCACTCTCTTCCTCTCCCTCTCCCTCTCCATCTCGTCTCTCCCTCTCCCGTCCTCGATCTCTATCCCTCATACTCTCTCGATCTCTCTCCCTTCCTCTCCCTTCGCCTCTCGATCTCCCTCTCCTCCCTCTCTCTCGATCTCTCTTTCCCTCGTTTTCTTCGACGTGTTGTTCCTTCTTCTATCTGTCTCCAACAATCGAAGAAAGTAGAAGAAAGAAGAGAAAATCGAAGGTACTCTCTCTCGATCTCTCTCCCTTCATCTCTGTCTCTCTCACTTCCCATTTTGATTATCAAAATTTGGGTAGCAGCCATTGCAGCAGCAGCCATATCCGCCGCTGTCCATGGGCGCTGACATCTGCATGTTGGTTGTTTGAAGAAACGCTTCAACATATAACGTGTACCACTGTTGTACATTTAATCTCTCTGTTTCTTTCATACTTTTTTGGCCCATCCATGAGTGGACTAGCCTGATATATGGGAGGGGAACAATCAACATAGATCCACCTCATTAGAGGCAGTGATCCCAACACATATACCACTTTAGAACATGTATTAAAATGGAATTTCTCACTCCGTTTTTAGTGTATGATTGATTTTGTTAGTTTTTTAGGGCAACTCAATTCTAAGGGAAGGATTTGCCATGGATAAAGAGCCGTTTGGAAGGAGAAATTTGACTTTGCATTCCTTTCCTTAGTTGTGAAACTCGCTGAATTGAGAGTTGCTGAAAAACTGAAACTGAGTTAATAAGAATTGAAACCTTGTACTTTGTTGCAGGGAAGAACTTAAACTAACCATTGATTAGTTTGATGACATTATTTGTATTTTATATTACTCATCTAAGCAATATTAAATATTTAATAATCCTAATGTAATTATTAAATATTGAGTCAGATTGAGTCTTTGAGTCAACACGAACTTTCTTAACATGGTGTTGAGCTTTCCAACCCTAAATCCTACGATGAATCAGTGGCTCCCATGGCAGATGACTAGTTTCATCTTCACAACATTTATGTGAATGCATGTCTGTTTGGGTTGGCTGTGGAGCAGAGAACATGCCCAAGAATGCCTAGCCCCACTGATTCAATTGAAAATGACATAGTTTGCCTGTTGTTTCTTAATACCTATTAGAACTAATTTCCTCCTAATTTTAATTAACAAGGCCCACTGTTAGTTGTTAATACTTGTAAGTTGGCATAAGTTGGCAACTTACAAGTATTACTATCCGTCCCTAATTTTGTTGTATGAATTACTTTGGATTAATTGGGATTATCTTGCATTGTGGAAATCTTAATGAGATACTTGCCTTGACCTGTATTGTGAACTTGATGAATTATTGATTATACTTGCCTGAAAGTTTTTTTTTTTTTTTTTTTCAGGTAATGTCTTTCTGAATGTCCATTACTGGTTGCATGTTATGTTCCCTATAACTTCATAAGACTAGAGCATTGACATGGCAAGTTATATGGGAAGAGGAGACCCTTTAAATGGTTCTGTGTACATCTGTAGCTTACCTCCTGGAACTGCTGAGAGTATGTTGGCTGATTTTTTTGGCACCATAGGGTTGCTAAAGGTAGGGAGTTCCACCAGGATCATTTTGGAACTATACTTGGTCCTAGTTTTGCTTATCTTTTCATATGTATAAATCGTGAGCTTTGGTAAGCCCACGTGTACAGGTCAGCTAATGCACACACCACCACATATGCCAGTGTGGCAGACAGGTGAAATATCCAAACCATCATCAGAAGGGTACCAATGCATAGATTCCCTATTCCAAGAATCAGGTTGGTCCACTAGTCTGTCAGAATTAAATGAATAAACGTACGGTTATGAAAAAAGCAGTCAAGGTTTTCTAATCTGCCAACTTATGCCTAGCCCCACTGTTAGTTGTTAACACTTGTAAAACCATGTTGTTGTTGTTGTTGTTGTTTTTTTTTTTTTTTTGCTTGTAGAATTATACATACGAATGTTGAGCCTTTTAGCAGTTAGTTGCTTTCTGTTCCGAATACAAAACTGTTTCCTATCACTTCTAATGTTGTTAGTCTCCCTATATATTGTTACGCATACAATTTGTTATTGGTAGACTCTCATGTCTCATCTAATGGCACAATACATGCTAATAATTAGCCATTTGCATTGATTAGTTGTTACATGAAATTTCTAACAGCTTAACTTGAGTTATTTTGCATGCCAAGTTTGCAATTCATAGGTAATTTTTAATGCCTGCGTATCATCCATCACGCTCAACCAGAGTATAAATCTTTTCTCGTTCTTATGACCGAGCAGGTGATGACTTGACTTGTAGCCGATTCTACAGGATATTAATCTTAAACCCAGATGACTAGAGCATGTGAATCAATGTGCATGGGTCTCACACTACAAGAAAATGAAGCTTGACCGGCCCATTTTTTACCAGTAAATGTGAAGAAAAAGAAAAACTGGAATTTAATTGAAATGATAGCATAAGATTGTGTTCCTGGGGTATATTTGAAGCAAAGAAGAGCTATAATGATAAGTACTATTTTATGTAGTTTTGAATTCGCTGAGATTTTGGTTTTCTGTTTGTAGAATTTACATTGTTGGGTTCTTTGGCTTCTTCTTCTTCTTCTTTTTTTTTTGCCTCGATAGCAAGCACATTTTTTAAAGAAAGCTCAGGGTCTCTGTCTTCTCTCTCTGAAAGGTTCTCTGATGGGCAGGTGAATTTGAATTTCCTTGGAGTTTTATTCTCTCAGTCATTTTGGGGTAGGCAATTTTGAATTGTGCAAAATGTGGTTATTGTAAGTGTCTTTCATGCAAGCAATGGATAATCTAGTGGAAATTATTTGCATCGATTTGGAGGTGGTTTGGCAGCTTGGATTTTGGCAATTTTGGTGCTTTTGGATTTTGAATCCAAATCCATGCCAAAATCTTGTGTTTGGCACCTTGGCATTTGGTGGATTAGGATTTGAAATTGTCAAAAAGGACACTTTTCATTTCCTGTTTAAAAGCTGGGTTGCAAGATTTGAGGATTTTCATTCTTCTGCAACAGTCATATTTCATATTCCATTCATAATCATCACGAGTCCAACATCTGGTCCCATCTGGGTGTAGGGCCAAGCTCATGAAGTGTGTGAATCGGTCAAGATTCCACATTTCGTGCTATCCAATTTTTTTCCCCTCTCAGAACTATCACGAGATCAAATGTGAGCTCCTTGTTAAGACTACAATCACAAGTGTTTCTGCATACGGATGATAAGCATTATTCTTTCCCTTTGAACAGGTAATATATCGAGGTTTCAAGGCATCTAATGTTCTGTTAGATGAGGAGTTCAAGCCCAAGCTGTCGGACTTTGTACCATCTAGGGAGGGACCATCTGCGGGGCACACTCATGTATCCACAGCTGTACGTGGATGTTATCTGATAGCATTTTGATTTTGTTCTGTTCTGCATTTGGATGCATAATTGAATTGAATTGCAAAAATTCATTTCGATAGGAAGGAAAATGGCCAGATTTGGTTCTGTTTCCCTCATATTGCCTTTCAAGTCTAGCTTGAAGATAACATTCTTGCAATTTGAAGACTGTCCAAGGAAATTTGAATTTGGTTACCCATTCATTACACTAGTAATCATAATTAAATTCGATCCAAACATGCCCTTAAATTGTCTTTTAAGATGTCATGTTGCAATAACAATGTACTCAAAACAATGGATTTCACTAGCCAACGAATAATTATAAGCCACCTTCTTAATGACACCTGTTCTCTAAACTCATCGCTTTAAGAACTTTGGTTGATTTCATTTAGGATGTTTATCTGGAGTAAGGCTGCTTGTTGACATCTTTATGATTTCTCGTCGTGGAATGTAAATGGACAAGGTGCTTACTAAAATATCACATGATATTCTTCTTTTACTGCAGTATGGTGAATGGGGCTCTGGAATACCTTTCTAAGGATCTTGCAATTGCTTAGAACACTGTGCTACAAGGAAAGTGCAGCAATGATGTGTTTCTTTGATCATGATGCAAATCAGCATTTATTATTCATATCAGTCCAATTAAACTAAGTGTCATGGCATGCTACAATTAACCTATTTTAGCCTTCTGACCTTACAATTTCATTCAATCCACACTTGTTCACGCCATGTAAGTTATGATCTCCATTGTTTATCTTTCAAGTGTTCAACATTACAATTTCTCATAACATTTAAATTTTTGGACAACCCTTGCAGGTGCCTCTGTTGGTTCATTCACTGGGGGAGCATTAGCTGATAAATTCGGTAGAACAAGGACTTTTCAACTAGATGCAATCCCATTTGCAGCTGGAGCATTTCTCTGGTCTATGACATATCCTTTGACTGTAAGTTTGTAAAATTGGATTTAGTAGTAGCAAGGTATTTTGTGTAATGTGCTTAGCAAATTTTTGCAGTGATACGGCCCAGAGTGTACAAACGACATTTACTTTCTGGGATTGGGATAGGCATCTGCCATTGTGCCGCTTTACATATCTGAGGTAGTGGACTTTGGAAGTTAAAATGGTTGATATGTAATCTTTAGTGTTCGAATTTTTTTACGTCCGTCAAATGTTTGGTGGCTTTAGATATCACCTACCGAGATTTGAGGTGCACTTGGATCAGTCAACCAGCTTTTCATTTGCATAGGAATTCTCGCAGCTTTGGTGGCCGGATTGCCTTTAGCCGGAAATCCACTAGGGTATTTCTCTCACTTGTTCTATTAACATTTCTAAATCAGAAGAATGAAGTGTATAATGTGATATTCAGTGTCAATCTAGCTGATGATTTTGAGCCACAGGTCTTGCATTTTTTTTCTCCTTTCATCTCTCCCTTGGTCAAGCTAGCATTTGTAGATCTATTCATGTCTGATCAGAATTCTCACAATTCCTTGTTTGGGTACTGCAGCAATCTGATTTCGGACTCGCTACATGGGCATCGACGTCCTCATCACATATAACATGCAGAGATGTTGCAGGGACATTTGGGTTAGTGACTTCTTTTGTAAATTTACCGAACAATCTCAATGTAGCATTTGGGAGTGACCCCAAACTAGTACGTTGATTGCTGACAAAAGAGTACTCTAATTTTTAAGTTTATGACTTCTGGCTGTTTATATGAGATATTACCTTTCTTGGCCAGGCTGTGGACTCTATGGGGAGAACAGAATAATCGTTGCAGTAGGAACCTACGCGGTCAGCTTTGAAGACTTTTAGGAGCGCAAAATCAAAGATATTGGAGTGGGCTTATGGATTGTTAGGGTATGGGGTGGATGGGGATGACCACCAATATAACCTTCCAATCCATTCATAAGATGTTACCTTATTAGGAATAATGGATACCCCAAAATTAGTACACATTCCAAAACTCTCCTTAGTCGCACCACATGATTTTTGATGTCCATCTTTAATGGGTTTCAGGCAGATGATCATGTCTGTTGGACTAACTAATATATGAATGCCATGGAGAAAGCATTGAGATAATGATCAATCAGTTTAACTGTACAGATGTTAGTCTAGTAATTCTAGATGCCATATACTACATACATGCATACAGACACAAGCATCCTGCAATCCACAATCATGATGTACAAACAAGCAAATGAATGGGATCATGGTAGATGGGCAGTTAAAGGAATGCATATATATCTACCTTCCTAACTTTTATCAATTTCTTTTCCAATTCAGCCTTTGCGCGTGACTGTCTTCGCCTGAGAATTCCATGATACTGCTTGGCGTTCACATAAACAGGCTCCTCTGCCATTTCAAGGGGCTGAGGCATGTGAGGATGATGCATTCCAATCATATGAGGGTGTACCAGATACAATTTACAAGGATCAGTTGTCATCACATTTTTCACATCCCAAGCATCAAGCTGTTAAAATAAAAAATCTTAACACGGCCTTATGGCATGTTATAGGGCCAGGTTGGAAGTTTCAAAGGGTGATGGAACATAAAACACCCACTGACATGGCCATCATTGTAGCAACGTCGGCCCATGGACTGAAACTACATCCAGGCCAAAATGTTCAATCCAACAATGCAGTAGTTTGGATAGTAGATTTCATATAATATTCACTATTATTTATATTCTATGGCTACAGATCAAATCCAAAAGGCATCTCTAGAGCTACGGATTTTATTCGTAGCCTTTTTCCGTTTTAATCTCACCCTTATGATTTACGGGCGGTCTGTGAAACCGCTGCTAAAAGGTGATGACCGCTGGTAAATCCTTTACCTACAGAGGCTTTGCCGGCTGTTGCATTCAGCCGGTAAAATTTTTACCAGCGGTTTTGGGAAATTTGACGGCGGTTTTGACCGCCGGTAAATGACCATTTTGTTGTAGTGCACAAAATAATTAATTTGACTTGTAATTCTTATATTTAAATAAGTGTAGTAAAATCATAACAAATATGCTTTTACTTTACTTCAATTTCAAATTACGGAGAAAAACACACTATACATGTGTTTGAATATATAATTTTTATTAAAATTGTAATGATTACAATTTATTTATTTATTTATTTGTCTTCCATTACATCCTGTATTTCAACTATTGAATTATAGATATAAATAAATATTATGAATTTTGTCTTATTTTTAAATTGAAAATATACTCATACACCGATAGTTTAGTGCTCCTTTCATGTTATAATTCAAGGATTATCCTTGAGGCATTTAGCCTTTTTAGTTAAAAAAAATAAAAATTGAGGCTCTTAAGGCATTTAGTATATCTTTTATACATTTGTTAAAATCTCTTGACATAGATTAATATATCATTCCTTAATAGCTTTTTAACGAAAGTGGTTATTTTACATGGTATCGAAGCCATCGTATTCATTGATCCAAAGTTTTTTTTTTCTTTTCTCATGGGCTGCCATGGACGGTTGTGGTATTTCAAATGAGTACGCTGCTAACCTACCACGTGTAAGACCATTGTAGGTCTCGTGAGTCCACCAGATCCAGCCATGCAAAGAAATGAATATTTGTTGTTTTTGGGTTTGCTAAACATGTTTGTAGTATGAACACGTGTTTGCTGTTGATGGTAGTGGACTACTGAATGGTATGCTGTATCTTTCTGCAGAGTCATTACTGCTTCTTCAGTCACTATAAATCAGGTCCTCTCCTCTCTACCTTTTTTATTTTCTTCACTATTTATCACTTGCATAGAACCATTTCTATATTTATTTATTTATTTATTTATTTTTATTTTTTTAAGGATATGGGGAAATATACAAATTTTCGGTGGGCAACACAAAAAGACAATTGCCGCACCTAGATTGGTCAAGTGGGCCTCTATTTGTGGACACATAGTGTAGATTTGACACCATGGATTTGGGGGAATTTCAAATCCCCTAGTTGTTTGGTAACATAAAGTAACTGGGGTGTCAAATCCCCTCAAAGAGGGGGTTTGAATTCTACGGTGAGATTACACCTGAAATCCTTTTAACAGTTGCATGTGTAACTTATGTGTCACCCTACTATTATTCTATTGGGCACATGGCCCACTAATGATATCCAAAAGCAATTAGATTATCAATTTCATTACAATAATTACTTTAATATGATGATCAACACCACCCAAACATTGTCCATTTAAATCAATAGTTAAAAATCGTTGGTTAGTCACTCGGACATGATCTTGCACTTGGGGCCCATCCGAGACTTGGACTTTTGTCATTTTCAAAGCATATATTTCAGCGGGCTTATTGCAACCATTATGTCAAACATTACATACCTCACTAATTATATATATTAAAGTTGATTTAGTAATTAAATTCAAACCCCTGTAAATATACAATGCATAGTTACTTTTGGATTAAAGTTGATTCCCAATCCAGGGTGTCAAACACAATAGGAGGATTTCAAATCTAGGGGGTTCCGAATCCCGGGGGTTCCAAATCCACTCTCCCAAACAGGCTAATGGAATTCTATATTGAAAATAAAACCACAAATTTACAAATTGTATCGATTAAGTTACGTGGGCTGGAAAATTACTTATCTTGGGATCGTTCAGTCACAATCTTTCTACAATTAAACTGAAAATACAATCATGCGTCGGAGCTAGCCTAAGTAAAACTTCAAATATTTACTCCAAGTGGAAAGAAGATGATTATCAAGTAATGAGTTAGCTCTTCAACAGTATAGAAGAACTTGTATACAATAATGTGATGTATAGGGCAACTGCCAAAGTCATATGGGATAGTCTGCGACAACTCTATTCCACATAAAAGAATGCGCAATGTCTTTATGATATTTTCTATAAATTTCGAACCATTAGACAAAGGGACAATTTACATGAGCATTGTACATGATTTTCGTGGCCTCGTTGTGTTGAGGAGAAGCCTTCAATCTTCAAGTTTTGATTCCGCAGGTCCAAAAAATCCCCAACACGTTGATGAATGGGCACTTTATCTTCCATTCACCCAATATTTGTCTCAACAACAACATCGGTGGGGAAGAAATCTTGTTTTGCATTATTTCTTGCTAGTATTCGATAATATTTGGACCTAGTCAAAAATCAAATTCTTGGAACTGACCATATGCCGACCTTCTCCATTTTTTTTGGCACATGTTCTACATGTATTTATGCTACCAATCTCTGCTCCTGTTACTATCACCCCTTCTAACAATACTGCTCTTTTATCTCACACAAGTAGGAATGTCAGAGGGGGCCGTCCACCCTTTTGTGGTGGGCATGGAAGAAGTCATGGCCATAGGTATATAAGTGTACAACAAAGTTTTTGCATATACTATAAGAGAACTAACCATTTAGTGGACAACTGCTGGGAGCTAATAAAGAAGAGCAATACATTGGGTTCTTTTCGGGCAAATTCGTTCTACATTCAGGGGGAGCACTCTCGTGCTGCCACATTGGTTACTCTCTCCTTTACAGATCTGGAGAAACTTTTAGGACTTGATTCTCTTGTAGATTGTCACATCGGTGCCACTTCCTCTCATGCTCAACTAGGTAATGCTTCGGTTACATTTGCTGGATCATCACCTTAGGTGATCGATTCGGGGGCCACATATCATATTACAGGTACTCGTTCCCTTCTCTCCACCCTTGATTGTACAGTCTCTTGTTTGCCAGTCTCCCTGGCCAATGGATCTTTTTCATCTATCCTTGGCAAAGGAACTACTTCACCCAGTCCAAAACTTGAGTTAGAATCTATTGTATTTGCGTCTCCATTTTCTACGAACCTCTTATTTGTAAGCAAGCTTACTAGGTCTTTAACCTTCTTAATCACATTCTTTCCATCTCATCATGTTTTGCAGGACCTCCGAACCTGGGCGATGATTGGTGGGGGCATGAGCAATGTGGCCTTTATTATCTCAACTCAAGTAAGGTAGACTTAGCTCTCATTCCAGTTAGATCCTCATCTCCCATTCTTTGACATGCTTGTCTAGATCATCCCTCCATAGACTCTCTTCATAGATTGGTTCTTTTAAATTTTTTTTTCTCAAGAAAATAAATTTTGATTCGTGTCAACTTTCCAAACATAGTTGTACTACTTTTTTTTTTTTTTTTTTAACCCCATAGGTTAAATCTTGATTCATCTCCATTTGACATGACACATTCAGATATTTGGGGTCTCCTTCGAGTGCCTAATTTACATAACTTTCATGATTTTGTTATGTTCATTGATAACTATTCTCGAATAACTTGACTTTATCCATTGCATGATTGATCAGAAGTATTTGGATGTTTTAAATACTTTCACATGGAAATTAAAAATCAATTTAAGTGTTTTTGATCCGACAATGTAGTTGAGTACATGTCATCTATTTTTTACATACTATCTATTCTCTTATAGCATTACACACCAAACATCATGTGCATACACACCACAACAAAATGGTGTAGCCGAACGGAAGAATTGTCATCTTTTGGAGGTAGCACATTCACTCTTGACTCACATGAATGTTCGCAAAAGTTTATGGAGTTATGCAGTGATCACTGCTTACTACCTTAGTAATAGACATCCTTCTTCTATTCTTCATGGGGCCAATTCTTTCTTAATTATGTTTCCTGATATTAATTCTTTTTCAGTACCACCTCGTGTGTTTGGTTGTGTTGCTTTTGTTCATATATTAGGTCTTCCCACTGACAAGCTTGATTCTCAAGCTACCAAATGTATTTGCTTGGAGTATTCTTGTATCTAGAAGGGGTACCGTTGTCTAGACCCTACCACAATTTGTGAATTTGTCAGTGTGGATGTATAATTTTTTGGGGATGTCCCGTTTTATCAAAAAATGAAGTCATTTGTACTAGATACTTTATTATCTCAACCTCGACCTGTTGTGTCATCATTTGCCACACCACCTCATGGGTCAAATAGTTTGGAGCGACACTTTAGCTCCATGCCATAATCACCGCCAGAGGTCCCAGCTCCTACAACATATGTTTTGAATTTGGACCTTCCTATTACATTTTGGAGAGGTATTCATTCATGTACTCAATACCCAATCTCCAATTTTGTTTCTTATCATCATTTAAATCCTTCTTTTCACAATTTCGTCCTCACCTTGTCTAGTGATGTGGTCCATAATTCACTCCAAGATGCTCTTGCACGTCCTAGTTGGCAGTGTGCTATGGAGGAATAGTTTTCAACCATGCATCACACTAACACTTGGTAGTTAACCTCTTTTTTCAGAAAAGCAGCCTGTCGAATGTAGGTAGGTCTACACCAACAAATGTAGGCTTGATGGTTCAGTTAAGTGCCTTAAGGCACGTCTTGTCGCAAAAGGATATACCCAGACTGTTCGCATAGATTATGATGGAACATTTTCACATGTGGCCAAACTTATTTCAATTTGAGTTTTGATGTTCATCGCAACAAACAATTCGTGGTCTTTACATCAACTTGATGTCAAGAATGCTTTCCTCAATGGTGATCTTTCTAAGAAATTGTATATGGAGTAACCTCTAGGCTTTGCTGCTCAAGGGGAAAATGAAAAGGTTTACATGCATTCATACATGTTTGGGACTAAAAGGAGTGATGTGGCATCCACCAAAATCACAAGTTTGAATTGCACAAACCGTAAACAGACCCCAGTGATGCCATTGTTAATCCGGTGGTGTCGCTGTAAAAAAAAAAATTTTTTGGGACATTCCCTAGGGGTGCCACTGCTAGAGCGATAGTGCCACCCCTATGTTCAGAACTGTAACAATGTTAAACAATTGATAGTTTTGGTGTACTGACTTTAAAAATTCATATATTTTGTTTTACAACTTCGATTGAGGTGATTCAAAATTCATATTGAATTTTGATGAGTCTAGTTTTATATAAAAATAAATAAAATTAAAAATAAAATTTAAAAGAAATTAATTTTAGGATATTTTAAAAACTATACCAAAAATTATTGGTTTCATGCAACTTGTACTATTAAAATTTATACAAATTTTATAGAACTCGAAATAAAAATTTGGTGGGGATAAATTAGACTTGATGATGAAATATCATAAAAATTATAAAAAATAATCTAATAACTAAAAGTAATAAAAACAATTACAAGCAATAAATTGATTGAAACTGAAAATTTCTACAACTGTAAGTTGCCGATGTAATGCATATATATTTTCCACCTTAGAGTTTTTATATTTAGTGTTTTTTTTGGGAATTACTTCTAATATTCATACTACAAATGATCATATATGATTAAATTAAGATTTTTTAAAAATATATTTTACTAATTCGGGTAGTTTCAAGTATAATTGAATTATGGTAATTCGAGTTTAATAATCATTTCTAGTAATTACGAATAGGCTACGCTATGAAATTAGTTAATCAAAACTCTAGTTCTCATGCATAAGAAATCTCGCCATCTAGTTCATTTCAGAAATACCCTGATTAACTGAAATAGCTATATGCCGCTCGTTACTAGGCAGAATCGCTTAATTTGGAGCCTAAAGGCAACATATGTGTTGTGTGAGGCTGGGTTGAAATCAGCATGAACTTAAGTTAATTGTCCACCTTTAATCTTTTCCGAAGTTGTGACTTTCGGGCCATTAGATCGCAACCAAAATTAGGACACTAACATTAAGTAATGTCCTATTCACATCCATATAGTTGCGACCCCAATCGATGAGTGGTAACCATTAAACTAACTTTTGATCATAACCGTTAATTGGTGTGTCCGATATGTGGGCGATCGAAGCCTTGCGTATATCATCACTTAGAGAAACTGTCCTACATAGTAAATCGACTAGTACATCTCCTAGTAGACTCTAATAAAAGCTAGAAATAACCTCACATGAGGTTATAATAGTAAGTACCTACTCATTATGCCCATTCGCACTACATCTGATATTATAAATACCCATTTATCTCACTCCCCCTCTCCCTATATGAATTTGTCCTAAAAAATGAGAGAAGGAAGAAAAGAAGAGGAGAGAAATGAGAGAAATGGTGGGGCCTGGTGCTGGTTATACTGTCTAATCCTCGTGCTTGCAGGATCTTGCAAGATCTGGTCTCTACGCCCTGTTTCATGTCTTCCATGGATGAAATCCGAGGATTTCGGGTTGTATTCTTCACCCATTGCTAGGTAAAGGGTTCCTTAGTTATCTTTCTATCTCTTTCTTTCGTTTCTTGTATTTTTGAGTCATTAGGGTTAGAAACCCCATTTCATTTCTGTCATTTCTTAGAAACCCTAACTCTAAGGTTTGTTTATGCTAGGGCTTAGGATCCCGACAATTAATTAGGAGTGGCTCATGCTATTACGAAAGCCGTATTTGGGTGTGACCCCATGTGGATGCTGTGGTACGCTAATTCCGGGTCTCGACTCGTCGAATCGAGTTAGGGTTTGCTCAAACTAAGTTAGGTAAAACCCTTAACCCTTAATTAAAATTTAATTAAATCAGAATTCATGTTACTAACAATGAAATTACCGATGAATTAGGGTTTGGAGCATTTTTTTGAATTTTCAGAGTTAGGGCTATATCTGAATCGATAATTTTTTACTTTAAGGTGAAGATCTACTCTCAAGCTTCTACCATTGTATTTTAGAATAATTACATGTGTTTGTTTGCTATTTGGTTCATAACATATTCGATGAAATACTTGAATGACATAAAAATCTTAACATTAGAACTATTTGATATCGAATGGTAAGAAATGTTAATATGATTGAATTGTGTTGATGTGAATTGAATTGCATTGAAGTATACACACATTCAGTTGGATTACATGCTGTGATATGAAATTTCCTTGCAATCGTATTTATATAGTAGATAAATTTGAAATGTTGTTGTTGTGGATAAATTCTCGTAAATTATTTAAATATGTGGATGACCTTCTTTAGGGTGGTTAACCTAGGCTTCTACAGCCGACCGAAGTTGAACATGGATGATCGGCGGTAGTTGAAACTACACAGGAGGCTTTGCACCCAATGTCAGTTTGTTCGATGTCCTCCGTAGTCAATCACATTAGTCTAATGCAAGGCTTAATCATTCTTATGTTTGGTGATTGTATAATATTTCATAGAATTTGAGATACCATTATTATTGTTAATTTAAGTTTATTTATAACCATTAGTGTGTTACAATCCTAAAAAGGCTTATGAGGCGCGCATGGTGGAATGAGACATTATGTCTGACTTGTTGGCCTACGCTTGGGTGACGTGCCTGCCACATAGGTAAAACATTGGGTGACGACCTTGCTATGTTGGTAAAACATTGGGTGATGAGCTACCCCATAATGATCACCAAACACCAATGAATGTTGCGACCCTATCATGTTGTTAATGATTTGGGTGACGTGACATTTCCATATTCGGCGTGTGGGTGACGATTCACCCTAAATGTGATTGTCCTTGGGCAAAAGCCACTAATATTAAAACAACTAAGTTGTATAGACTGTTGGGTGATGATCAACTCAAATTTGGATTAGGACACTGGTGAGGGGCTGCTATGTGCCGCCACGAGTTACGTGAATTCATTTAGTGACTATTGATAGAATGATGATATCCTGGCTTCGCCAATCTGCTGTTTGAACCATAAATAATAACAACTTGACTAATCATGCATAACATTATGAAATTATTGGTGAGTTGTGTTGGGGGCCAATCATTATGTATATCATCATGGAAATTATTGGTGGGTTATGCTGCGGACTAATCATTGCGTATAATATCGCATCATGCATTAAATAACCAACTTAAGAATTATCTGTTTTGTGTTACTATCATTTGTCTATGCTTGATGGTGTTGATAACCTGTTTAACTTGCTTATTATCTGTGTGTTAGAGGTAACATGCTTAAAAGTATTACGTGTAAAAATATGTATTTGTTGTAAATTTTCTTATCACTAAAATGTGTCGAGTAAAATTTTGGGAATATTTCTTCACTATGTTGGCATTTAACGCATTCTATTTGATATATGAAGATGACTCAAGAATAGGACCAGATGGTGGTGCACCTAGGGTTCCCTAGTAGACTCATAGCTCCATCATTTTGGGTAGTTGTATCTTTCATAAGTATTTGTATTTATTTTGATTTATATAATTCTCATATGGGTGAACACCATGTTTGAAATTTATCTTTGCATATTAACCCCATATTTTTAGATTTTGTTATCTTTAACTCACTTTGGATCCACTAAGTTTAAATACGTTACTTTGATTATTCGTATATGGAATGAATGTGAATTTGAATGATGACACACATGTATTTTAATTAAGTTCAAAGATAGAAACTCGGGATCAGAGTCTTTATACTTGGGTGCCGATTTTTAGGGCGTGATAGATAAACACTGATAATTTGCAAATATTTTGGAGATAATCGACGATAATCCTGGAGATGATCGATGATATTCTGTAATTATTTTTTGAGATAATGGGCAATAATTCTGGAGATAATCGTCGATATTTTGCAATTTTTTTTGGAGATAAGAAAATTGAAAATATTCTACAATTATTTTTGGAGATAATAGCATAAGTTGTTGCCTTAAAATTTGTAACGCCCTGAATTTCGAGGGTCGAGTAAAGCTCTACTTCTGAGATTTAGAATATCACTTATGCAGCATGGATGATGATATTCAGATTTCTTCCATGTTAATGAGTTAAGTATGCGTGGGATTATACTAAACAACACATCATACTCTGGATATAATCAAGTTGTGCAAGCGAAAGTCTAAAACATATCTATTTAAGCATGTAGGTATTTCACAAAATCTATTCTAGAGTATGAGTACGTAACTGGGTCCAATATATATATGCATCGTTCCCAAATGAACAAAAGATGAAAATATAAATGTGTCCAACTAAGCCAGATATCCCAATAATCCCTGCGTATCGGCATGAGGTCTATATCGACCCGCCCGAGAATTGGAAGTAGGAGAATTCCTCCTCCTCATCCAAGAAGTCCTGCTCCATTGCATAGACTTCATCTGCACTTACATCTAAATTAAATTCTAGTTGGTGTTTTAAAATACCGTCCCAAAGTGGGAGTGAGTGATCAACTCAGTGGTTCTATAAGACAAAAGTTAACATGTTATCAAGTTAATTAAGTAGTAATGATAAAGAATTCAAACAATCACATCTTAAGTACTCTTTTTAGTGTAGGAATGGAGTGCAAGTAATGATGCATGCCCTCACATCAAAGCTCCCTCACACGTGACTCCGACAACCTATTTCACATATGACAAAACTTTCTCAAAACGGTGCAACTCCAACGCCTTGTAAGCACATCTTAACTAATGCGGTGCAATGTATGGTCGTGTTAGCCAAGTAATTAATTAAGCTTATTTATACAGAAAGTTTGGGAAGCTAGTGTACCTCCCTTTATATCATTGACCTGAATCGAAGGATCCATCTAGGTTCATCACTCCTAGTCAAACACATATGATAGGCAAGTTATAAGAAATTATACTCGGGTCACTATGGGGAAGCTTGTCACCTCAGCGTAGGTCGATAGTATGAATAAGGTGTCCCATACCACCATGCCCAGCTTACGAATCTTAGTTGCTCACTGGTCACTATAGGGAGGCTCGTCACCCCAACGTAGGCTAACAGCTCGAACACGATGTCCCATACCATCATGCTCGGCTCATGAGTCTAGTGGATCGTAGTACCATGGTTAAAGTGAATCTTTACATTGGCGAGGGATACCTTAGATTCGAGCAATCGTGTTCATACATGGTAAACACACATATGGTCAATCGGTTCGTTAGGCAAGCTCGATTGGTATGGCCATATGCTGACTTAATCGGCATGAAGTGTATAAGCACCCCTCGTGGCCTAACCACTGTTGACAATCGTCGTGCGACCTGGATTCATCAAGTATACCCAATGTGGCGAGACTAATTAGGCCACCTGAACAGGGACTGTTACCGATTTCTTGGGATACGTTGTAGCCTCAATCCTACTCATATGCAGTTAACAAACACATGTGATATTCATCTCAGTATTTAACAAACAATCCAAGTGGATTCCTCATTTGGGCATTTTCTCAAGAACATCGATCATGTTACCAAATACTTGCATTTTATCAATTAATTACATAGAGAAAAATATGATTATATAAAGGAAATTATACACATGCAGAAGGTAATAAAGAATCCTTTCTTAATACTTGTAGTAAATACAAATCATTAACAATTTCTCATTCAGACAATTCATCAAACACATAGACTAGGTTAGTTATAACATATGTTTTATCAATTCCTTATATAGAGAGATCAACATGCATATGACATTAATGAATCCTAGATCAGTAATCATGGCAAGCACAAATCATTTTCAAAAGTTCATTCAAACATTTCAACAAACACATGGGATACATCTTTTTCTCATCATAGTTCATAGGTGTATATCATACAGAAATCGACATATCTAAGACAATACGGTAGAAATCAAGTCAGACATAAATCATTAACTGGCATGAGAGCATTGATAAACCGTAACCTAAGCGTTTATAGTCTGCACCTTTCGTCAGGATGCTCGACTCGGACTCGGTCCAAATTCTATGTTTCCAAAACGGAACGTTGGACACCTAAATGATGAAACTGGTTAGCTAGGTTGTCGAAAAACTATCCTAGATCTCTACAACGATATTAGGGTTAGGATTTCTTACCCAAAATCATAACCGAAAAGGTTTGGTAGCGCAACGGGGCGGAGATTTGGTGCGTGGATTCGTGGGAGAGGATTCTTGCAGTGATCTTCCAAAATCTCTCTTCTCTCTTTCCTCTTTTCTCCTCTCTCTCCCTTAGGGTTTTTGTAAAATTCGTTTATGGGAGTGAGGGAAAGAAATAAGGGCTATTTATAAGCCCAGAAGTGATGCAAATGGCCCCAGGGCCACCTTATACATGGTTTATACCCTTTTGGCAGCTGTTTCTGACGAACAAGGCTCATAGGGAGGCCCACGACTCATCTACGTTATAGGGTACATTCCCTGACAATGGATCCATGCCAGGACATGATTTCGGTGTGATCGGATAAGCCGATCAATCGTGGAGAACCTGTGTCAAATCAACGGTCGTACTTGCTCAATCAGGGCCATTGTTATATGGATATATGCAGAAAAATTTCCTTTCCCCATGAGTGAAGTTTGGTCACAAACTAATGGTCTGAAATCCTCAATTTCGCATGAGAGCGAACGACCCAATTCACTTAAGTTTTGGTTCGTTTTCTAAAGATATTCGCGTTTCTCACGCACTTCACTCATTGCTCAAATTGGACGTTTTTGGACACTATCTGGGCTTGATTCACATAATAGTTGTCAAGTCCAGTAGGACGAACATAGTCCTATAGTTTCGCAGTCATCGGACCCTCGACTTGCAGTCTACGTCCGATACGGGGTTTCAATGTACTCTCGAGAGTGACAGGCGCTTGGGATTTCTCTTAGGTCTTTAGGTAGTATTGAGCCAGTGGTACTCATGGTTTTAAGCCTTCTCATTTGTGAAAATGGTGGCACAAGCTTAATCCACTGATTATTTCATTTAGTACTTAACTAAATTCTGCCTAAATTATACGACAGGATGCGGTCCTTGGGTTGTTCTGCCTGAGGTTGTACTCGAGTCCTTGTACGGATTTTTTCGGGACGTTACAAAATTGATTGGTTAATGTCAACGATAATCATCTTGGAAGATCGGTGATTATCATCCGTTTCATAAATTTAGAGAATTCGTAAATTTGGAGAATTAGAGATCATATCTTTCCTTAACTTATTATTTATTTATCATTCTTCACTCTTACTTGAAGAGTGTTTTTATCATTACATGATATTCTTTTTATTGTTGTATTGCATTGTACATCATTCTCAATCTTTTTCAGAATGTACTCTTTGCCCCCTTTTGATTAGGTGAATTCTTCATGAGTAATATTCACAATCAAAATTTATGTCATTATTTTCATTAAGGGACAAAAAGGACCATCCCATTTTGGGTCAAATCTGCTTCTAATCTTGTGTATAAGTGTGATGGGTCATTTAAGGATTAAGATCATGTTTCCTTTCTTAAAAGATTGACGTTTGGCATTGCACAATAGTCGTACTTTGTATAACTATCCTTCTTCACGATCCATTCATGAATTTTCCTATGGCTTCTTGCCCTCACAACTGCTCTCAACCTTGGAACTAAGAAATTTTGAAGACAATACGAGAGGAAGTGGTTCTGGTATGGGGCTAAGAGGTACCATTTCCATACCACATATACTTTTCATAGAAACTGCGTTCGTTACTGCTTTCTTCCCTTTGTCGTATTTTTTCATAATGATTTCGCCTTTATTAATTATCTTTTGGAGTATACTTTTAATGGCATAACAAATTTCAGTTTGATGCCCTAGCATACAGTGATAATTAGCATACAGTGATAATGGTAGTATTAATTTTCTCTTGTCTTCCCCATTTCTCTAAGGCATTTTGGTTGAGGTAACTCAATCCTTCCCATACCTAATAATTGGTTCATCATAGGAAATACGTATTCCTTTGTAGATGCATACCTTTTATGGCCCTTATAACGTCTGGGCCTTTTATTTGTCGCTCTGATCATATATTGTTCCTACTTTCTCCACCACTGTTTCTTTGTCTACTTTGGGAGTCTTCCCTTTTCTTTCCTTTGCCAATGGTGTTGGCTGAAGTTCATTAAAGCTCTGGCGTAAGGGCTTCGTATGATAAGCTAACATTTTCCTAGTAATTATTTCAAGAGGATATTCCTTTGTAGCGAGATCACGAAAAAAAATCATATATAAGCACTTACTAGGCCAAACGTCACCTCTGGTTCCATACAACCCAAACATAGTTTAACCTATTCTGATTCTCTTGGTGAGTGTGGAAACATGTTGGGCTTACATGTTTGGATTAAGTTCACGGACATGGTTTTGTTAGTGACCCCAACACTAGTTAACTAGCCAATGTAATAGCTATGTGGTCTCCACGATGATGTATGCGTTTTATCCATGCCATCCATCCATTTTGGTAGCTCATTTTAGGGCATGAGTCCAAAAATAAGGTTGATCCAAATCTTAGGTGGACAGTACCACAGGAAACCATGGTGATACACCCACAATTAAAAACTTCTTAGGGCCACCAAAGTTTTGGATCAAGTTGATATCCATGTTCTCCTTTCATCCTGGTCTGTGTTCTCATTGGTGCTGGTGACTCCCCCTAATAAGATATGTGGGATTTCTCTCCCAAATAGATTGTGTGCTACATAACATAACTTTTAATGTGTGGAACTTCTCTGGGCCCACGATGATTTATGTTTTAGATCCACACCATCTATCAAATTTTATAGAGCAATCTTAGGGTGTGAGCCCAAAAATGAGGCACATCTAAGCTCAAGTAGACCACACCATTAAAAGTAACAGTGACTAAATGACTATCATTTTAACCTTCCTAGGGTCCACTGTGAGGTTTAATTTCTATTTAACCTCTTCATAACGTTACACAAACTTGAATGAAGGGAAAATACAAACATCAGCTTAATTAAAGCCCAATGTGGCCTCAAGAAGTTTTCAATAATAGGCGTCTAATTCTCACTATTTCTATAGTGTGGCCCACTTGAGCCTTGGATCTACCTGGTTTTCTGTCTCATTCCATAGAATGGTATGGAAAAATAGATGGACGATGTGGATTTGATACATACATTATGATAGGGCCCACCTTCACGTGTGTATTGTGTATCCACCCCATCTATTCGATTTAACCCATCAATAGGAGCGAATGCAAGAATGCATCTCTTGAAACAATTATCCATATTAGATAAAGATCAAGTTTAAAATATGAGCATAAACTTGGATTACAACTAAGAAATTATCGCTACTTGATTATCACTGCTCCTAAGATAGATTGAGCTAAGATAAATTGATAGATTTGATTTGTTTGTTGTTCCTCTACTAATCTTCCTAATATTTATAGATTTCTTCCGTACCTATTCTTCAAAAGTTCTTCCTCTTTATTGGACGATTATGGCAACTAAGGCATCGCCATCCAGATTCTTCGCTTGTTATGTTTCTCATTTTGACTATTCCTCTCGACTGCATTTCGCTTTTAGATGTCTGGACCACACTACTTTATCTGTCTCTACAACATTAAATATATATCAATTGTAATTTTATAAAAAGTGCTCCAAATATCTCAAAAAATCTTTTCATATACTCTTATCTCTCATCTAATACCACATGTCCCCCCGTATTAACTTTTCTTGAAACGGTTTGAAATAGGGTACAACATAGCCTCACGAGCATCAAAGCTATTTAAAATGTGGCCTTCCGTTCACTAATGATCCTAACCGTAGATCTTGCCAATTAAACTTGAACATTAACCATTTATCATTTCAGCCATCCTTCTAATGACCACTAATCAGACGGATGGTTTTTCTTCCATTAGTGTCATTTCTCCATTACCATGGTGTGTCCCACCATTTGTATGGAAGGAAATAATATCATGTGTATACATAACTACGTACGTGGATATGATTCAACTGCAAGCTCATTTGGTGCCTCCCTAACTGTGGGGTCTACATTGATGTATGTATTGTATATCCACGTCGTCCATCCATTTTGCACGCTCATTTTAGAGCATATCCCATAAATAAAGCAGATTTTGCATGCTCATTTTAGAGCATATCCCATAAATAAAGTGTTGCGCAACACGTCAATGTTCACTCCCCAAGTGCAGGGTTGTGATGTAGTAATAACTCGGTAAGACCGAGGTCGAATCCCAAGGGACTGAAACTTGTACGTTATCTAAAACTAACTAGAACTAGAACTAGGCTAAGATGAATTCTAAATCAATTAGCAATGGTGAAATACTTGTAGAATAATTAATCTAAAACTTAGGAAACAACTCAGAGATAGGAAACTAGGGATTCAGAGGATCCACCTGTAGAGATTAGGGAGAACTTATGCTTGCATCAAAAATCATGGAAATTACTGAACTGCCGTTGATCTAGTTTTCAAAGAGATGAAAGGTGTATGAATTAGAATGGATTCCATCACCAAACCATGCCCAAAAGACTATGGCAAACAACAGAATTAAACTAATTACCACCCAATCACATGTATGAAAGTTAGGAAGGGTACCGACATCCAACCATGCCCAGGAGACTATGGTGAACAACAGGGCTTCTTGACATCATAAACATTAAAGAGAACAGAAATATTCAAAGCCATTGTAGACCCATTGTAATTTCAGTCACAACAGACCATTAAAAACCTAAAACATTCCCATATTAATTAACTAAAATCAACGTCAATTCATGCATTAAAATTTAAATAAAATCAAATCTCCCATCTCACTACAAGCTTCACCTCTTAGCCCTAGCTAGGAGGATTTAGCCTGCCATGGATGGGCTCAATCCAAATAAATAAAGAGAAAAAGAAAAGGAAAAGAAAAGGGAAAGAAAAAAACCAAGCTCCTCTCTCTCTCCTCTGCCCACGTTGAAACCCAAGCTCGAGCCCTCTGTTCTTCCTCCCAAGACCTTGAATGAATGCTCTCCACATCCAAAACCTCCTTATATAGCTGCTGGAGTGGTGAAAATCGGATTTGGAAAGCTATGCATGCCCATTAAAAGTTTTTTCGCAGCCAAGTTCGGTGCCTCGAAACACGCCACTTTCCTTACTCAAATTCCAAAGAAACACCGTCCTTTAGGATTTCATTGGGTCCTCTACATGATAGAAGGTTCAGATCTGCCATATGATCAAAGATGGTGGCCCAAAACCGCCTGAAAAAATCAGTTTTCGCGGATGTACGAAACCTTTCGCACCATTTCGCTGTTGTGATCGGTGGGTCCCACAGAAGCATTTTCTAGAAAATCCACCCCATCCATTGGATTCAGAACGAAATTTCAGTCAAGAATAGGTGGTTTTGAACGTCCATTGACGTGGCCCAGAGAAGAAATCATAAAAGAATCAGTTTTGAACGTTGCAGGACAACCCTTTTGTGGCCTCTGTATCTCACACGTGTACACGCATGGGTGAAAAGTGACAACATGGTTTTGTAGTGCTCGCGGCTGTCTACACGGTGGACGGTTCGGATTGAGCTTATGGGGCACGTGTGGGGCCCACATCTGATCGCAAAAACGGCCAGCGGCCGTGCGTCCGCTGCACGTTTTTTTTTTTTTTTTTTTGAGTTGTAGACGGAAACGTCGGTCAGCTGCGCTGACCGACTTTTGGAAAATTTGGTGCACGGCGGGCGTGTGTACACTATGTACACACGCTGTACATATATGGTCCACTGTGAAGCTTTCAAGAAATCCACTCCGCCCATTCTGTTCCTCACATTATTTTACCCGTTGAGAACAATTATCAAGCATATCCAGCTGGCGGGTGGGCCCCAAATTGAAGATTGATGGGCTGATCTGCCCGTTAGGCCACTTCCGCAATGATCCAATGGATGATTTTTGACGTGTACGGTTAATTTATGGTCCTCAGGCCACGTATGAAGTTTCGAGCCGAACCGATATTGGGAACCCCGTGATCTTGCGTTCTGGATGCGTTTCAAGCCACTTGAGCTTCAATTTCTTAGTTTTCTCGGATTTCTGAACGTGTATATTTGTCAATCTTGGTCCTCTGAAGTCCGTCCCATGCCCTAGTGATCATCAGAACGTTAAATCCAAGCTTTTGACATCCTTTTTCAGTCAACTCTCCTAATCACACCCTGCAACAAAACACGATTAAAACTGAGCATTAAACAATATTATGCTCGTAAATTCAAGTAATAAATGGGGTCTAATATGCACTATTTGACCCTCAACACAACTCCCAACCAGCATTTTGCTAGTCCCGAGCAAAATATGCGAAAAATAAGTTGAGAATTATAGGAGAACTTTCTATGAAATCAAGTGAGATTTTGAACAAAATACGAGAAATTTAATATTCATGAATGTTAGAAATTGTATTCTCCTGAGCTCAAGCGTACCGTAGACTTCATAATCAAGTGTAAAGCATTAATCCATCAATTAGAAAAATTTTAAACATTGAGATCCATGGATGTATAGTGTAATCTCAGCTAATCACATTAAGATTGAATTTGTTATTTCAGGATCTCATTGGTAACCAGTAAGAGAATTCATGATAACCAAACTTGCCTCATAAATTTCATCTTTTGATCTTTTCAACTTTTTATTTTTCCATTAATAGTCATGCCAAAAAGAGGAATCAAATCCTTACCAATAGGGAGCAAACCTATGGCAAAAGACCAATTGCCTAATAATTTTTTTTTTTTGAATGTTTAACCTTGGGGAATCAAACCTTCACCTGTAGGGAGCAAACCCATGGTGAAGATTAATTGCCCAACCTGTTCAATTTTTATACCATGATGGCAAGATATTTCAGACTGGTTCCCTTCGTGCTTAGTGATTACCAAGTTAATCCTTCGATATGGAATTGAAATCTTAATGTGTAAGCAAGACGTGTCCTGAAATCATGATTCAATCAATGTTTACAACTTCTAATCATGGATTAATAATTCACTTAACTATGAAATCTAACATATACGGAATTCAAGAGTCATAAATCCAACATTATTTATCTTGAACTTCTAAATCAAGGGTATCCATCAAAATCACTTTGAATTCATAAAAATTTTCAGAAAAATTTTAAAATTTTTCACAATTGTTGCTCAAGACCAAGAAAATACGGATTAGGAAGCCTAATCTCCCACCCCCAACCTAAAATCTACATTGTCCTCAATGTAAAAGATATGAACATGCCATACACATGGAACAACGAAAGTAAAGTGATGGGAAGATAGTACCTGGATAACGAATCAAGAGAGAGACTTTCCAAGAGATCACGGCATGGAAGCTTGTCAGCATGAGAGAGAAAGCAGAACAAAAATAACGAAAATAAAATCCTACCTATACCACTTTCGCAGGTGCTCTCGATTGCATTTAGCGAATGCAACAATCCTTTAAACCCCTAGGTTACTCCTAGTGGACGAGTTGTAGTCTCGTGAGGGTTTGCAGTAATGTTACCCACAAACATTGAATCGATCATCCCGCAAGGTTCCCCTTCCGGCCAATATCTTGATAAGTCTCTCAGTAAGCTTCTCAATAGGATCATCCAAAAGCCCTTTTTACAATAGGCTTGGATGCCCTGGAGTTTGACTTTCCAGAGAAACTTATTTACCTCATTAAAAATGTATTGATGATTCGCCTGAGGTATCCAAAGTATAAATGATTCACCTGTGTCAGAAAAAGTTTCAGAGTTAGTATCCCATGGTGAATCAGAGACTACAGATAGATCAAGTTGAGAAAAATTTTCAGGAAGTGGTGTAGTCTCAATACTTTCCGAAGTATCAGACTTCGATTCAATTTTCAGCTCCTCCTCCCCTAATGGTAAACATTCAGGATCTGTGGAAGAAAGGGCTTCAGAGTAAGGGTTCTCTCGGTCAGTGCTGACTGCCGAGATGTTGTCTTGCAAGGCATTCACTATGTCTCTTATCATGGGATCATTTGAATCTGCAAAGTATGCCAAGCAATCATCAAAAGAGTTGGGACATTCTTCTGAGAGTGACTTATTTTTCACCTTGGAGCTCGTGATGATCTGCTCAAGGAATCCATCATCCTTAAAAGTGGACGGATGTATGCTCTCTTGCTCCAGCCCTGCACAGACAGATTGAGGGTCAGTATGCGAAACATTGATATGATCACTCTATTCATTGAAATTACTCAGAAGAGGCATTGAATCATCCACATTCAACAGTTTAGATGGTGGCCTCAACTGGGTGGTTTCAAATTCCAGAGTCGTAGCGCGCAACTCCTCTTTCTCCCGAATCATATCATCATTCAATTCAGGGGAGTGGTCCAAATATGTTTCACAAGAGTTATAAGGGTCGGTCATAAGGGGCTCCTCCACTTTTAGATCAGACATGTCAGGTGAGTGAAGTATCTCATTATGACCGTTCTCTTCGCGTACTTCTTGATCATTAACTTGGACCAAACTTGAGATTAGTTCCAGGGGAATTGTGGTTATACATTTAGGATTGTCATCCCAATACTCATCATATTTTGGTTCAGTGCAGTGCACACTTGGGATGAAATCACTTTCCTCATATTCTTCACCTAGAATGGGTTGAGATTCACATAAACTAACATCTTCATCATCATTAGAATCTAGTGCGTCATGTGATTGAAGTGTATCATTATATTTGAAAGACAGTCATGTCTCTTCCCCATTCTTTTGAACAGTCATAGAAATCGACTCATCGGTAAATTGGACCATATGCTCGTTAATGGAATTCAACTCCTCATTCCAAATTCCAGATTCTTTTAAAAGTGGGTGTGGATCACTTTTTTGGCATTATTTTTCTAGATTAGGTCGTGGCTGGGATGACCGAGCCTCCTCTATCCTATCAAGACGCGCATCGAGTCCTTTCATTGTTTCCATTACTTTTCTCATTTCCACAAGACAGGCCGAAAGATTACGTTGATACGAATCCTCTTGAATCGTTTCTGGATGGATTTCAAAGGTAGGGGATCCAAGAGAATAATCATTATAACATGTTATTAGTTCATCTTCACAGCTTTGATGTTTCCACTGGTTATAGTCATACTGATCATACATGGGAGAATATGATGGCTGATAATAATCCTCATTCCCATAATTACGATCGTATACAGCCCTATTAACCGATGGAAGATAACGTTCTAGTCGGTTCTCAATGTCTGTTTGTGATGGAGAAAAATCTTGAGGTATACGTTGAATTCCACAACCCTCGGGCATTCCCCAATATCTCCTATCCATCTCAGCGTATGCATGTACCCACGATTCCATGGTAGAACCCTGACTCTGAGTCTAATCCTAGAACAAAAGAAAAGTCCTATAGAAATATGGAAAGAAAGAGAAGAAGTTAGAAGGGTGTTACCAAATAAGAAGTTCCTATGTTAAGATCCTGCAGAAAAAAAAACAAAACAAGTTAGTTTCTAAAACAGTTAGTCTAAGATTATAAAATTTCTAAAAACTCTAATAGAGAAAAAATAAAGAAATTAGAAAAGATATCACCAAATTAGAAGTTTCTATCTCAGAATCCTACAAAACAGGAAAGACAAGTTAGTTCAAAAAAAATCAGAAAAATATAAACCTAAAACTGAAGTTAGTAAAAATTCTAATCTTAAACTAATCCTAAAACTAATTAATTTCAGAAAAACGTAGCCGACAGTCCCCGGCAACGGCGTCAAAAACTTGTTCACTCCCCAAGTGTAGGGTTGTGATGTAGTAATAACTCGGTAAGACCGAGGTCGAATCCCAAGGGACCGAAACTTGTACGTTATCTAAAACTAACTAGAACTAGAACTACGCTAAGATGAATTCTAAATCAATTAGCAATGGTGAAATACTTGTAGAATAATTAATCTAAAACTTAGGAAACAACTCAGAGATAGGAAACTAGGGATTCAGAGGATCCACTTGTAGAGATCAGGGAGAACTTATGCTTGCATCAAAAATCATGGAAATTACTGAACTGCCGTTGATCTAGTTTTCAAAGAGATGAAAGGTGTATGAATTAGAATGGATTCCATCACCAAACCATGCCCAAAAGACTATGGCAAACAACAGAATTAAACTAATTACCACCCAATCACATGTATGAAAGTTAGGAAGGGTACCGACATCCAACCATGCCCAGGAGACTATGGTGAACAACAGGGCTTCCTGACATCATAAACATTAAAGAGAACGGAAATATTCAAAGCCATTGCAGACCCATTGTAATTTCAGTCACAACAGACCATTAAAAACCTAAAACATTCTCATATTAATTAACTAAAATCAACGTCAATTCATGCATTAAAATTTAAATAAAATCAAATCTCCCATCTCACTACAAGCTTCACCTCTTAGCCCTAGCTAGGAGGATTTAGCCTGCCATGGATGGGCTCAATCCAAATAAATAAAGAGAAAAAGAAAAGGAAAAGAAAAGGGAAAGAAAAAAACCAAGCTCCTCTCTCTCTCCTCTGCCCACGTTGAAACCCAAGCTCGAGCCCTCTGTTCTTCCTCCCAAGACCTTGAATGAATGCTCTCCACGTCCAAAACCTCCTTATATAGCTGCTGGAGTGGTGAAAATCGGATTTGAATCGGATTTGGAAAGCTATGCATGCCCATTGAAAGATTTTTCGCAGCCAAGTTCGGTGCCTCGAAACACGCCACTTTCCTTACTCAAATTCCAAAGAAACACCATCCTTTAGGATTTCATTGGGTCCTCTACATGATAGACGGTTCAGATCTGCCATATGATCAAAGATGGTGGCCCAAAACCACCTGGAAAAATCGATTTTCGCGGATGTGCGAAACCTTTCGCACCATTTCGCTGTTGTGATCGGTGGGACCCACAGAAGCATTTTCTAGAAAATCTACCCCATCCATTGGATTCAGGATGAAATTTCAGTCAAGAATAGGTGGTTTTGAACGTCCATTGACGTGGCCCAGAGAAGAAATCATAAAAGAATCAGTTTTAAACGTTGCAGGACAGCCCTTTTGTGGCCTCTGTATCTCACACGTGTACACGCATGGGTGAAAAGTGACAACATAGTTTTGTAGTGCTCGCGGCTGTCTACACGGTGGACGGTTCGGATTGAGCTTATGGGGCACGTGTGGGGCCCACATCTGATCGCAAAAACGGCCAGCGGCCATGCGTCCGCTGCACGTTTTTTTTTTTTTTTTTTTTTTTGAGTTGTAGACGGAAACGTCGGTCAGCTGCGCTGACCGACTTTTGGGAAATTTGGTGCACGGCGGGCGTGTGTACACTATGTACACACGCTGTACATATATGGTCCACTGTGAAGCTTTCAAGAAATCCACTCCGCCCATTCTGTTCCTCACATTATTTTACCCGTTGAGAACAATTATCAAGCATATCCAGCTGGCGGGTGGGCCCCAAATTGAAGATTGATGGGCTGATCTGCCCGTTAGGCCACTTCCGCAATGATCCAATGGATGATTTTTGACGTGTACGGTTAATTTATGGTCCTCAGGCCACGTATAAAGTTTCGAGCCGAACCGATATTGGGAACCCCGTGATCTTGCGTTCTGGATGCGTTTCAAGCCACTTGAGCTTCAATTTCTTAGTTTTCTCGGATTTCTGAACGTGTATATTTGTCAATCTTGGTCCTCTGAAGTCCGTCCCATGCCCTAGTGATCATCAGAACGTTAAATCCAAGCTTTTGACATCCTTTTTCAGTCAACTCTCCTAATCACACCCTGCAACAAAACACGATTAAAACTGGGCATTAAACAATATTATGCTCGTAAATCCAAGTAATAAATGGGGTCTAATATGCACTATTTGACCCTCAACAGTCAACAACGCAGTGAGCCTGGATCCAATCTCAGGCCTTACCCACAAACGACAAATAGAAAGAAATATACACTAGAAACAGATCAAAGTAATCAAAGTAAACCACAAGACAAGATACACGTAGAAAAACTCCAAACTAGGGTAAAAAACCACGGATGCAAACTTCCATTATGAAGAAGAACGAAGATTACAAGGCAAAATACTAACCTCTCCCTTCGAAGAATATAGAAAACCCTTAGCCCAAACATTGGAATAACTTTTATTATACCTAGAAAAGCCCTAGGAACCCCTATTTATAGTTTAGGTAACTCCCCTTCTACACCCTTGCGAAAAGCAACACCAAAATCCACAGTCCGCATCGGATTCAGAAATAAATCTGCGTAATTACGACCGGTCGAGCAGACTGCACGACCGGTCGAGAGGACCCACGACCGATCGAGCACCTCGAGACCCAAAAAATGATGCTCACTGGACTTTGAGTCAAGCCGGTCCACGACTGGTCGAGCGGGCCCCTACGACCGGCCGAGCACAGCTCACGATCGGTCGAAGATGGCCCTAGATATGGCTCCACATCTCAATAATCTCCCACTTGGAGACACATAGCCATAAACTTTTATCTTCTTCATCCAGAGTGCACTACCCCCCCGTCTTCAAACCTGAAGACCAATTAAAGATGAACAGAGCTTCAGCTTCTCTCGTGTGACCGTCTTGGTCAACATATCCACAAGATTCTCATTGTATGAATCTTCTTCAGAGCAATCATCCATCTTCTAGTAATGAATGTATGAAGTGATATTTGATGTCAATATACTTGGTCCTTGAATGAAAGGCTGAATTCTTAGCCAAGTGTATTACACTCTGATTGTTACTGTATAACTTGCAATCTACTTACTTTTTACCCAACTCTTCCATAAAACCTTGCATCCACACTATCTCCTTGCATGCTTCTGTAGCTGTAACATATTCTGCTTCTGTCATACTGATAGATACTGTCTTCTGTAACTGAGAGACCTAACTAACTGCAGCACTGCCCAGAGTAAACACATAACCTGTAGTGGTCTTTCTGCTGTCGATATCTCCTGCTAAATCTGAATCCACGTAACCTTGTAACTTGATTTCTGATCCACCATAGCACAACCCTACATCCTTAGTACCTACCAGGTATCTGAGGATCCACTTCACAGCTTCCCAATATTCCTTCCCGGAGTTGTTCATGAACCTGCTAACAACTCCCACTGCTTGAGCAATGTCTGGTCTCATGCTCATTATAACATATATGAGACTCCCAATAGCTGACGTGTATGAGATTTTAGCCATGTAGTCTCGTTCCTCTTGCGCCTTTTTCCCTTGCTCCTTAGATAACTTGAAGTGGTTGGCTAATGGAGTGCTAACCGGCTTAACACCTCCCATATTGAATCGATCAAGTACCTTGGCTATGTACTCTGCCTGTGACAAAACTAGTTTCTTATTTTCTTTGTCACGCTTTATCCTCATGCATAGGATTTGTTTTGCAGCTTCTAAATCTTTCATGACAAATTCTCTAGACAGCTGTCTTTTGAGATCTGAGATGTCTTTCATGCTTGAACCAGCCACAAGCATATCATCAACGTACAGAAGAAGGATGATGTACAACGTATCAAACTTCTTCAAATAACAGCAATGGTATGTGTGACATCTCCTAAAACCGTTTCCCGACATGAAACTTTCGAACTTCTTGTACCACTGCCTCGGGGCCTGCTTCAGGACATATAGACTCTTCTTCAGTCTGCACACTTTATTCTCTTTTTTCGGTGCCACGTATCCTGTCGGCTGATGCATATATATCTCTTCTTCAAGGTCTCCATGAAGAAAAGATGTCTTAACATCTAGCTGCTTTAGATGTAAGTCCTCTGTAGCCACTATACTCAAGACCATGCGAATCGTAGACATTTTCACCATAGGTTAAAATATTTTAGTGAAATCGATACCTGCTTTTTGTTGAAACCCTTTCACAACCAATATAGCCTTGTACCATTTTGAACCATCATGCTCCTCTTTCAGTCTGTAAACCCACTTATTATGAAGATCTTTCTTATCCTTAAGTAGAGTGACTAGCTCCCATGTATGATTAGAGTCAAGAGAGTCTATCTCCTCATCCATGGCCTACTCCCACTTAACCCGTGTATCTGACTATAATGCCTTTTCAAAACATTCTAGCTCACCATTATCTATCAACAGTAGATAATGTAAGGAGAGTGAGTATCAGACCGTGGGTCTCCTCTCCCGAGTAGACCTCCTCACAACCGGTGTATGCGGCTCTGCCTCATAATGCTCATGTGCAAGACCATCCTGTGGCGCTGTAACACCCGTGTCTGGTAACTCTTTCAATTCTACGAATTTCTTTTCCTTGGCCTTATTTTCTTGCACACTGTCCTTATACATCACTTTTTCATTGAAGACTAAGTCCTTGCTTCTAATGATTTTTTTATTTTCTACATCCTAAAACTTGTAGCCAAAATCATGCTGCTCGTAGCCTATAAACGTGCACCTCCTGTATTTCACATCCAACTTGTTTTTGTGCTCTGCATCAATGTGAACATATGAAGTGCAACTAAACACTCTGAGATGTGCAAGGTTCACTTCTTTTTCAATCCACGTTTCTTCTGGTAGCCCACCATCCAATGGTGATGAGGGACTTCTATTGATAAGATATATGACAGTATTCACAGCATCTGCTTAAAAATTCTTGGGCAACCCTGCATGTAACCTCATGCTCCTGGCGTGCTCAAGGATGGTCTTACTAATGCACTCAGCCACACCATTCTGTTGCGGTGTCCTTGGAATCATTTTTTGATGTTTGATTACACTTGTTGCACAATACTTCTCAAACCTCTTATCACAATACTCTCCCCCATTATCAGATCTGAGACACTTCACTGTTTTACCTGTCTCATTTTCTACCATAACTTTTCACTTCTTAAACGCATCAAATACATCAAATTTATACTTTAAGAAAGAAAGAAACAGTTTTCTATTCGCATCATCAATAAAAGAAGCAAAATAACGTAAGCCACCAAGAGATAATACCTGTGCTGACACGTCAGTGTGTATAAGCTCCAATCAATGCATTTTTAGAGTGCGTCTTATCTTCTTGAAGCTTACCCTCTTCTGCTTGCCATGCAGGCAGTCCTCACAGAATTTCAAGTAAATAGACTTAAACCCTGGTAGCTTTCCCTTTGACAATAGTACTTTCATCCCCTTCTCACTCATATGTCCCAACTTCTGATGCCATAACTGCCCATTCACTATAGTTGATGCGACTGCGAGTGAACTATACGATCCTGAAGTCACGTACAAAGTACCTTCCTTTTTTTCCTCGAGATATCACCAAGGCACCTTTTGTGATCTTCCAAGAATCACTGGTGAATGTCGTCACATAACCGGTATCAGCCAACTGCCCATTAAGATCAGATTTCTTCTCAAACTCGGTACATGTCTGGCATCCTTCAATTTCAAAACTATTCCGTCTTTCTGATTGACCTGAACATCTCCCTTTCCAATGATACTGCACGGCTCACCATCACCTAGGTAGACTCTCCCAAAGTCACCTGACACATAATCACGTAAAACTTTCTTATATGAAATGGCATGAAACGAAGCACCCGAGTCTATAACCCAAGACTCATTCCTCGCATCAAGAGACAAGATCAACGCCTCTGTGTCGCTCTCCTCAAACAGATTCACTAAATCCTTCTCACCTTGAGAGCTTCTATCTTGTTTCTTAAGCGCCCTTTAATCACGTTTCATATGCCCCTTCTTGCAGCAATGCCAACACCCGTCTTTGTCTTTTGTTCCCTTGGATTTCTTCCTCGACTTAGAACGCCCATATTTATTGCCTCCTTTGTTCAGCGATCTTCCTCTTCCTTCATTGTTTAGAGCATTCCCTGAATCCCCTAAAACTCTTGATGCCTTCATTCTAGATTCTTCGCTGAGAATTAGACCGGCCACATCATCAAATTTTAGCTTTGTCGACCCTGAAGAATTGCTCACAACAATCACCAAACCATCCCAACTGTTTGACAGACTGGATAAGATCAATAGTGCCCTTACCTCATCCTCAAAAATGATGCCAACGGATTCCGACTGACTCATGATTGTATTGAACTCGTTTAGATGTTTAGCCACGCTCCCACCATCTGACATCTTCATGTTGAATATCTGTTTCATAAGATGAACCTTGTTGGATGTTGAGGGTTTTTCATACATGGTGGCTACGGCTTTCATTAATTCTTTTGTCGTTTTTACATTGGATATATTGAAGGCGACGCTCTTAGACAAAGAGAGTCAGATCGTTCCTAAAGCCTTCCTATCCAGTAAAAACCATTCATCATTTATCATCTTTTCTGATTTCTTCTCTTTTCCTCCTAGAGGAATAAAGAGGTCCTTTTGATACGGATAATCCTCCATCTGCATCTTCCAGAAGGCAAAGTTTAAACTATCAAAATTCTCAATTCTAGTTTTTTCCTTCTTCTATCATCACTTCCAATAGAACTAAACCAATAGCTCTGATACCAGTTGTTGCGCAGCACGTCAACAACGCAATGAGCCTAAATCCAGTCTCAGGCCTCACCTACAAATGATAAACAAAAAGAAATATAGACTAGAAACAGATCAAAATAATCAAAGAAAACCACAAGACAAGATAAACGTGGAAAAACTCTAAACTAGGGTAAAAAACCACAGATGCAAACTTCCACTATGAAGAAGAACGAAGATTACAAGGAAAAATACTAACCTCTCCCTTTGAAGAATATAGAAAACCCTTATCCCACACCTTGGAATAACTTTTATCATACCTAGAAAAGCCCTATGAACTCCTATTTATAGTTTAGGCAACTCCCCTTCTGCACCCTTGCGAAAGGCGACACCAAAATCTGCAGTTCGCATCAGATTCAGAAACGAATCTACGTAACTATGACCGGTCGAGCAGACTGCACGACCGGTCGAGAGGACTCCATGATCGGTCTTAAATGAGTCACGACTGGTCGAGCACCTCGCGACCCAAAAAACGATGCTCGTTGGACTTTGAGTCGAGCGGGCCCCTACGACCGGTCGAGCGGGCCCCTACGACCGGTCGAGCATAGCCCACGACCAGTCGAAGACGGCCCCAGATGTGGCTCCACATCTCAACATAAAGCAGACCCAAATCTCCAATGGACCACACCATAGGAAACAGTGCTGATTGAATGGCCACCACTACAAACTTCGTAGGGCCCACCTTAATGTCCATGGTAATATATATTTGACATCCAACCTGTTGAAGTTCATACATATTTGGATGAAAGGAAAAAAAAATATATTAGCTTGCTCAAAAACTTTTGTGGCTCATAAGGAATTTTAAATGGCTAATCATCACTGTTTCATGTGATGTGGTCCACCTGAGATTTGGTTCTGCTCAATTTTTTAGCTCATGCTTTAAAATGAGCTGAAAAAACAAATGGTTGGGTAAATATGCAATACATACATCAATGTGGGCCCCATGGTCAGGGCCGCATGCACCTCATCTACTCCCGATTCAACCAACCCCTTTGTGGGCCATACACACTCTTAAATGGCCTCTTTTTGGACCCCACCCCGCCAGTCAACATTCCCCCCCTCTCTATCAACTGCAACCATCAAATGCCCATAATGTTTATTTTCCATCCAACCTGTTCATAAGGTCACACCGCTATAAACAGAGGAAAACACAAATATCCGCTCGATGATTTGAACCAAAACTTCAATTGCCCGATCCCAACTTTTTTTTGGTGGTGTGGTCTTCTTTTAACTCTGGATGTCTCATTTTTTTGGCTAATTTCCTGAAATGACATGGATAAATAAATGAACGGCATGAATAAAACACATACATAATAATTGGGCCCACAGATTTTTCTCTATATACACAGTACAAGTTATGTGGATGATCTGCTGACAAATTGACTAGTGAGACTTGCTAATGAAGTGACATGACCAAGTTTCGTGGGCCCCACCATGATATATATGTTGTATTCATGCACCGTTCATCCATTTGGCGAGATCATTTTAGGGCATGACAAAAAGAAAGAAGCAGATATAAAGCTAAGTGGATCTGACCACAAAAAAAAGGGGGAGAGCGCAACACCTACAGTTGAAACCTTCTTATGGTCCACTATGATGTTTATTTGAGATTCAACCTGTTCATAAGTTAACAGAATCATGAACAAAGGGAAAACACAAATATCAACTTCATCAAAAGCTTCCGTGGCTCTTAGGATATTTTTAATGGTAGATGTTCAATCTCCAATGTAGAGCTTTGGATTGTCTTACTCTTTCACTCATCCCTTAAAATGATCTCTCCACAATATGGATACAATACGTATATTATAACGGCACCACCTAACTTGGTGACGTCACTTCAATAGCAAGTTTTGCTACTCCACCCGTCAGTAGCTAATCCGCCCAAACAAGCATATCTATAGCTAAGTGGTAGACCGAGTGAAAATACCTTGTTTCAAGGCTTAGGTCTTGGCATCAAATTCTTGTGGGGGTGGCTGACAGTGAAGTGTGAACTGACGGTGGGGGTGTCTACTAACAAGCTAACTGAAGTAAAATAAAAATAAAAATCCACCCCGGTCATTGCAGCCGCCTACGTGGTGGATGGGATGCGGATTAGCTACTGGCAGGTTGAATAGTGAGACTCCTACTGAAGTGACAGGGCATGATCCAAAGAATGATTTGGATCCAAAGCTCTAGTAGTGGACCCTACCTCAGAAAACATAGGTAGAGTGACGCTCACAGTTAAAAGGTTCCAAGGGCGATGAAAGTTTTCGGTCAACCTGATATTTGTGTTTTCCCTTCTTTCATATTTGCGTTAACACACGAATAGTTTGGATCTCAAATAAACATTATGGTGGACCTTAGGATGGTTTCAAGTGTGGGTGTTACTCTCCCCTCTGTTTTTTTGTGATGGGTCAACTCCGGCCTTCGATCTGCCTCATTCTTTGGATCATGTCCTAAAATGATCTCTTCAAATGTATAGATGGTGTGGATACAACACATATATCGTGGTGGGCCACACAGAACTTGTTAACGTCTCATCGATTGCGGCTCCTTAGGATGGTCTCTGATCAGAATGCTCCTGAAGTAGAGCATTTTGCAGCCAGCCCTGTTCCTGATCTCCATGGGGAGGAGGATCGGGATCATCTTTTCAGCCACGGTATGATAGCTATCTCGGTGTGGGAACATTTTAGCAAGATTTTTGGTGTCGACTATCTCCCAAATCAGTCCATTCTGCAACGCATTAATCTCTGGATTTTCAAAGCTAGCAGGACAACTAGAGTGTCTCGCCTCATTGGTCTCATTCCATGCATAATCAGTTGGGAAATTTGGCTGAGCAGAAATCAGGCCCAATTTGAAGGTCGCGCTATGTCTGCCTCCCAGATAATATTCAAAGTTGCTCATTGGTTGAATGAAATTGCTTTCTCGATCCTGGACAAGGATAGGACTTCTCCATCGGATTCCATTACGCTGCAACTCCTCAATATTCCAAAGGCTGAGCCTCATTTGTCTAGGAACCATTCCATAGTTACATAGCTTAAACCCCCTTGGGGCTTCCTCAAGTTGAATGTCGACTACTCCTCTAGGGGGAATCCAGGCCCGAGTGGTGGTAGAGGGATTTGCAAGGATCATCTTGACAATCTGATCTTTTCTTTCCATCGGAACTACAGTCATTCATCGAACACAATAGTTGAAGCCCAAGCTATGTAGATGGCATCACAATCTGCTCCAATTTGTGCCTATGCAATATCATTGTCAAATCTGATTCGATGACCATCGCTAAGGTAGCTGAGAACAGGTCCGCTTCTTTTTCTTAGAACATTTGGTACAAGATGAGTGCTATTTAGGAATTCCGCCGTCCCTTAAATCTTTCGTTTAGTCACATCTTCAGGGAAGGAAACTTGGTGGCAGATGCGTTGGTTAGATTGGCCCGTGAAGGTAGTCCTAATGGCCTTTTTGTCTCCAGGTCTGCCCTTCCAGCTAAGGTTCGGGGCGCTCTTGTCCTCGATCAGGCGGGCCTAGGGAACTTGAGGCGTGCCTGATGGTTTGTTCGGTCTCTTTTTTTTTTTCAAGCTTTTGGGCGATTCTAGCTCTCCTAGGTCTGTTAACTCGATCAGGCGTGCCCGAGGGGTCCCTTCCTTCTTGTAGGACCCTCCCGAATGGTTGTAAATTTCCTTCATCAATGGAATTTTCACGGCTTTAAAAAAAAAAAAAAAACCGTCACTTCCGTAGCGAGTCTCACCACTCGACGTGTCAGTAGCTAATCCGCGTCCGGTCATTGGACATGGATCGTTTCAACGGAAACACGGCACCCAATTCATTGCCGTGTACCCCAGGTCGTTACGGACAACGCCTTATTGCGGACGCAGGAACCGATTAGGTGCAGCCCTGACCTCACTCAACTCGGTGCAGTCCTCACTGTAGGGCCCACCTTAATCTATGTATTGTATATCCACGTTGTACATCCGTTTCAAAATCTCATTTTAAGTCGTGAATAAAAAAAAAACGAAACAGGAACAAATCTTAGATGGACCATACCATAAGAAAGATTTGGATTTGATTAGTTTTTTGTATAATGAGATAAAATGATATATAAAAACCTACACACAGCATGAATGTACAAAAACTTAGTCAAGGTGGGCCCTACAATCAGGGCCGTACAGTATTGGTGAGACGGGACCGCACCTGATCGGTTACTGGCTTACTGCAGATCCCGCCCTAGTCCTGCATAGATTGCGTACCGCAGCATAAAGTACCGCTTTCGTGCTTTGTGCAGTAGCGACTAGGTGGTCCCCGGCCTAACCCAAGACGGTACATCCCTTTCCATGCGTCCCACCTTGATGCATTTATTCTACATCTCTATTGACCATCCGTTTTTTTCAGATAATCTTAGGGCAGGAATCAAAAAATAAGTAACATCCGTTTTTTCAGATAATCTTAAGCCAGGAATAAAAAATAAGTAACATCCGTTTTTACAACATCTCAAATGTTTCATTTTATAAGAAACAGTGGTGATGAACTCTCTACCATTAAAAGCTTCCTATGGCCTATTTTTATTTGATATCCAACAAGGACAAGGTGTCATAAACCTAGATGAACGGAAAAAACAAATGTGAGGTTAATCCAAAACTTTCATGGCTCATTAATCATCAATCACCAATATTTCCTATGGCCCACCTGAGAATTATATTAGATTTATTATTTTTTGGACCTATGCCCTAAAATGATATGAAAATACAGGCGGATATCATGGACTGAGAATATATACATCAAGGTAGGCCCCATGGTAAGGGCTGCACCGTCTTCGATGACGCCGTGGGCTGCACATAATTCACTCTTAAAAATCTTAATCTCTAATTCATGGACATTTGCTTTTTCAAATAAGTCCATTGGATATATTTCTAAAAATTTTTAACCGTCCAATAAATATCCATTAATTAAATAAGTCACTCGCCAAACACAAGCAGTTTCTCATTCATGTCACATCTAAACTGGTATACATCTTTTTGACGGACCGAGCAATTTCAAAGTAATTTTCAACTGCCTTCAACTAGCTTGAATTAATAATATTCAACGTATGCAATTTCTTAGTAGTTTCCAACTGCCTGCGTACCATCCATCATAGTCTGCCAGAGTATTAAAGCATTTCTTTTCCTATAAATGGTGCATGTAATGGACAACCGTTTTCATCTTCCTCGCCCATACCCTTCTTTGCTTGAGAAATGGCTTCTAAATCTACTTTCCTTGTAGTGGGTGTGATTTTCGCCGTTTTTTTACTCATTTCTTCTGACGTGGTAGCTAGGGAACTAGCTGAGGACACCAAGAAAGAGCTCACAAGTAAGTTTAGGATTCTATTTTTCTCTCTTTAAAGTTCTTTAATGATCCAAACTGTTGAAATGATGGGCTTCACAGCTGATGGGGGATGTTGTGTAAACCTCACTCGACTATGTATTTGTAGGCCAAGGTGTTACGGTTGCTACTTTTGAATTGGGGAGATCTCCAAGGTATTCTCCATCATCCGTCCATGTTGTATGTGCCCATCAGTTAACGGTTGAATTAAAATGAGCCCCACATGCATCTTAATCACTCCTGCAAGACGCTGTGAATGGAAGCTGTAGTAGGCCATGTTGGTCACTTTCTTTTAGCTTAAATGATCAATGACTTTGCAAACTTCTCTATTTGAAGTTTCTTTTTTTTGGTTAGCTTGTTAGTACACGCTCATGTCACTACACATACTCCATTGGAAGTTCTTAAATGATAGAAACCGTTGAATCAATGGGGCTCACAATGGATGGAGATGCTGAGTAAATCTCCCTGATTGAGTTCTTGTAACCCTTTTGATGTTGGTCATTTCTTACGTTGAATCTGGACTGTTCGCTTAGCTTTTCTCTCCGGCCATGTATTTGTACATCACGATATTACAAGGGTGGGGATTTTTGACTTGAGGAGATCTCCAAGGTATCTTTCGTTGTCCGTCCATGGAACACATCAGTCAACGGTTGGATTATTAATCAATGGGCCCCCACATGCCCCATATTTACTCACAACAAACCACACGTCCTTGCTCTTGCTCCGGTGGCAGACTCTCAGGAGTTTCAACTCTCGGTCAAGGGTTCGAGTACCCATAGGTGGTGAAATTCCACTAGCGTGAGTGTGTGGGGTATGTGTGCGTGTGTTAAAAAAATAAAATAAAATAAATAATAAAACAAAAAAACCATACGTTTGCTGACTAGCAAGACTACCCTGAGAATACCCATTGGCATTTGTTCCTCGCACGTGGCGGATGACTGAGAAATCCAAACTGTTCATCATGTAGGCTATTCCATGCATATGCCATTCCACAAAAATCAAGATGATATGATGTTGTAAAATATTGATTTTAATAAAAAAAAATATTTTAATAATAAAAAGTCATTTTTTAAAAAACTTTTGGAGCTTTGGGAATAGTCCCACATGGGAAAGAGAAGAGAAAGAAAAGTGGTTTAAATGATAATAGTGGAGTACCATAATATTTGCCTATCTAGTCCGTGGACCATGGGACTTGCGTGTTCCAGTGCGAAGCACTGGAACACCGCGCTCGCGCTCGGACTCGGTCTCGGTCTCGGTCTCGGGCTCGGTACGAGGGCGTGGGCATGTGAGGCAGTGTGGCTGTAGAGGCGCTAGTGGCGCACTTCGCACGTGCGCATCGTGTCGCAGAGGGTTGCTCCCTTCGCGAACCGGAGCGAGACGTGTGCGAGTCGCGGTGCGACTAGTGGCTAAGGCAGATGGTTGGTTGGACGAAAATCTAAAGGACTGAATGAGAGTCCCTTAGAATATATAGAGGGCTGAAAAAGAGCTGTTGCAGAAATTCTGTAACAGCTGTGCAATAAGTGCAGGGTCCAGCTGAAACTACTGCATGGCTAGTCCCAACAGCTATAAAACGGCTAGCTGCTGTCTCACAACGGTCAGCATGCAGCAGCTTAATGGCCCATGCACAACGGTCAGAAAACGGACAAAAACGGCTAGTTTTCTCAACAGCCAGAAAACGGTCATGGGATTTATTTCCCTGGACCATAACCCCCAGCCACCATAGCCTATAAAAGGAGGGCCTGGATAGGTTCCAAAACCATCTCAACTCACTCCAGCAACTCCATACGAATTCTAGAAAATAGCCTCTCCACTCATATATTCTAAGTGTTATCCAGCAATACAGCAAGGTGTCAACCTTAGCTTGAAGAACAGACCAGCGGTGTGGTCTAGGACGGTTCAACCGAACCAGCAGGCTGAAGATTAGAACTTAATCAAGCAAACCACTTTTCTATTTTCTTCTTTTCTTATTTTTGAAATTTTCCTTTATATTGTAATACTGCCAGAAATAGTGAAATTGAGTTCCATTTGGTGGGCCTTCGTGTTTGCTGAACGCAGACCCACACCAGGCTCGTCGTATCCTAGAAGCAATTTGCCTGTAACCTATCAGCATACTCAATTTACTTGAGTTGGGGCAAATAACGCTTTAAGGACAGCGTTTTCAGACGTGCTTCAGCCTGTCCATATTATTTTTGATTTCCATATTATACAGAAACTACATTAATCTGTATAAATTTACCAACATATGATAATCAGAACAATTCGGTTGGAGGACTTCCTGAGAAAGAACATAGATGGTTACTTGAAAAGGCAAGGCTCGAAAATCCTGCCATCCAAGGGTTAGGATTGCCCTTCTGGTGTGAATTTTGAAATGGGTCATGCAAGGTGTAGCCTACCTGATGATCGGTTCAGATCTCATACACGTTTGTCATGTGTACGAAGCAAATAATTGACCAGCCGTAAATCGAAGGTAACAAAATTTTGTGCATGGTATATACACATAAACTTGGTGTATGACATGATCCCCACCATCCAATCAATGGCCAGACTCCAGTAAATAGGAAAGATGCATTGATGGGTAGTTAGGATCTTTCAATTGGTGCCATTTTGACGCATTAATCATCCAAGAGATTTCGTGTTGATTGGATGGCCAGATTCACTAACATGTGTTTGGATTGGGCTGCAGAGATTGTCTATACACCTTTTTTCAGTGTATAGTTTTATTACTCAATTTAATCACGTAAAAGTAAAACCATATGGGATCCATGATAAGCCCCGACGAATAAACGGTTCAAATTACTGCCAGCACCTATCTCTTTGTCAGTGATCATGACCATCCATGTGATAGGCCAACGATCGAATGCTTCAGATCGTCTGATTAGTGTGAGTTTTACATGGTAGCACATAGAAGTCGTGCTGGACCTAACGGAAAGTTCAGATCGATCGATCCAATGGTCCAAGTCAGCATTGGATCATTTATCTCTTTTTTTTTCTTATATTAATCATGCTGACCGTCTACGTATAACATTATTACATCTAATTGAATATTGAGTGAGATTTTGGTAAATTTATGCACAAACTACTCTCATGCATGCAGAGGTGGAGACGCGTGACAGTAATGGCGGCCCTATTGTACATCCTTGCTGCAAGAGTGATCTCTCTGGTTGCATACAGTTCTGCCCGCCGGGTGGCGGCGTGGTTCAATCCGAGCCACACAACTAAAATACATGTATGGCCATGGTATATTTAGCCGTATGTGTATTGTCTAACTACGGTGGAATGCATGTAGAAGTTAGAAAATAAAGTATATGTGTGCTTAGAGACATGCATTTCGAGTGTAGAAGTTGGAATCCAAGACAGATCGCAAAGCTGTTAATGTGCTATAATTTTAAAACACATGACAATTGAAATATTTGTATATATAACATGTCCGGTTGTGTCATACAGAATACTCAGTTCAAGACCATAATCACTAAGGATTTTAATTCAACTTTAATTTGTTTACACTAAGTGAAGGTTCAAGTCCATAAGACACCTTCTCTTATGCACATATTTTCCTTACATACTCTGACCTCTGTATTTTGAAAAATAGTGAGGGATTGTTGAATTTTTTTCAAAATAAGAAAAAAATAATTTTAATTTATAAAAAATTTTGAGAAAAGAGTTGTGGCTTTGGTGATTATTGTTGGTAACCATTCATTTGTGAATAGTGATGTCTCTTGGTAAAAGGAGCATCATTTGAATTTGGAATGGAAGGATGTCATTGTTGAAAAGATACCATGGAAGAAGATGCATTTTCATGAAAATGGTCTTTAGCATCTCTTGTGGTTCTATATAAATCCATCTTTGGGTCAATCCGAATTGACAATTTCCAACAATCTCCTCTTCATCTTCTTCTTCTCAATTTTCATTTTTGAAAGGTTTTTGAAAAGATACATTTTTCAGGCGCTAAATTGTAAATAGTTTTCTGGTAGTAAATTATTAACAGTTTCAAGGGGTAAATTGTAGCAGCACAGAAGTCAGGGTTTTACGCTATAAAAGTGTATTCGGGATGTGGCTTTTCGGTTTTGCAGGCCGAAACTCACATTTCTCCGATCTTGGAGAAAAGGCTTTTTGTATCCTGGAGGCTGATTTGCTATAACCCTCTTGCAAATTAGTTTAATCGCCAGTAAGGTAACACGCCTTAAACTTAAGTGATTCATTTTCTATTTTTCACCTTCAATAATAATATTTCATTCTTCCCCTCATCTCTTAAAATAATCTCTCCAAATCAATCTACCACATGCATACAATACATATATTATATGGCCCCACAGATCTTGGTGACGTCACTTCAATAGCACTCCACGTGTCGGTGGCTAATCCGCGTCCGTCCTGCACAACCCGAAGTCGTTGAAGCCGCCTACATCGTCGTTGGGGGTGTGGATTGGCTACTGACAGGTTGAGTAGCGAGGCCGCTACTGAAGTGACCACTAAGTTCTATGGGCCCTACCATGATGTATGTTTTGTATCCACGCCATCCATCCATCTGGAGAGATCATTTTAGGTTAAGATCCAAAAAATGAGTCATATCCAAAACTCCAGTGGACCCCACCAAAGAAAATAGTAGGGAAAGTGACACCACCATTAAAAACTTCTAAAGGCCACAAAAGTTTTCGATCAAGCTAATATTTGTGTTTTCCCTTATTTAATGTCTTTGTTAACTTTTGAACAAGTTGAATTTCGAAAAAACATCACGATGGGCATTAGGAAGGTCTCCATGGTGGGCATTAATCTTTCCATTGTTTTTTGTGGTGGGGTTCACTAAAGATTTGGATATGCCTTAAAATAATATCTCCAAATGAATGGACGCTGTGGATACAACACATACATCATAGTAGGGTCCACAGAACTTGGTTACGTCACTTCAGTAGTGAATCTCGCTACTCAACCTGTAAGTATCTAATCCGCGTCCCGTCGTTGGACACATGGATCGTTTTCAACACAAACACGGTACCCAAGCCATTGCCGTGTTCAAAAATGGACGCGGATTGCGTACTACCCCCGCCCGTCCCCGGCTCCGAACGGGCAGTTCTGTGGGCGGGCTCACCGCGATGTATCTGTACATCCAAGCCGTCTATCCCTTTTCTTAGATTATTTTAAGGCATCAAAATAAAAATAAGCAGATCCAACGGTCAAATGGACCACACCATAGATGACTCTTGCATTTAATGCAACCGACATTTAATGCTTAGTGTATTTTAATGCAACCAAGCTTATTATTTGGTGTGGTCCACTTGAGCATTCCCTCATTTTTGTGCCGGTACCTTAAAATAATCCGAGATTCAATCTTTTTGCGACAAGTCAACTCATCGCTAAAAACTCCAAACTTGTGTCTAAAAATTTTTAGCGACGATTGTGATCGTCGCCACATTTGATGCAAATACGGCGTCACTAATTCTATTTAGTAGGGATGAAAGTTGGGCGGGTTGGGTCGGGTCGGTGCTCAACCCTAACCCAACCCAAGGTTCCTATACCTCAACCCTAACCCAACCCAACCCAATCTCGGGTTGGGAATTCTCAACCCAAGCCCAACCCAAGCGGGCTCGGTCGGGTTGATCGGGTATATACGTGTTAATATTTTCATTATTACATTAGTTTATTATATTTCAATAGAGGACTTATTTTTTGTATCTATGATTTTATTAATCATATATGTGATTATTTATCATAAAGAATTTCATTTTTTTTCTTTAAAAAAACAAGCTAAAATATAAGACAACTACTCCATTAAAAGTCATGTAGCATAGCACACAATCTATTTGGGAGAGAGAAATCCGGCATATCTTGTCAGCTTGAGTCCATGGAAATGACGTAGACAAATGAGACCCAACATCACTAGTGTGCCTTTGACACAAATGATCCACACTCAATTATAATTTATAAGTAACTTATATATTGATTGGGTTCGGGTTCGGGTTCGGGGTCGGGTTGGGTCGGGCAACCCGAGACCTCAACCCGAACCTAACCCAAGTTTTATCGGGTTGGTGTTTGTATAGACCAAGCTTTAGATCGGACGCGATATATCCTGCCCGAGCCCAACCCAATGTCGAGTCGATCGGGTTGAACCCACCCAACTTTCAGCCCTACTATTTAGCAACAAAAACGGCAACTCGTCGCCAATAACTCAACTATTTGCGATGACCTAATAACTTGTAGCAAACTATAGTTAATTAGCAATGAGTTGATACGTCGCCATTGCATATCGTAAAATGTCGAAACTTGTTGGGAATAAAGACGTATTGCGACAAGTCTTCGTCATCGCTAAAAACTTTTAATGACGAATGTACTCGTCGCCACGTTTGATGCAAATACGGTGTCACTAATTCTATTTAGCGACGAAAACAGCAACTCGTCGCCAATAACTCAACTATTTGCGACGACCTAATAACTTGTCGCAAAATATAGTTAATTAGCGACGAGTTGACATGTCATTATTGCATATCGAAAAACGTCGCTAAATATGAGACTTTTCACGAATAAAGACGTGTTGCGACGAGTCCTCGTCGTCGCTAAAAACTTTTAGCGACGACTATGCTCGTCGCTACGTTTGATGCAGATACGACGTCACTAATTCTACTTAGCGATGAAAACGGCAACTCATTATCAATAACTCAACTATTTGCGACGACCTAATAACTTGTCGCAAAATTAGTTAATTAATGACGAGTTGATACGTCGCCATTGCATATCGTAAAACGTTGCTAAATATGAGACTTGTCGCAAAAAAAGACGTGTTGCGACGAGTCCTCGTCGTCACTAATAAATCCAAATTTGTCACAAAAAGTTTTTGACGGCGAGTGTTACTTGTCGCCAATTTTGTTGCAAATAATAACTATTTGCGATAACTTGATACATCATCGCTAAATAAATTTTATTAACGACGAGTTGACACGTCGCCATTGTATATCATAAAACGTCGCTAAATATAAGACTCATCGCGAATAAAGACGTGTTGCGACAAGTCTTCGTCGTCGCTAACAAACCCAAATTTGTCACAAATTTTTTTACAATGAGTGTTGCTTGTCACCAATTTTGTTGCAAATACTAATTATTTACGACGACCTAATAAATTGTCACTAAATATAACTTATTTACAGCAAGTTTACACGTCGTCATTACATATTGTAAAACATCGCTAAATATAAAACTCGTCACGAATAAAGACGTTTTGCGACGAGTCCATTTATTACTAAAGAAATCATAAAGTCGTCGCAAAAGCTTATGTGGCAACGAGTGTTGATTGTCGTCAATTATATCGTAAATACGATGTCACAAATTTTATTCAGTGATAAAAAGTAATAAGTCATCACTAATGAGTTAATTATTTTCCACCACCTAACAACTTGTCACCATTACATATCACAAAATGGCATCAATTTTTTTTTTTTTTGAACCAACTTAATCAAACAAAATAACCTGTATTAATCAATATTCATCATCATCCATTGAAATATAAAAATAATTAAATTAAATTAAATTTAAATTTATAATTATCCAGAACATTTTTTTTTATTTTTAAAAGCACACATGTCCAAATTGTCCAATAAAAAATAAATAATAATATTAAATGTGCGTCATCGATAATGTGGTGAGGCCTGAGAAGATAACACCAATATGTAGAAAAATCTACGAAATTATTAAAATAAAATATTATTAGTGACTATTTGACACTACTTGCATAATTTAAATATGACATTCAACTTATCACTGAGGATGTGATTGAGGCTACTGTGACATGAGGGTACGTAATATTTTCTCCAACTGAGTCTGTCGTGTCTTCATATCATTTATCATCTCTTACAGCTCAGATTGATGGACAACTCGAATTTTAATCCATTCATAAACCTATGCATAATCATTCATTCAATCAATCAAATACAATCATTCGTTTTAATCCATTGGCACAATACCAATAAAAAAAAAAAAGTTATTCATTCATAAAAGCACAATACTAATAAAAAAAAGTTATCTACAGTTGCATTCTCTGGAGTACCATAGCTAACCCACTGCCTTCATTTTCAAACTGATCAATGGAAAGCTACCTGACCATACCACTCAAAGCTTCCCCCTCTACAGCAACAACTTGCAGATAATTTATAAGTAAATTAAGTGATTTCAAAGTCAACACATAGGAATAGAAGCAACTTCATCTTAGTAAGTAAAAGAAATGAAGATGATGAAGACATGCTGCATTGGAAGAAATAGATGAAAGTTGATTGCAAGTGAATCTTTGCAACAAAATGGTCACCATTAAACATATGGATAGGCAGTTGATTGCAAGTGAATCTTTATCATTGAGTGGCAAGACCAATGGTCCAGACCATGGGATCGATCATAACTTCTAGTTTAGGTTCATTGCTAAAGCCAAAGCTACTGAATCCAATGAAAGCAACCATACCAATATCAAGAGTACTGCAGAGAAGTTTCAAAGCATTGTATCTCTGCACCCACCTTCAACCCCTCACTCTGAAAATGGTAGAATTCTTGAAACATTTCTAGCTATAGGCAGACAAGGCTTTTGCAAGCATACGCATTTTTTTCGTCCGTGTTATTTAGAACTTGCAGAACTCTTTGTAGTTTGGTTTTTTGATCTCACATGTAGTTTTCTTTTTAAACTTAAGAAACCTTAAAGCCTTCTTCAAAAAGAAAGTGTTTCCCAATCATTTCTGGTAAAATCATTTCATAGAGTTAGCTAATTATTGATTTTATAGTTATATCATATAAAATATGACCCACCACAAACTTCAACAATTTTTATCAGAAACAGTAATACAAAATGGCAGCTGAATATAAACATGCATTCCAAATTAATGAGAACAGCCACAGCTGCTTCCCTGTATGTCAACCTCAGCTTTAACTCCTCCAGAATTTCAGTACTATCTTTTTGATCGGTTTCAAATGTACTCGTTTGCTACAAGTGGCTAATATCCATAACTAATTTAAAAAATAAAAAAATTTATAACAATGGTGTCTGCTAACATTGCAAGAACCTGCTATGATTGATCAACTCATGTAAGCTAATACAATTAATGTATTGGGGAATTCCACAAAAAAGAGAAAACCATCGAAAGAGTAAATGGGCTACATAAACAATCTACCAAAAAAAAAAAAAACTTGCTTCCATCATCATCCATGCCGTCAAAGAACTTCGTATTGGCAAAACAAAACAAAAGCATGAAAAGCAAAGTCAGTTCATGATATATGATGTCAAAAAGTATGAAAGAATCCTAGAAGTTTGAGTGCAAGGTTCCACCTGAGATAGCTCCATTGAAGTAGTTTGAGTAGCCAAGAAAGCCCCTTCATCCAGCGGAGGAGAAGGGTGGCCTTCTTCCTCATCCACAACAGAAGGATTCACTGATTCTGGTGTTACTCCTGTCATCACAAAATCAACGAGTTAGGGTGCATCTGGGACAAGTAACAGAAGAAAAGCAAGCATGCATTCCATAGCATTAGCACATTTGAGTTTTGAACTCGTAATTATTTGGGCAAAAATCAAGTGCTTCTGCAAGTGCATCAAAGCATGTCAAAGCACACTCTAAGCTACTGGTGTGTGACTTCAGAGGCAACAAACGCAAAAAGAAAACACACCTCCAAACTACTATGCAAGGAAGAGAAAATCCATACCTGCAATAGCAGCTGCAGCATTAACCTACTCATCAACCAAATCTTTCCATCCGCTGCAACTCACAAAAACAGTTCAAGTTGTAAGGGTTAGTCTCAGATTTACTTAGAACACATGTACTCAACAGTTTAAAAAAGGCCATGCTTTGCTTATCTATCCATAGATAAAATGGAGTAAAAAAGAAGAAGAAAAAGACAATCAGATGGGCCTATAAATCTCAATGGAACCAGGAGAAGTAAAAATGTTCTAATGGGTCAGGTCCCTAGTTGTAGTTTGTGAATGTTGAAATCTCAGAGAAACATTTCAGTCTACTCCACCATAGGGTGTTACAGTAGTTGACATGTGTCATTGAACTTTTCAAGAAACACGGATTGAACTTAAAATTCGCTGTCCCATCTATACTTGAAAAGAACCTGTCCATCAAGAAGGGTGTTAGAGCTTTCAGTGAATCCTATTAAATGAAACAGATTATGGGAAATGGAAAGGCTTGGATAATCTACAGATGAAGAGAGAAGAAATTAAAAAAGGATCATCTACATATCCAAAAATCAAAATGGGTTGGAAAATTCATTAGAAAAAACCAAACAAGCTGGATAAATGCGGACAAAAAACTGAATCATGGAAAGAAAAGCTTTTGACAGTGATACTAACATTCCTTTGGATGGGGAAACATTCGATGATTTAAGTCACTGGAAAGAGGTTGTACACATTATATTCCAGTCTAAAATTTTGCAATTTAGCCAAAGAAGAAAAGATTGCTCTATAATAGATACATCAATACCTTGCTAGGATCAGAACCTTCACTAATAACCTCCCACTGCTCCTTATCTAACTGGAGAACTTCCACATCTCCATCGTCATATAGTATCTTTGAAGCAAATATCATTCAACAAGTCTTCAAGAAAGAGGACAGTTTGGACAGGGATAATTAAGAGAACTACACAAGTCTCATAGTTTACCACATGTTTCTTCTTTCCTGGGTTAAAAGATTACACAACACCTTCATAAAACCTGGAGGTAAGAATGATAGAGTTTACAAATTCAATCGTCTTCACTGGTTCAAGATTAGTGATGAAAAATACCTGCAAGACATTCACACAATGGTCGTCATCATCAATTGAAAGATTTTTACTTACTAAAATAAGCAATGATACTAATTTTATAAAATCAATAGAAAACAGAACAAGAGTATTGGCCAGCTTGAAATGCATTTCTGTCTAGACCTGTTTCTTCTCTGTTGTCGAATTCTGATTGGATCTGATATCCGGTTGTCATTGCAGCAATGGATCTGAAAATCGAACCATTGTGCTTGCATACCCGAATCCTATACACTTATACCTTATGCACATGAAGTAGTTGGTAATTACCATCTGTAAACCTGTTTCTGTTTTGGCGAACATAGAAGGTAATTGGCTCTAAAAATGAGCGCTCTAAACAGAGATACTAAAAGGTAGTTATAGAGGACAATGTCGGCACACATGCCAAAATGACATACGTTTGTGGGATCCAGGCCATTCACTAGGCAAGGCCTACCTCGAACATGCCCTCTCTCTTCCCAAAAACAGGTCAAGCCCATACATCACATCATCCAAATATGATTGAATATGGACTGTTGGTACACATGCCAAAATGACATACATTTGTGGGATCCAGGCCATTCACTAGGCAAGGCCTACCTCGAACATGCCCTCTCTCTTCCCAAAAACAGGTCGGCCCATACATCACATCATCCAAATATGATTGAATATGGACTGTTGGTACACATGCCAAAATGGCATACATTTGTGGGATCCAGGCCATTCACTAGGCAAGGCCTACCTCGAGGAGTAACAAATCCACCAATGACATACACCAATCTTACCAAATCCAATGGAGTAACAAATTACTGGTTTTTTAAAGAAAACTAATCACAACAGGAAAAAAGAAAGAAAAAAATGGAAAGTACCTTATATATGATTTGATTCAAGAAAATGACAGTAAAACCAGCTTTTGAGAAAGAGGGTGGATGGTGCAAATTCAAACTGAAACAGTGATGAAACAGGTGGTTAAATAATGTTTACAAGCACAAGTGGATTCTTTTCTCATGGGCCGTACTATATATCAAGATCGAGAGAAAGAGGGCCATACTATATATCAAGATTGAGAGAGAGAGAGAGAGGGCTCTATTGTGTGAAATTTCTTGGACATTTTTCTAAGACTGCCCAAGCAAAAAGGATCTCGTGCAATTGGGGTTCTCTGAATTGTGCTCCAGAATCAAAAGGATATGATTGCTTTTGCTATTTTACTGAGTTCCGAACTTCCTAAATCATATTCCTTCCATTTACTATCACTATATGTAGCCTTGTCACCTTAGCAATCTATTTTGATGGCCACAAGGACAGGAATTGGGATCAATCATTTAGAATGATTTCTTAGTGGTGAAAGACACATAATGGGCCCCACTACCTAGATGGTTCTGATGGATCAATCATTTAGAATGATTTCAGGCAAGCCTCCATCAAATGCAGTTGCAATGGCTGCAACATTTCCCATTTACAGATTAGGAAGAAAGAAAGGAAAGAAATAATTTAAAAAAAAAAAAAAAAAAGATCAAAAATGCATAAAAGTGAGATCGGCTTTCGCCAAAAAAAGTATAAAAAGTGAGCAAGCATGATGGGTATTCAAATTGCAATATTTTTTCTTTTTTTGAAGAAAAAGAGAAAATAGAAATTTGATTGAAGAACAAAAATCACACTGTATTTTTTTTTCCTTTTTTTTTTTCTTTTCTTTTGTTTTTTGGAATCGCTTCTACACAAACTATATAGAATAACTGAATAAAAGAATACTTATTTTATACACAAACTATGGAATTACTTCTACCCAAACAAGATTTCTCTTGGGCATTTCATCAAATATCTAACAAGCATCATCCAAACAACCAAACTTGAAAAGCCCATTTCTTCAGATATCTAACAAGCATCATGTAATCGTACATGCCTTTCTTAAAACAACAACTTAATCTAAATCCTTCATTCTTTGTGACACAAACCATACTACATAAGGCCATAAACAAAAATTATTGCCTTCCGAAAAATCAAAGCCAATTGAGAAACAAAAAAAAAAACAACATTCGATGTAATAAAAAATCGAAGGAAAGAAAAATCTTCCTGAAAATCAACCAGTCTCCATGAAAAAAAAAAAAAACATGAATAAAAGGAGCTTTGCAATGAACTGAAAATATTATCAATCAAAAATCCTAGGAAGCCAACGACTTTCCTGTAAATGTGACCAACAGGCTCAACACGTAATATGCAATAGGAGGCAAGTATAATGATTAGATGGTTGGGATTGTTCAATGCATTAGCCCTTCAGTTCATTCCCAATCCATATTGTGGCCTGCAAGATGAATCAACCAGATCTATGAAGACCATACATGTACAAATGTTGGCTTGAATAAAAACCTTGAGCATATTTTTTTCTATGAGGCTGGCATTTTAATCCAAAATTAGTATAGATCTCCACTCCATTAACATCGATTTCAAGAATCATGTGCTTAAATCAAAACCCTAACCGTTATCTCAACCCCGTTCGTCAATGCATTCAATGGATTCAAACCCCTATGTGCGGAGATGGGTTTCCGGGTTGCTGCAGTTAAGCATAGCTAACAGTCCGATCAAGAGGAAGAGAGATTGACAGGAGAAGAGAGAGAGAGAGAGAGAGAGAGAGAGAGAGAGAGAGAGAGATACCTTTTAGGGTTGTGAACTTGTTGCAGCCCGCGAGATTGACAGACGGAGAGGGAGCGAGAGAGGTAGACGGCAAGGGCGAGTGACAAAAGGGAATGGGAGAGGGAGATTGAAAGTGAGAGCGGGCATGAGGACATTTTGGGGTCTTTTACGTAAGAGGACGCGGATTGCATCCAACCTATTATCGTCTGGGCAGGGCTCTGTGGGGCCCACCACGATGTAAGTGTTTTATACATGCCGTTAATCTTTTTTCTTAGATCATTATAAGGCATCACGCAAAACATTAGGCAGTAACAAGGCTTGAGTGGACCACAAATTGGGCATTGCACTTCCACCATTAAAAACTTATTAGGAGCTGGAGAAGTTTCGGATCAAGCTGATATTTATCTTTTCGCTTCATTCACATCTAAATGACCTTATTAATAAGTTTGATGGTAAAAAAACATTACGGTGGCCCTTAGAAAGGTTTCAACAGTGGGTGTCATCATCACTGCAACTTACTTTGGTGTGGTCTATTGGAGTTGTGAACCTACTTCAATTTTTTTTCTTCAAATCCTAAAATGATCTGGGAGAAAATATGAACGGTGTGGATAAACCACTTACATCATGGTGGGCCCCACAGAGACCTGCCCGGACAAATTTCCGTCCGGGCGGGGCAGGACGCAATCCACGTCCGACCTAAAAACGGAAACGGATTGGCTGCTCCTCCTTACACCAGCCCCGTCACTGGTGGTCGGTGCTCTGTGGGCCCCACCATGATGTATGTGTTTCATCCATTCCGTTCATCCATTTTTAAAGATCATTTTAGGACTTGATCCCAAAAATGAGAGTGATATAAATCTCAGGTTGACCACACAACATGAAAACAATAGTGTTTGGATATCCACCATTAAAATCCTCCTAAGGCCCACTATACCGTTTCTTTGACATCCAATTTGTTGATTAGGTCATACAAGGCCAGATGAAGGGAAAAAACAAAGATCAGCTTGATCCAAAACTTTTATGGCCCCCAAAATGTTTTTAATGGTTGACCCTCATTCAACACTATTTCCAGTAATGTGGTCCACTTGAGATTTGAATATACCTCATTTTTGGACTCATACTATAAAATGATCTCTAAAAATAGATGGATGGTATGGATGAAACACATAAATCATGGTGGGGCCCACATAGCACCGATCGCCAGTCGTTGGCCGGTGTCAAGGGGAGTAGCCAATCCATTTCCCCCTACCACCAGCCCGATGCAGCTTGTGGTTGGTGCTCTGTGGGCCCCACCATAATGAATGTATTTCATCCATTCTATTCATCCATTTTTACAGATCATTTTAGGTCTTTACACCAAAAATGGATAGGATATAAATATAATTTGGACCACACCACAGGAAAACAATAGTGATTAGATATCCACCATTAAAATCCTCCTAAGGCACACTGTACTGTTTATTTGACATCCAATCTGTTGATTAGGTCATATAGACCCAGATGAAGGGAAAAAAACAAAGATCAGCTTGATCCAAAACTTTTATCGCCCCTAAAAAAACTTTAATGGTCAACGTTCATTCAACACTGTTTCGTGTAATGTGGTCCACTTTAGATTGGGATATACCTCATTTTTTCATCTAATATCATAAAATGATATATATAAAAATATATATATGGATGGCATGGATGAAATACATACATTATGGTGGCCATTGGCTAGTGGTAGGGGGAATAGCCAATATGTTTCTGCAAGACTCCTACTGAAGTGACATCACTAGTTATATGTGTTCCACCTTGATGTGTATTTTGTATCCACACCGTCCATCAATTTGGAGAGATGTATGAATTGTATCCACACTGTCCATCCATTTTTTCGTATCATTTTAGATTATAGTAGATTAAAAAAAAATGCATATCTATGTATCAGGTGGACCACATCACAGGATATGGTGCTAAGGATGGCCACTATTGAAACCTTTTTAGGGTCCACCATATTGTTTATTTGTCATCCAACTTGTTGATATGGTCATATACACCTAGATGAAGTGAAAAAGTAAATAACATCTTAATCAAAAACTTTTGTGGCCCCCAAGAATTTTTCAAAGGTGGGAATTTAATCCCCACTTTGTGGTCCATTTGAGCCTTGGATCTTTATTATTTTTGGGGTCATACTCTAAAATGATACGTATAAATGGATGGGCGGTGTGGATAGAATTCATACATCTTGTTAGCCTCTTAGTGGCCCATTGGAGCCTCATTCATCTCATCCCCCATCCAACTATTGCATCCCCCATTAAATCATTCATTCATCTCATACAATCATCCATCAATCCATCTATCCAATCATTCCATCCATCTATATATCCAGTCATCCAAATATCCATCCATGCATCCATCCATCCAACCATAATATCCATCCATCCAACATCCAACCATCTCGTTTATACATCTGATCATCCCATCAATCATCAAAACATCCATCCATCCATGCCATCCATCCATACAACCACCCCATCCATCCATCCATCCATTCATCCATCTATCCCAGTTATCCATCTAACCAACCCATCCATCCATTCATTCTATCCAATCATCAAAACATTCATCCATCTGTATCATCTATCCATCCAAACAACCACCCATCCATTCCCATCCCAACCATTCAATCATCTATCCATCTCATCCAAACATCCATCCAACCATCCATCCTATTGATCAATCTATCAATATCTGTCCATCTAACCATCCCATCGATCAATCTATCCATCCGTCCATCCAATCATCAGATCCGTCCATCCAACCATCCAAACATCCATCCATCCCATCAATCCATCCAAATATCTCATTCATCAATCCATCCATCCCATCTATTCACATATTGATCCATCTAACCATCTCATTCAACCATCCATCCAACCAACCATCTCATTTATCTATCCATCTAACTATTCCATCCAACCGTCCAAACATCCATCCACCATTCAATCGATGATTGGAGGTTGATTTAATGGTCGAATGCACTTTTTGTTGTACGATCATTGATTAAGAGGTTGATCTTGTGATTATCAGTGATGTGTAACATTCGATTGTTGATTGGAGACTAAATGAAGTGATGCATGATGATTTTCACCATTCGAGAAAGGATTGGGGGTTGATCGAATGGTCAACAACACTTTCTATATATCATTCGATTGTTGATTGGAGGTCGATCAAGTGATTGTCGATGTGCACCATTCCATCGTCAATAGGGGAATTGATAACAAGATTTATGTTGGTTTGTACTGTTCAATCATTAATTGGAGATTCATCAGATGTTCAACAACACTTCGTGTCGTTTAATTTGTTGATTAGGAAGTCGATCGACCAATCATCAGTAATGTGCACTATTCAATCGTCGATCGGGAACTTAATGAGGCAATATATGTTGGTTTCCACTGTTTAATTGATGAGCACACAGACAGATGAAGGAAAACTATTCATAAGAGTACACAGGCAGATAAGTTACGATGTTATTGTAAGTACTCTACCCTTTCGCAATGAAACTACATTCGTCGCAAAAGGATTCAGTTAGTATTTGTCGCAACGAGTTAACCTGATCATCATTAAAATAAACTATTTGCAGCGATTTTTGTGTCGTTGTAAAAAATAATATTTTGCTACGACACTCAATTCGTCTCATAAAGTGGATATTATCGATGATGATGGAAATGTGTGGCGAAATATCTTTCTCACCATGTAATTTTTTCGGTAGAAATTGGTAGGAAACGTTTTAGCGACGATAATTATATCTCATCGCAAAAATGTCGACTATTTGTGATAATTTACAATGCGGTTGTAAATACTCTAACATTTCGCAATGAAACTACGTTCGTCACAAAAAGATTCAGTTGGCATTTGTCATAACGAGTTAACTTGGTCGTCGCTAAAATAAACTATTTGCAGCAACTTTTGTGTCGTTGCAAAAAATAATATTTTGCAACGACACTTAATTCTTCGCATATAGTGGACATTAGCGATAACGATTGAAACGCGTGGTGAAACGTCTTTCCCACCATTTAATTTTTTTAGAAAAAATTGGTGGGAAACGTTTTAACGACGATAATTATATCTCGTCGCAAAAATATTGACTATTTGTTATGATTTACAATGTTGTTACAAATACTCTAACATTTCGCAATGTAATTACATTCGTCGCAAAAAGTTTCAGTTGGTATTTGTCGCAACGAGTTACCTTAGTCATCGCTAAAACAAACTATTTGCAGCGACTTTTATGTTGTTACAAAAAATAATGTTTTGCGACGACACTCAATTCGTTGCATAAAGTGGACATTAGTGATGACAATTGGAACGTGTGGCGAAACGTCTTTCCCACCATTTAATTTTTTTGAAAAAAATTGGTAGGAAACATTTTAGTGACGATAATTATAGCTCGTCGCAAAAACATTGACTATTTGCAATGATTTATAAAGTTGTTGCAAATAATCTAATATTTCGCAATGAAACTACATTTGTCGCAAAAAGTTTCAGTCGGTATTTGTTACAACAAGTTAACCTGGTTATCGCTAAAATAAACTATTTGCAGTGACTTTCGTGTCGTAGAAAAAAATAATGTTTTACCACGACACTCAATTCATCACATAAAGTGGACATTAGCGATAACCATAGAAACGCGTGGCGAAACATCTTTTGCAACATGTAATTTTCTTGGGAGAAATTGGTGGGAAACGTTTTAGCAACGATAATTATAGTTTGTTGTAAAATGTTAACTATTTGCGATGATTTACAAAGTTGTTGCAAATACTTTGACATTTCGCAATGAAATTACATTCATTACAAAAAGTTTCAGTTGGTATTTGTTACAACAAGTTAACCTGGTCATCGCTAAAACAAACTATTTGCAGCGACTTTCGTGTCGTGGCAAAAAATAATATTTTGTTACGACACTCAATTCGTCGCATAAAGTTGACATAAGCAATAACTATAGAAACGCATGCCGAAACATCTTTCCCGCTATATAATTTTCCCAGGAGAAATTGGTGGGAAACATTTTAGCGACGATAATTATATCTCGTCGCAAAAACGTCGACTATTTGCGATGATTTATAATGTTGTTACAAATACTCTAACATTTTACAATGAAACTACGTTCGTCGCAAAAGATTTCAGTTTGTATTTGTCACAACGAGTTGACCTGGTTGTCGCTAAAATAGATTATTTACAGTGACTTTCGTGTCGTGACAAAAAATAATATTTTTCCACGACACTCAATTCGTCGCATAAAGTGGACATTAGCGATGACCATAGAAACACGTGACAAAACGTCCCACCATGTAATTTTTTCGGGAGAAATTGGTGGAAAACGTTTTAGCGACGATAATTATAGCTCATCGTAAAACGTCGAGTATTTGCGATGCTTTACAATATTATTGCAAATACTCTAACATTTTGTAATGAAATTACGTTCGTCACAAAATGTTTTAGTTTGTATTTGTCGCAACGAGTTAACCTGGTCATTGCTAAAATAAACTATTTGCAGCGACTTTCATGTCGTGGCAAAAAATAATCTTTTGTCATGACACTCAATTCGTCGCATAAAGTGGACATTATCGATGACCATAGAAATGCATGGCAAAATGTCTTTCCCGCCATGTAATTTTTTTGAAAGAAATTGGTGGGAAACATTTAGCGACGATAATTATAACTCATCGAAAAAACGTCAACTATTTACAATGATTTACAATGTTGTTGCAAATACTTTAATATTTTACAATGAAACTACGTTCGTCGTAAAAGGTTTCAGTTTGTATTTGTAGCAACGAGTTAACCTGGTTGTCGCTAAAACAGACTATTTGCAGCGACTTTCGTATCGTTGCAAAGAATAATATTTTGCCACGACACTTAATTCGTCGCGTAAAGTGGACATTAGCGATGACTATAGAAATGCGCGGTGAAATATCTTTCTCCCATGCAATTTTTTCAGAAGAAATTAATGAAAAATGTTTTAGCGACGATAATTATAACTCATTGCAAAAAGTTGACTATTTGCGATGATTTATAATGTTGTTGCAAATATTCTAATATTTTGCAATGAAGCTATGTTCGTTGCAAAAAGTATAATTCAGTATTTTTTGCAATGGGTTGAACTAGTCATTAGAAAAGCTACTATTTGCGACAACTTTTGTGTCATCGTAAAAATTTTTTTTTACAACACCTAATTTGTTACAAAAGGTGGCTCTTAGCGACGACTAGTTAAGATCGTTGTAAAAATTCATACGAAAACTTTTTAAGACAAGTTTTGCGACGATAATTAAAGCTTGTTACAAAAAAGTTAACTATTAGCGACGATTTAAATTGTCATCATAAATAATCTATTTTTTTGCAACGACTTGAAATGTCGTTGTAAAAAATTGCATTTCCCAATGAAATTAGACTCGTCGCTAAAAAAATCATTGCAAAAAGTCTAATTTGTTGTAGTAAAGGGATTGACAGCTTGGATGTACAAATACATCACGGTAGGCCCGCCCATAGAACTGCCCGTTCGGAGCTAGGGACGGGCAGGGGTAGGGGTGTACACGGGTCAATCCGGGTCGAACTGGGCTTAACCCGGCCTGGCCCAGTCACCAGCCACACCCAGCTCGAACTCGGCCCGGCCTGATCACCGGGCTAACATGTCTAGCCCGAACCTGGCCCGGCAACAATCAGGCGAGTTCGGGACAGTTTCGAACCTTCGAGTTCAGGAAAATTTCGAACCTAAGTTTGAGCCAGTTTCTGACACTATATGCCAATTCACCATAATAGTATCTCACTAGTAAAAATTAAACTCACTCGTCCAAAATAAGATTGAATGAAACATGTGCCAAAATAGATACAACAAATCAAAGAAAACTCACATTTTCGGGTTGAGATTTTAACTATTTGAATTTGAATAGTATTCTCCATCATTTCTTCTTCTAATAAGTGTAAGTAAAAGTAAAACACGAAGTATAGAAGCGCAGAGAATCGATATGTGCTTCAACAATATTGCTTATGCCTATATAGAGTAAATTACTTTTTCTTTTGGAAGTGGATTGCGTAGTGTGCCACTTTAGTAGTGTGTTGGCATCATTAAGTTTTGTAGGCCCTGCCATGATGCATGTATTATATCCGCACTGCCCATCCATTTAGGGAGATCATTAAAGTCACGGTATAAAAAAAAGGACTGAATCAAAGCAATAGATCACATGATGGAAAGTAGTGCATATAATTATTTTCATTGTTTAAATCTTTCTAAGGCCCACTATAATATTTATTTGTCATCCAAATCTATTTATGAGGTTACACAAATTTGGATAAAGGAAAAAAAAAAAAAAAACATCAGATTTATCCAAAACTGCTATAGCCACCAAGAAGTTTTCAATGATAGACATTCAATTCTCGTTACTTTTATGTGGTATGGTACACTTGGACTTTGGATTTGTTAGTTTTTTTTTTTTTTAGCTCAACCTCTAAAATAATCTCATTAGATGGACAGACAGGTTAGATATAACACATACGTTGTTATGAGATTGACAAAACTTAGTGGCATCAATACACTAATAAGGTTATACAATTCACCTTTTTTTTTTAAAACTTAAATTAAAAGAAACTATAAATATTATAAAGGTTTTCTCTCTTACGTTTATCATACACTAAAATATCTCTCATGTTTAAGATATATATATATCTGACTCACATAAAGATTACACAATCATAACATAACTAACATTCAATTGAGAGAGAGAAATTTCAGACTGAGTCGGGTTTCGAACCGAGTCGGGCCGAACTGGGCCCTATTCAAACTCGGCCCGAACTCAGTTTCGGGTTAAGAAAAGTGGTCTGTCCCAACCCAAACTCGGTTTCGGGCCGGGCGAGTCAAGGTTTTTCAGGCCGAGTTGAGCGAGCTAACCAGGCTAGCCCGGTTCGTGTACACCCCTAGGCAAGGGTAGTACGCAATCCGCGTCGGACATAGATTGCGTACCGTAGCATAAAGTACCGCGTCCGTGCGTTGTATGGTAGTGATTAGGTGGTCCCAGGCCTCACCCAAGACGGTACATCCCTTTTTGTTGGGCCCACTTGATGCATTTATTTTATATCTTCACCGGCCATCTGTTTTTTCAGATCATTTTAAGCCATGAACCTAAAAATAAAGAACATATCCAAATCTCAAGTGACAGTAGTAATGAACTCTCCACCATTAAAAACTTCCTATGGCCAATTTTTATTTGATATCCAACCTATTCATAGGGTGACATAAACTTGGATGAATAGAAAAAAAAAAAAAAACGTCTGCTTAATCCAAAACTTTTGTGGCTCATTAATGGTCACTCACTACTATTTCCCACGGTGTGGTCCACCTGATAATTGAATCTATTATTTTTTTAACTTATGCCCTAAAATGATCTGAAAATACAGACGGACACCATGGATATAGAATACATACATCAAGGTAGGCCCGATCGTAAGGGCCGCACCATCTTGGATGAGGCCGGGGCTGCACGTAATCCGCTCTCACTCTAAAAATTTTAATCTCTAATTCGTGGACTCTTGCCTTTTTAAATAAGTTAATTGGATTTTAGTTTTTTATAAAAAAATTTAACCGTCTAATAAATATCCATCAATTTTTATAAAATAACTCATTGACTGTGCATTACATGAGGTTCTCATTCCTGTCACATCTAAACTGGTATACATCTTTTAGACCGACCGGAGAAATTTCAAAGTAATTTTCAACTGCCTGCGTGTTTTAGACGGTGTAGCTTGAATTAATAATATTCAACGCATGCAATTTTTTAGTAGTTTCCAGCTGCCTGCGTACCATCCATCACACTCTGCCAGAGTATTAAAGTATTTCCTTTCCTATAAATGGTGCTTGTAATGGACAACCCTTTTCATCCTCCTCACCCATACCCTTCATTTCTTGAGAAATGGCTTCTAAATCTACTTTTCTTGTATTCGGTGTGATTTTGGCTGTTTTTCTAGTCATTTCTTCTGACATGGCAGGTAGGGAACTAGCTGAGGACACCAAGAAAGAGAGCACAATTAATAAGTTTGGGATTCTCTCTCTCTCTCTTTAAATTTCTTTAATGATCCAAACCGTTGAAATGATGGGGCTCACAACTGATGGGGCCGGGATGCTGTGTAAACCTCTCTCGAGTGTGTATTTGTAGGCCAGGGTGTTAGAGGGTTGCTACTTTTGAATTGGGGAGATCTCCAAGGTATTCTCCATCATCCGTCCATGTTGTATATGCCCATCAGTTAACGGTTAGATTAAAATGGGCCCCACATGCATCTTAATCACTCCAGCAAGACGCTGTGAATAGAAGCTGAAGTAGGCAATGTTGGTCACTTTCTTTTAGCTTAAATGATCAGTGACTTTGCAAACCTCTCGATTTAAAGTTCTTAAATGACCGAAACTGTTGAATTAATGGGACTTGCAGTGGATGGGGATGCTGAATAAATCTCCCTGATTGAGTTCTTGTAACCCTTTTGATGTTGGTCATTTCTTACGTTGAGACTATTCGCCTAGCTTTTCCCTTTTAGTGAGAAACTAGCCATTATTTGATTGTTTTTTATCATAATCCATGTGGGATAACTAGCTAATGCATGCTAGCCATTTATTGTTGGGCTAGCCACATGCAACAGTTTTTACACAGTTACATCTTTCTCAAACATTTAGTTTTCAACCTTTATAAAATTACTAGCATCTTTATAGCTACAATGTCTCATATGCCCATGTCCTCCCATTGAGCCGGAGACTTGTGTATGTTTGTTGTGTTCCAATGCGAACACAGAAGTCCGGGTACTCCATGGATCTAACAAACAAATAATAAGGTAATTCATGCCCTATATATAGACACAATATTTTCTTCTCTCCTTTATGATATTGGACTATTCCCAAAACACCAAAAACCCTAGTTCTTTAAACAAATATTATATATATATATATATATATATATATATATATATATATATATATATATATATATATATAATATTTTTAATCAATATTTTAACAACACTATAGGGTATTTTGCGTTGCCGTCCATGGTGAGCACATCAGTCAACAGTTGGATTATTAATCAATGGCTCCACACGCACCATATTCACTCACAACAAACTATACCTTTGCTGATTAGGAGGACCCTGGGAATAACCATTGGCTTCTGTTCCTGGCACGTGGCGGATGATTGAGACATCCCAACCGTTCCTCATGTAGGCTATTCCATGCATGGGCCATTCCACAAAAATCAAGATGATACGATAATCAGAACAATTCTATTGGTGGACTTCCTGAGAAAGAACATGGATGATTATTTCACTACAAGAAAAGGGGGTTTTAACCTCAGTTCAAAACCGTGGCTAAAAGGGTTACAAACTGAGGCTAACACCTTTAGCCTCAGTTTTGTCTCAATTATCCAAACCGAGGTTGAAACCCCTGTGGCCAAAGGCTTTAGCCTCAGTTTTAGCAACCATGGCTAAAATGACTTTTATAGCCTCGGTTCTTCAAGTGAGGCTAAAAACCTTTTTAGCTTCAATTTTTTAGAAATGAAGCTAAATCAAAATTTTAGCCTTTATTGTTTTCAACCGAGACTAAATCCAAATTTTAGCCTTAATTGCCTCCAACCAAAGCTAAATTTATTTTTAACCTTGGTTCTCAACAACCGAGGCTAAAGCCTTTAGCTACGGGAATTTTAGCCTTGGTTATCAACAACCGAGGCTAAATTCAAGCCTTAGTTACAAATTAAGGCTAAAAATGTTTCTTTGTTTTTTAAAATATTTATTTAAACTACTAATCCATTCTTTCAATCCACTCATGAAACAATCAATCATGAAAGCCACAATACCAACAAAACAGTTAATAACAGTCTATTTAAAGTTTAACTCAATTAAACTATTGCACAACATTAGGTTCCACAAATAATATAAAGTCATGGTTGCGCCCATCATCACCGGTGCCATCGTGCTTGGGGACCCTGAGATAACACTGCCCGTCCATCTTCTGTTGCTTCCAAGCCAACGTCAACATTGCCTCCACCGACATTCTCTATTCGAATTGTGCGTAGTAGGTAGGTAGCTTAGGCCTGCTGGCTGCAAGACATGAAATGAAAACTCTCAAACAAGAAATGAAATGCAAATGGATAACATTTAGTAGAAAATCAGTAATAGTTTGTTGATTATAACATTTATAGGATAATGAGAAAGTAGATATGAGAAGGCTTGTTGAATGGAACCAATCAAAGGGTAGGTGTTTATGAAATACAATTGCTTTCACATCATGTTGGTAATGACCTTCATGATTTACTATTCTTTGCTTTTCTCTGTCATATTCACGGAAGTCTTGAAGCTAATTGCAATACCTGCTTAAAGCTTCAGAAAATGGGTTCAATTCCTTGCCCAAAAACATATCAGCATGTATTCAGTGTTATAATCAGGACAATCTACATTAGATCATTGATGATGGTTTTGTACGTCACATGTCTCGTCACCAAAACATTGTACATCAGCATGTCTGCCATCAGAGTTCTTTTTTTTTCCTGGAATTTGTTGTAAAGATGCCATCTTTTCATGGTTTTCTTTGATTTATCAGTGGTGATGATTTTCCACATCTGAACTTTATGGCCCAGTTTTTCAGAACGTCACCCATGTTTAAAAGGTGATACTATCAAAAAGTTCATGGTTAAGACAATTTAGAACATGTGCAATACTTTAATTAGTCATTTTGTAGTTAGATTTTTCATCCATGCATATCTGTCATTTTATTTATTTGAAATGTCATAGGCATTATGATAAGTAGAATTTTGATTTGTGTTTGGTCCATGACGCAGGGATGAACGTGATGAGGTCGATCACCGTCGTCCTCAAGGATAACTACTCCGAATCCACGGAGCTTCTCTGGACTCCTCACAGAGACTTCTCGAATCCACGAGGAAAGAAAGCAAGAAAATAAAAATAAACTCTAATAAAATTCGAAATTGTTTGATGAATGACTAAAAATGAGTTTACACCCCTTTAAATAAGGGAACCAAGCAATATGAAAGAAATCAGACTCAAACTACAACTAAAACTCCTAAAATTCGCAACTTACTATAAATAGTAAACTTACTATTTATAGACGGTCGTGATGTCTACTAGTGCGCAAGGTTTTCGGCCAAAAATAGTAAGTGTCCTATTTGGCTTCACCAAACTGTTCTCCTAATTATTCTAAGCACTTTTCATGTTGGACACAACTCTTAAAACCCAACGGATGAAGAGCTATAAGCAAACTAAAACTTACTATAAATAGTAAAAACGAAATTAAAACGGGAAAATGACCGTCGATCAAGGGTTTTCTCGCAAATCCGGGCTGCACAACCCGACGTAGCGGGTTGGTTGGCTAAAGTAGCTCTTTCTACCCTAAAATCATATATTTTGCGTCGGATAACTCATTCCAGATTGCGAGATACGCCCGATCTAAGGTCTGATGGTCCGGATCACTTCTGTCGCCGATCGTGCCTTTTCTGATTCATCCTGGCCATGAAATTATCCGCGACCCGCTTTACATCAGTCCCCTCCACTTGAAAAGAACTCATCCTCGAGTTCTCCTCTTGCGCTGGTTCATGATACTCGGTCAGGTCTGCGACGTTGAAAGTCCGTGAGATCGCCATGTCATCTGGAAGATCAACAACATAAGCGTTGTCATTGATCTTTCGGATGATCGGTACCAGTCCAATCTTCTTATTTTTCAACTTACTGTACGTCCCGGTCGGAAATCTCTCTTTACGCAGATGGACCATAACGCAGTCGCCCACCTCGAACACTTTTTGTGGCCGGTGCTTGTCCGTTTGTTCCTTGTACTTCTCGTTCGAGGCATGTAGCTTGGAGGTCCGACAAATATGAGATTGCCCCTTGGAGGTCTGACAAATATGACAACGTTGTACGGCTCTTCCCACATCATGTACTAATTGCGGCCAGTAATACTGCTCTTCCACAAGAGCTCGCATCTTGTCTCGCCCAATGTGTCCACCGAGGCCACCTCCATGTAGTTCCTGAATAATCTACTCCCTTAGAGAACTTTAAGGGATGCACAATCGATTCCCTTTGAAGAGAAAACCATCCTGTATATGAAGGTCACTGGGGTGACCTTCTTGGCACTTCAACCAAGAATCTTTGAAATCCTCATCCTCAACATACAGCTCCTTGAGACAGTCAAAGCCGACTACCTCGTTGCTCACCGTAACAAGTAGTGATGCATGACGGCTAAGTGCATCAGCCACCTTATTCTGCTGACCTGACTTATGCTTCAGAACAAACGTAAATTCCTATAAAAATGTAACCCATCTAGCATGTACACGATTCACGTTAGTCTGACTATTAATAAACTTTAATACCTGATGGTCAGTGTACAGAAAAAACTCCCTTTGAATCAGATAATGCCGCCAATGTCGCAGCGCCTGAACAACTGCGTACAACTCAAGCTCATAAGTCGACCACTTCTTTCGGGCTTCGCTGAGCTTCTCGCTATAAAAGGCTACCGGCCTGCCTTCCTTTGATAATACTCCTCCTATTCCGACATATGAAGCGTCACACTTCACCTCAAACAATTTATCAAAATTAGGAAGCACCAAGACCGGTGTTGTAGAAAAATGATGCTTGATCTCATGAAAGCTCTTGTTAGCTTTATCGGTCCACTGGAAGGGCCCTTTTTTCATGCAGTCTGTTATAGGCGCGACTATGGTGCTAAAATCTCGCACAAATCGATAATAGAAAGTCGCTAACCCATGAAAACTCCTCACCTCATGAATGTTTGTCAGGATTGGCCATTTCCTAATAGCTCGCCCCTTTTCATCGTCCACCCGAATGCCTGTGGGCGTTACAACAAATCCTAAAAACAACAGGCTATCAGTTAAAAAACTACACTTTTTCAGGTTGAGGTACAACTTGTTATCTTGTAGGACCTGCAGCACCTGCCTGAGATATTTCTTGTGCTCCGCTTCATCCTGGCTATATATCAATATGTCATCAAAATATACTACCAAAAATTGGCCAGTGAACGGTTTTAGAACTTGATTCATCAAACGCATAAAAGTACTTGGTGCGTTCGATAGGCCGAAGGGCATGACCAGCCACTCATACAACCCTTCCTTTGTCTTGAATGCCGTTTTTCATTCATCACCGGGTCGAATACGAATCTGATGGTACCCGCTCTTTAGATTGAGTTTAGAGAACACCTTAGCCCCTCCTAGCATATCGAGCATGTCGTCCAACCGTGGTATTGGGAACCGATATTTGATGGTAATTTTGTTAATTACTCGGCTGTCAACACACATGCGCCAGCTTCCATCTTTTTTTGGCGTTAATAATGCTGGTACAACACATGGGCTCATGCTCTCTCTCAATAGACCCTTACGGATCAATTCCTCCACTTGCCCCTGAAGTATCTCACACTCCTTCGGACTCATCCGATAATGAGGGCGATTGGGCAGGCTAGCCCCAGGGACGAGGTCTATGTGATGTTGGATGTCCCTCATGGAGGGCAATCTATCAGGTAAATCTTCAGGCCAGACTTCTTTGAATTCGTTTAGTAACAGTTTTAAACTTGGAGGGATGTTTGAGGGTTCCCCTTTCTCGCCTTTCACCACTACGGCATATACCTCGCCGGTTTTCTTGGATTCCTCCATGAAATTCTGAATGGTCAAGAGAGAACTCCCCTCCACTTTAAAGGCTTCAGGATGGTTCTCTGGTGCCATAGGGGCAAGGATTATTTTTCGACTATCCTTGACGAATATGTAGACATTGTCTCGCCCCCGATGGGTCGCATCATGGTCCGACTGCCAGGATCGACCAAGTAGCATATGACAGGCTTTCATGTCAACCACGTCATAAAGTATCTGATCCTTATAATGTTTACCAATTGAAAACGAGATAGTGCATTGTTCAGTTACCTTGGTCTCGTTCACTTTTTTTATCCAGCCAATTGAGTACGGGGAAGGATGTTTCGTCGCTGGTAGCTACATCTTATCCACCATTACTCTTGAGACGATGTTCTCGCTGCTACCACTGTTTATGATCACATCACACACCTTTCCGCTGACAGTGCACCGAGTACGAAATATATTGTGCCGCTGTGGATGTAATTCTTTTCGTGGGGTATACAGCAGTCTCCTCACAACGAGAGATTCGCCACGATCCTCGCCTGTCACTTCATAGCCACCTGCTATTTCTTCAGTAGTTTGTTCATATTTATCAAAGCCATGATCTTCTTCTGCGGCTTCATCTTCAGTGCCCCCTTCGTTTATAGTTAAGTGTGCTGCAGGACGTTGAGGACAAGTGTTTGATAAGTGGCCTGGTTGGCCACAGCGGTAACAATTGTTCAGCCTTGGCCGAGCATAAGGATTCGAAATCCTACTCGGGCCTGCTGTTGTGGGTGCTACCCATTGAGGTCTGGATGGTCCGCTCCCTGTATCACGGTTTGCGGATGGAGGAGGTTGAAGACGTTCTCCTATCGGATCTTTTTCTCGAGCCAACACTGGATCCTGTGTGGGACCGGTTATAGGGGGTCGATTTGAAGGATAAGGACGAGCGGGAGCTCTTGCAAGTTGTGTTTCTGCCCTTCCTGCCAATTGAACTACTTCATCTACGGTCCCGACTGGGTACATCTGAACTCGGTCTTGAATTGCTGGTCACAACCCACCTATAAATCGTGCCACTTTCTGTGACTCAGATTCTAACAGATCGTTTTGTGTAGCCAACCGCTGAAATTCTTCAGTGTAATCTGTAACAGTTCGGTTTCCTTATCGACAATTTTGATATTGCTGGAATAAGATTTACTCATAATCACTGGAGAGAAATCGTGATCGAAGAAGACGTCCCATCCGAGGCCATGATGCGATGGGCGCCTTGTTTTGGCGGGCTCGTGAGAGTTGTAATTGTTCCCACCATACAGAAGTACCAGATTTTAATTTAAACGCTACCAATTTTACCCTTTTATGATCTGACACATCCATATAATTGAAATATCTCTCTACTTCGACTAGCCAATCGAGGAAATCTTCGATACGTAATAAACCGTTAAAACTAGGAAGTTCAGCCTTACCTCGATAGTCTCTTTCAGCACGATCTAGACGATCGCCTCCATGGATTGGTCGTCGGTCGAAACCTTCATTAATGTCCTCGTCGCTGAAACTAGAATCATCTGGTGTAACCCTACGGTTTGACACTGGTAGTGCTCTGCGATAATCGGGGTCGCGTCGTATAGCAACCACGGGTGGTGGAGCGACCATAGGTGGTGGAGCACCGCCTAGGGCTCGGGGCGGAAGTAGTGCATCCGCAAGACGGTCGAGGGTTACCTGCAGCCCTTACATGGTCAACTGACTCTCCCGATGGAAAGCTTTCATTCTTTCCGAAAGATAACGAATCCCTAGATCACCGCCCACAGGATTTTGATTCATACCTTCGTTGTTTGTCATCAGCCCGAGGGAAAACCTCGCTCTGATATCAAATTGACACAGGGATGAACGTGATGAGGTCGATCACCGTCGTCCTCAAGGATAACTACTCCGAATCCATGGAGCTTCTCTGGACTCCTCACAGAGACTTCTCGAATCCACGAGGAAAGAAAGCAAGAAAATAGAAATAAACTCTAATAAAATTTGAAATTGATTGATGAATGACTAAAAACGAGTTTACACCCCTTTAAATAAGGGAACCAAGCAATAGGAAAGAAATCAGACTCAAACTACAACTAAAACTCCTAAAATTCGTAACTTACTATAAATAGTAAACTTACTATTTATAGACGGTCGTGATGTCTACTAGTGCGCAAGGTTTTTGGTCAAAAATAGTAAGTGTCCTATTTGGCTTCACCAAACCGTTCTCCTAATTATTCTAAGAACTTTTCATGTTGGACACAACTCCTAAAGCCCAACGGATGAAGAGCTATAAGCAAACTAAAACTTACTATAAATAGTAAAAATGAAATTAAAACGGGAAAATGACTGTCGATCAGGGGTTTTCTCGCAAATCCGGGCTGCGCAACCCGGCATAGCGGGGTTGGTAGCTCGTTCTACCCCAAAATCATATATTTTGTGTCGGATAACTCATTCCGGATTGCGAGATATGCCCGATCTAAGGTCTGATGGTCCGGATCACTTCTGTCACCAACCGTGCCTTTTCTGATCCATCCTGGCCATGAAATTATCCGCAACCCGCTCTACATCAGTCCGTGTATGGACACACATCTAAATGCAATTGTGTTTCAGAGAAACTCATTCAAACTGTACTCTTCTTTTTCCTTGTATAGGGAATTCCAGCTAGTGTCCAGATTTTTTCCTGGGACAAATATGCACAGGCTCAGCCTGTTGGTTGGCAAAGTTTTTTCCAGTTCTCCACTGTGCAACTGCACTGGAACTATGGTGCAATAGGACTTCTGACAGTGGCACATTCTGATGTTGATAAAACCAACCAGAGTTACTATGGTGAATTGAAGCTGAATTACTTGACAATAGATGGGAGCCATGAAGGACTTGTGCCTCTACGTATGATTTTCAAGTTAATTGGCTGACCTTATTAATCTTTCTTTGTTTGCATTTGCAAGTGAAATTGCTGATTATAGATCGGTTGTAGGTAAAGAAGGGCCTGTTCAAACTGAATAGAGCAACCTTGATAAATCTTAAAGATCAAGGAAGGCCCACATGAAGCAATCCTTCTAAGCTATATTTATTTTCTTAGAAAATCAATCAACACTACTTTATTTGTTAAAAAATAGGTATAGTTTATGAATTTATTTATTTTTAAACAGCAATAGTTTGCAGAAAGAGGATGAAATATCAGGGAATATGGCTCTGTGGAGCTTCGTATTCACTTCAAACTCAGCTTCAAATTGATGTATTAGTCATAACAAGAAATAGAAAGTGTAGCTATATTAATAATGCAATTGAAAAAAGTAAAGAACTATTCACAAAACAGATCTTGGTGAGTCCCATTTTAGCCTAGGTATGACTCACCATACCTTTCTCCCAGATTTCTTCTGCTCTTGAATAAAAGACTTTGCCGACATAACTGGAATGACCTTGTCAGCTGTGCTGTACAAATACAGCTGAGGGCAGGGAGGCTGGTCGCTTGAGAGGATGGAGATGATCTTCCTCAACCTCCTATTTACATCAGGCAAGTTCAGAAACTTGGAGAAGAACTTCTCTAAAATTGATAGGAGCACCTTCTCAATCAACAGGGGTTTGTTATTAGTATCGAGTTTAGGAGTTGGTAAATATTGAAAGATATTTACAAACAGGGCCATCATATACCTTCCATCTGGTGATCGATGAACACTGAGAAACTGAAACAAATGCTTGCACTGAGGATAGGAAGGATTCTGATTATACATGGCCCATATTAGGATGCAAGTCACACTATACAAAGTAGACAATGCATACACAGCAACATACTGTTAGAAAAACTATACATAAAAACTTTAATTCATGACTGAGTAAGATGCATTAACTAAGATCATCAAAAGATAGAATGGTCGCTCACCTGAAGCTTTGTTAATATGTGTGCAATTGTAATTTGAATTCAAAGAAAATAGTTTATACTATAGATGGTGATTAGAAATATGGCACATGAGTGAGAAATTGCATATAACATGGCATACTCATAATGCAATGTGGACCACCGAAATCGTTGACTCAATTGTGTATGGAGCATAAGTGAAAAAGTGCAGTGAGAAAATAAGTTTAACCATATGATTTTTTCTCTCTTCAAATATGAGCCACTCACTATTTTACTTTGAACCATCCATTTGATAGCGATTAATTGGATGGTTAGAATTGCTTTTGGTAAGTGGATTTCTAGTGATATGCTCCATCCACAGTAGGATTCACAGTTCATGAGGTAAATTACCAAATTCAATCACTTGAATCAAATTGTTTCATAATCATACCTTGTTAACACTACAGAAGTTACATCATGGTCATTTGAGAACACCCTTCTAAATCATATAGCCCTAGAAATCAAAATGTCCACTTTCTCAGGCAATTCAACCTCCTCAACTTTATCTTTGATCACTCGTAATATAAAGAACAAAAACCCTCACAAAAATGAGAACAATGTAACAACAAGGTGAGTTTGGCAAAGAACTCAAAAAAGTGAGGTATTAAGTTTAAACTGCAAAATAAAATTGCTGCAAAATAAAATATTCTTATAAAAGAAATAACAGATCTGAATGCAATGTAGTTTCCAGGAGTACAAATTAGCCATGTAACCCATATAAATATACAATTTTGTGTTGAGTAAAAGTAGAGAAAGAAGGGATTTTGTAGTTCTTACCATTTGGGTAATCCTCTTATAGCACCAGTGCCTATGGACGACAAGTAGTCGATCCAGAAACCGGAACTGAGCAATAGAGAAGTCACTAGGTGGTTGTTCTTGGCATCGCCTGTTTTTGAAACCATCATCAAGACAAGAACTTTAGTTGCAGTTTCGCAAAAAGCAGGAGCAAGGAATCGCCTGTTTTTGAAAAATAAGAAGTTGAAAAGAATTAGGAATTGTGCTTTTGTTTCCCATGTGTGTGGAATTGTACTGTGTGTGTGAGCATGCACACACTAGTAAATTGCATGCGCCGATGTGCGTCACACATGGGAATGCCTAAACATTTTTCCTACATAACTACAAAAGACAGAAAGGCAGTGATTTACTTATAAGAATCCAACAACAATTTGGTTCTCATAGTTCAAACCATCAGACATTTCTAGATCTCCAAGGCGATCACCAAGAAGTAACACATTAGTTTTCTTCTTCACTGAGGCATTGCATTCGTTTGGCTCGTTAGTATCTCCTAATTGGTGATGAAGTGTTGCAGCCATATCAAGAGCATGCTCAAAATATGAACAGAAGAAAGAAACTGCAATACTAATACAATATACCGACCGGGACACCAACTTGCAACTTAACCTACCGGCAACCGTCATACATTGCGATGTCTTACATCAGAGCGGGTTCTAAGGAGTTACAAGTTGGACCTCTAAGAAAGAATATAAATGATGCCATTAAGATATAAATTAAACAAGATCAATTAAGAACATGCAACAGATTAATTAAATGATGGAGAAATTAACAATAAAAGAACAAAAATTTACAAAGTGTGCACCTGATATGCGATATGTTGATTAAGGAAATAAGCACTATTACACTACCATAAAGAGAAAAATCAGTATAGAGCATACAACTAATGCAACAGTTACCTAAGGATAGCCTATCATGCTTAAAAGCCTAAATAGATCACCATACATGTTTAAAAGGCTTATATGACACAGGAATTGAGATACCAAGTATCCTTGTAGTTTATGTTGTTCTTCCACTTTCTCCTTTCTTTGTGTTATTTTTATTATTATTCCTGTTGATAAAAATATAGGTGGTACCATCCACCTTCACCAGTAAAATAAATGTATCCTCCTAAAATGATCCAAGAACCTGCCATCAGCCAGCAAATTGTATAATCCTCTAGAAAAGCTAAAGGGAAACAATGGAAAACAAAAGCGTTGTTTTCAGGATTTTTAACATGAAATCAATGGAAGGGGAAGACAAGCTCCAGATTTCCAGCAAAAGGAAAAAAAAAAAAAACCCAATGATGAAAAATGTTAAAACAGTATATTATTTTATATTGCATGAAAAAGTGGGACTTTTCTTTTACTTTTGGTAATCTCGTGCATGCACCACATAGTAACGAGCATGCTTTGTCGAAGAACCATGATTCATTAAGATAATATAAATCTCGTGTCTTGATCTAAGTGGACCCTGGCCCATGCATGGATTATGGCAATCAGAAGATTACAAGATAGCCCATTAAAATACGAACAGGAGCTCATGTGTTCCAAGTTGTTGGTTTGGTATAAACGAGATGGTGTTGCACTAAAAAAAAGTTGCAGGACAAAACGTAGGAAGAGAAAATTCAACAAATGTCTTCCCACATGGATTAAGTTGTGAATTGGCAACAGTTTTGATAGCAGAGAAGCATGAGTAGAGATAATTTCTAACAGGAGATCAGAGTCACATGTACTACTAGTAGATAAGAAGCAATTGAAGGTTCCTAAGAATCTGTGTTTTATTGTAGGTTCATGTATTTCAAATCACCAAAAGAAACAGAAAATCCAATGAAATCTCAAAATGTATTTCAAATACATGATATTACATAAATCAAAGATAAATCTCTAAAATCTAAATACAAAAACCTAAATTACAACTTAAATCAACAAGAATCGAAACAAAATCCAATGAAATCTCTAAGAATAAAGAGATAAGTTGGATCAAGATCAAAACAGATCAAGCACCAGAAATCAAGAAAAAATTACAAAAACCAAACCCTAAGTGGAAAATTTTGGAGAAATGAGAGGGGGAAGCTCACCTGATTGAAAGTTAAAACCCTTCCTCTGTCTTCAAATAATGCCAACTGTAAATCTGAGTAACTTCTTCAAATGAATAATCAAACTAAGAAAAAAAATCGAAAAGGAAGGCAATATACATCATCAGCTCAAAACAAAAATAAAAAGGCAAAGCTCCAAATAATGAGATCTGAAAGGAAAATAGATCTATCAGCAAAAATCAGATTAAAATCCAAAGAAATCTCTTAGAATTGAGAGGCATAAGCTAGAATCATATTAAAATAGATTAAGCACCAAAAATTGGGAAAAAAAGCCATAAGTGGAAAAAAGCTCATTGTCTTTTGAGGATCTGATGATAGGGGAGAGAGAGAGAGAGAGAGAGAGAGAGAGAGAGAGAGAGAGAGAGAGAGAGAGACGGTAGATCTGAAGAAGACGAGAGAAATATTGGAGAAGACAGAGAGAAGAACTAGGGTTCGGTTCGGTGAGGAGCTGCAATTGGTGTATATGCCCCTTGTTTATCTAGCTTGCACGAAAATCGGCAATAGAGGAGTAGATTTCGCAGCAGAGAACAAGGTTTTGCTCTCAGATTGAACACCAAACCCTAATCGCTGATATTGCAATGCAGAAACTACTCAAATCCAGCAAATGAGCTAGAAACAACAGGATTTTCCACTTCCTGAGCAAGATTTCAGTGAAATCAGCAAAAAAAAACTCCTAAGATCGAACAAAAAAATGTGGATTTTGGATTTTCAATGGTCAAATGGGGAAAATGCACGAAAATGAGAGATTTTTGCCCCGATTTCTGATTTTCGAGGGGATTTTAGTTGAGAAATCAGTAGAAAAAAAGACAGAATGAGTACCTGAAATCGGCGAAGAGATTGCTGGTGTGGAGGACAGAATTTGCTTTCAGACCTGAGGGATTTTGAGAGAGAGCTCTGCTTCAACCATTATAGAGAAATGCTACTAGTCGCCATATATCCGCATCTTATTCCTCCACTTCCTGCACGTGCCAACCTCACATCTGTGTGAAACATCAAGGCTGTATATCACATGGGCCCCTCCATGTATGTTCCTTGGCCCCAAAGTTAGGCAGGTCTAGTAATCATGTATGAGATAAATGTATGCTAAATCTGGACCGTTGGTAGTATTTTCTACATAATCCATTTTAGGTAGGTCCGATTCAATGGTCACTGCATGCATATGGTTGGGCTCACCGGACGAACAGTCCGGATGTTGACCTGTGGAAAGAGTAGTATTTGTACGACTAGTATTGTGTGCATGCATCGTAATTCTCACCGTTGAATTACAGGTATTCGATGTCATGTGTTTTTGGGGCTCACTTGAGAAGTATGATTAATGCTCAAGGCCTTCCTTAAACCTGATTCCTTACAATAGAGTCCTTACGTCTACAGTTGGGGCAGTGATTGCCATGTAGTTGTATGGCCCACCACGTGTAGCCCTAAGGTGGTGTGAAATATACTTCTGGTGGGCTACCATGTACTAATCATACTATTCTGTACAAATATGATACACGGGCGGTGTCTTTATGCATTAGCAGCATACAAATATTTCTTTTTGGGACATGGTTTGGTAATTTGGACTACGTAGCTGTTGATCCTGAAATGGGTACTGGTTTCAATTAGATCAGATGTCCAGACGGAACATGGCCCATTCATTAAAAATTAGACCTTTCGCTTCGGTTCCTATGCAACTGAGGTTAAAATATAGACTTTTGGCCTCGGTTCCTATGCAACTAAGGCTAAATATTAGACCTTTCGCCTCGGTTCGTATGGAATTGAGGTTAAAAAGTAGACCTTTCGCCTCGATTCCTATGCAACTGAGGCTAAAAAGTAGACCTTTCGCCTTAGTTCCTATGCAATGGAGGCTAGAATGTATACCTTTTGCCTCGGTTCCTATGTAACTGAGGCTAAAAAGTAGACCTTTCACCTCGGTTCCTATGCAATTGAGGCTAGAATGTAGACCTTTCGCCTTGGTTCCTATGCAACTGAGGCTAAAAGATAGACGTTTCGCCTCGGTTCCTATACAACTGAGGCTAAAAAGTAGACCTTTCGCCTCAGTTTCTGTGTAATTGAGGCTAAAAAGTAGACCTTTCACCTCGGTTCCTATGCAACTGAGGCTAAAAAGTAGACCTTTCACCTCAGTTCCTAGGCAACTGAGGCTAAAATGCAGACCTTTCGCCTCGGTTCCTATGCAACTGAGGCTAAAAGGTAGACCTTTTGCCTCGGTTCTTATGTAACTGAGGCTAAAAGATAAACCTTTCGCCTCAGTTCCTATGCAACTGAGGCTAAAAAGTAGACCTTTTACCTCGGTTCCTGTGCAATTGAGGCTAAAAAGTAGACCTTTCGCCTCGGTTCCTATGCAACTGAGGCTAAAAAATAGACCTTTCGCGTCGGTTACTATGCAACAGAGGTTAAAAAGTAGACTTTTAGCCTCGGTTCTTATGCAACTGAGGCTAAAAGATAGACCTTTCGCCTCGGTTCCTATGCAACTGAGGCTAAAAAGTAGACCTTTCGCCTCGGTTCCTGGGCAACTGAGGCTAGAATGTAGACCTTTCGCCAAGGTTCCTATGCAACTGAGGCTAAAAGGTAGACTTTTCGCCTCGGTTCCTATGTAATTGAGGCTAAAAGATAGACGTTTGGCCTCGGTTCCTATGCAACTGAGGCTAAAAAGTAGACCTTTCACCTTGGTTACAATACAACTGAGGCTAAAAAGTAGACTTTCAGCCTCGGTTCTTATGCAACTGAGGCTAAAAGATATACCTTTCGCCTCGGTTCTTATGCAACTGAGGCTAAAAAGTAGACCTTTCGCCTCAGTTCTTGTGCAATTAAGGCTAAAAAGTAGACCTTTTACCTCAGTCCCTATGCAATTGAGGCTAAAAGGTAAACCTTTCGCCTCAGCTACTATGCAACTAAAGCTAAAAAGTAAACTTTTAGCCTCGGTTACCTAGCAACTAAGGCAAAAAATGAACTTTTAGTTTCAGTTCCTTAGCAACCGAGGTTAAAAAACACATTTAGCCTCTTTTTTTAAACCGAGGCTAAGGGCCTACTTTCCTGTAGTGTTTGAAAAGGCAAGGTTCAAAAATCCTCCCATCCAAGGGTTAGGATTGTCCTTCTGGTGTGAATTTTGAAATGGGTCATGCAAGGTGTACCCTACCTGGCGATTGGTTCAGATCTCATACACGTTTGCCATGTGTACGAAGCAAGTAATTGACCAGCCGTTAACCGAAGGTAACGAAATTTTGTACATGGTATATACACATAAACTTGGTGTACTATGACATGATCTCCACCATCCAATCAATAGCCAGACTCCAGAAAATAGGAAAGATGCATTGATGGGTGGTTAGGATCTTTCAATTGGTGCCATTTTGACGCATCAATCATCCAAGAGATTTCATGTTGATTGGATGGTCAGATTCACTAACATGTGTTTGGATTGGGCGGCAGAGATTGTCTATGCACCATTTTTCAGTGTATAATTTTATTACTCAATTTAATCACGTAAAAGTAAAACCATATGAGATCCACAATCAGCCTCGGCGAATAAATGATTCAAATTACTGCGCCCAACACCTAATCTTTTGTAAATGATCGTGACCATCCCTGTGATAGACAGATGAGTGAACGCTTAGAATCGTCTGATCAGTTTGAGTTATACATGGTAGCACATTGAAGTTGTGCTGGACCTAACAGAAAGTTCAGATCGATCGATCCAATGGTCCAAGTAAGCATTGGATCATTTATTTATTTATTTTCTTATATTAATCATGCTCGCTGTCTACGTATAACATTACTATATCTACGTGAATATTGAGTGGCATTTTGGTAATTTTACTTACAAACTACTCCCACGCATGCAGAGGCGGAGACCGGTGGCGGGAACCAGCATCGGGGCGGAGGGTACACGGGACGCAGCGAAACCCTATATTGTCTACATAGTTGCCGCAGCGAAGGTACCGGTGGTTGCCAACGGTGCTGCTCGGGTGGTAGGGTGGTTCAATCGGAGCCACGCAACTAAAGTACATGTATGGCCATGGTTTATTTAGCCGTATGTGTATTATCTAACTACTGTGGAATGCATGTAGAAGTTGGAAAATGAAAATAAAGTATGCGTGTGCTTAGAGATGTAGTTCGAGTGTATTCCATAGTTATATTGTTTCTCGTATATATTACTGATACCGTTCGTTTGTAACGTATGCCTTTGCAATGTTATTGTTATTTTGAGTGTATTGTTATGCTTTGTTCTCTTGTATTTTTTGATTTCTGTTTTTGGGATTAATAAAATTTTAATTATATTGTGGAAAAAAGTCTTTAATACTCTAGCAGTGTGATGGATAATACACATGCAGTTAAAAGTTACTGGGAATTTGCATACGTGGCATATAAGTTATTCAAACTGAACCGTTCTGGTTATGGGGGTATTCGTTTAGATGATGTATCATGAGTAAAAATTTAATCTTATTTGATCATGGCCATTGGTGGGTTAAAAATGAAATTAATCTAGTCCATGGTCTTATTTGGCACAACAAGTGTCCACCAATGGTTGTTCTAATGGTATATAAAGAGTCTTTGAATGTTCTAATGGTACATAAAGAGTCTTTGAATGAAGTCGTGTGATTCTGAAAGAGAGTTTAATAGAATATTTGCCTGATCTTCATCGTTCACTGTCTCATCTACTTTTAACAAAGTGCAGACCCGAAAGCAACTTGTTTCCTCATGGTTCTAGAAAACTGGACCCAAATATTGATTTGGGTCTATTAGTTATACAAGGGAAAATTTAAAGTGATTAAAGATTTTAAACTCATCCAATTTAAGATATTTCATTTTCTTTAGTTGGGATATACTTCAATCAATAAATCCTTCATATAAATGGTTTAGATATTTCAAAATGGCCTAAGACAGTTTAAACATGAAGGGCCCAGGCTGGGCCTGGCTGTCTGGCCATCATCGAACGGGCAGTGATACCAGGGCTCAGGACAGATCCAAGGTTCCTAGGGCACCGCTCATACCTGACGTCTCTGAGGGTGCTTTTCATCCTAACAAGTGGGCCAAATTATCTTTTAATCCAAACAATTGATGTTCTAGCCAACCATGGACCTAGAACTCCTCGAAAAGTCTCCCTATTGAGACTCGTTTTCAGATGAATTGAGATCGATCTCCCCTTTTCTTTTCTTAATGGTTCAATTTGAAAAAGAACTTTCCTTATAACTGCCAACCTTTTAAGATATTACCAAATAAAGACATGCTTTCAAAGTATTTAAAATAAAACGGTTTGTGTATAAGGACCACCTTTATATATGTGTGAGATCGACACCATTCATCCAATTTGCAGTATCATTTTATGTCTTGAGCCCAAAAAATGATCCAGACCTGAAGATCAGGTGGGACTCTCCCACAGGAAACGATGGTAATGAAATGGCTACCTTTTAAAACAGGTTGGGACCGTAGAAGTTTAGATCAAGCTGATTTTGTGTTTTTCATTCGTCAATGTCTGCGTGGCCTTATCAACTTGGATTGTCGTCGTAATCATCAGGGTGGGTGTAAAGCATGGAGAAGTTGGATGAGAGGACTGAGAATGGGCTGCTACCCTATGACCAGCAATGTTGGTGTGACCCTGATGGAAAGCGTACCTTGTTGATGAAATGTATATCTATGCCGTTCATCTATTTTTATAGATTGTTTTAAGATTTTAGGCTACCATAAAAAAAGTGAAGCAGTTACAAATTTCAGACGGATCACACCACATGAAACATTGGTTATTGATTGTTAAAAACCTTTTGTGAGATGCGAAAGTTTTTGGATCAAGCTGATATTTGATTTTCCTTTCATCCAAGTCTGTGTAACATTATCGAAAGGTTGGATGGTAAAAGTTAATTACAGTGGACTTTAGGAAGTTTTTAATAGTAGGTGATCAATAATCACTGTTTCGATATGATGTGGTCTACCTGAAATGTATATCTACTTCATTTTTTACATTACAGTCTAAAATAAGTTGGATGAACAGATGGACGGCATGGATATATGTTGGATACATCTAAGTGTACCCTACCATTAGGGTCACACCCACATCTATGTTTCCCACTGTGGTTTGTCTACGTTAAAGTCGCAGGGATTTCCAGTGCTTCTCATTGGCTCACGTCATTGACGATGACCCAAGCTCACAAAAGCCCATTTTCTCTCCTCCGAATAGATTGCTACGGAACATAACTTTTAACATGTTGATCTTCTCTCAACCCCACCATGATTTATGTGTTAGATCTACACCGTCAATCAAAATTTCCAAATCATTATAGAGCATGAGCCTAAACCAAAAGTCCAGCATACCACACTACATAAAGTAGCTGTGATTGAATGAACTACGGTTGAAACCTTTCTGTGCCAACCGTAAGATTTATTTGCCGTCTGAATCTAACCTAATCCATATGCAGACCTCAATAATAAAGGGAAAACATAAATATCAACTTGAGTAGAGCCTCCTGTGACCTCTTGTTTTTAGCCTCATTTCTTAAAATGACCTAAAAATTAGATAATCGGTGTGGATCTAAGAAATGCATCATCGTAGGCTCATACCGAATTTCACAGGTCAAGAAATTTTGATGCTTGGCAGGCAAGAGAGAAGAAAATAGGAAGTGACGACATGTTGAACTTCCGTGGCGTATCATGATATATGTGTCAAATCCACACTGTTCATCCATTTCCCCATATTTTTTAGGGTACGAGACTAAAAACAGGCATATTCAAGGTTTAAGTGGGCTACAGCAGAGGAAATGGTGGGAATTGGATGCATATCGTTGAAAACTTTTGGGCCAAAGAAGGGTATGATGAAGCTGATAGTTGTTATTTCCCTTCATCAAGCTCTGTGTAACCTTATAAAGAGGTTAGATGGCAAATAAATCTCACATGGATGTAGGGACGATTTTGTTGTAGTCATTCAATCCCTACTTTTTGAGGTGTGGTCTGCTTTGATGGGATTTTTCCTCCTCAGATCAGAGGAGAGATGGAGCAACAGGTGAAAAATCGGAGTAATTCACCGCGTTGCTCGACTGGTCGTGGGAGGCGCTCGACCGGTCGTAGGTTCTAGCCCTAGCACGACTCAAAGTCCAGCGAGTTGTGCTATTTTTTTTCGGAGTTTAGGACTACTCGTAGGAGAGCTACGACCACTCGTAGGGGTCTACGACCAGTCATAGGAGAGCTTACATGTTTGGATTAAGTTCACGGGCGTGGTTTTGTTAGTGACCCCAACACTAGTTAACTAGCCAATGTAATAGCTATGTGGTCTCCACCATGATGTATGCGTTTTATCCATGCCATCCATCCATTTTGGTAGCTCATTTTAGGGCATGAGTCCAAAAATAAGGTTGATCCAAATCTTAGGTGGACAGTACCACAGGAAACCATGGTGATACACCCACAATTAAAAACTTCTTAGGGCCACTAAAGTTTTGGATCAAGTTGATATCCATGTTCTCCTTTCATCCTGGTCTGTGTTCTCATTGGTGCTGGTGACTCCCGCTAATAAGATATGTGGGATTTCTCTCCCAAATAGATTGTGTGCTACATAACATAACTTTTAACGTGTGAAACTTCTCTGGGCCCACGATGATTTATGTTTTAGATCCACACCATCTATCAAATTTTATAGATCAATCTTAGAGTGTGAGCCCAAAAATGAGGCACATCTAAGCTCAAGTAGACCACACCATTAAAAGTAACAGTGACTAAACGACTATCATTTCAACCTTCCTAAGGTCCACTGTGAGGTTTAATTTCTATTTAACCTCTTCATAACGTCACACAAACCTGAATGAAGGGAAAATACAAACATCAGCTTAATTAAAGCCCAATGTGGCCTCAAGAAGTTTTCAATAATAGGCGTCTAATTCTCACTATTTCTATAGTGTGGCCCACTTGAGCCTTGGATCTACCTGGTTTTCTGTCTCATTCCATAGAATGGTATGGAAAAATAGATGGACAATGTGGATTTGATACATACATTATGATAGGGCCCACCTTCACGTGTGTATTGTGTATCCACCCCATCTATTCGATTTAACCCATCAATAGGAGCGAATGCAACAATGCATCTCTTGAAACAACTATCCATATTAGATAAAGATCAAGTTTAAAATATGAGCATAAACTTGGATTACAACTAAGAAATTATCGCTGCTTGATTATCACTGCTCCTAAGATAGATTGAGCTAAGATAAATTGATAGATTTGATTTGTTTGTTGTTCCTCTACTAATCTTCCTAATATTTATAGATTTCTTCCGTACCTATTCTTCAAAAGTTCTTCCTCTTTATTGGACGATTATGGCAACTAAGGCATTGCCATCCAGATCCTTTGCTTGTTATGTTTCTCATTTTGACTATTCCTCTCGACTGCATTTCGCTTTTAGATGTCTGGACCACACTACTTTATCTGTCTTTACAACATTAAATATATATCAACTGTAATTTTACAAAAAGTGCTCCAAATATCTCAAAAAATCTTTTCATATACTCTTATCTCTCGTCTAATACCACATGTCCCCCTGTATTAACTTTTCCTGAAACGGTTTGAAATAGGGTACAACATAGCCTCATGAGCATCAAAGCTATTTAAAATGTGGCCTTCCGTTCACTAATGATCCTAACCGTAGATCTTGCCAATTAAACTTGAACATTAACCATTTATCGTTTCAGCCATCCTTCTAATGACCACTAATCAGACGGATGGGTTTTCTTCCATTAGTGTCATTTCTCCGTTACCATGGTGTGTCCCACCATTTGTATGGAAGGAAATAATATCATGTGTATACATAACTACGTACGTGGATATGATTCAACTGCAAGCTCATTTGGTGCCTCCCTAACTGTGAGGTCTACATTGATGTATGTATTGTATATCCACGTCGTCCATCCATTTTGCACGCTCATTTTAGAGCATATCCCATAAATAAAGCAGATTTTGCATGCTCATTTTAGAGCATATCCCATAAATAAAGTGTTGCGCAACACGTCAACAACGCAGTGAGCCTGGATCCAATCTCAGGCCTTACCCACAAACGACAAATAGAAAGAAATATAGACTAGAAACAGATCAAAGTAATCAAAGTAAACCACAAGACAAGATATATGTGGAAAAACCTCAAACTAGGGTAAAAAATCACGGATGCAAACTTCCACTATGAAGAAGAACGAAGATTACAAGGCAAAATACTAACCTCTTCCTTCGAAGAATATAGAAAACCCTTAGCCCACACATTGGAATAACTTTTATTATACCTAGAAAAGCCCTAGGAACCCCTATTTATAGTTTAGGTAACTCCCCTTCTACACCCTTACGAAAGGCAACACCAAAATCCACAGTCCGCATCGGATTCAGAAATAAATCTGCGTAACTACGACCGATCGAGCAGACTGCACGATCGGTCGAGAGGACCCCACGACCGGTCATGAATGGGTCACGACCGGTCGAGCACCTCGAGACCCAAAAAATGATGCTCACTGGACTTTGAGTCAAGTCGGTCCACGACTGGTCGAGCGGGCCCCTACGACCGGCCGAGCACAGCTCACGATCGGTCGAAGACGGCCCTAGATATGACTCCACATCTCAATAATCTCTCACTTGGAGACACATAGCCATAATCCTTTGTCTTCTTCATCCAGAGTGCACTACCTCCCCGTCTTCAAACTTGAAGACCAATCAAAGATGAACAGAGCTTCAGCTTCTCTTGTGTGACCGTCTTGGTCAACATATTCACAAGATTCTCATTTGTATGAATCTTCTTCAGAGCAATCATCCATCTTCCAGTAACGAATGTATGAAGTGATATTTGATGTCAATATACTTGGTCCTTGAATGAAAGGCTGAATTCTTAGCCAAGTGTATTACACTCTGATTGTCACTGTATAACTTGCAATCTACTTATTTTTTACCCAACTCTTTCATAAAACCTTGCATCTACATTATCTCCTTGTATGCTTCTGTAGCTGTAACATATTTTGCTTCTGTCATACTGATAGATACTGTTTTCTGTAACTGAGAGACCCAACTAACTGCAGCACTGCCCAGAGTAAACACATAACCTGTAGTGATCTTTCTACTGTCGATATCTCCTGCCAAATCTGAATCCACGTAGCCTTGTAGCTTGATTTCTGATCCACCATAGCACAACCCTACATCCTTAGTACCTACCAGGTATCTGAGGATTCACTTCACAACTTTTCAATGTTCCTTCCCGGGGTTGTTCATGAACCTGCTAACAACTCCCACTGCTTGAGCAATGTCTGGCCTCGTGCTCATTATAACATATATGAGACTCCCAATAGCTGACGTGTATGAGATTTTAGCCATGTAGTCTCGTTCCTCTTACGCCTTTTTCCCTTGCTCCTTAGATAACTTGAAGTGGTTGGCTAATGGAGTGCTAACCGGCTTAGCACCTCCCATATTGAATCGATTAAGTACCTTGGCTATGTACTCTGCCTGTGACAAAATTAGTTTCTTATTTTCTTTGTCACGCTTTATTCTCATGCCTATTATTTATTTTGCAGCTTCTAAATCCTTCATGACAAATTCTCTAGACAGTTGTCTTTTGAGATCTGAGATGTCTTTCATGCTTGAACCAGCCACAAGCATATCATCAACGTACAGAAGAAGGATGATGTACAACATATCAAACTTCTTCAAATAACAGCAATGGTCTGCATGACATCTCCTAAAATCGTTTCCCGACATGAAACTGTCGAACTTCTTGCATCACTGCCTCGGGGCCTGCTTCAGGCCATATAGACTCTTCTTCAGTCTGCACACTTTGTTCTCTTTTTTCGGTGCCACGTATCCTATCGGCTGATGCATATATATCTCTTCTTCAAGGTCTCCATGAAGAATAGATGTCTTAACATCTAGCTGCTCTAGATGTAAGTCCTCTGTGGCCACTATACTCAAGACCATGCGAATCGTAGACATTTTCACCACAGGTGAAAATATTTTAGTGAAATCGATACCTATTTTTTTTTGAAACCCTTTCACAACCAATATAGCCTTGTACCATTTCGAACCATCATGCTCCTCTTTCAGTCTGTAAACCCACTTGTTATGAAGATCTTTCTTATCCTTAGGTAGAGTGACTAGCTCCCATGTACGATTAGAGTCAAGAGAGTCTATCTCCTTATCCATGGCTTTCTCCCACTTAACTCGTGTATCTGACTATAATGCCTTTTCAAAATATTCTAGCTCACCATTATTTATCAACAGTAGATAATGTAAGGAGAGTGAGTATCGGACCGTGGGTCTCCTCTCCCGAGTAAACCTCCTCACAACCGGTGTATGCGGCTCTGCCTCATAATGCTCCTATGCAAGACCATCCTGTGGCGCTGTAACACCCGTGTCTGGTAACTCTTTCAACTCTACGAATTTCTTTTTCATGTCCTTATTTTCTTGCAAACTGTCCTTATACATCACTTTTTCATTGAAGACTAAGTCCTTGCTTCTAATGATTTTTCTATTTTCTACATCCTAAAACTTGTAGCCAAAATTATGCTGCCCGTAGCCTATAAACGTGCACCTCCTGGATTTCGCATCCAACTTATTTTTGTGCTCTGCATTAATGTGAACATATGAAGTGCAACTAAACACTCTGAGATGTGCAAGGTTCACTTTTTTTCCAATCCACGTTTCTTCTGGTAGCCCACCATTCAATGGTGCTGAGGGACTTCTATTGATAAGATATACGACAATATTCACAGCATCTGCTTAAAAAGTCTTGAGCAACCTTGCATGTAACCTCATGCTCCTGGCGCGCTCAAGGATGGTCTTGTTAATGCACTCAGCCACACCATTCTGTTGCGGTGTCCCTGGAATCATTTTATGATGTTTGATTACACTTGTTGCACAATACTCCTCAAACCTCTTATCACAATACTCTCCCCCATTATCAGATCTGAGACACTTCACTGTTTTACCTGTCTCATTTTCTACCATAACTTTTCACCTCTTAAACGCATCAAATACATCAAATTTATACTTTAAGAAAGAAACTCACAGTTTTCTATTCGCATTATCAATAAAAGAAGAAAAATAACGTGAGCCACCAAGAGATAATACCTGTGCTGACACTCAGTGTGTATAAGCTCCAATCGATGCATTGTTAGAGTGCATCTTATCTTCTTGAAGCTTACCCTCTTCTGCTTTCCATACACGCAATCCTCGCAGAATTTCAAGTCAATAGACTTAAACCCTGATAGCTTTTCCTTTGACAATAGTACTTTCATCCCCTTCTCACTCATATGTCCCAACCTCTGATGCCATAACTGCCCATTCACTCTAGTTGATGCAACTGCGAGTGAACTATATGATCCTGAAGTCACGTACAAAGTACCTTCCTTTTTGCCTCGAGATATCACCAAGGCACCTTTTGTGATCTTCCAAGAATCACCAGTGAATGTTGTCACATAACCGGTATCGGCCAACTGCCCCACTAAGATCAGATTTCTTCTCAAACTCGGTACATGTCTGACATCCTTCAATTTCAAAACTGTTCCGTCTTTCTGATTGACCTGAACATCTCCCTTTCCAACGATACTGCACGGCTCACCATCACCTAGGTAGACTCTCCCAAAGTCACTTGACATATAATCACGTAAAACTTTCTTATATGAAATGGCATGAAACGAAGCACCCGAGTCTATAATCCAAGACTCATTCCTCGCATCAAGAGATAATATCAATGCCTCTGTGTCGCTCTCCTCAAACAGATTCACTGAATCCTTCTCACCTTAAGAGCTTCTATCTTGTTTCTTAAGTACCCTGTAATCACGTTTCATATGCCCCTTCTTGCCGCAATGTCAACACCCGTCTTTATCTTTCGTTCCCTTGGACTTCTTCCTCGACTTAGAACACCCATATTTATTGCCTCCTTTGTTCAGCGATCTTCCTCTTCCTTCATCGTTTAGAGCATTCCCTGAATCCCCTGAAACTCCTGATGCCTTCCTTTTAGATTCTTCGCTGAGAATTAGACCGGCCACATTATCAAATTTCAGCTTTGTCGACCCTGAAGAATTGCTCACAACAATCACCAAACCATCCCAACTGTTTGACAGACTGGATAAGATCAATAGTGCCCTTACCTCATCCTCAAAAATGATGCCAACGGATTTTAACTGACTCATGATTGTATTGAACTCGTTTAGATGTTCAGCCACGCTCCCACCATCTGACATCTTCATGTTGAATAACTGTTTCATAAGATGAACCTTGTTGGATGCTGAGGGTTTTTCATACATGGTGGCTACGGCTTCCATTAATTCTTTCGTCGTTTTTACCTTAGATATATTGAAGGCGACACTCTTAGACAAAGAGAGTCAGATCGTTCTTAAAGCCTTCCTATCCAGTAAAAACCATTCATCATCTGTCATCTTTTCTGATTTCTTCTCTTTTCCTCCTAGAGGAATATAGAGGTCCTTCTGATACAGATAATCCTCCATCTGCATCTTCCAGAAGGCAAAGTTTAAACTATCAAAATTCTCAATTCTAGTTTTTTCCTTCTTCTATCATCGCTCCCAATAGAGCTAAACCAATAGCTCTGATACCAGTTGTTGCGCAGCACGTCAACAACGCAATGAACCTAGATCCAGTCTCAGGCCTCACCTACAAATTATAAACAAAAAGAAATATAGACTAGAAACAAATCAAAACAATTAAAGCAAACCACAAGACAAGATATACGTAGAAAAACTCCAAACTAGGGTAAAAAACCACAGATGTAAACTTTCACTATGAAGAAGAACGAAGATTACAAGGAAAAATACTAACCTCTCCCTTTGAAGAATATAGAAAACCCTTAGCCCACACCTTGAAAAAACTTTTATCATACCTAGAAAAGCCCTAGGAACTCCTATTTATAGTTTAGGCAACTCCCCTTCTGCACCCTTGCGAAAGGTGACACCAAAATCTGCAGTTCACATCAGATTCAGAAACGAATCTACGTAACTATGACCGGTCGAGCAGACTGCACGATCGGTCGAGAGGACCCCACGACCGGTCTTAAATGAGTCACGACTGGTCGAGCACCTCGTGACCCAAAAAACGATGCTCGTTGGACTTTGAGTCGAGCTGGTCCATGATCGGTCGAGCGGGCCCCTACGACCGGTCGAGCATAGCCCACGACCAGTCGAAGACGGCCCCAGATGTGGCTCCACATCTCAACATAAAGCAGACTCAAATCTCCGATGGACCACACCATAGGAAACAATGCTGATTGAATGGCCACCACTACAAACTTCATAGGGTCCACCTTAATGTCCATGGTAATATATATTTGACATCTAACCTGTTGAAGTTCATACATATTTGGATGAAAGGAAAAAAAAAAAAATATTAGCTTGCTCAAAAACTTTTGTGGCTCATAAGGAATTTTAAATGGCTAATCATCACTGTTTCATGTGATGTGGTCCACCTGAGATTTGGTTCTGCTCAATTTTTTAGCTCATGCTTTAAAATGAGCTGAAAAAACAAATGGTTGGGTAAATATGCAATACATACATCAATGTGGGCCCCATGGTCAGGGCCGCATGCACCTCATCTGCTCCCGATTCAACCAACCCCTTTGTGAGCCATACACACTCTTAAATGGCCTCTTTCTGGACCCCACCCCGCTAGTCAACATTCCCCCCCTCTCTATCAACTGCAGCCATCAAATGTCCATAATGTTTATTTTTCATCCAACCTGTTCATAAGGTCACACCGCTATAAACAGAGGAAAACAAAAATATCTGCTTGATGATTTGAACCAAAACTTCAATTGCACGATCCCAACTTTTTTTTGGTGGTGTGGTCTTCTTTTTACTCTGGATGTCTCATTTTTTTGGCTAATTTCCTGAAATGACATGGATAAATAAATGAACGGCATGAATAAAACACATACATAATAATTGGGCCCACAGATTTTTCTCTATATACACAGTACAAGTTATGTGGATGATCTGCTGACAAATTGACTAGTGAGACTTGCTAATGAAGTGACATGACCAAGTTTTGTGGGCCCCACCATGATATATATGTTGTATTCATGCACCATTCATCCATTTGGCGAGATCATTTTAGGGCATGACAAAAAGAATGAAGCAGATTTAAAGCTAAGTGGATCCGACCACAAAAAATGGTGGAGAGCGCAACACCTACAGTTGAAACCTTCTTATGGTCCACTATGATGTTTATTTGAGATTCAACCTGTTCTTAAGTTAACAGAATCATGAACAAAGGGAAAACACAAATATCAACTTCATCAAAAGCTTCCGTGGCTCTTAGGATATTTTTAATGGTAGATGTTCAATCTCCAATGTAGAACTTTGGATTGTCTTACTCTTTCACTCATCCCTTGAAATGATCTCTCCACAATATGGATACAATACGTATATTATAGCGGCACCACAGAACTTGGTGACGTCACTTCAATAGCAAGTTTTGCTCCTCCACCTGTCAGTAGCTAATCCGCCCAAACAAGCATATCTATAGCTAAGTGGTAGACCGAGTGAAAATACCTTGTTTCAAGGCTTAGGTCTTGGCATCAAATTCTTGTGGGGGTGGCTGACAGTGAAGTGTGAACTAACGGTTGGGGGTGTCTACTAACAAGCTAACTGAAGTAAAATAAAAATAAAAATCCACCTCGGTCATTGCATCCGCCTACGTGGTGGATGGGGATGCGGATTAGCTACTGGCGGGTTGAATAGTGAGACTCCTACTGAAGTGACAGGGCATGATCCAAAGAATGATTTGGATCCAAAGCTCTGGTAGTGGACCCTACCTCAGGAAACATAGGTAGATTGACGCTCACAGTTAAAAGGTTCCAAGGGCGATGAAAGTTTTCGGTCAACCTGATATTTGTGTTTTCCCTTCTTTCATATTTGCGTTAACACACGAATAGTTTGGATCTCAAATAAACATTATGGTGGACCTTAGGATGGTTTCAAGTGTGGGTGTTATTCTCCCCTCTGTTTTTTTGTGATGGGTCAACTCCGGCCTTGGATCTGCCTCATTCTTTGGATCATGTCCTAAAATGATCTCTTCAAATGTATAGACGGTGTGGATACAACACATATATCGTGGTGGGTCACACAGAACTTGTTAACGTCTCATCGATTGCGGCTCCTTAGGATGGTCTCTGATCAGAATGCTCCTACTGAAGTAGAGCATTTTGCAGCCAGCCCTGTTCCTGATCTCCATGGGGAGGAGGATCGGGATCATCTTTTCAGCCACGGTATGATAGCTATGTCAGTGTGGGAACATTTTAGCAAGATTTTTAGTGTCGACTATCTCCCAAATCAGTCCATTCTGCAACCCATTAATCTCTGGATTTTCAAAGCTAGCAGGACAACTAGAGTGTCTCGCCTCATTGGTCTCATTCCATGCATAATCAGTTGGAAAATTTGGCTGAGCAGAAATCAGGCCCAATTTGAAGGTCGCGCTATGTCTGCCTCCCAGATTATATTCAAAGTTGCTCATTGGTTGAATGAAATTGCTTTCTCGATCCTGGGCAAGGATAAGAATTCTCTATCGGATTCCATTACGCTGCAGCTCCTCAATATTCCAAAGGCTGAGCCTCATTTGTCCAGGAACCATTCCATAGTTACTTAGCTTAAACCCCCTTGGGGCTTCCTCAAGTTGAATGTCGACTGCTCCTCTAGGGGGAATCCAGGCCCGAGTGGTGGTAGAGGGGTTTGCAAGGATCATCTTGACAATCTGATCTTTGCTTTCCATCGGAACTACAGTCATTCATCGAACACAATAGTTGAAGCCCAAGCTATGTTAGATGGCATCACAATCTGCTCCAATTTGTGCCTCCGCAACATCATTGTCAAATCTGATTCGATGTCCATCGCTAAGGTAGCTGAGAACAGGTCCGCTTCTTTTTCTTGGAACATTTGGTACAAGATGAGTGCTATTTAGGAATTCCGCCGTCCCTTAAATCTTTCGTTTAGTCACATCTTCAGGGAAGGAAACTTGGTGGCAGATGCATTGGTTAGATTGGCCAGTGAAGGTAGTCCTAATGACCTTTTTGTCTCCAGGTCTGCCCTTCCAGCAAAGGTTCGGGGCGCTCTTGTCCTCGATCAGGCGGGCCTCAGGAACTTGAGGCGTGCTTGATGGTTTGTTAGTCTTTTTTTTTTTTTCCAGCTTTTGGGCGATTCTGGCTCTCCTAGGTCTGTTAGCTCGATCAGGCGTGCCTGAGGGGTCCCTTCCTTCTTGTAGGGACCCTCCCGAATGGTTGTAAATTTCCTTCATCAATGGAATTTTCACGGCTTTAAAAAAAAAAAAAACCGTCACTTCCGTAGCGAGTCTCACCACTCGACGTGTAGTAGCTAATCCGCGTCCGGTCGTTGGACATGGATCGTTTCAACGGAAATACGGTACCCAAGTCATTGCCGTGTACCCCAGGTCGTTACGGACAACGCCTTATTGCGGACGCAGGAACCGATTAGGTGCAGCCCTGACCTCACTCAACTCGGTGCAGTCCTCACTGTAGGGGCCACCTTAATCTATGTATTGTATATCCCCGTCGGACATCCGTTTCAAAATCTCATTTTAAATCATGAATAAAAAAAAAAACGAAACAGGAACAAATCTTAGATGGACCATACCATAAGAAAGATTTGGATTTGATTAGTTTTTTGTATAATGAGATAAAATGATATATAAAAACCTACACACAGCATGGATGTACAAAAACTTAATCAAGGTGGGCCCTACAATCAGGGCGTACAGTGTTGGTGAGACGGGACCGCACCTGATCGGTTACTGACTTACTGCAGATCCCGCCCTAGTCCTGCATAGATTGCGTACCGCGGCATAAAGTACCGCTTTCGTGCTTTGTGCAGTAGCGACTAGGTGGTCCCCGGCCCAACCCAAGACGGTACATCCCTTTCCATGGGGCCCACCTTGATGCATTTATTCTACATCTCTATTGACCATCCGTTTTTTCAGATAGTTTTAGACCAGGAATCAAAAAAAAAGTAACATCCACATCTCAAATGTTCCATTTTATAAGGAACAGTGGTGATGAACTCTCTACCATTAAAAGCTTCCTATAGCCCATTTTTATTGATATCCAATAGGGATAAGGTGTCATAAACCCGGATGAACAGAAAAAACAAATGTTAGGTTAATCCAAAACTTTTATGGCTCATTAATCATCAATCACCAATATTTCCTGTGGATATCATGGACTGAGAATACATACATCAAGGTAGGCCCCGTGGTAAGGGCCGCACCGTCTTGGATGACGCCTGGGCCTGCACATACTCCACTCTTAAAAATCTTAATCTCTAATTCATGGACACTTACTTTTTCAAATAAGTCCATTGGGATATATTTTTAAAATTTTTAAACCGTCCAATAAATATCCATTAATTAAATAAGTCACTCACCAAACACAAGCAGTTTCTCGTTCATGTCACATCGAAACTGGTATACATCTTTTCGACGGACCGAGCAATTTCAAAGTAATTTTCAACTGCCTTCGACTAGCTTGAATTAATAATATTCAACGTATGCAATTTCTTAGTAGTTTCCAACTGCCTGCGTACCATCCATCATACTCTGATAGAGTATTAAAGCATTTCTTTTCCTATAAATGGTGCATGTAATGGACAACCGTTTTCATCTTCCTCGCCCATACTCTTCTTTGCTTGAGAAATGGCTTCTATATCTACTTTCCTTGTAGTGGGTGTGATTTTGGCGGCTTTTTTACTCATTTCTTCTGACGTGGTAGCTAGTGAACTAGCTTGAGGACATCTAGAAAGAGCTCACGAGTAAGTTTAGGATTCTATTTTGTCTCTTTAAAGTTCTTTAATGATCCAAACCATTGAAATGACGGGGCTCTGATGCAGGACATGAAAATTTAAATATGATATGCGAGATTTTAGACTTAAGATCACGTTAGTTCAGAAATAATTATACAAATTTCATATCCCCCATAAAAATTCAAACATTCAATTAATGGGAATCGATGCGGGTCCAGGCCTGCACATGATAAGGCTGGAGCAATAAGAATTATGAACCAAACGATACTCAAAGATAAGAAATAATCACCCAAACATGTATAGTAATCAGTCCCTAATCTAAGGAATTCAGAAATTCCAATTCGGAGAACCCTATGGTAAGAAAATTGACAAATAGCTTAGGAAAAAATGTAATCTAGGTATAAGATTTATAAAAAAAACAGCTATGAGAGGATAAAAGAAGATAAAAACTTGAACCAAAAGACGATTCCGTGTGTGAACAGCAACAATGATCCAGACGCACGTGCATGTGATCATGGCTCCACGTGTGTGGGGCCCACTATTCAGAAAAAGGCCACCTTGGCCCTGGTCGGCCAGGGATGGAATCCAAAACTCCCAAATATCATCTCAATTCGATGCACGGTTTGTGCGTGGTGCTCCACCGAAGTTTCAGCTTGCCGGCGGGTCGAAATCTGAAAATCTGCTGTAATGAAGAAATTTGATGCAACAAAATGGACGAATGCGAAATATGGATGGTGGTGGAAGATGGAAAAGAAGATGATGGAGGATGAGGATGAATCGGGGTCGATGTGGCTTCACACCACGGTAGTTAGCCCTTTGAAAAGGGAGGGTTTCGCACCCACTTAGGCTTCACAATTCAGAGAGTAGGAAAAGGCATAATTTTTATTAATCTTCAATCAATTCTAAAAAACTATAAGGAGTGCCTATTTATAGAAAAAATCCTATACCCCAAAACTCGCACCATGTGCGCAATCTATTACTTGGCGATGAAGTAAACTAAAATAAAAACTAAACAGAGAAATCTAAAGCGTTCACAATGTTCTAAATAATAACAATAAGCAAAACCTAAAATATGAAATCAATCCGACGAGTGGGTCACGATCATGAGATCCCATGATGGCTTTTCTCAACTATCGGGCCCACTTTTTTTGAACCAAAACTTGTCTTCTACCTAGAAGGCCCTCTTTGGATGTCGCCATCGGGCCAGATCGATGGTGGGGCCCTCCTTTTGCTTACGTACGTGCGTAGGGGGTGGTGTGCGTGCACGTGTGCACATGATGTCCCCATCAATTCTCTCCGGCTGCGAAGATTTCGCCACTGGCGAAATAAAACTCCCGAACCAATCCAGGATGTCAGGATCAAGTTTCTGAAGCTCCTCCTCAGTGAGCCATGTACTGTCTAAAGCTTGGCGTAACTTCCATTTAACCAAGTACTTCTGAAACCTGCCGTCCGACGTTGAAACTATTTGATGGTCCAAGATATCTTTTATTTCCTCTTTAGGTGTGTGAAGGTTAGGTATAGGAGGTAAAAGCTAGGAAGAAAGGTCGGGAAGAGTAAGTATGGGAGGTAGAGGCTGGAAAAATAGGTCGGGATGGGTAGGTATGAGACATAGAGGCTAGGAAAACAGGTTAGGAAGGGTAAGTATGAGAGGTAGAGGCTGAAAAAATGGGTCGGGATAGGTATGTATGGGAGGTAGAGGCTAGAAAAATGGGATGGGACGGGTAGGAATGAGACGTAGAGGATTGAAAAATGGGTTTGGAGGGGGCCATGGATCAAGGGAAAGGTTTGGAGAATCAAGATGGTTAGGCGAAAGGCTGGACAATGCATCAATGACTCCTTGAAATGCAACTAGATCCTCCACATTAAATGTAGAATTAATTCCCATGGAGGGTGGAAGATTTTCCATATACGCGTTGAGACCGTTTCGTTTTATAATTTTGAATGGTTTAGCGCTATACATGTGTAATTTTCGAACGGCTCCCTGAAGGTACTGCTCTGGCCTGATGTGGATCATCATAGAATCCCTTACATTGAATTCCTGAAAATATTTATGTTGGTCTGTAAAAAGTGAATAACGTTCATTACCAGTCATGATCTTCTGCGTGATTTCTTAATGCCATGAATGAATGTGATGCGCAAAAGACTCTGCAGGCTCTGATGGCCTATGGGACAGTGACACAGGGACAAGATCAATAGGTTTCCCAGGTTTATAACCAGTAATGACTTCATAAGGATTGAGACCTGTGGACCTATCGATAGAACTATTAAACGCAAACTCGGCTACAGGTATTACGATGTCCCATATTCTAGTGTGCTCTATATCCCTCTTAGGGGAAGACTCATCTGGTAGATCATCAGGAACGACATCACGAAACTCATCCACTACCGGAATGGCCTTAGTGGGTAACTCTACACTAGCCTCTGGTGCACTCTCTCTAGCCACAAGGCCGCACATGTTGTACCCCTCAAAATAATGGTCTTGATGTCCCTCATGGGGTGGGGGTACAGGTGCACGCCCAGGACTGATTCCTTGGCCAACTCCATTCATTGGTCTATCCTTCTGGCCACCTGCCTGAGATTGGACATTCACTCCAATGGTGGGATTTGTCTTAGGAGAGGTCCCAAGTTGGGCAATGCGCACATCAAGTTGGATAGCTTGTTTAGTGACTCTTGCAATTGTTCCATGTTTAGTGTAGGGTGTCAACCAAAGCCGCGACCCGTACGTGTGGGTATACACTGAATTGCTCAACCTAAGGACTTGCTACGACAACTATATGCGTATAAAAACTAAATGACCCTACAAGACTCTATAAGAAGGAGACTACACTGTTACTAAAATTCAGCTATATATGATGGACTGAATGCATGAAGGACTTAAACAAACTAAACCCTAAATATGTGGTGAATTCACCTACAAGAACCCTAGGCTCTGATACCAAATTTGATGCAGGACATGAAAAATTAAATATGATATGCGAGATTTCAGGCTTAAGATCACGTTAGTTCAGAAATAATTACACAAATTCCATATCCCACATAAAAATCCAAACATTCAATTAAGGGAAATCTATGCGGGTCCAGACCTACACATGATAAGGCTGGAACAATAAGAATTATGAACCAAACGATGCTCAAAGATAAGAAATAATCACCCACACATGCATAGTAATCAGCCCCTAATCCAAGAGATTCAGAAATTTCAATTCGGAGAACCCTAGGGTAAGAAAATTGACAAATAGCTTAGGAAAAAATATAATCTATGTCTAGGATTCATAAAAAAATAGCTATGAAGGGATAAAAGAAGATAAAAATCTGAACCAAAAGACGATCCCGCATGTGGACAACAACAATGACCTAGACGCATGTGCGTGTGATCACGGCCGCACATGTGTGGGGCCCACTATTCAGAAAAATGCCACCTTGGCCCTGGTTGGCTAGGGATGGACTCCAAAACCCCCAAATATCAGCTGGATCCGATGTACGGATTGTGCGTGGTGCTCCGCCGAAGTTTCAGCTCGCCGGCAGGTCGAAATCTGAAAACCTGTTGTAATGAAGAAATTTGATGCAACAAAAGGGACGAATTCGAAGTATGGATGGTGGTGGAAGATGAAAAAGAAGATGATGGAGGATGGGGGTGAATCAGGGTCGATGTGGCTTCGCACCACGGTAGTTAGCCCTTTGAAAAGGGAGGGCTTTGCACCTACTTAGGTTTCACAACTCAGAGAGTAAAAAAATGTATAATTTTTATTAATCTTCAATCAATTTCAAAAAACTACAAGGGGTGCCTATTTATAGGAAAAATTATATACCCCAAAACTCGCACCTTGTGCGCAACCTATTACTTGGCGATGAAGTAAACTAAAATAAAAACTAAACAGAGAAATCTAAAGCGTTCACAATGTTCTAAATAATAACAATAAGCAAAACTTAAAATATGAAATCAATCCAATGAGTGGGTCACGATCATGAGATCCCATGATGGCTTTTCTCGACTATTGGGCCCACTTTTTTTGAATAAAAACTTGTCTTCTACCTATGAGGCTCTTCCTGGATGTCGCCATTGGGCCAAATCGATGGTGGAGCCCTCCTTTTACTTACGTACGTGCATAGGGGTGGTGTGCGTGCACGTGTGCACATGATGTCCCCATCAGGCTCACAGCTGATAGGGGATGCTGTGTAAACCTCACTCGACTATGTATTTGTAGGCCAGGGGGTTAGGGTTGGTACTTTTGAATTGGGGAGATCTCCAAGGTATTCTCCATCATCCGTTGATGTTCTATGTGCCCATCGGTTAACGGTTGGATTAAAATGGGCCCCACATGCATCTTAATTACTCCTGCAAGACGCTGTGAATGGAAGCTGAAGTAGGCTATGTTGGTTACTTTCTTTTAGCTTAAATGATCAGTAACTTTGCAAACTTCTCTATTTGAAGTTTCGTGTTTTTTTTTCTTTTTTTTTCTTTTGGTTAGCTTGTTAGTACACACCCATGTCACTACACATACTCCATTGGGAGTTCTTAAATGATCGAAACCGTTGAATCAATGGGGCTCACAATGGATGGAGATGCTGAGTAAATCTCCCTGATTGAGTTCTTGTAACCCTTTTGATGTTGGTCATTTCTTACGTTGAATCTGGACTGTTCGCTTAGCTTTTCTCTCCGGCCATGTATTTGTACATCACGATATTACAAGGGTGGGGATTTTTGACTTGAGGAGATCTCCAGGATATCTTTCATTGTCCGTCCATGGAACACACCAGTCAACGGTTGGATTATTAATCAATGGGCCCCCACATGCCCCATATTTACTCACAACAAACCATACGTCCTTGCTCTTGCTCGGGTGGCAGACTCTCAGAGTTTCAACTCCCGGTCAAGGGTTCGAGTACCCATAGGTGGTAAAATTCGACTAGCGTGAGTGTGTGGGGCATGTGTGCGTGTGTTAAAATAATAATTAAAAAAAACCATACGTTTGCTGACTAGCCAGACTACCCTGAGAATACCCATTGGCTTTTGGTCCAGACTACCCTGAGAATACCCATTGGCTTTTGGTCCTCGCACGTAGCGGATGACTGAGAAATCCGAACTGTTCATCATGTAGGCTATTCCATGCATGTGCCATTCCACAAAAATCAAGATGATATGATAATCAGAACAATTCGGTTGGAGGACTTCCTGAGAAAGAACATAGATGGTTATTTGAAAAGGCAAGGCTCGAAAATCCTGCCATCCAAGGGTTAGGATTGCCCTTCTGGTGTGAATTTTGAAATGGGTCATGCAATGTGTAGCCTACCTGATGATCGGTTCAGATCTCATACACGTTTGCCATGTGTACGAAGCAAATAATTGACCAGCCGTTAATCGAAGGTAACAAAATTTTGTGCATGGTATATACACATAAACTTGGTGTATGACATAATCTCCACCATCCAATCAATGGCCAGACTCCAGAAAATAGGAAAGATGCATTGATGGGTAGTTAGGATCTTTCAATTGGTGCCATTTTGACGCATTAATCATCCAAGAGATTTCGTGTTGATTGGATGGCCATATTCACTAACATGTGTTTGGATTGGGATGCAGAGATTGGCTATACACCATTTTTCAGTATATAGTTTTATTACTCAATTTAATTTAATCACGTAAACGTAAAACCATATGGGATCCATGATAAGCCCCGACGAATAAACGGTTCAAATTTGACGCAGGGATGAACGTGATGAGGTCGATCACCGTCTTCCTCAAGGATAACTACTCTGAATCCACGGAGCTTCTCTGGACTCCTCACAGAGACTTCTCGAATCCATGAGGAAAGAAAGCAGGAAAATAGAAATAATTCTAATAAATTCGAAATTGATTGATGAATTATTAAAAACGAGTTTACACCCCTTTAAATAAGGGAACCAAGCAACATGAAAGAAATCAGACTCATACTACAACTAAAACTCCTAAAATTCGCAACTTACTATAAATAGTAAACTTACTATTTATAGACGGTCACGATGTCTACTAGTGCGCAAGGTTTTCGGACAAAAATAGTAAGTGTCCTATTTGGCTTCAACAAACCGTTCTCCTAATTATCCTAAGCACTTTTCATGTTGGACACAACTCCTAAAGCCCAACGGATGAAAAGTTATACTCAAACTAAAACTTACTATTTATAGTAAAAACAAAATTAAAACGAGGAAACGACCGTCGATCAGGGGGTTTTTCGCAAATCCGGGCTGCGCAACCCAGCATAGCTGGGTTGGTTGGCTAAAGTAGCTCGTTCTACCCCAAAATCATATATTTTACGTCGGATAACTCATTCCGGATTGTGAGATACGCCCGATCTAAGGTCCGATGGTCCGGATCACTTCTGTCGCCGACCGTGCCTTTTCTGATCCATCTTAGCCATGAAATTGTCCGCGACCCGCTCTACATCAGTCCCCTCCACTTGAAAAGAACTCGTCCTCGAGTTCTCCTCCTGCGCTGGTTCATGATACTCGGTTAGGTCCGCAACGTTGAAAGTCCGTGAGATCGCCATGTCATCTGGAAGATCAACAACATAAGCATTGTCATTGATCTTTCGGATGATCGGTACCGGTCCAATCTTCTTATTCTTCAGCTTGTTGTACATCCCGGTCGAAAATCTTTCTTTTCGTAAATGGACCATTACCTGGTCGCCCACCTCGAACACCTTTTGTCGACGATGCTTGTCCGCTTGTTCCTTATACTTTTCGTTCGAGGCATGTAGCTTAGTCTGCACCTCCGCATGAATACCCATGATCCTGTCTGCCATATGTTCTGCTGCAATACTCATGCCTGGGAGCTTGGGCAGAGGGACCAAGTCTAGTGTGTGGCGAGGTACTCGTCCGTAAATAACCTGGAACGGAGATTTCCCTGTCGAGCGGTTCACCATGTTGTTGAATGCAAACTCCGCTTGAGACAAGGCCAAATCCCACTGCTTCGGTTTCTCTCCTGAAATACATCGAAGGAGGTTTCCCAAAGTGCGATTCACAACTTCGGTCTGCCCATCAGTCTGTGGGTGGTAAGCACTGCTGAATTGAAGTCGTGTATCGAATCGAGCCCACAAAGTCCGCCAAAAGTGGCTAATGAACTTCGTGTCACGATCAGAAGTAATGGTCTTAGGGACCCCGTGTAGCCGTACGACCTCCCTGAAGAATAAATTCGCCACATGTGTTGCATCAAGGGCCTTCTTACATGGGATAAAGTGCGCCATCTTGGAGAAACGATCTACCACTACGAACACCGAATCCATGCCGCGTTGTGTTCGTGGAAGACCAAGTACGAAGTCCATTGATAAATCCTCCCAAGGACCGTCAGGCACAGGTAACGGGGTGTAGAGGCCCGTATTCTGAGATTGCCCCTTGGAGGTCTGACAAGTATGATAACGTTGTACGGCTCTTCCCACATCACGTACTAATTGCGGCCAGTAATACCGTTCTTCCACAAGAGCTCGCGTCTTGTCTCGCCCAAGGTGTCCACCGAGGCCACCTCCATGTAGTTCCTGAATAATCTGCTCCCTTAGAGAACTTTGGGGGATGCACAATCGATTCCCTTTGAAGAGAAAACCATCCTGTATATGAAAGTCATTGGGGTGACCTTCTTGGCACTTCAACCAGGAATCTTCGAAGTCTTCATCCTCGGCATATAGCTCCTTGAGACAGTCAAAGCCGACCACCTCATTGCTCACCGTAACAAGTAGTGACGCACGACGGCTAAGTGCATCAGCTACCTTATTCTGCTGACCTGACTTATGCTTCAGAACAAACGTAAATTCCTGTAAAAACGCAACCCATCTAGCATGCACACGATTCACGTTTGTCTGACTATTAATAAACTTTAATGCCTGATGGTCGGTGTACAGAACAAACTCCCTCTGAATCAGATAATGCCGCCAATGTCGCAGCGCCTGAACAACTGCGTATAACTCAAGCTCGTAAGTCGACCACTTCTTTCGGGCTTCACTGAGCTTCTCGCTATAGAAGGCTACCGGCCTGCCTTCCTGTGATAATACTCCTCCTATTCCGACATATGAAGCGTCACACTCCACCTCAAATAATTTATCAAAATTAGGAAGCACCAAGATCGGTGTTGTAGACAAACGATGCTTGATCTCATGAAAGCTCTTATCAGCTTTATCGGTCCACTGGAACGGCCCTTTTTTCATGCAGTCCGTTATTGGCGCGACTATGGTGCAAAAATCTCGCACAAATCGACGATAGAAAGTCGCCAATCCGTGAAAACTCCTCACCTCATGAATGTTTGTCGGGATCGGCCATTCCCTAATAGCTCGCACCTTTTCATCGTCCACCCGAATTCCTGTGGACGTTACAACAAATCCTAAAAACAACAGACTGTTAGTTAAAAAACTACACTTTTTCAAGTTGAGGTACAACTTGTTATCTTGTAAGACCTGCAGCACCTGCCTGAGATGTTTCTTATGCTCCGCCTCATCCTGGCTATATATCAATATGTCATCAAAATATACTACCACAAATCGGCCAGTGAACGGTTTTAGAACTTGATTCATCAAACGCATAAAAGTACTTGGTGCGTTCGATAGGCCGAAAGGCATGACTAGCCACTCATATAACCCTTCCTTTGTCTTGAATGCCGTTTTCCATTCATCGCCGGGTCGAATACGAATCTGATGGTACCCACTCTTTAGATCGAGTTTAGAGAACACTTTAGCCCCTTCTAACATATCGAGCATGTCGTCCAACCGTGGTATTGGAAACAGATATTTAATAGTAATTTTGTTAATTGCTCGGCTGTCGACACACATGCGCCAGCTTCCATCTTTTTTTGACGTTAATAATGCTGGTACAGCACATGGGCTCATGCTCTCTCTCAATAGACCCTTACGGATCAATTCCTCCACTTGCCCCTGAAGTATCTCACACTCCTTCGGACTCATCCGATAATGAGGGCGATTGGGCAGGCTAGCCCCAGGGACGAGGTCTATGTGATGTTGGATGTCTCTCATGGGGGGCAATCCATCAGGTAAATCTTCAGGCCAGACTTCTTTGAATTCGTTTAGTAACAGTCTTAAGCTTGGAGGGATGTTTGAGGGTTCCTCCTTCTCGCCCTTCACCACTACGGCATATACCTCGCCGGTTTCCTTAGACTCCTCTATGAAATCCCGAATGGTCAAGAGAGAACTCCCCTCCACTTTAGAGGCTTCAGGGTGGTTCTCTGGTGCCATAGGGGCAAGGATTATTTTTCGACTATCCTTGACGAATATATAGACATTGTCTCGCCCCCGATGGGTCGCATCACGGTCCGACTGCCAGGGTCGACCGAGTAACATATGGCAGGCTTCCATGTCAACCACGTCACAAAGTATCTGATCCTTATAATGTTTACCAATTGAAAACGAGATAGTGCATTGTTCAGTTACCTTGGTCTCGTTCACTTTTTTTATCCAGCCAATTGAGTACGGGGAAGGATGTTTCGTCGTTGGTAGCTGCAACTTATCCACCATCACTCTTGAGACGATGTTCTCGCTGCTACCACTGTCTATGATCACATCACAGACCTTTCCGCTGACAGTGCACCGAGTACGAAATATATTGTGCCGCTGTGGATGTAATTCCTTTTGTGGGGTATACAGTAGTCGCCTCACAACGAGAGATTCGCCACGATCTTCGCCTGTCACTTCATCGCCACCTGCTATTTCTTCAGTGGTTTGTTCATATTCATCAAAGCCATGATCCTCTTCCACGGCCTCATCTTCAGTGCCCCCTTCGTTTATAGTCAAGTGCGCTGCCGGACGTTGAGGACAAGTGTTTGATAAGTGGCCTGGTTGGCCACAGCGGTAACAATTGTTCGGCCTTGGCCGAGCATAAGGATTCGGAATCCTACTAGGGCCCGCTGTTGTGGATGCTGCCCGTTGAGGTCTGGATGGTCCGCACCCCGTATCACGGTTCGCGGGTGGAGGAGGTTGAGGACGTTCTCCTACCGGATCTTTTCCTCGAGCCAGCACTGGATCCTGTGTGGGACCTGTCATAGGGGGTCGATTTGAAGGATAGGGACGAGCAGGAGCTCTTGCAAGCTGCGTTTCTGCCCTTCCTGCCAATTGAACTGCTTCATCTACGGTCCCGACTGGGTACATCTGAACTCGATCCTGAATTACCGGTCGCAACCCACCTATAAATCGTGCCACTTTCTGTGACTCAGATTCTGACAAATCGTTTCGTGTAGCCAACCGCTGGAATTCTTCAGTGTAATCTGTAACAGTTCGATTTCCTTGTCGGCAATTCTGGTATTGCTGGAATAATATCTGCTCATAATCACTGGGGAGAAATCGTGAACGAAGAAGACGTCTCATCCGAGGCCATGATGCGATGGGCGCCTTGTTTTGGCAGGCTCGTGAGAGTTGCAATTGTTCCCACCATGCAGAAGCACCTGATTTTAATTTAAACGCTACCAACTTCACCCGTTTATGGTCTGGCACATCCATATAATCGAAATATCTCTCTACTTCGGCTAGCCAATCGAGAAAATCTTCGATACGTAATAAACCGTTAAAACTAGGAAGTTCAGCCTTACCTCGATAGTCTCTTTCAGCACGATCTAGACGATCGCCTCCATGGACTGGTCGTCGATCAAAACCCTCATTAATGTCTTCGTCGCTGGAATTAGAATCATTTGGTGTAGCCCTACGATTTACCGCTGGTGGTGCTCTGCGATAATCAGGGTCACGTCGTACAGCAACCACGGGTGGTGGCGCGACCATAGGTGGTGGAGCACCGCCTAGGGCTCGGGGCGGAAGTAGCGCATCCGCAAGACGGTCGAGGGTTGCCTGCAGCCCTTGCATGGTCAACTGACTCTCCCGATGGAAAGCTTCCATTCTTTCCGAAAGATAACGAATCCCTGGATCATCGTCCATAGGATTTTGATTCATACCTTCGTTGTTTGCCATCGGCCCGAGGGAAAACCTCGCTCTGATACCAAATTGACGCAGGGATGAACGTGATGAGGTCGATCACCGTCTTCCTCAAGGATAACTACTCCGAATCCACGGAGCTTCTCTGGACTCCTCACAGAGACTTCTCGAATCCACGAGGAAAGAAAGCAGGAAAATAGAAATAATTCTAATAAATTCGAAATTGATTGATGAATTATTAAAAATGAGTTTACACCCCTTTAAATAAGGGAACCAAGCAACATGAAAGAAATCAGACTCATACTACAACTAAAACTCCTAGAATTCGCAACTTACTATAAATAGTAAACTTACTATTTATAGACGGTCACGATGTCTACTAGTGCGCAAGGTTTTCGGACAAAAATAGTAAGTGTCCTATTTGGCTTCAACAAACCGTTCTCCTAATTATCCTAAGCACTTTTCATGTTGGACACAACTCCTAAAGCCCAACGGATGAAAAGTTATACTCAAACTAAAACTTACTATTTATAGTAAAAACAAAATTAAAACGAGGAAACGACCGTCGATCAGGGGGTTTTTCGCAAATCCGGGCTGCGCAACCCGGCGTAGCGGGGTTGGTTGGCTAAAGTAGCTCGTTCTACCCCAAAATCATATATTTTACGTCGGATAACTCATTCCGGATTGTGAGATACGCCCGATCTAAGGTCCGATGGTCCGGATCACTTCTGTCGCCGACCGTGCCTTTTCTGATCCATCTTAGCCATGAAATTGTCCGCGACCCGCTCTACATCAAAATTACTGCCAGCACCTATCCTTTTGTAAGTGATCATGACCATCCATGTGATAGGCCAACGATCGAATGCTTCAGATCGTCTGATTAGTGTGAGTTTTACATGGTAGCACATAGAAGTCGTGCTGGACCTAACAGAAAGTTCAGATCGATCGATCCAATGGTCCAAGTCAGCATTGGATCATTTATCTTTTTTTTTTTTGTTATATTAATCATGCTGTCTACGTATAACATTATTACATCCGACTGAATATTGAGTGACATTTTGGTAATTTTATGCGCAAACTACCCTCATGCATGCAGAGGTGGGGACCCGTGGCGGGAAGCAGGGCCCTGGCACTTCCGTACATCCTTGCTGCAGCTATGGTGTCGCTGGTTGCCAACAGATCTGCCCGGGTGGCGGCGTGGTTCAATCCAAGCCACACAACTAAACGAGGCGTCGCAAAAAAAAAGGAAGGGTTCAAAACCGTTTTGGTGCTATTTCAAATATTCGATACGGAATTTTAGGAACGGTTTTAAACCGTTCTTAATGTTGCCAACGACAGACGGAATTCTAGGAACAATTTTAAACCTCGATATACAAATGAAATTAGGGTCAAAAGGAAATAAATTAACAAAAGTTTATTTCATTCCATCAAAATAGAGATTAATCCAAATAAAAACATAAGAAAATAATGTGCTTGAAGATGTTTCATTGCATTTGGATGCACTATCACATTGAATTACAATTATTAAATTTTGAGTCCCATGTCAGCATTTAATTCAAGTTGCTTGGCCATCTGAAGGCAACTCCGTTTTAAATCATCAAGGTAGGAAGAGTGTTAAGATTCTAAGGAATATAGGTACCTTCATGGTCAACCCAAGTACCCAAGTTATTCCAAGACAAATCTGGAGGTTTTGAATTTGCAACATAACCATTTCAACCTTGTACCAGCTGATAACGCCTGAGATGCATGCGCACTCCCTGCTACATCAGCAAACTTTTGTACCTCCCCGCTAGATCAACACAATTCTGTATTGAAAGAAGCAAAAGAAAACCATTTATTATGTTTTTCCACTCTTTATGGGTAGTATTTTTCATACATGGCATGTTCATATTGTTTTGAGACTTTTTCGGCACATTATCCACATTAAAGTACAGGTGGGATCCACATTTCCTTAACTTGAGCCATTGATCCGGCAGGCCTGGTTATTGGACTCACCGTGCCTCATTATTTTCTTTATCAAAAGATAATGGCCATCTGATGGAAAATGGACAATTATAAGTAACCAATCGCCTACATTTCACGGGTGAGTCCCAATCAGACAGTATCACCCCCAAGGGGTGCCTTGGGCCTAGTGTAAAACCAATGATCTACACCACCGGGATTATTTAAACAATTTGGATCGTGAAGATGTGCAGTCTGCATAATTAGACTTTTCTGCCAAGCAAATGATCAATCCCAGAATAGTATATTTCCTCTGGGTAATGTGTTCTATATCAGTGATCTTTTCAATAAGTACACAGGGAAGCAAATGATTCGAGCAACTTCTTGCAAAAGTAAAAATTCCTAGAGTCAATAGCAATAAGGTTGGTATTTCACTACTGAAATCCTGTGTCATGATTATACTTTTATGTTCTCTCACTTCCATCAATGAAATCTATTAATGATTTAAAAGAAGTAGAATTGAAAGTTAAGTTGCAAGTAAAAAGCACAATTCATATACACACCTGTTGTTGTAGATAATTTAGCTGGACAACATCAATATCAACAATACCTAAGTAGCCTGAGTGATGTAGAGCAGGTCGTGGACAGTTTCATGACCAAGATGGATGAGAAAAGGCCCGGTCGACTACAGAAGTGATCCGGACCGTTGGACCTTAGATCGGGCGTATCTCGCAATTCGGAATGAGTTATCTGACGTAAAATATATGATTTTGGGGTAGAACAAGCTACTTTAGCCATCCAACCCGGCATAGCCGGGTTGCGTAGCCCGGATTTGCGAGAAACCCCTTGATTGATGGTCATTTTCCTGTTTTATTTTCGTTTTTACTATAAATTGTAAGTTTTAGTTTTATTATAACTCTTTATCCATTGGGCTTTAGGAGTTGTGTCCAACATGAAAAGTGCTTAGAATAATTAGGAGAATGGTTTGGTGAAGCCAAATAGGACACTTACTATTTTTGGCCAAAAACCTTGCGCACTAGTAGACATCACGACCGTCTATAAATAGTAAGTTTACTATTTATAGTAAGTCGCGGATTCTAGGAGTTTTAGTTGTAGTTTGAGTCTGATTTCTTTCCTATTGCTTGGTTCCCTTATTTAAATGGATATGAACTCATTTTTATTCCCTCATTAATCAATTTCAAATTTTATTAGAATTTATTGGATTCGAGAAGTCTCTGTGAGGAGTTCAGAGAAGCTCCGTGGATTCGGAGTAGTTATCCTTGAGGAAGACGGTGATCGACCTCATCATGTTCATCCCTGCGTCATTGAGAAGAGAAAGTACGTAATCAGTCTAAACAAATGTGATGTAGAGCGGGTCGCAGACAATTTCATTGCTAAGATGGATCAGAAAAGGCACGGTCGACGACAGAAGTGATCCGGACCATCGGACCTTAAATCGGGCGTATCTCGCAATCTGGAATGAGTTATCTGACGTAAAATATATGATTTTGGGATAGAATGAGCTACTTTAGCCAACCAACCCTGCTACACCGGGTTGCGTAACCCGGATTTGCGAGAAACCCCCTGATCGATGGTCATTTTCCCGTTTTAATTTCGTTTTTACTATAAATAGTAAGTTTTAGTTTGCTTATAACTCTTCATCCGTTGGGCTTTAGGATTTGTGTCCAACATGAAAAGTTCTTAGGATAATTAGGAGAACAGTTTGGTGAAGCCAAATAGGACACTTACTATTTTTGGCTGAAAACCTTGCGCACTAGTAGATATCACGACCGTCTATAAATAGTAAGTTTACTATTTATAGTAAGTCTCGGATTTTAGGAGTTTTAGTTGTTGTTTGAGTCTGATTTCTTTCCTATTTCTTGGTTCCCTTATTTAAAGGGATGTAAACTCATTTTTATTCATTCATTAATTAATTTTGAATTTTATTAGAATTTATTTCTATTCTTTTGCTTTCTTTCCTCGTGGATTCGAGAAGTCTCTGTGAGGAGTCCAGAGAAGCTCCGTGGATTCGGAGTAGTTATCTTTGAGGAAGATGGTGATCGACCTCATTACATTCATCCCTGTGTCAATTTGGTATCGGAGCGAGGTTTCCCTTCAGGCCGATGACAAACAATGAAGGTATGAATCAAGATCCTATGGACGGTGATCTAGGAATTCGTTATCTTCCGGAAAGAATGGAAGATTTTCATCAGGAGAGTCAGTTGACCATGCAAGAGCTACAGGCAACCGTCGACCGTCTTGCGGAAGCGCTACTTTCGCCCCGAGCCCTAGGCGGTGCTCCACCACCTATGGTCGCTCCACCACCCGTGGTTGCTGTACGACGTGACCCCAACTATAGCAGAGCACTACCAGTGACAAACCGTAGGGCTACACCAGATGATTATAGTTTTAGCCACAAGGACATTAATGAGAGTTTTGACCAACGACCAATCTATGGGGGCAATCGTCTAGACCGTGCTGAAAGAGACTATCGAGGTAAGGCTGAACTTCCTAGTTTTAACGGTTTATTACGTATCGAAGATTTCCTCGATTGGCTAGCCGAAGTAGAGAGATATTTCGATTATATGGATGTGCCAGATCATAAAAGGATAAAATTAGTAGCGTTTAAATTAAAATCTGGTGCTTCTACATAGTGGGAACAATTACAACTCTCACGAGCCCGCCAGAACAAGGCGCCCATCGTATCATAGCCTCGGATGAGACGTCTTCTTCGATCACGATTTCTCCCTAGTGATTATGAGCAGATCTTATTCCAGCAATACCAGGATTGTCGACAAGAAAATCGAGCTGTTACAGATTACTCTGAAGAATTTCAACTATTGACTACACGAAACAATCTGTTAGAATCTGAGTCACAGAAGGTGGCACGATTTATACGTGGGTTGCGACCAACAATTCAGGACTGAGTTCAGACGTACCTAGTCAGGACCGTAGATGAAGCAGTTCAATTAGCAGGAAGGGCAGAAACACAACTTGCAAGAGCTCCTGCTTGTCCCTATCCTTCAAATCGACCACCTATAATGGGGCCCACATAGGATCCAGTGCTGGCTCGAGGAAAAGATCCGGTAGGAGAATGTCCTCAACCTCCTCTACCAGTGAACCGTGATACGGGGAGCGGACCATCTATACCTCAACGGGCAGCAACCACGACAACGGGCCAGAGTAGGATTACGAATCCTTATGCTAGGCCAAGGCCGAATAATTGTTACCACTGTGGCCAACCAGGCCACTTATCAAACACTTGTCCTCAATGTTCGGCAGTACACTTGATTATAAACGAAGGGGGCACTGAAAATGAGGCCGCAGAAGAAGATCATGGCTTTGATGAATATGAATAAGCCATCAAAGAAATAGCAGGTGGCGGTGAAGTGATAGGCGATGATCGTAGCAAATCTCTCGTTGTGAGGCGAATACTGTATATCCCACGAAAGGAATTACATCCACAACGGCACAATATATTTCGTACTCAGTGCACTGTTAGCGAAAAAGTCTGTGATGTGATCATAGACAGTGGTAGTAGTGAGAACATCGTCTTAAGAATGATGGTGGACAAGTTGCAGCTACCAACGACGAGAAATCCTTCCCCGTACTCAATTGGCTGGATAAAAAAGGTGAATGAGACCAAGGTAACTGAACAATGCACTATCTTATTTTCAATTGGTAAACATTATAAGGATCGGATACTTTGTGACGTGGTTGACATGAAAGCTTGCCATATGCTACTCGGTCGACCCTAGCAGTCAGACCGTGATGCAACCCATCGGGGACGAGATAATGTCTATATATTCATCAAGGATAGTCAAAAAATAATCCTTGCCCCTATGACACCAGAGAATCACCCTGAAGCCTCTAAAGTGGAGGGGAGTTCTCTCTTAACCATTCGAGATTTTATGGAGGAATTCAAGGAAACCGGCGAGGTATACGCCGTAGTGGTGAAGGGCGAGGAAGAGGAACCCTCAAACATCCCTCCAAGCTTAAGACTGTTGCTAAACGAATTCAAAGAAGTCTGGCCTGAAGATTTACTTGATGGATTGCCCCCCACGAGGGACATCCAATATCACATACACCTTGTCCCTAGGGCTAGCCTGCTCAATCGCCCTCATTATCGGATGAGTCCGAAGAAGTGTGAGATACTTCAGGGGCAAGTAGAGGAATTGATCCGTAAGGGTCTATTAAGAGAGAGCATGAGCCCATGTGCTGTACCAGCATTATTAACACTAAAAAAAGATAAAAGCTGGTGCATGTGTGTCGACAACCGAGCAATCAATAAATTTACCATCAAATATCAGTTCCCAATACCACGGTTGGACGACATGCTCGATATGCTAGAAGAGGCCAAGATGTTCTCTAAACTAGATTTAAAGAGCGGGTACCATCAAATTTGTATTCGACCCGGTGATGAGTGAAAAATGGCATTCAAGACAAAGGAAGGATTGTATGAGTGGCTGGTCATGCCCTTCGGCCTATCGAACACACCAAGTACTTTTATGCGTTTGATGAATCATGTTTTAAAACCATTCACTGGCCGATTTTTGGTAGTATATTTTGATGACATATTAATATATAGCCAGGATGAGGCGGAGCACAAGAAACATCTCAGGCAGGTGCTGCAGGTCCTACAAGATAACTAGTTGTACCTCAACTTGAAAAAGTGTAGCTTTTTAATTGACAGCCTGTTGTTTCTAGGATTTGTTGTAACGTCCACAGGCATTCGAGTGGACGATGAAAATGTGCGAGCTACTAGGGAATGGCCGATCACGACAAACATCCATGAGGTGAGGTTTTCACGGTTTGACGACTTTCTATCATCGATTTGTGCAAGATTTTAGCACCATAGTCGCGCCTATAACAGATTGCATGAAAAAGGGACCATTCTAGTAGACCGATAAAGCTGACAAGAGCTTTCATGAGATCAAGCATCGTTTGTCTACAACACCGGTCTTAGTGCTTCTTAATTTTGATAAATTATTTGAGGTTGAGTGTGACGCTTCATACGTCGGAATTGGGGGAGTATTATCACAGGAAGGTAGGCCGGTAGCCTTCTACAGCGAGAAGTTCAGCGAAGCACGAAAGAAATGGTCGACTTATGAGCTTGAGTTGTACGCAGTTGCTCAGACGCTGCGACATTGGCAGCATTATCTAATTCAAAGGGAGTTTGTTCTGTACACTGACCATCAAGCATTAAAGTTTATTAATAGTCAGACTAACGTGAATCGTGTGCATGCTAGATGGGTTGCGTTTTTATAGGAATTTACGTTCGTTCTGAAGCACAAGTCAGGGTAGCAGAATAAGGTGGCTGATGCACTTAGCCGTCGTGCATCACTACTTATTACGATGAGCAATGAGGTGGTCAGCTTCGACTGTCTCAAGGAGCTGTATGCCAAGGATGAGGATTTTAAGGATTCTTGGATAAAGTGCCAAGAAGGTCACCCCAGTGACCTTCATATATAAGATGGTTTTTTCTTCAAAGGGAATCGATTGTGCATCCCCCAAAATTCTTTAAGGGAACAGATTATTCAGGAGCTACATGGAGGTGGCCTCGGTGGACACGTTGGGTGAGACAAGACGTGAGCTCTTGTGGAAGAACGGTACTACTGGTCATAATTAGTACGTGATGTGGGAAGAGCCGTACAACGTTGTCAAACTTTCAAGGGGCAATCTCAGAATACGGGACTCTACACCCCATTACCTGTGCCTGACGGTCCTTGGAAAGATTTATCAATGGATTTCGTGCTTAGTCTCCCACGAACACAACGCGGCATGGATTCGGTGTTCGTGGTGGTCGATCGTTTCTCTAAGATGACGCACCTTATCCCATGCAAGAAAACCCTCGATGCAACACACGTGGTGAACCTATTCTTCAGGGAGGTCATACGGCTACATGGGGACCTAAGACCATTACTTCTGATCGTGACACGAAGTTCATTAGCCACTTTTGGTGAACTTTATGGACTCGATTCGATACACGACTTCAATTCAACAGTGCTTACCACCCACAGACTGATGGGCAGACCGAAGTTGTGAATCGCACATTGGAAAACCTCCTTCGCAGTATTGCAGGAGAAAATCCGAAGTAGTGGAATTTGACCTTATCTCAAGCAGAGTTTGCATTCAACAACATGGTGAACTGCTCGATAGAAAAATCGCCATTCCAGATTATCTACGGACGAGTGCCTCGCCACACACTTGACTTGGTCCCTCTATCCAAGCACCCATGCACGAGCATTGCAGCAGAACATATGGAAGATAAGATCATGGACATCCATGCAGAAGTACAGGCCAAGCTACATTCCTCGAACGAGAAGTATAAGGAACAAGCGGACAAGCACCAGCGACGAAAGGTGTTCGAGGTGGGCGACCGCGTTATGGTCCATCTGCGTAAATAGAGATTTCCGACTGGGACGTACAACAAGTTGAAAAATAAGAAGATTGGACCGGTACCGATCATCTGAAAGATCAATGATAATGCTTATGTTGTTGATCTTCCAGATAACATGGCGATCTTACGGACTTTCAATGTCGCGGACCTGACCGAGTATCATGAACCAGCGTAGGAGGAGAACTCGAGGACGAGTTCTTTTCAAGTGGAGGGGACAGATGTAGAGCGGGTCGCAGATAATTTCATGGCTAAGATGGATCAGAAAAGGCACGATCGACGACAGAAGTGATCCGGACCATCAGACCTTAGATCGGGCGTACCTTAGATCGGGCGTATCTCGCAATCCGGAATGAGTTATCTGACGTAAAATATATGATTTTGGGGTAGAACGAGCTACTTTAGCCAACCAACCCTACTACACCAGGTTTCACAGCTCGAATTTGTGAGAAACCCCCTGATCGATGGTCGTTTCCCCGTTTTAATTTTGTTTTTACTATAAATAGTAAGTTTTAGTTTGCTTATAACTCTTCATCCGTTGGGCTTTAGGATTTGTGTCCAACATGAAAAGTTCTTAGGATAATTTGGAGAATGGTTTGGTGAAGCCAAATAGGACACTTACTATTTATAGTAAAAACCAAAATAAAACCCCCTAACGACCATCAATCAAGGGGTTTCTCGCAAATCAGGGCTGCATAACCTAGCATAGCTGGGTTGGTTGGCTAAAGTAGCTCGTTCTACCTCAAAATCATATATTTTACATCAGATAACTCATTCCGGATTACGAGATAGGCCCGATCTAAGGTTTGATGGTCTGGATCACTTCTGTCGTTGACCGTGCCTTTTCTGATCCATCTTAGCCATGAAATTGTCTGCGACCCGCTCTACATCAAGATTCAGCATAAAGCAAAATACTATAGTTACTGAAACAACAATAAAGAGCAAATACCAAAATACTATAGTTACTGTAAGTGATGAAAGTTAATTCATGGATAAGCAAAAGCATTAATCAATCTAAACAAATGCAGCATAAAGCCAAAGATCCTGACGTTGAAATCAAGACATGATTATCATGCTATTGAATGTTCAGCGGAAAAAGTTCTTAAATTTACATCGGAAGAATGGTCTGATGCCTTCACCTAAAAATAACAAAAGTTGACTAAGAAATTGAATGGGCTGTGCAATCACATTGTTGCAAAGAACAACAAAATTAGTCTAGAACTCTTAACGGAAGCTTGGATACTGTATGGATATACCAAATAGCAAGTGAAAACAGATGGGCATCTGCTTTAGTATTGATTTGGGGAAGGCAACTAAATGTCAATGTGCACAACAGTAACGCCGTCCATGTCTTGATTTTCAACCCAAATCAAGGGTTGATTTATCTCACTTTGGATTTGGAAGGAAATCAAACGCCCAAATAAAAAGTCTTGGTTATGAATTGGTTTCTCCTTGGTGTTATTTGAGAAAGATGCAGACCAAATTGCTCATGTATTGAATCTATTTAGACAGTAACAAACCCTGGCCGCAAGATCCACATTTGTATCTACTATGTTCATGAAGCTATAATTTAAAAACCGAATCTCATATTATAAAAACTAAAGAAACATTACAAAAAAAAAAAAAAAAACAAAGAGACAAAAGATGACTTGCCAAGAATCCGAGGATTCTAATTCATGGGTACAAGTGCTCATGTAGGCCACACATGCTAACAAACAAAAAGGTGGACAGTTGGGAAAAATAATAATAACAATAACCACCAATAGCTTGCATTTAGAATACATATCTTGCCTACCACCCTGTTTCTTGGGCCAGCACGTTCAAAATAAATCCCAGCTGATGAATGGCCTTTTTGCCTTTTTGGAACAATAGCGGAATTAGGAAAGGAAAATTAAGACATACTCAATTCAATGAAGTCCGTCAAGCAGATTAAGAGCTCCATAATGTGATGGCCTTTTATGTACCTAACTAACAAGCTGTTTGGCATTGTAAAATTTCGTGTATGAACAAGTAAGTAAATGAAGAGATACACAACCAAACAGTAAAATACAATGGCAGATCAATTCCCTGAACACAAGTATAGCACATAAAACCCATTTGATTAATTGTAATAAGCATAACAGTTAATATCTCAGACTTGATATATTCAGCCTATTGGGCCCCACATTGAATGGAGAAAAAGGTGAAAGTTTGAAGTGTTAGGAGGCCAGATCCAATATAAAGCTTTCTACATTCATATTAATGTACAAAATGCATCTATTTGAATCTAAGTCATCTAAGAACATTTTAAGTGCATCTACATAGGGACTGAGGTTCACATCATGTATTTAGAAGCAGTAAAATGCACTTATATGGACATGAATGCATGTAGATAGAGCTTCTTTTTTTTTATTTTTATTTTTATTTTTTTATAAATGTTAACTTTAACATAAAGCTTTGTGTTGGATATAGGCTCTATACAAACATATGGATCAGGCCAACTGGACCTAGACTTTTGCAGACTTTGGATATAGGCTCTATATTCTCAGTTGCAATCCATTTATGCCTTTCAAGTAATTTATCTACCTTCAGGGAGCAATCTTTCCTCCAGGAACACATGCTCATGAATGTCTACATCAGCAAGTCAGGGAGTAATACCACTGTCTTGCTGCTGCCTTGAAACTATGAAGGCAGATCCAATTCCTACCAAAAATAAAAGAAAAAGAAAAAGCCAAAAAAAAAAAAAAAAAGCCCTTCAAAAATAAAAGCCAGATCTTTGAAAATTAATTCCTGCCAAAAGAATGGAGTTTATGGAATCTGGTGAAACCTTCTTGTTTTTTTAGCAACTTTCTCATTGATGACATGAACATCCCCTGCCAAGTTGTAATGTCTTCAGAAGCCTAATGAAAATATCTTCAGCTTTTTTTTTGGAAAGAGAACTGGTTTTTTTTTTTTTTTTTTTTTTCAGACTGCATTTTTTAAACACTGATTGCCACAAAGACACAAATCCCTTAAATTACTTGTAGGTTTTATTGGTCCATTTGCTATAATTTCCAGATTAAAATTAATTGTATTTCCAAAAAAAAATTTATAATCTATCTAAAAATATCTAAATAAGAGATTCATAAGTCTGTTTGTTAAAAACCTGGTAGTGTCGTTAACTATAAAATAACACTCTAAATATAGAGAAGCAAACCATGCATTTACAAAAAAATAAAATAAAAAGGAAGAGTGAAGCCTTCTTAGATGCTACAATTCACCTGCTGACATGGGTCTTGTACAGAGACATTCATCACTGGCACAAAACAAGTCTTTTTGTTTGATACATTTACACAAATGAAAATTGGTGTGAGCTTCAAAGATCAAAGATACATTTCCTATCCAACCGAGCCTGCGAAGGCATAGCTCTATATACATTCGATGTTTGCATAAAAATTTCACAGAATCTAAAGATTCTAACCATTCTATATGTCTCCAGCAAATAAACAGAAAAAAAATACAGCAATTGTCTACATTAAGCCAAAACAGAAAAGAAATCTAAAGATTCTAACCATTCTATATGTCTCCAGCAAATAAAAAGAAAAGAAATACAGCAATTGTCTACATCAAGCCAAAACAGGACCATGCCTTCGAAGGCATAGCTATATATCCATTTGATGGGGATCACATTCATATATTTTTTTATATTTTTTTTGGCTGACGCTTCAACTGAAGGGTAGCTTGTCCTCTCAATTCATTGATGAGAATAGCCCTTTCCCACTTCTCTTCCTCTGTGTGTAGCCCACACATGAGCATGGTATGAGAGGGCTGTGCAACAAAGACACTATGAGCCCCACTATGATGACTGCATCGCATCCGGTTTATGTTACAGTGTCAACCCAAAAAATAAGGCAGATCTAAAGCTCGAGTGGGCCACAACATAGGAAAAAGTGAGCATTGTTGCACACTATTGAAACCCGACTCTCTTTCTTTCTGCATGTAGCCGCACCCTAAAAAAAAAGAAAAGAAAGTAATCATAGTATAGAAGAACAATGATGACGAACTCTGGTTTTGTTCACAACATCTAATAAGCATATACCAGCTGAAACTGAAATGAAATACTAATTGTTGGCATTATATTTCATAGACAGCCCAAATAAGTAGACATGTATGTGAAAATGTACATGTACATGCCAGCTGATACTGAAAGAAAAGATTAATTGTTCGCATTATATTTCAAAGACCGTTGCCTAATAGCCTAGTGGAAGAAAAAGCATCACTTTGGATGAAAGGTGTTACCTTGCAGAGATGGTGCATGAGAGTCATCTTGTTGTTAAGGGCATGTGTGTCAATGAGTTTTAAGAGTTGGCAATTATCATTAGTTTGGTTTCTAGGAAGCTTGATGGGGACATCATGCGCACACTCACACGTACACCCCCCCTATGCACGTACGTACGCAGAAGGAGGGCCCCACCATCGTTCTGGCTCGATGACAATGTCCATGGAGGGCCTCCTAGCTAGAAGATGATTTTTTTTCCTTATATTAATCATGCTAACTTTCTACTATAACATTATTATATCTAATTGAATATTGAGTGACATTTTGGTAATTTTATGCACAAACTAATATCATGCATGCAAATGTGGAGATCGATGGCGGGGGCGGAGGATTACCGGGCGCTTGCGTACATAATTGCTGCCGCTATGGTACCGATGGTTGCCGAATGTGCTGCTAGGGTGACGGCGTGGTTCAATCCGAGCCACACAACTAAAATACGTGTATGGCCATGGTATATTTTGATGGGATTTTTCTCCTCAGTTCAGGGGAGAGACAGTGCAGCGGGTTGAAAAATCAGAGTAATTCATTACGCTGCTCGACCGGTCTTAGGTGGTCCACAACCGGTTGTGGGCTGGTGTTCGACCAGTCATGAGTTGCATGACTCAAAGTCCAGCGAGGTTTGGATATTTTTCTCAAGGGTACTCGACCGGTCGTAGGTGGTCCACGACCGGTCGTAGGTGGCACGACCAGTCGTGGGTGGCGCACGACCAGTCGTGGTTATTTAGATTCATTCCGCGATTTTATGCAGATTTCGAGTCGCAAGTCCTTTCGCAACTGGGATGCAGAAAGGAATTTTCTAAAACTATAAAAAGGAATTTCTAGGGTTTTTCTAAGGTATGAGAAGTGTGAGAAAAAATACAAGAGAGTTTCCTAAAGGGTTTAGGGATATCAAAGGTGAGGGAGAGAGAGAGAGAGAGAGAGAGAGAGAGAGAGAGAGAGAGAGAGAGAGAGAGGAAGCTTGTAGAAGAGAGGTTATGCTCGTGGAGGTGATCTACGGTGCAATCTATATCTCAGCGCTCCTACGTCCTCGTAATCGGTTAGATCTCTCACTTTTTCTTTTATTCTCTTACGGTTTATCTGCTCCAGCGTGAGTGAAGAAAGTTGTAACGTTCTACTTCATAGTAGATTGTTGATCTGGACGAGGTCTCATGGTTTTTACTTCTTTGAGGGTTTTTCACGTAAAAATCTCTTGTGTGATGTGTGATTGATGCTTTGATTGTTTTCATTGCTATTATTATCCCATAATTCTGGTTTGTTTGGGAGGCTAGATCCTGAAGTTTTGTGAAAGGCTCCCAACATATTTAGCTGTATGTGTATTGTCTAACTACGGTGGAATGCATGTAGAAGTTGGAAAATAAAGTATATGTGTGTTTAGAGACATGTATTACCAGTGTATTCCATAGTGATACTGTTTCTCGTATATATTACTGATACAGTTCGTTTGTAATGTATGCCTTTGCAATGTTATTGTTATTTTGAGTGAATCGTTATGCTTTCTTCTCTTATATTTTTTTATTTCGGTCGTTTGGGATTAATAAAATTTTAATTATCTTGTGTAAAAAAAATATTTAATATTCTAGCAGAGTGTGATGGATAATACACATGCAGTTCAAAATTACTGGGAATTTGCATACGTGGCATACAAGTTATTTAAATAGAACGTCTCTGGTTATGGGTATTGGTTTAGATGATGTATCATGAGTAAAAATTTAATCTTATTTAATCATGGCCATTGGACGGTTAGAAATGAAATTAATTTAATCTGTGGTCTTATTTGGCAAAACAAGTGTCCACTAAAGGTTGTTCTAATGGTACATAAAGTGTTTTTGAACAACTCATATAATTCTAAAAGAGAGTTCAACAGAATATATACTTGATCTTCATCTTTTATTGTCTCATCCACGTTCAACAAAGTGCAGACTATTGTAATCGGATGTCTTAAATCTTATAAATCATCGTGTTACTCGACCGGTCGAGGGGGCTGCTCGACCAGTTGAGGATAGCTTGACTCGAAGTCCAACGTATTTTTTCATTTAGGAGTCCGGGCTGCTCGACTGGTCGAGGGTCAGGCTCGACTGGTCGAGGATACCCTTCGACTAGTCGAGGACCTACCTTGACTAGTCAAGGGTTACGCAGATGCAGTGCGGATTCTATGTGGACTGCGTAAATTTGAGGCGATTTCGCAGAGGTGCGGAAGGGGAGTTTCCTAAACTATAAATAGGGGTCCCTAGGGCTATTATAGGGCATGCTAAGGGCTTTCTAAAGGGGTTTTAAGGGTTCTTAAAAGGGTTTTAAGGTTTCTAAAGAGTGTAATAAGGGGTGAGATTCGAGGTGGTTCGAATCGGGTAAGTCCTCTCTCTTTGTAATTTATATTTTCATAGTGAAATTCTGTCTCTTTGTGCCGTGATTTTTTCCTAAAAGGGTTTTTCAGGTTAAATCTGCGTGTTCTCTTGTGTGTGCTTGGTGTTATTAGATTGCTATCCTAGATCTATATCTATGTGATTCCGTAGCAAAAATCCCCAATAAGTGGTATCAGAGAAATCGTTGGGGCATAGATCTAAATATGAGGGATTAGTAATAATGGGAAGCACTAGGTATGATATTGAGAAGTATTCAGGGAAAAATAATTTTGAGTTATGGAAGATCATGATGATCAGTTCCTTAATCAACCAAGGCGAAGATGGTGCTCTTGAGGAGCGAAAGTCTACTATGATTGGAATACTCTTGATAAGAAGGCCTTATCATTGGTCCGTTTATGTCTCACGGATGAGGTTGTCTACAACATCATGAGGGAGAAAACTGCGGCTAAGTTATGGACGAACCTAGAGGATGTCCATGCAAAAAAAATCCTTTAAAAATCATCTATACTTGAAGCAGCAATGGTATAACTTCAAGATGACAGAGGGTGGAGATCTGAAGGCTCACATCAACAACTTTAATAAATTGGTTTGTAAAAATTTGGATATGGAGGAAGTGATGAAAGATGAGGAACAAATATGTATGTTGCTGAATTCTCTTCCGGTGTCGTATGAGTCATTCAAGGACACAATGTGCATCATGAATAAAACCTTGAGTGTTGACACCGTTATCTCAGTGAGAAAGTTTAACGTCGACATGGAGAGATATCTTCTGATCGATGCACTGTTTACAAGGGGTAGGAATTCTAAACAAGGTACAAGTTCTTTAGGTTCTAGATCCAAATCCAAGGGTAAGGGCAAAGGAAAGGTAAAGTGCTAGAACTATGGGATGGAAGGACATGTGAAGAAGGATTGTACAAATCTTAAATCTAACAGAGAAGATTCTGAGGCTTTATGCAGGGAGGCCAATGCTACCATGTTAGATGGATCGAGTGGATGTGATGGTGATGTTTTGTCTGTGTCTGTGATCAGACGGCCATAAAATGATCGTAAGGACAAGTGGATTTTAGACACAGATGCATCTTTTCACATGACTCCTCATCGAAGTTAGTTCACCAGCTATAGGGAGTGTGATGGTGGACAAGTATTTATGGGCAATGATAGTGCCTATAATGTTATGGCTGTTGGTACAGTGCGTATCAAGATGTTTAATAGGGTAGAGCATACCTTGACTGATGTTAGGCACGTTCCTGATTTGAAGAAGAATCTAATTTCTCTTGGTGTGCTTGAGGCAATGGGCTGCAAATTCACAAGTATTAATGGTGCTCTTAAGGTATCCAAGGGGACACGAGTAATCATAAAAGTGCAATGACTCAGTAACTTGTATAGGTTGATCGGGAGCACTTTAAAACGTGGAGCTATAGTTGTTATAGCGGATTCCACCCTGCATGTGTGTGGCATGCTGGGCATGGCTATATGAGCGGGTAGGGCATAAAGGTTATGACGTGTGCACAGGGATACATAGCAGGTAAAGCAGCTACATGTAAGAAGAATCACACAGTATAATCGCAGGATATCGACGATGTACATGGACGACTCCAATATCGCAGGAGATCTGTCTTCTATTCATATGGCTCTAGGTGCTGAGAAGTGGAAGGTAACTATAGGCGATGTGATGGACTCATTGTACCAGACCAATATATGGGAGCTGGTGGAACTTTCACTGGGCCAAGAAGCGGTTGGATGCAGGTGGATCTTCAGGAGGAGACAACATAGATACAGAGCGAGGTTGGTAGTGGATGATTATGTTCAGAGAGAAGGGATCTAAAGGCTTCGCTTGAGGTCCCTGGAAGATGCGTTTAGCATTTTCAGTAAGGTTTGGTCATACAGTGTGCCGCATAAGGTGGCGATTTTTGTATGGTTGGTGGGTCACAACAGAGTCCTAACCAACAACAGAAGCGGTTGGATGCAGGTGGATCTTCAAGAGGAGACAACATAGATACAGAGAGAGGTTGGTAGTGGATGGTTATGTTCAGAGAGAAGGGATCGATATTCACGCTGATAGTATAACATGTGTCTATTAGATTCATGATTGTCACTGGTTGGCCAATGCGATCTTGATTTGGAAGAATAGATGTAGAGTCTGCACTTCTGTACGAAAAATTGGAAGAGCAGATTTACATGAAGTAACCAAAGCGGTTCGAAGTTATAGGGGCTTAAAAAAAAGTTTGCAAGAGGTCGTGGTACGACCTGTCGCCTAGGGAATGGTTTGATTCCTTTATGGTGAGTTAGGAATTGTATGCTAATGACATGTAGATCACCAATTATGACATATCTAAAATCAATATACTGAAGACTCGGTTAAGTGGGACATTCAAGATGAAGGATCAGGGGGCTGCAAAGATGGTTCTCGATATTGAGACTGGAAGAGGAGTAGGCTTTGGTTATATCAGGTAGAATACCTTAGGTAGGTATTGATTAAGGTGGTGATGGACCATGTAAAGCCAGAGAGCATTCCCTACGAGTCTCTTCACAAGTTTTCCTCAGGACATATCCCAAAATAGATGAGGAAAAGTGGGATATCTCATGAGCCTCATTCGAATGCGGTTGGCAGTGTATGTCATGGTCTGGATTAGACCGATTATTTTACAGGCTATTAGTGTTGTGAGCAAGTACCTCGGGAAGCAATATTGGATAGCGGTAAGATGGTAAGAAGACTGCGTCTTTTATTTTGGGAAGGCGGGAATAAAGTTAGTATGGTATGTGGATTCAGATTATGTAGGCAGTGTGGATTTTAGGACGTTGACTTTAGGTTACTCGTTTGTACTAGCGGGTGGAGCAATTAGTTGGATGTAGAACTAGGCATCGGTCTGGATCGAATCAGATTGGGTCCTACTCGATCCAATTCGAAATTTCAATGGCCTGACCCGAACTCATCCAATCCGGGACCGAATCTAGGTCACCTATACTTGGACCAATCCGAAATGTGCATTGCCTGATCCGATCTAAGTCCGACTCGATTAGGAAAATCGAGTCGGATTGGATTGGGAATGGTTCGGATCGGTCCAGATGTGAGTTAATATATGTCACGTATGCAATATTGGAGTGCCTGTGTATCAAATGTCATACGGAGCGGGAGAATCATACAACTCCTCTTTCCAATTTCATATAGAGTGGTAAATAGCTGGAGTTGGTCATATTTATGGTTTTTGTAGGCGGTGACGTATTGAATTTCTAGCCTTGCACAAAGAAGAGTCTATACGTGACATGTCTTTGAGGGATGATACAGTAGATTCAGGAGGATCAGAACAGAGAAGATACATCCATCTATGTCACACACGTGCAATAATAATTTATAAATCTAATCCATTCAATTTATGGATTATATAGTTTATGATTATATTTTAAAAAGAAGATGCTATTGAATGATCTTATCCATCCTTTTTATGACTAAAATGTGACCATTAAATTTTTATCTTTGAAATTTTTGCATATGAATCAAGATAGACTATTATATATATATATATATATATATATATATATATATATATATATATATATATATATATATATATATATATATATATATATATATTGAATTTTAAAAATTGGGCTATTTTCTAGTGAATGGGAAAACTAGATTGAGATATCATCTTTCGGAACATACAATGGAAAGAGAGGTCTACTGTATTCTGGTTCCTCGGATTCTACCTTATCATGACGTTTTGCTTGAAGAAAACGTAACAGATGGATAAGAAGAGTGGACGAAGAAATGAGTAATTGGCGTGCTGTGTGTTGGAACGTATACGTTCTTTTTTAGTTTTGATAATTTGAGAGGATTATTTGGGTATCTAGATCATTGGTTTGCTTTTATCCACATTTTTAACCGTAACTATATTTCAATTTAACCATCTTTCATTTCGAATAGATATAAATATTAGCAACTGTCCATGATCAACTTAAAAGTGACCAAATATGGTTGGATATAATATTATTTATATATATACTCCAGGTAAATGGTCGATGCACATTAATGGAAGAATTTTAATGGTCTGTATTGCTTAATAATGAGGTAGAAATTGCCAGCTATGAAAGTGCGTGTATAATGGTTAAAGATGAAAATTCACGTACCAAATAATTTCTCTCCCAGAGGCTTTTACGTTGGTACAGGATGGATCCAGACATGGATTGCATCCTACCCGTCCCTAAGGACGCATTTGGAGTGCCTATGTATTAAATGCATCCGGTCTGAATCAGATCCAATCAGATCGGATTCTGAATTGAATCAGGTCGGATCAGGTCCAATCCGAAGTCAACCCGTAAAGATTTCGGATCTGGATAGAGTTACCCGATCCGCACCGATCCAGACCATCGGTTCGGTTTGAATCAGGTCGGATCAGGTTTGATCGGGTCGGATCCACTCGATTGGATTTGAAATGCCCAACTCTAGTTAGATGTCCATGTTATCTGACAGGTGCTTGTGGAAGGAGGCGTATTTCTGGAGAAGATTCACACCAGCATGAATCCGGAAGACATAATCACCAAGGTCGTTCCTGCAGAGAAGTTCAAGTTTTGTGCAACTTCTCTAGGCTTGGTGATGGTGTAAAAGAAGGATGAAGTGTGTATGAGAAGCATCGATTAAAGCTATGATGTAATGCAGAGATAAGAGAAGAGCTCAAGAAGCTACACGGTTGAAGATTGAAAACATGGTGGAGATTGTTGTAATTAGATGTCTTAAATCTCATAAATCACCGCGCTGCTCGACCAATCGAGGACAGCTCGACTCGAAATCTAGAGTGTTTTTCCTTTTAGGTGTCTGGGCTGCTCGACTAGTCGAGGGTCAAGCTCGACAGGTAGAGGTTGCCCTTCGACCAGTTGAGGATCTGGCTCGACTAGTCGAGGGTTATGCAGATGCAGTGCGAATTCTCCGTGGATTGCGTATATTTGAGGCGGTTTCATAAAGGTCCGGAATGGGAGTTTCCTAAACTATAAATAGGGGTCCCTAGGGCTATTCTAGGGCATGCTAAGGGCTTTCCAAAGGAGTTCTAAGGGTTCTTAAAAGGATTTTAGGGTTTTTAGAGGGTGTAGTAAGGGTGAGATTTGAGGTTGTTTGAATCAAGTAAGTCCTCTCTTTATAATTTATATTTTCATAGTAGAATTTTGTCGCTTTGTGCCGTAGTTTTTTTCTGAAAGGGTTTTTCATATTAAATCTGCGTGTTCTCTTGTGTGTGCTTGGAGTCATTAGATTGCTATCCTAGATCTAGATCTGTGTGATTCTGTAGCATAAATCCCCAACAAGTGGTATCAGATACCTTCTCGATAAAGGTGCAAGGATCATAGATGAGTCTCATTAGCTTCAAAGCTATTTGAAATGCCGGCCTCACACAAAGATTCATGGATCCAACGGTAGATTGAGTAAACATAAATGAGGTCTTGGTATCCATCCGTGGGGTGTGATTAATGCTACTCCACTTGCCACCAGCCAATGACTAGTGGTTGGTGCTCTGTGGGCCCCACCATGATGTATACATTTCATCCATTCCATCCATCTATTTTTCTAGATAATTTTATGGTCTGACCCCAAAAATGAGGTATATACAAATCTCAACTGGACCACATTACAGGAAACATTGTTGATTGAATGTTGACCATTAAAAACTTTTTAGAGGTCATAAAAGTTTTGGATCAAGCTGATCTTTGTTTTTTCCCTTCACCTAGGTCTGTATGACCTAATCAACATATTAGATGTCAAATAAATAGTACATTGGGCCTTAGGAGGATTTTAATGGTGGATATCCAATCACTATTGTTTTCCTGTGATGTGGTCCACCTTAGATTTATATCCTTCTCATTTTTGGGATCAACCTCTAAAATGATCTGTAAAATGGATGAACGGCATGGATAAAAGACATACATCATGGTGGGGCCCACAGACCAGCGACCACTAGCCACCGGGCTAGTGACAAAGGGAGTAGCCAATCTGTTTCCCATTCACTAACAATCCTAACCGTAGATTAAATAATTGAACCTGCACACTGACCTTTTTTACTTTTGACCAGCCATCTAATGAATCACGTCGTCCAGTGTTACATGCTACACCCCAATCATTACGGGCTCCTACATCATAACTGGGCCCATAGAGCTTGGTCTCGAATTTCCTGCAAAAGCCTTTGGCAAAAAGTCCTTGTGCTAGAAACCTAGGTGGGCCCACCGTGATGTTTCTGAGAAATTCACCCTGTTCATCCTTTTTTTTAAGATCATTAGGAGATAGGGAAAAAAATGAGCCGGATCCAATACTCAAGTGGACCTAAAACACAAGGATTTAATGTCCATAGTTGAAATATTCGTGGGGTAGCAGAAGTTTCAAATCAGGCTAATATTTGTGTTTTCAGTTCCTCTCAGCAGGAACGATGTTGTGAACGATATGGATGGCATGTAAACATCACTGTCGACCCGATGGAGATTTCAACGGTAGTAATTTCCATATCCACCTTTTCCTTTAGTGCGGCCTGCATTTTTGGTCTAAAATCTTAAACATCACCGTCAACCACATAGAGATTCAACGGTAGTAATTTCCATAGCCACCTTTTCCTTTAATGCGGCCAACTTGATCCTTGGATCCTTCTCATCATATCCACCTTTTCCTTTAGTGCAACCTACTTGATTCTAGGATCCTTCTCATTTTTGGTTTAAAATCTTAAACATCACTATCAATCCCATGGAGATTTCAACCTTAGTAATTTCCATATCCACCTTTTCCTTTAGTGTAGCTCACTTGATTCTTGGATCCTTCTCATTTTTGCTCTAAAATCTTAAACATCATTGTCGATCTCATGGAGATTTCAACGATAGTAATTTCCATATACACCTTATCCTTTAGTGCGGCCCACTTGATTCTAGGATCCTTCTCATTTTTTATCTAAAATCTTAAACATCACCGTCACCATGGAGATTTCAACGGTAGTAATTTTCATATCCACCTTTTCCTTTAGTGTGGCCCACTTGATTCTTCGATCCTTCTCATTTTTTGTCTAAAATCTTAATGGTAATTTCCATATCCACCTTTTCCTTTAGTGCAGCCCACTTGATTCTAGGATCCTTCTCATTTTTGGTCTAAAATCTTAAACATCACTGTTGACCCCATGGAGATTTCAACGGTAGTAATTTCCATATCCACCTTTTCTTTTAGTGCGGCCCACTTGATTCTTGGATCCTTCTCATTTTTTGTCTAAAATCTTAAAATGAGCTCACAAAATGGATGGGCGGAGTACATTTCTCACAAACATCACAGTAGCCCCACGTAGGTTTCCTACGCAACAACTTCATGTGAAAGGCTTTTGCAGGAAATCCACGTACCCGAAGTCATCATTCATGTTCCATGTGAGCAGATTAGTTGCGGCCCCTGCTTTACCCAAGACGGTAAGGCCTTTGCTGTAGGGCCTACTTTAATATATGTATTTTAAATCCAAACTGTCTGTAAGGCCCGTATCCTAGTCTGTACTATTCCTTCAACTCCTGCGATTCTTTTCGATGAATTTCGGTGACTCGCGACCTATAATCGACGTTTGCGCATGACCCTAAGTCGTATCTCGTAGATTTGAGTCGGCTTAATCCGAGACTTGTACCATTGCGACCACACCATTGCCGCGATTCCAACGTCGCGTCTTACATACCGATCCGATACCCAGGCTAGGAGATGTGGGATCGTGTTCCGTTCGAGAAAACACCGTGTGTTTACAATTCCAAGAGAATCTCTACAACATGTCCCATCAATCAATCAATCAATCAATCATTCACCTCATGTCAAGTACAAGAGCAACTCATGCTTTCTTTCTCCACAAGTCAAACAACCTACCCCAAAAGTCAATAAGTCTCTCACCTCACCCATCACTCACCTCATATCCATCACCCATCACTCTCTCTCCTTACAACCGCTTCTCTCTCTCTCTCTCTCTTTCTCTTCACAATTCCAAGTAAGAAAAAAGTGGACGTCTAAGCATTTTTAAGGAGAGCAAGAGTGAATTGTGTGGCCCACTTCCCACCCCAAAATCTTTCATCCTAGCCCTTCATCTCTCATCATCTTCTATCAAAGAGAAGTACAAGGAGATCGGCGTTCCATCGAACCAAGAAGATCAAACGATGGGTGTTTCTATAGGCCTAAATTTCATTTTTGATGATAGGCCAAGTGAGGCCTACCGATTGATAGTATGGATCTCACTTTGGACCCTAGGTGTGGCCGATGACCCACCTTGATTCTCATGATCATTCCATAATGGGGCCATTCTCCATGGGCCCCATCATGATGTTTACTTTCTACTTTGAAAGAGGTCATCTAGACCTTCCACTTTGGTGGAGAAGAAATCTCCACTGTTGATTTTGATTTGGTGGGCCCACATGTATTGGTACCCACTTGATGTATGATTGAAAGCATGGAAGGGAGGGCCCATAGTATCGGGGTCCCTCCGTCATCACGTCTCTCTCTCTCTCTCTCTCTCTCTCTCTCTCTCTCTCTCCTTCCTCTATTTTGTGGCCCACAAATGAGTTATGTGATGTCCAAACTGTTCATCAAATGGACCCCACAGCCATCCAAACCATGTGGGCCCTACCTTATGGTGATGGGAAAACACAAGTATCAGATTTACCCAAATCAAGTGGGCCACGACCATGTGGGACCCACCTTGATATATATTCATATCGTCTGTATTTTTAGACAATGGGGTGTACTTCCAGCAACACATAATATATATAAGGTATTGGGTGGGCCACTTATGCAGGCCCCACCTTGACGTATGAATCTGATCCACGCCGTCCATTCCATTCCCCATTTCATTTTAGGCGTTGAGCCAAAAAATGAGGTTAATCCGACTCTCAGGCGGGCCATTGCATAGAAAATAGTGGTTTTCACCTTTAAAATTCACTTTTACCTTTCTACACACCGAAACATGCCAAATATTAAGCTTGTTTAGCTTGTCTTGAGCCATAGGAGCCAGTGGACGGGTTGGATTCTCCTGATGCGGGCCTCACTTGTGAAAAACCATAGAAAAATACATTTTTTTAAAATGTATGTAGTAGGTGCTACTGCTGTCCAGAGGACGCGCAGCGTCTTGCTACGCTGGATGTGAAAGGGGGCTAGGACGTGGGTCCTAGCCGCATGCCCCACCATGATGTGGACCCCACATCCACACCGTGCATTGGGTGGGTCCCCTTCTGGCTCTGGGCCACCCCTAAAAACAGCCGTATTTGGAACTCAGGTGGCCCACGTCACTAGAAACAGTGGTATTGAACCGTCTGCCATTGAAATCGTTCTGGATTCACAGAAGTTTTGGGACATTATGAAATTTTTTTTTTACTCTTCAATCTGGGTCTGTGTGACCTTATTAACGGATTAGATGGAGAATAAACGTTATGGTGGGCCCCACGTGGGACCCATGTGTCTAGAAAATAGATTGGTTGGTATAACGTGCACCAGCTATATGGCTAGTGATATTGACGTCAGCAGCATGTGGGACTGCTGTGTAGACCCTATCCACACTGTCCGTTTGATGTATGGTGGGCCAGTAGCTGCTGCACGTGCAGCAGCAGCTTGGGGTCACCGTGATGTATGTGCAATCCATTCCATCCATCCATCCATGTGCCCCCCTACATGATGTATGTGTGGGTCAAATCCACATCGTCCATACCTTGGACGGTGGGACCCACCATGAGGCACATGTTGTATCCTTACCATCCAACCATTTTGAAAGCTCGTCTTCAGGCTTGAGACTAAAAATAAGACAGATCTATAGTTTAAGTAGACCCCACCATTTAAAATAGTGCGTACAGTGACATCCACCGTTCAAACTTCTAAGGGTCATTGTAGTTTTCAACTAAGCTGATATTTGTCTTCACTTCATCTACCTCTATGTTAACTTATGAATAGGTCGGATCTCAAAAATACGTAAGGGTGGGCCCGATTGATATACATGAAGCCCGTTTAATTCGGCCCATGTGAATCAGCCCATTTGATTCAGTCCGTTGATATGACCCACTTGGTGAATATAAGACCCATTTGATGAGGCCCGATGTAATGTATTAGGGCCCGTGGGTAGAGGCCCATTGTGATGTATTTGGGGCCCATGACCTAAACCAAAACCTAAACCAAAACCTATGACCTAAACCTTAACCTATAACCTATAACCTAACCTATAACCTATAACCTAACCTATAACCTATAACCTTAACCTAAACCAAAACCTATAACCTAAACCTTAACCTATAACCTATAACCTATAACCTATAACCTATAACCTATAACCTAAAACCTAACCTTAACCTTAACCTTAACCTAAACCTAAACCTAAAACCTAAAACCTAAACCTAAACTTAAAACCTAAATGTATTCTCAAATCCCTAAACCTAAACCTACACCTAATCCTAATCTCAACTCCCTAACCTAAACCTAAACCTAAACTTGAAAATACAAACCTAAACCCGATCTCAAACCCGAACCCAATTTTCTAAACCTAAACCTTAACCTATTCTCAATTCCTTAAAGCTACAACCTATAACCTATAACCTATAACGTAAACCTAAACCTTAACCTAAACCTATAACCTAAACCTAAACCTTAACCTAAACCTAAACCCATAACTTAAACCTTAACTTATAACCTATAACCTAACCTTAACCTAAACCTAAACCTATAACCTAAAACCTAAACCTAAATTTAAAACCTAAATGTATTCGCAAATCTCTAAACCTAAACCTACACGTAATCCTAATCTCAACTTCCTAACCTAAACCTAAACCTAAACTTGAAAACCCAAACCTAAACCCGATCTCGAACCCGAACCCAATTGATGTAATAATGTAACCCAATCACATGGCAACAAACAAGAAAATCTTGCTTCGTTGGCAAGCATACTCAAATTCAAGCATCACAATGCATCTATTTCCATCTCCACTATCTCTTATAGCATAGATTATTTGAGATTTGGATTTATCTCCTTTTTAGATTCATGTCCTAACACAATATGATAATATTAATAGATAAGAAGGATTTGTCACCAACATTATTCTAAGACCCATATAACTTCTCCTTATAGGAAGTTGGGTAGGGCACATGTAGCTTGAATCCATCAAAGGAGATAAGGATCAACTCTCATATGTTCTCTCTCTTTTCATTGGTTTTTTTTTCATAGGATTGTTTATTTTGTGGTGTCTGATCAAATATACGTACAACATTTTATCATGTTAATATAATTATAAGTGGCCTAATCTCACCTTTCTAAAAACAAGTAATAATAATTTTTACCTGATGAGAAATCACCAAGTACCATTAGGCTCAACCCAAAAGATAAATCAGCATTTTCTTTCTTTCTTTTTCTTTTAACACACACTCACACACCAGAGTTGCTTACGGCCACAATGGGTACTTGAACTCGTGACCTTGTATGGAAACTATTTTGAATCTACCATAAAGGCATGAGTAAGGACCTAGGTGTGTGTGCACAGTCGGTGATGTGTTCACCACACTGAATTTTGTGAGCCCCACCAGGAAATAGGTTATGAATAATTTTTTATATTTTATTTATGATGTTAAACTTATATGTATTTATGCGTGAATGAATGTGATTTGGATAGGATTGTTTGTGTTTGGATGGATGTTGTTTATGTTTGGATGGATTTACGTAGTTTGAGTTTAGATGGATGTGAATGTGAATATGATGAAATATATTATATAACAGGTGTATATCATGATGAAATATATTGTAACAGGTGTATATCAGGATTTTTGTGAAAAAAAAAAGACTTCTACTTGCAAAATGTTTCATAGGTAAAAGTCTTATCCACGTTTTTTTACCTACGAAACATTTCGTAGGTAAAAGTCTCATCTACGTTTTTTACCTATGAAACTTTTCGTAGGTAAAAGTCTCATCCACGTTTTTTACCTACGAATAGTTTCGTAGGTAAAAGTATTGTGAAATATTTTTACCTACGAAACCATTCATCGGTACAACTCTTCCTAAGGTAAAAATTATATCATTATTCCCAACGAACATTTTTGTCGGTAAAAGTATTGTGAAATATTTTTTACCTACGAGACAATTCGTCGGTAAAACTCTTACCGCGAAACTTTTCAAGGCAGCGGGAAAACTTCATAAGGTAAAAATTATATAATTATTCCCGACGAACGTTTTGGTCTGGAAAGATGGCTTTTACCTACAAAATTATATTTCGTCGGTAAAAGTTTACTTTTTGATATTTTTTGTTTTTTTTTTTAATTCAAACACCCTTTACCTACGAACATTTTCGTCGGTAAAGATGCCTTTTACCTACGAAATTCTATTTTGTAGGTCAAAGTAAACTTTTTAATTTTTTATTTTTTCAAAAATTCAAAACACCCTTTACCTACGAAAGGTTTCGTCGGTAAAGATGGCTTTTACCTATGAAATTATATTTCGTAGGTAAAAGTAAGCTTTTCAATTTTTTATTTTTTCAAAAAATCAAAACACGCTTTACCTACGAAAGGTTTCATCGGTAAAGATGGCTTTTACCTATGAAATTATATTTCGTAGGTAAACGTTTACTTTTTGATTTTTTATTTTTTCAAAAATTCAAAACACCCTTTACCTACGAATATTTTCATCGGTAAAGATGGCTTTTACCTACGAAATTATTTTCGTAGGTAAAAGTAAACTTTTCAATTTTTTATTTTTTCAAAAATTTAAAACACCCTTTACCTACAAACATTTTCATTGGTAAAGATGACTTTTACCTACGAAATTATATTTCGTAGGTAAAAGTTTACTTTTCGATTTTTTGTTTTTCCAAAAATTCAAAACACCCTTTACTTACGAAAATTTTCATCAGTAAAGATGGCTTTTACCTATGAAATTATATTTCGTAGGTAAACGTTTACTTTTTGATTTTTTGTTTTTTCAAAAATTCAAAACACCCTTCACCTACGAATATTTTCATCGGTAAAGATGGCTTTTACCTACGAAATTATTTTTATTAGGTAAAAGTAAACTTTTCAATTTTTTGGTTTTTCAAAAATTCAAAACACCCTTTACATACGAAAATTTTTGTCGGTAAAGATGACTTTAACCTACGAAATCATATTTTATAGGTAAAAGTAAACTTTTCAATTTTTTATTTTTTCAAAAATTCAAAACACCCTTTACCTATGAAAATTTGCATCGGTAAAGATTACTTTTACCTACGAAATTATATTTCGTAGGTAAAAGTTTACTTTTCAATTTTTTATTTTTTTAAAAATTCAAAACACCCTTTACCTATGAAAATTTTATAGGTAAAGATGACTTTTACCTACGAAATTATATTTCGTCGGACTTTTACAGATGAAAATAATTTTCGTCGGTAAAAGTCATCTTTACCTATGAAAAAAATTTCATTGGTAAATGTTTCGTCGTTAAAAATCATATTTCTTATAGTGTTATTGGCAATTGTGATATTTTCCCCCATTAGGGCTTAAAAAAACAAATGTAAATGTCATGTCAAACCATAAAGATCTGAATGCAGTTCGGCGTCCCGCAAGTAGCATGCAATAGTCGATTTTTAAGTTTTAATTCATAAGAAAGTAATGAGAACATTGGTTCAAATCACATGTACGGTACGACTAGAGGTGAAACCCCATCCCGAAACCCCATGTAGAAAATCTTATTTACATTTATAAAATAATAATAATAATTGTTGATGCAAAAAACTGATGAGTCCTCTTGCGTCCTATCACCTGCACAGGAAGGAGACAAAGAAGACCCTAGCTGGAGCCGGGGACCCTTCGATGCCTAAGTTAGTGATAGGATGGCGTAAGAAGGGTTTTAGTAGAGTTTTCTGCGTACCTTTCACCTTGGAGGTCTCCTGTATTTATAGCAACAAGAGGGTCCCATCGTGCAGGGATTCTTCTCCTGATATTTCAGGCATTTGATTTTAATCCATTTTTAGACCTTATCCGATCCCGAGATTTTTGGGATCGGGAATCCTTTCACTGGATTTTAGGGACAACGTTTTTATTTACACCATCTTTTCCTTGCTTGGCTTGGTCTTGACCGACTCTAATGATGAGTGGATCTCGATTAGCTACAAGGATAACTGTTTGCCTTCTGTCGGATGAAATGGAATCGATGCATAATCAATATCCCCTCTTAATCCGATAGCCAACTCTATAACCGACCTAAATATGGATCAGTTTTATGGTCGGTTAGGTGACTTCTCAGCTTTGGGTTTTAATCAACCTCTTTGGATGTTACCACCTCGTTTACCGATTCAACTTTATGCATCTTATATACTTTGCCTTGTGGCTTATGACTTTGTAAGTCTCGGTTGGGATTCATTTCCCGGAACCCGAGCTAAGTCTCTCCTTTGGGCTTTTTGCTTACCTGCCTTGGTCGAGCTTGTTGCCTCAAAATCTCGGGCAGTGTCAGTAGAGTTTGTCCATTCCATAATCAGGTCTCTGGACTTGTCATATTTTTCCACAACAGTAAGCCCCCTTACTCCTTGTATCGACCATGTTGATCCTAAGGAGTAAAGAGTTTTAGAGTTGGCTTGAACTTAGGCCGACATTATGATGGAACATTTAATGCTCGCTGGAGTCATGCATCGTCCATAACATGCTTCGATTCATTGATCAAGGTCACACACGTGGGATGCCGTCAGAGCGTCCTTTCAGCTTATGAGCATCGGACGTGTGGTGAGGACAATGTCTACGTCAGTCGGCGTGTGCCACTTGTCGGGAGAGGGAGTCGAAGCGGTCGTCGATTCGACTCCTCCTTAAATGCCCTTGCCACATGGCAAGGCTATAAAAGGAGGAGAGTGGCGTTTCTCTCTCATTTTTGCGCGCTCATTTTTTCTCTTCCCGGCTCTCCATTTTCCCCGTTTTCACATTTCACCGTTTTCACTTTCGTTTCTGATTTTTTCTCCCACGTTCGTATCCTTTTCGCCATCTCCAGTGAGTTTTAACTCTCTCACTCCCTTTTGCTTTTAATTTCCATAACAATGCAAGATTCCCAGAGCTCCCAGGAGGGAGCTTCCTGTGATGAGGGTGAAGTGAGGCATTTCTGGAATGTTTCAGAATCGCCCTCGCTGCTGGTGGAGATGGCCGCATGTACCAATGAAGCCTTTCAGTATTTCGAAAGAGTAGCTGGGTCTTCAACGGAGCGCCTTGCTTCAGCAGGTCCTTCGCCTAGAGGGGCATCGTTGGCGACTGCCCCTGGCAGACCCAATCCTCCTGGGGAGGGAACGAAAGAAGAGGATTAGGCGGCCGAGAGGGCCAGTGAGTCGGTCCCCACCTGGAGATTGGCAAAGACCGCTAAGTCAGTGGCTGAAGGAGGGGGACCGGAGACGAGCAGATGTGTCCAGTTCCCTTGGTTTTAACCGAGGTGGATCTTGACAGGATTAGGGTCAGGTACCATGTCCCGGACTCGGTCATCCTTTGCCTTCCCCTGTCAAATGAGTTACCTGACTGTCCTCCTGCTGGGATGGTCGCAATCTTTCAAGTCACTTTATAATGCGGCTTGTGTCTGTCCCTCCAAGGCATTGCTCAAAATTTACTTTCCCAACTCTAGATAGTGTTTGGGTAGATAGTTCTGAACTGGTGGAGGAACTTGTTCGGATGCTCGGTGTTGTGTGTTGAGACAGAGCTGCCCCCACTGACTATTGATGAGTTTCTCCATTTTTTTCAAGTACGGCCGAATACACAGTAGCCCGACTGGTACTTTTTGTGTGCTTGGCGGAACAAGGGCGGACCTTTGATAATCGACCCTCCTACCTCCAATAAGCATTGGAGAGATAGATGGTTCTGAGCATGTGGCCATTGGGAGACTGTCTAGCCAGAGCTCATCAAATCTCATGTTCCATGGGTGTTCTCCCAGGTAGGTGACTCGGCAAATACTTTTTCCTTTGTCTTCTCGCACTATTACGTCTTTGAGTCTGTCTGAATGCATTTCGCAGATATCCCCGATCGAAGGCAGAAACTCGGAGCTGGCGCTTTAGCCGGATCAAGGATCTGAAGGCATTGAGTTCGGAACATCAGTCTTGGAAGAGATTTCTTCAGCCAGAACGGCTTTTTGGTGGACGCGGTGACTCCCGAGCCTCAGGTGGCTCTTGAGCTAGGACCTGTTGTTGAGCAGGTTACGGAGCAGACGGGGGAGTAGAGTAGAGGAGAGCCCTTAGGAGGGGAGACGACTCAACAGGGGACATCGATCTTCCAACGGGCTATGTCGAACATGGTCCCTTTGGCAATTTCCCATGGGAGCAAAAAAGAGTTCGCTGCCCTCTTTGAAGCTCCCCAAAGGAGGACTCTCTCCCATGCGGCGAAGATATTCCTTGAGGTGAGAATTGAACCTCAGGCTCGTTCAGTCGATTTGCATGATCCTTAAATCTGACCATACATTTTCCTTTTAAAGTTCGCTCCTTGTCTACTCAGGGCTAGCTCGGAGTTAGTCGATGCTCAGAAACGGGCAACGAAGGTGGAAGCACAACTCGAAGCCGTCGTGACTCGACTCAACATAATGGTCTGCGACTTGGGGCTTTCCAGGAAGGCCACCGAGGATGCCAAGGCCGAGTGTGCCCATGTGGCCTCGCTATTGAAAAAGGCCCAGGAGGAGAGTCGGCGAATTTGTCAGGCTCATGCCTCCTCCGAGGATAAGTTGTCTCGGCTTAGGACCGAGACTAAGGCTGCCATCGAGCAAGCCAAGCTCCAGGCCGTAAAGGCCTTTCTTGAGTCCCGCGAGTATTTGGAGGAGCATGACTGCTGTATTAGGATGGGTACATCAAGTGTATCGAACTGATGAAGCAGTCTTTCCCTGACTTCGATCTCTCGGGATTTGATGAAGGTGCCTCTAGGTCTGTGTAACACCCCATACTTTCTCATACTCGAGTAATACCGTTTAACAGTAGGAAGTATTTAGGTGTATGGGGATACATAATATAGATATCATGTCACGCCTCAAACCCGAAAATCAGATTCACATGAATCCCGATTGCCGAATCCGGTGCCGACAGCCTCCGTAGTGCCTCATTCTCGGCTCGGACAATTAAACGCCAGATTCCGATCCTGGGATCCTATAAGGAGGATTTTCAGAATAATTTTTTTTTTGTAATGGACCATAACCACAAGCATAACCAAGTCATAAAACAACATCACCACATATCCACTATATCAAAAACTTAAAGTACAATGCGGAAAGGGAAATACAAGGTGATCAGAAAGCTCCAAAAGGTCCTGATACGCACTCCTGCCTCAGCGCTGCTGTTGTCCAACGCTACCTGCACTCAACTGTCTTGCATAAGCTTATAAAAGCTTAGAGGGTGGTGTAAGTGTGTGCGCAAGGAAAACTCCAAGTGTACAAGATCAGGTAATGCGAAAGTATGCGGTAAGTTCATGAATATACCAAGGCTATGTAATGCAAGACGTGAATGCTATCAGCCATACTAAGGCCATGCGATGCGAGATATGAATGTCATCGGCCACACCAATGCAATGCAAGGCCTACATAGCCGAATGTCATATGCGAAATGCAATCTAAGCAAGTCGGTACTCCTCAAGTACACATAACAGTACAATTTCTCTCTGAATATCACCGGGGTCTAATACACTTTACAGTGACTGCCACCTCCCTAGTTGCACAGTCAAGAAAGTGAAATAGACCTCACTATCCGCCTAACTAGCAGTCTGTCAATACCTACCCGGCTCATCTATAGCGAACTCATTTGCGAGCTGGTCAAACTCAGCCTAACTTATAGCCCCCTCACTCAAGCGGATATGGCTACACCCCCTTCCAACCAACCACGACACAGTGGGAGATGCGGTCTACTGGTATTTGGTACTCGGGTGCTCGTGTATCCACTCGGTCTAGACGTTGAAGCATCTTCTGGTACCAAAAAGGTTCTGAGACTTTCACCCAAGGACATCCTAAGTGCCCACAGTGATAGAACCAAATATTTTCTGTATCCGATACAACCATCCACGATATACCTGTGGAGCCATGGCCCTGGTGTCGCTAGGGCATGCAGTGATCAAGTCAAACATATGCGAGATGCATGAATCACACCGTCAAATCATGCAGCAATCCAGCGCGTACTGTGAGATCATGTGGGGCACTCCTTCTCATAAGGAGTCCCGTAAGTATCTCAGCCCAATAGCTTATGCTATGATCAAACATTCTTTATATCAGGCATACATATGAGGCGTATGAGCATGAATCATGGGGTTATACTAAGCATGTTATAAAGTGATGAATTAGTAACAAGTATGGGCCTATCAATGGGCCCTAGGGAGAGTTATAATGCGGACATCTAACCGACATTACTCTTACAATATAGACGTCAAACCAACATTGCTCCCAAGGCATGGCCCGTCATAAAACCTCATTACACAAACCATGGAGGGATCACACATTGCAATGGATCCTAAGGATGTCCCATTGGGCCTCGGCTCATAGGCCTCGAATACATAAAATGCGCTGCCTCATATGGGCCTTATATAAATCAAGTGGGCCGCATCAATGGGCCTTATGTACATTGCAATGAGTCATAACCCATGGGCCTTAAAATACATCAAAATGGGACTAATCCATAGGCTCCAAACACATCACAATAGGCCTCATAGTATGGGCCTTACATTCATAGAAAAGTGGGTCTCAACAACGACCTCATACACCTCAAAGTGGACCTCAACAATGAGCTATAAATATGGGCTACAAATGCATCAAGATGGGCCTTCACGGATGGCCACAAGTACATCCATGTGGGCACCACCACATGGCCTTATATATGTCGAATGGGCCTAATCCCATGGGCATTATATATGTCAAATGGGCTTGATCCCATGGGCATTATATATATCAAATGGGCCTAATCTCATGGGCCTTATATGTGTCAAATGGGCCTAATCCCATGGGCCTTATATGTGTCAAATGGGCCTAATCCCATGGGTCTTATATGTGCACCAAGGTGGTCCTCAATGAATGGCCACAATTAAGTCAACATAGGCCCTATACACATACCAAGGTGGGTCCACTTGAACCATAAATCTGCCTTATTTTTAGCTCAAGCCAGTAAGACAAACTGGCCAACTGGTGGATGGTTTGGATGCAACACATGCATCAAGGGTGGGGGTCCACATAAGGCTGGAGGGTTGGGATGCAACACATGCATCAAGGCTGGGGTCCACTGACCGCCTGCACGGTATGAATAAAACAAATACATCATTGATGGGTCCCACCCATGCCAGCACACACTACCCACCACCAGGGATCGATGCCAGGGCCTCAAGTGTTGGAACGAGGTTTCTCCACTCAGTCCGCCAATGGGACTGGCGTGGACAGTGGGTCCCACGTGGGGCCCACTATAATGTTTATTTTCCATCCAGCCTGTTAATAAGGCTACAAGGACCTGGATGAACAGAAAACACAAATTTCAGATTGATCTAAAATTGCAGTGGGCCCAAAAGGATTTCAATGGTAAAGTGCAATCACCACTGTTTCCAATGGTGTGGGCCACCTGAGCGTTAGATCACCCTGATTTTTGGAGGGGGGGCACGTCAGGGGGTGGCCCACCTAATGAATGGTGTGGATACCCAACATACATCATGGTGGGACCCACTTACAGGGCCGTGGGTCCCTGACCCGTTCGCCTACACGCAGCAGCAGCAGGCAGCTGTGTTTTTTTTTTTTTTTTTTGAAATCGCATATTTCTGCGGTTTTTCACACATAGGGCCCACATTAACAGAATCCTCCCCAGCCAATGGATTCTATAGCCTAATACCAACCCATCAAGTCCAATATTGGGCATATTTAGGTGTCTAAAAAAAAAATTCAGGTGAATTTAGATGGTGAAACTCACTGTTTGTTAAAGTATGGCCCATCAGAAAGTTGGATTGGCCCCATTTTTCGGCTCAACGCCTGAAATGGGCTTGGGTACGGAATACACAGCGTGGATTGAATACATAGCTCAGGGTGGGGCCTACATGAGTGGTCCATGCAACCAAGCTAATACTTGTATTTTCTTTTCATCTCATGTCCAGATGCTGGACTCTTCCTGGCATAATACATCTATTCAAGGTGGCCCTGCTTAGGTGGGACACTACATGGTGGATAGTGTAGATATAACACTTGTAAAGTGGGCCCCACCAATAGATGACTTGGAATAAATACATGCCTCATGGTGGGGTCCATCCGGGTGGGTCACATGGCCTTATCATATGAAAGAAAAGGAAAAAATAAAATTAAAAGAGAGGGAGAGAGAGGGAGAGAGAGAGTGGGACACGCGTATGATGGAGGGACCCCGGCATTATGGGCCCTCCGTTCCATGCATTCAATCATACAACGAGTGAGTCCCGATACATGTGGGCTCCTTAAATCGAAATCCAACGGTGGAGATCTCTTCTCTACTAAAATAGACGGTCTAGATGACCCTATGTATGCAAGGAAAATAAACATCATGATGGGGTTCATGGAGAATGGCCCCATCACAGAATGATATTGATGATCAAGATGGGCCATCGGCCACATCTTAGGGTCCAAAGTGAGATCCACACAATTGATCGGTAGGCCTCGCTTGGCCCATCATAAAAATAAGAAAAACTAGCCTATAGAAGCACCCACCATTCGTTCTTCTTGGTCCATTGGATAGCCAGTCTCCTTATGCTTCTCTTTGATGGTGGAGATGGGAAATGGATGGCTAGGATGATGGGTTTTTTGAGTGGGAAGTGGGCCACCAAGAATCACATTTTCTCACTTGGAGGAGCTTGGACGTGTGATGCTCTCTTGCTTGAAATTTTGAGATGAGAAATGAGAAATGAGAAAGAGAGAGAGAGAGTTGTAAGGAAAGAGGGATGAGTGATGGGTGAAAGGGTGAGGTGAGTGATGTGTGATGTGAGTGATGGGTGAGGTGAGAGCTTGGTTGACTTTTGGGTTTGCTTGACTTGTGGAGAAAGAAAGCATGGGTGCTTTGTACTTGACATGAGAAGTGATTGATGGGATTGATTGATGTGATTGATGGGATATGTTGTTGAGATTCTCTTGGGATTGCAAACGTGTGGTGTTTTCTCAAAATAAACGCTGGCTCACATCTCTTAGTCAGGGTATCGGATTGGTACATGAGTCACGGCGTTAGAACCGCGGCGACGGTGGGGTCGCAATGATATAAATCTCGGATTAAGCCGACTCAAATGTATAGGATATGACTTATGGTTGTGCGCAACGTCGATTATCCGTCGCAGGTTGCCGAAATTCGACGGGAAGGATCGTGAAAGTTGACGCAACAGTACGGTTTAGGATACGGGTCTTACATATCATCATCAGTTAGATTCACGAAGAGGCTATCTTTGAAACTCATGAACGATTCTAGAAAATTCCATTAGTCACAACTCTCATCTAGTCCAATCGAAGGTCATTCTGAGAGCCCATTGAAGCTTAAGAAAAATCCTACTCACCAACCACTTTATAAAATAAGAAAATCGGTAATCCAATATTTACATCGTAGTGTGCACATATACACAACCGATCATAACATCAACACCACTAACCTTTACTATTTCGGACCACCTAAACCATAAGTCCTGTTAATCTTCTCACCAAGGAAGCAGCTCAGTCACTCGGGTCTACCTTTAAAATCATACCAGAACTAAAACAAACACCATTTTACTATGTTAAGACCCCAAATAATAAACTCCAAAAATGATTATACTAGGAAATCTTTAACCTTAGGTGCTTTAAGGACCACCCGAGAATAATGAATGGCGTGGATCAGCGCTAATCACTCCATAGACCTCACATATGTTGGTGAGTGTGCATAGATTTTATGCACACGTTGTGCACAAAACTTACCATCGGGTCAAAAGAGTGTTGACCCGATGAAAGAAAACCAAAAACTTAAAATTTCAAGCAGATTCCCACTCGACGCACGTTTAAATCTGACCGTTCATTCTTCGACGCAAATGACCATCCGTCCGATCCCAGTAACGAGATCTAAACCGTCCATCGTGATTGGTGGGACCTACCGACCGTAACCAAGTTCATTTTAGACATTGGGGTATGGGTACACATGCATGATAATCTACCAAGCAGCCTGGCACGTAAGCTATCGCTGGAAACCAATCCATGTCAGCCGCATTTCTCTCCAACGGCTCCCTGCTGGAAGATCCGTTCATCTTGAGCATCCGGAACCCATCCACGCACGCAAACGAAGGCCTCATCACACCTACTATTTCCAAAAATAGCCACCTACCGAGCAAAAGGCGGAAGGAATAACTTCCAATTTTAGTAGAATCCAATCTCAGCCACTCCTCAACTCCTAGAAGGTTTGTTGAGTGATCTGAGGTGTCCAGTCTAGGGTTGCCCACGAAAATCTCGTAGCGGAACGAGATTTTGAGGAGATGACGCTGTAACACATATCGTCCCAAGTTTAGTAAAGATATTAAGATCATAGGTCCCTGTTCACCGTTGGATGGACCACACATGCTCAATACCCATTATCTGAACCGTCAAGATTACCGAACCACCCAGTCGTTGTGAAAACAACATGGCCAGGGCGTCATCTTCCCTGAACTGACCGTTTGTGACGGATCTTATGGGTGGGTCTTTTCTCCGATCCAAGACATCCATCGTGTGGCCCACCTCCTCTAATACCTAACTGAGATTAGATCAGTGATCCCTACACAAGATCTGATGTGTAGTGAGGCCCTGACGACAACCCATTCTCGTCTAATATACATTAACTCAGCGCTAATCTCCGTGATTAGCTGAGGAACTATCCAGAAATGGGAAGGCTATAAATAAACAGAGTTTAGGGCGAATCCCGAGGAGAATGAGAGAAAGAAATGGAAAGAGAAAGGGAGTGGGTGAGTTGGAACGCTGTTTGTGCGGGTTGCTGATTCGGTAGCAACTCGACTCAGCCGAGTCACTCAGTTCTGAGAGAAAACTGGGACAGAGATGGGAGGTAATGAGAGAAGAAGAAGAAAGAGAGGGTGAAGGCAGAAGGGAGAGTGTTGCGGCTGGTGTGAGTTCCATCAGCCCCAGTTCGATTCAGCCCAAGACAATGCCTGGGATCGAGTTAGGAGGATGTTGTTTTGCGGTTTGACAAACCCAGAACTTAGCACACCGCATCCAGACCTTCTTCAGCGTCCCAGCAGCGTTCCTGATCAGTTACTGCAACTGATCTCACTAAATTGCTAAGGTATCGTACCCAACTCGGTCGTCAGTCCTCACATTCACTCCCAACTCGATCATGAGTTGGCACGACTCAGGCCTACACTTCAGGGTAAAAACCCAGATCTAGATCAGTCAAGGAGGTTGGTCTGCATCCCCATAACTGCACCATCAAGGATCTCAGACCGATCTTAGTCATTGCAATAGAGATTAAACTCAACTCGTTAACAAGTTGATTTTACCCAACCGAGCTGAATGATATGTTACCTCCAGAAACCCACGTTTGAGGCTAGCAAAACAAACCTTGGAGATAACACAAATAAGAAAAATCCCCGAGTCGATTGGCCCTATAACAGTTTGTAAATGGGCTCAATCATCCTTCCACCTCTACTATTAGTAGCTAGACTGAGTTAACTCAGTGATAGTGGGTGGGTAATGGTATCCAAGGAGGCATTTAACTAGTTACACTGAGGGTAAATCTTACCTCATTCGCCCTTCCATGGCGGTGAACAACCACCATTCCAGTGTGAAAACCTACACCTACTCGGTTGTGAGTTAACTCGTCCAGTTCCCAACTGAGTCGACTCGGTCTTGACTCACAAGGCTTTACAACATATTGTGTAGGTACAACTAGCAACTGTCTACCTTGGAAGACATTCCTTCCTTCAATCAGTCCAAACAAGATCATTACGCTTACCTCATAAGAACGTTTTAAATTAGAGGAATACCCACCTAAGGTGAGGAGCATCCCCCATAGCTTCTTCCATTCACTAATTTCCATGTGGATTAACTCTTTAATGTAGAGTATTTTAGAGAAATATTAATTCCTAGTTATCTTGACTTTTATGAAGAAGTTGTTTTAATGTCATGTTTCCTTATAATTATGTGTATGATGTATTGTCTTAAAAATTCCATGCCACATTTATAATCATTTACCTATGTGTATATCCCCATTAGACGTGATGAGAAAAGAAAGCTTTTATACTAGATTATTTGTGAATTGTGTAGTGAGACATTACCTTCATGATTTTCTACATTTTTAATCTCTAATTGTGTAGGTACAATCTTGTGAATAGTTCTTACAATATGGAAAATGAGAATTTGCTTACATGTAGTGTACTTATGGATGGACTCTTAGTTAATGATGTGACCTCACTTGGAAATTTGCATGATACTTAGTGTGCCCTCCTTTGAATGTAAAGAAATCATGGAAGTTCATGTGGAATGCTTGGTTAGATATTTCCTATTTGAAAGTTGAAGGTCATTACTATTCTATTAAAGTAATGTATATATGTGTCATGGTGCATAACATTCACGCATGACATGTGAACTTTTTCGAGTGTTCACCGTAAGTCACATCTTGTTGGGTTATGCAAGGTTCTATTACCTAAGTCCAATCATCAGGTTTGTGCACTTGTACACTTTGGGCTGCTCTTTCTTTATATGAGGCTTTTTCGGGATTATATACCTCCTCGGGCATACCCCGAGTAGTTTTTTTAGGGTGTTGTCCTTGGGTGCACTCACCTTCATAGCCTTTTCCAGGTAGTTAATCTACTGCGGGCAGTTTATATGGTCTTTTCTAGGTAGTCTACTACCACGGGCGACCCTTTATTTTGACAGCTGGATGTGCATCCCCAGATCTGTGACTTGAGCATACATTCATACCTTCATGCAAACGCATTGTTAGTTGTATTGCCCTATGAATTATATATGAATTGTTAACCCATTTTGAAATGATGTGTCATGGTTGAATCTATGAGGGAAATTCCTACTGAGTTTTTACTCACCCATCATGCGGTTGCACTAAATAGATGCAGGTATGATGAACAAGTGGAGACCCCCATTACAGGATTCCAGGGACGACTGTGGTGGAGTTTGGCGAGGAAGAACTCTATGCCATTATAGTTGAGCCGTTGGAGCTCGACTGATAATTTAGGATTTACTTGCTTTCATATTTCAGATTTTGTATCTTGCTTGAATTGTAAAAAAATATTTTTCCTGTTGTGGGATTTCATTTTGCTCTCATTTACATGTATTAAGCTTCCTTGTTGTTACTCTTGATATCCTTAGTTTATGCAATGTTGCCTTACTCTCTGTTATGGGAATTGCCGCTATTTAGATGTATGTTAGTCCACTTCATGACGTAACCCTCGGGTTCTCGTACTCGAGTGACTATCCTCAGGTTTGGAGAACCAGGGTGTTACAGTTTGAAAGTCCGGAGGCTGAGGTAGCTGGGTCTGCTAATGCTGCGGCTGATCTCGAGGTCACTTCTGAGGCGGGTCCTGAGGTGGCGCCAGAGGTTGCTACGAGTAGTGACAACAGCTGAGTCCGAGCCAACTCCTGAGTTAGCTCCTAATGAACCTTGGAACTAATTTGAAGATGTCAAACACTTTAAACACACCAAGCTTTAGGCACTTCAAGCACACCAGGCGGGCTTGAGAGCATTTGCAACCGAGAGGGGACATAGCATATCACGGCCAACTCTTTTTGCCTTTATCTTTGTTATTCCATCAATGTAATTCCAAAGTAGAAATTAATGTAATCTGATATAAAACCTAAATTGATGAATGAAAGTACTCAATTTTCTTATTCATTTGAATAAGTTTACATGTTTTTCATTCTTTACTTGATCGGATCTCTCCAATTGCTTAACGGCTGACCTAGGGATAATAGACTTTCTTATTCACAGTGTGCCTGCACCAACCTCCTTAGTGTTTAGGAACATTTTTTAGAGGATCATGTCTCCCACTCGGAAGTGTCTAACTTTGACTTGAGCATTGTAGAACCGAGCTACTTGTCGTTACCGAGTCATCATATGTAGCCGAGCTCTTTCCCTTTGTTCTTCCAAGAGGTCGAGTCTGAGAGGCAGGAGTTCTTCATTGTCCCACTCATTAAACGAGCTGACCCGAGCTGAGGATAATCCGATCCTGACCGGAGTGATAGCTTCCGATCCATACGCAAGGGAGAAGGGGTTTCTCCCATGGCGGTTTAAGCAGTGGTTCTGTATGACCATAGTATTTTAGGAAGCTATTCGGCCTATGCTTCTTTAGTTCGGTCGAGTTTGGTTCGGAGGTATTGTTTAATGATCGTGTTAACTGTCTCAACCTGTCCGTTCGTCTGAGGAAGGTGGGGGGACGAGTAGACATTTCTGATTCCGAGATTATCGCACATCTCCCGATACTGGCTGTTGTCTAACTGCTTCTCGTTGTCTGATATAATGGTCTGAGGTATCCTGAATCGGTAAATGATATTTTTCTAGACAAAATCTGTGATCTTTTGTTCAGTTATCTTGGCCAATGGCTCCGCTTCGGCCCATTTTGTGAAGTAATCCACCGCAATAACGACAAACTTAGTCTGTCCTTTTCCCAAAGGGAGCGGTCCGATGATGTCGATTTTTCACTGCGCAAAGGGCCAAGGACCGGCCATAGGGGTAAGATCTTTGGGTGGCTACCTCAGAATGACTATAAATCGTTGGCACTTGTCGTAACTCTAAACAAGTTTGCGATCATCATGCTGAATGGTCGGCCAGTAGTAACCTTGCCACAGTGTAATAAAGGAGCGAAAAATTCTTTCTTATATAGCATATCGTTAAGTATGGTGTAACGAGAAGCTTGAATCTTCAATCATCGGGCCTCGTTACGATCCTCAGACAACTTTCCATTGTTGAGATATTGGATGATCGGGTCGAACCAAGTTAGTTCTGAATTGATTGAATGTACGGTTGAGCTAAGTGAATTGTTGATACTCGGCTTAGCGACATACTCGATCAGGACGGACCTGAGTATATCGTCTTCGTAGGTAGAGGCAAGCTTTGTCAGTAGGTCGGATTTAGCATTTTCCATCCAACGGATTCGAATAATAGTACATTGTTGAAAACCGTCGATCAGTTCTTTGGTTTTCTTCATGTAGATTTTCAGCTGCTCTTTACGTGTTTGATACACGCTAGTAACCTGATTGACGACCAATTGCAAGTCACTGAAGACGTTGAGATGAGTAACACCTAAACTGGCTGCTAATCGAAGGCCGAGCAATAGGGCTTCGTATTTTGTTGTATTGTTTGAGGCTTGAAATCCAAGTCTTAAGGCATATTACATGTAGGTCTGATCGGGAGTTTCCATGACGACTCCTGCCTCGCTTGTCTTAGTGCTGGATGAGCCGTACACATAGAGCTTCCAAGGGATTAGGTCGATGACTCAGGAGAAGGAGTGGCCGACGGATTATTTGGCTCGTCTGTAAGCTCGGCAGGTGGATTAGCTTGTGGCGTAACTTCAGTTATGAAGTCGGCCATAGCCTGTCCTTTAACTGCTCGCTACTCTTGCCTTGTATTGAATGTAGAATTCACTGAGCTTTATTGCCCACTTCGTCAGTCGGCCAGAAGCTTCTGGTTTCTGAAGGATCTGATGCAGTGGAAGGTCGGTCATGATGACGATAGTGTGCGCTTAAAAGTATGGCCGAAGTCGTCGCGAGGAGACAACTAACTCTAGGGCTACCTTCTCCAGAGTCGGATATCTTATTTCTGCTGGCAATAACGCTTTGCTGATGTAATAAACTGGCAATTGCTTTCAGCTTGTGTATCAAAGTAGAGCTTACAGCAGCGTCGGAGACTGCCAAGTGCAGTAGCAAAGCTTCCCCAGGCTTAGGTTTTGATAAGAGAGGTTGAGATCCTAGATACGATTTCAACTGCTGGAACACTGCTTCACACTCTTCTGTCCAATATATCATCTGTCATCCCTTCAACTGTTTGAAGAATGAGAGGCACTTATCGGTAGCTCGGGAGAGGAAACGGTTGAGTGCAGCTACTTGTCCAGTCAGCCTTTGTATGTCTTTGATCATTTTTTAGGATTCCATGTCGAGCAATGCCTTGATTTTCTCTAGATTCGCTTTGATCCCTCACTGGCTGACTAGGAATTCAAGAAACTTACCTGAGCTTACCCCAAAGGCACACTTTCTCGAGTTTAACTTTATCTGGTATTTGCGAAGGATAAGAAACATCTCCTCTAGGTCGGCGATATGATTGGCCGCGTGTATACTTTTGACGAGCATGTCTTCAATGTAAACTTCCATGGTTTGGCCGATCTACCGAGCAAACATCTTGTTTACCAATTGTTGGTAGGTCGCTCTAGCATTCTTTAAACCAAATGGCATCACATGATAACAATAAAGTCCTTTGTCGGTGACAAAGGTAGTCTTAGATTTATCTGATTGATGCATTACAATTTGATTATATCCAAAATAGGCATCTATAAAACTAAGAAGTTTGTGTCCCGCCGTGCTGTCCACCAACTGATCGATCCTTGGAAGAGGAAAACTGTCCTTTGGACAGACTTTGTTTAAGTCGATATAGTCAATACAGACTCGCCACTTCCTGTTGGCTTTCTTAACGAGTACGACATTTACTACTCATTTCAGATAGTATATTTCCTCGATGAATTTATCCTTGAAGAGCTTACTAACCTCTTCTTCAATGATGGTGTACCTTTCGGGACCGAGCGGTCATCGCTTCTATCGAATTGGTCGGTAGGTCGGATCAATGTTGAGTCAGTGAGTCATCACCGAGGGATCAATCCCTGACATATCTTCATATTTCCATGCAAACACATCAGCATATCATCGGAGTAAGGATACCAACTAATCTTTCAGGGGTGGCTGTAGGGACGAGCCGATCTGAACTGTCTTAGACTCGTCTGTCTCGACTAAAGGTACCGAGATAAGGTCTTCTACCGGTTGTCCTCGCTTGTAGGTATCGGCCCGAGGGTCCAATGATTCAATCATGGTTACCTCAGCTGGAGCTTTCACGGCCGTAGCATAGCAGCGCCTTACGTCCTATTGGTCACCTTTGACGATTCCCACTCCCGAATCAGTCAAGAATTTCATGGAAAGATGGTACATCGATATAATGAAGGTCAGCCGAGTATAACATTGTAGACTGATGGTTGATCGACAATAAAAAATTTGACCATTACTGTTGCCTGATGCAGAGAATTTTCAGCAGTAAGTGGCAGCGAGATGACTCCTTCAGGAAGTATCCATCCACCTGAGAATCTGATCAATGGGGTGTGAACTGCCTATAATGCCGATCGTTCGACACTCATTTTATCTAACGCTTGAGTGAACAATACGTCTGCGGATGACCCCGTATCGACAAGAATGCGGAATACCTTGCGGTTCCCTATAGTGAGGGTGACGACCAATGCATCATCGTGCTGATGATAAATGCCCCGAGCGTCTTCGTCGATGAACAATATACAGTACTTCTCCCTTTTCTTCTGTTTTGAAGGCCAAGCTAAAATAAGGATTTCAAACTTGGGTCGACCGATGCTTCTGGCATGATTTTTTCGAGCATTGTTTGAGTCGCCTCCGCCTCGAGGACCTCCGACAATGGTCTGAATTTCCTCCGTAGGTCGGTTTTTGCCCAAGCGCTCTTCCGTTATCCTGGTTCTTTTGACGTGTTCTCTTAGACGGCCTTCTCGAATGAGTCTTTTAATTTCTTCTTTCAAGTGATAGCAGTCACTCGTGTTGTGCACATGATCACGATGATAATGGAAATATTTGTTCTTACTTAGTCGGTTCGGATTGCTTCGGAGTCTGTCAGGCCACTTAACGAACCCTTCGCCCTTTATTTCCTTCAATACCTACTCCTGTGATTTGTTAAGCGGGGTATACGTCAAAAATTTAAGGTTGGGTTGCTTACCCAACCTATGTTCATCACGTGGCCGATTATCTTTATGCTTCTTTCTACTAACGGAGTCAACTTCTTTTTTTGCTGACTCTTTGGTCGGGACTTTTGCTTTCTGGGAAACTTCGCGCATGATTTGGGTTTCTTCAGCATCTGCGTACTTATCTGACTAAGCCATAAATTCAGCCAGAGTAGTAGGCGGATTCTTGTCCAAGGATGCCAGAAACGGTTTATCTCTAACGCCTTGCATAATCGAGTTGAGCGCTGTTTCATCTGAATGTCTCTGGACTTGGAGCGACTCGAAATTGAAGCGTTTGATATAATCTCTTAGCAACTCTCACTCCTTTTGAACTATGTTGTTCAGGTGCACAGGTGGCTTTAACTTTTTCTTTCCACCAATGAAATTGGTGAGGAAGGTGTCGTTGAGCTTTGTGAATGAGCTAATGGACTTTAGTTTCAACTGTTTGAACCAAAGTCGAGCTATGTCGACTAAAGTGAGGGAGAAGGCTTGGCACATCACAGAGTCCAAGGCGTCGTACAGTTCCATATATGTCCGAAAGGATTCGATGTGCTCGGTTGGATCGGTCTTACCAATGAAGGGCATAATCTGCTGAAGATAGAATCGTTCCGATAGCTAAGCTTGCATTATCTATTTTATGAACGGGGATTTTTTGCCTCGGGCCTTGTTGGAAGTGTATCATGGCCCTGTTCACAATCTCTTCCCGCACTTTCCTCCTGAAGTCCTGGAGGTGGCTTTCCAGGATTCGTCACTATCTGTCGTCCCCTTAACCGAAGGCCTGCTGCGCCTTCTCCGATCTATTTCATGTCGGAGATCGGTGGCAGGCAGCGGGGCGGTCACTGAATGAGAGGGTGCTGGCTCGGACGGACCCTGGTGCTGACTTTGCTGAGGGACAAATCGCGGAGCGACAGGCTCAAGGTCAGCGAATTGCTGTGGGGCGTTCATCGCCTGACCATCGTCGCGCTGAGGCAGCTAAACTTACTGATGATGAATCTATTCCAGCATTTGTTTCATGAAGTTCATATCTGTTATGAGTTCCTGAAACTCCCTATCTAACCGCTTGTTGTGTCGGTTCCGCTAAGTCTGCCTGGTTGAAACAGAGGTAGCCGACCGGACCGCAGAACCTTGTCGATTGTCATGTCGGTTCTAGGTCCCTTGGGCTCCATTCGTGCCATGTGGACCTTCTGTTGCTGGTGGTCCGGTGACAGTGACCTCATTAGGCTCTTCTTGAGTGGTTCTTCTTGTTCTCGCCATTAGAGATCTCTTTGAAGCTTTTCGGTATAACCTAGAAAATGACTTTTCGTATCGTTTCCCACAAACGACACCAATATGTTGATGCAGAAAATTGATAAGTCCTCTTGCGTCCTATCACCTGCACAGGAAGGAGACAAAGAAGGCCCTGGCCAGAGCCGGGGACCATCCAATGCCTAAGTTAGTAATAGGATGGTGTAAGAAGGGTTTTAGTAGAGTTTTCTACGTACCTTTCACCTTGGAGGTCTCCTGTATTTATAACAATGGGAGGGTCCCATCGTGCAGAAATTCTTCTCCTGATATCTCGAGGATTTAATTTTAATTCGTTTTTGGACTTTATCCGATCCCGAGATTTTTGGGATTGAGAATCCTTTCACTAGATTTTAGGGTCAACGTTTTTATTTACACCGTCTTTTCCTTGCTTGGCTCGTTCCTGACCGACTCTAGTGATGAGTGGATCTCAGCTAGCTACAAGGATAACTATTTGCCTTCTGTCGGATGAAATGGAATCAATCCGTAATCAATATCCTCTCTTAATCCGATAGCCGACTCTAGAACTGACCTTAATATGGATCGGTTTTATGATCAGTTGGGTGACTTCTCAGTTTCGGGTCTTAATCGACCTCTTTGGATGTTGTTGCCTCGTTTACCGAGTTAACTTTATGCATATTATATACTTTTCCTTGTGGCTTATGACTTTATAAGTCTCGGTCGGGATTCATTTTCCGGAACCCAAGCTAAGTCTCTCATTTAGGCTTTTTGCTTACCTGCCTCGGTCGGGTTTAATGTCTCGGAATCCCGGGCAGTGTCAATGGAGTTGGTCTATTCCATAACCGGGTCTCCGGAGTTGTCATATTTTTCCCCAACAATAATTAATCAGTTTTAGGAACTGATTTAATTGGAGAATCTCCAACTATGGATTTAATCCAATGGTTGTTATTTCAGGATTAAGGATTGATCTTCTGACAAGTACTGAAAAGGGATTCTCTACCATGATGATAGACTTCAAAGTCCCTCTTCCTTCCAGGAGAGGCAGAGGAAAAAACGGACCTGACGTGCAAGGAGATCAAAAGGAATCAACAAGGGAGTCATCCACGCAAACCGTCCTATCAATTTACTCACGCTAGCATAGAAAGCTGTCCGGATTGCGACATTGAAACGAACTTCAGCTGTCAAAATGTACTACACATCTCTTCATAAATGTTGCTAGATTACATTGCATGCGGTATTACTATTGGATATGTGGAAGTTAAAATCTTTCAACAACGTTAGTTCATCTTTCCATGTCTTGGTTGAAAGCTTCACGTTGGATGGAAGAGTGAGAGGATAGAACTCCAAAGGCTAATGTTAGAGTCAAGTGTATGGTACTGGTAAAAATATAGTAGGGGGAATATTTTTGTGTCCACGCTAATAATCGTGTAGCATCCAAACTATGAATCCAATAAGGCCCATCATGAAGATGGGACACACCAAAAATCAGGCTGATAAAAGTCACATGGGCAACATGATGTAGAACAGGTCGCAGACACTTTCATGTCCAAGATGGACTCGAGAATGCCCAATTAGAGGTAAAAATCATCGAGGCCGTCAGAACCTTAAAACACGCATATCTCGTAAACCGAAATGAGTTACTTGACGTACTATATATGATTTTGGGGTGGAATCTGGTGGCTAGAGTCAGCTTTCCTTTTTTTTTTAAAAAAAAAAAAAGAAAAAAGATTTTGGAGTAGGACTAACTACTTTAGCTAACCAATCCGGCTATGCCGGGTTACCCACACCGAATTTGTGAGATTCCATCCTATCAACGGTCAAATTCCATGCTTATTTCCATTTTTACTATAAATACTAATTTTTAGTTTGATTATAACTCTTCATCAGTTGGGCTTTAGGAGCTGTGTCCAACATGTGCTTAAAATAATTAAGAGAATAACGTGGTTAAGCCACATACGAAACTTACTATAAAAAGTAAATTTACTATTTATAGTATAAGTTGCAAATTTCTAGGAATTTTAGTTTTAGTTTGCTTCTGATTTCTTTCCTATTGCTTGGTATCTCTATCTAAAGGGTTGTGAACTTGTTTATTTCATGAATCAATTAATTTCAAATTTTATAGAATTTATTTCTATTTTCTTGTTTTCTTTTCTCGTGGATTCGAAAAATCTCTATGAGAAGTCCAGAGAAGCTCCATGGATTCGGAGTAGTCATCCTTGAGGAAGATGGTGATCGACCTCATTACGTTCATCCCTGCCTCACAACACCATATGAAAAAGTGTAAAAGCATGAACAAGCTTCCAAATTCAAGTAATGTGGCCCACTTATATTATGATTGGATTTTTTTTCTTGGAGCATCCAATAGGGGGTGAGGTCCATCATTATAAGTGGTTTAGATCATTAAAAAGGAAATGATCCAAGCTCTCAAGCCCCAACATGTCTTATTGCAACACATGGTGATGTATGCAAGCAAACCTTTCAGGCTGATCCTTTCAAGCACTATTTTTTCTTATCCCTCATGGGGGAGCATGCATGACTTAAACTACACGGGGCTGTTTGATTTTTAAGTTTCTTCGGAATTACATCCGGAAAATGGGTCCAAAAAATGTTGTTTTTACTGATTTAAACTTGTGGGTCCCATCGTGATGTATGTGAATTATCCACCCCATCCAAATTTTTTAATGGCACATTTTAGGATGTAAGTCCAAAAATGATGCAAATCAAAAGGTCAAGTGGGCCACACCTTAAGAAATAATGAATGTAAAGACGTCAGCCATTGAAATTTATTTTCTCCATAGCGCCCACATTGATGTTTATTTGTCATCCAACTTGTTCATAAGGTCACAGAGTCATAAATAAAGGGAATACAAAAATATCAGTTTGATCCAAAACTTCTAGGGCCCAAAAAAATCTTTCATTTGGTAGGAACTCAACTCCCATTATTTCCTATGGTGTGGTTCACATGAGCTTTAGATCTATCTCATTTTTCGGCTCATGTCCTAAAATGAGCTAGCTAAAGGGATGAACAGTGTGAATAAGACACATATATCATGCTGGGTACCACAAATGTAACATTTTTTCCTCCGATGACACGAGGTGCTATAAATAAAGGAGGGAGCTGAAAATTCAAAGGTAAACATGGAGAAAGAGATAGTCTTAGAATTTGATAATTAATGTCTGCAACTGGAGACTTCTAAAATATGCGTGGTGTGATCATTGTCCACAACATGTCCATCAATCCAACTATTAACATTAATTAGTTAATCAAATTGGGTTTTGGTTATGGTCCATACAAAATGCAGCCAAGTAATTAGATGGTCCTAATCAAGTGCATCTCTTATACTGTAGAAAGTATTGAATTTTAATGTGTGGTTCATTCACTACCAATTGCATTGGTTGAAAATAAGCTTGTTGTTTTGTTTTAATTCTATTAGGAACACCTTTTTTTGAGATGTCTACAACTGGAGCCTTCTAAAATATGACAGGTGTGAGAGGATCTTCTCCACCTTTTTTTAGTGTCACTATACAACTTCGGCTGGAAATCTATTGTGACCTGTCCCTGCTACAAAGAAGGATCAGAACTCGAGAATGAGTTCTTTTGAAGTGGAGGGGACTGATGTAAAGCGGGTCAAAGACAATTTTATGGCCAAGATGGATCAGAAAAGGTCCGGTCGACGACAGAAGTGATCCGAACCGTTAGACCTTAAATCGGGTGTATCTCGCAATCCGGAATGAGTCATTCGACATACCATGTATGATTTTAAGATAGGACGAGCTACTTTAGCCACCCAACCTGCTACGCTAGGTTGCACACACTGAATTTGCAAAATAGATGGTCGAATTTCCGTTTTATTTTTGTTTTTACTATTTATAATAAGTTTTAGTTTCAATATAACTCTTCATCCGTTGGGCTTTAGGAGTTGCGCCCAACATGAAAAGTGCTTAGAATAATTAGGAGAACATCGTGGTTTGGCCAAATAGGACACTTACTATTTTTGGCTGAAAACCTTGTGCACTAGTAGGCATCACGGCTGTCGATAAATAGTAAGTTTACTATTTATAGTAAGTTGTGAATTCTAGGAGTTTTAATTGGAGTTTGATTTCAAAACTTCTCACATGTCTTACTATCCCTATTTAAAGGGTTGTGAACTCGTTTATTTCATTCATCAATCAAATTATGAATTTTATTGAATTATTTCTATTTTTCTTACTTTTTCCTCGTGGATTCAAGAAGTCTCTGTGACGAGTCCAGAGAAGCTCTGTGGATTCAGAGTAGTTATCCTTGAGGAAGATGGTGATCGACTTCATCCTTGCGTCAATTAGCATGAATAAATTGATAGGGGTTTTAACGTGCATGACTCACTACTCGTCAATCATTTGCCTATCTTTTCACGTGTGGGGTCCACGTTTTGATAAATTGAGATTTTTTCATGGTCATCATTTGCACAACTTTTTACATTAATATGAATAAATTGATAGGAGATTCGACATGCATGACTTGCTACTCGTTAATCATTTGCCTCTCTTTTCACGTGTGGGGTCCACATTTTGATAGATGGATATTTTTTCATAGTCACCATTTGCACAGCTTTATACACTGGCAAGAATAATTGATAGGGGTTTCGACGTACATGACTTGCTACTTTTCAATCCTTTGCATCTCTTTTCACGTGTGGGGTCCACATTTTGATAAATGGAGGTTTTTTCATGGTCATCATTTGCATAACTTTGTACACTAGCATGAATAAATTGATAAGGGGTCGACATGCATGACTTACTATTTGTCAATCTTATGCCTCTCTTTTCCTATTGGGGTCCACATTTTGATAGATGATCTTTCAATGGTCACCATCTACATAGCTTTCTATGCTATCTAGCATGAATAAATCGATATAGGGTTCAATGTACATGACTTACGTCTCGTCTATACTTTGTCTCTCCTTTCACGTGGGGTATATATTTTAATAGAAGAAGATTTTTCCTTGGGCATCATCCGACAGCTTCCTACTCTAGTATGAATAAGTTAATACATGGTTCAACATGCATGACTCACTTGTCATTAATCCTTATTATCCTTATTTTCTTTCTTTTCACTTTACATGCCTTTGGAAGAGTGGCTTTAAGGTTTATGCTCATGCTAGAGACATCCTTTTCAATACTTGTCCTATATAACCCTTTCTAAGGCTACTCACGCGAGTAGAACTATAGGTCCCATTATCCCTAGGTCGGCAAGATGTGATCCATTCATTCCAGTAAGCTTCATCGTGTAGAAACTGCAATTTGAATTTTACATCAGATGGATCATGGGCAGTTTTTTGTCTTGAAATAAAAAAGTGTAGCCATATAGAGCCGTCCATGCAATCAGTTTCTCTCTTTTTCTTTTCATTTCATTGTTATTATTATCTTATTCATGTCACCTGCCATGCGATGCGAATACAAATGGGTATATGACAGAAGGGTTTGAGGCCCATATTTTGTCAAAATCCACCTCTATAACTCAATTTTTATTTCACTCGTACCTCTATACAGAAGTACATAGATGAGATTGCTTATGTTACACTTAGGCTCGAACCTTAGTCATCAAATAGCGACTGTAGGATTAAATCCAGATTTGAGATTAACCGTTTAAAGCAGTCGCTAAAATCAGTTAGCTTTAATATTTAAAGCTTACAATATATATATATATATATATATATATATATATATATATAGAGAGAGAGAGAGAGAGAGAGAGAGAGAGAGAGAGAGAGGAACGCTCACCTGCGAACCGGTTCGTACGTGCTACGTACGAACTTTTTTGAAAACCCATCAGAGGTGATGTGGATCCTAAATTTGAATCGTTCATGTGAAGCAGCACCTCGTGAAACCCCCTAGGTTGAAGTTTTATTTTTGAAAATGCTGATGGGCCATAGCAAAGAAAAATACAAATAAAGAGAGGGAACTGTTTTCATATTTCATGGCCCATCAAGTTTTGGATCAAATTAAAACTTTAGCCAAGAGGGTTTTACGGGGTGCTGCTTCACATAACAGTTCAAATTTACGATCCACATCACCTATGATGGGTTCTCAAAAACGTTCATATGTAGTACGTACGAACTAGTTCGCAGGTGAGCGTTCCGCATATATATAGCTATAGCTATATATATATATATATATATATATATATATATATATATATATATATATATATATATATATATATATAGAATCAGATTTCCATGGCTTCAATGATCCCATCAATGAGCCTCACCTTTACAAGGTACGGAAGAGTGAATGAGTGTACGTTACTAGTAAAAATATGGCAGGGGTATATTTTTGTGTCCACGGTAATAGTGGTGTACCCAAACTGTGAATCTAACTAGGACACACTAAAAATCCTGCCGATCGAAAACTCGCATGGGCCACACCATATGAAACAGTGTGAAAGAATGCACTGGCTCCAATTTCAAGCAGTGTGGCCACCTATATTTTTATTGGATTTATATTTGGAGTATCTAATAGACCATGAGGCCCATCATATCATTACACTAGTTCCGAAACTTTCATTTGGATAATACAAAATAATAATTCTTACAGGAATGGCAATATTAGTGATATCACATGCTTTTGAATATTCTTGGATGCCATCTCATCACCACCACATCCACCAACATGGCACATGGGTCTGACATGCATGTTTTTTCAGCCATCATCTGTTTCATTAACCCGTGACCCACCAAACCAGTGTACCGGTCTGACTTTTGGGCATGGCCATCAACATATTGGGACCCACCTGACAGGCAGCTTGGACCTTGCGCATGTGTTACACATTAGCAGATGTTATGTCGTGTAGGTGAGCTGCCTTGTGCCCAGGTGTGGGGTTGGCAAACCTCATGTTTCTAGATTTCATTCTGTATAGAACAGCGAAAACTCACCCAGTGCACTAGTGACCCACATGCATGTCAATCCACACCGTCCAAATCAGGGGACCCATTGTGGATAGAGAAAATCCACAAAAATCAAACTGATCAGATGATTTTAACCATTTAACACAAGCTATCGACTTTGAGACTACTGACTACTTTCTTTTTAACCATCCATTTGATGGACACCACTTCATTAGAAATGGTCTAAAATATATACCCTAACTTGTTGTGGCAAGGCAAAACCAAAATCAGAGATCTTAAGATTGCCGTCCTCATCGAGTAGTAGATTCTATAACTGCACAAATTCAATTACAATAATATTCAAATCTTGATTTCATCAAATTGGTAAATTAATTTCCTCGTAGATCTTAAGATTGCAGTCCTCATCGAGTAGAAGATTCTCTAACTGCACAAATTCAATTACAATAATTCAAATCATGATTTCATCAAATTGGCAAGTTAATTTCCTCGTAGATCTTAAGATTGTAGTCCTCATCGAGTAGAAGATTCTCTAACTGCACAAATTCAATTACAATAATTCAAATCATGATTTCATCAAATTGGTAAATTTCCTCAATAAGATATTTAGGGTGTATTCGGGCATCAGACATACAAAAATTCCATATTAGATATGTATTGCGCTGGTACGATTACACAGTCATGCGAAGGGCATGCCTACAACAAACCAATAATTAGGAGGGGGAGAATGTGCATCAGATCCACCCCATCCATCAGGTGCACCACCACATTTTCACTATAAATGTTAAAGATCAGTCCAATCCATGACTTAGGTGAGCCACACTATAAGGAATGGTATAAAATATTTCATGAAAACTCTAAATTCACATGGTTTGGCCCACGTGAGTATTGGAATGTCCTGATTCTCAGGGAACCCTTCATCCTAGTGCGGTGCGCCAAATGAATGGATTGGATGACATATCCACACCATGGTGGACCCTACACAATTTGGACAATGTTATAATTGATGCAAATTGCCTGCATGCAACTCATGACGTGGCTTATGATGAAGCGTTGTGAGCGCTTGTCAAATGTGGGGCCCGCGGTCAAAAGAAAAAAATATTCCCTCATATAAAATGATGATTTTGCCCTTTTCACTACTACCTGCATCTAATACACACACAAAGCACTTTTTCATTGAGACACGTCAAGGGAACAAGAATACCCTACCACCCCATTCACGTCCGATTTTAATGGTGGAATTTCCCATCTCAACTCTTCCCCATGGTGCAACCCACTGGAGTACTAGGTCAACTTAAAATTTGAGCCCCAGTCCAAACGAAAGGCGGCACACCTGATTAGAGTTGTATAGAGCTGTACACGAGCAGAGTAAGCTCGGTAGCTCGCTTGACTCGACTCGGATCGAAGCTAAGTTAGAACCGAGTCAAGCTGTTTTTTGGTGCTCGAAACGTATTCGAGCCGAGCTCAAGCTTGCCCCTGATCGACTCGAACTAGGCTTGACTCGGTTTGACTTGGCTCGACTCGGTGTTGTGTGTGTGTGTGTGTGTATACCCTAAAAAAAACCTAATTTACTTTACCCCCTTCAAAAAAAATACCCTACCTGCACACCACACTCCCTATTTCTCTTCCCCTTCAAAAAATACCCTAACCCTTCCCCATTTCCTTTCCTCTCTCTATCTCTCTCTCAGTCCAACGGTCCCTGCCCTGCCCGATCGCCCTTTCCGTCTTCTTCCCTCTCTCTCAGTCTGGCGGATGTTAAGGGTCAAATATTGCATATTAGACCCCAGTTATTACCTGATTTTATGAACATGATACTGTTTAACGGCCTATTTTAATCGTGTTTATGTTGCAAGGTGAATTTAGGAACCTTGACTAAAAAAGGGTACTAAAAGCATGAATTTAACGCTCATAAATCACCAAGGTAAGGGACGGACCCCAGGGGACCGAGATCAAGAAATTTACATGCCAGAGATCCGAGAAAATCAAGCCATTCACGCTAGAGAGGTCTGAAAATCGTCCAGAATGCAAGATCACAGGGTTCGCACCATTTGTTCGGCTCGAAACTTTATATCTGGCCTAAGAACCCCAAATTAACCATACACATCGAATTTTGGTCATTGAATCCTTATGAAAGTGGCCCAACGGACAGATCAACCACCAAATCTCTGATTTGGAGATTGCCTAATATTTGGATATGCTTCATATTTGGTCTCAACCCTTCAAATTAGATGGTAAAACGAGTGGACGAAGCAGATTTTACATAGACATCACGATAGACCCCACGTGGGGATCCGCGTGCACACCACTTAAAGTGCACCGGCCGTGCACTATTAAACCCAAAGTCGGTCAGTGCACGCTAACCGACTACTTCCATCTCCTTCCACATCCTTCGGCCGGTTTCATTCTGTGGACGCCACTCATCTCCCATATTGGTGATCTGGACCGTCCATTCACTTTAGAGGAAGACTAAGACCCTCGTCATGGTGGCCCTTTGGCCCTATACACACGTACACATGTGGATCGCCAGAAAATGTAGGATGGATGGCGAATTGATTTGATAAGTGGACCGCACCAAAACTTGACCAAAACCACTCCTTTCCGACTGAAATTTCGCCAAAAATCCAATGAAAGGGATGAATTTCACAAAAAAACACCATTGTAGGGCCCACCGAACACGTCAGCGCAATAACTTTCTAAAAACAGACGTACGGACGCGACTGGGATTGCGAGGAGTTGTGGCCCACCATCCTTGATCGGTTGGATGATATGAACCATTCAGAGGAATTCGAGGCCAAAAAAGACCAAAGCCATGGAGAAAAACCAGGTTTTCGACGTTTCCTATGGTCGAAAATTGCATCCAAATGCGGGTCACTTTGCGGTTTCCACTACGTAAACTCCACAGGCTAGCACTGACCTCTCTAGCCTATAAAAGAGAGAGATAAGGACGTGGGAAGACCATATTTGGATGTGGAAGACAAGGGAGAAAGCGAGAAAGCGTGGGCCGGGCGTGGACGACCTTGGGTTTAATCTTTCATATCCATTGTTTTTTTTTTCTCCTTCCTTAAGTTTAGATGATCATGGTTATGCCTAGCTAAGAGGTGAAGCTTGTAGCGTGATGAGTGAGTTTCTATGGTTTTGATTCATATGTTAAAACAACTTTGATTTTAGTTTGATTATAAGGAATGCTTTCAATTTTTTATGGTTTGTTGTGACTTAAATTACAATGCATCTGCGATAGCTTTGAGCATATTCTTTGCATTAGTGTGATTATGAAATTAGGAATCATGTTGTTCACCATCGTCTCCTGTGCATGGTTGGATGATGGAATCCTTCCTAACGTTCATAACTCCCTTAGATTGGATGTAGATTGGCTAAATTCTATTGTTTGCTTTGTCTCATGGGCATGGTTTTGTGATGGAATCAATTCTAATTCTCATACTTCTCATCTCTTGAAAACTGGATCAAAGGAAGTTCAGATGTGGATTTTAATGAATTATTTTCCAACTGGATGAAGATGGGACTCTAAATCCAGTTGTGTTCATGAATCAAGCATAAATCTCTCTGATCTCTACAAGTGGATCCTTGGCACCCTAGTTTCCCACATTTGAATTTTACAAGTTTTAGTTTAAGATTTCATCATTACTCGCTTAAATTTTCTTGATTTAGATTACATCTTTGCCTAGTTCTAACTCAAGTTACTTTCAGATTACGTACAAGGTTCAGTCCCTGTGCATTCGACCTCGGTGTTGCTGAGATTATTACTACATCACAACCCTATATGAACACATCGCCCTATCTAGCATGCCACAACGACTGTCCTGTTGCCCCTGCCCCTGCCGCAACTCACCAATCTGAGTCTGACCGACGGTAAGCCGCAAGCACAATCGCTCCTTGCTTTTAAATTAATGATTTACTGTATTTTTAATGATCTAGAATCCAGAATCTGCAAGCCCAGTCGCTCCTTGCTTTTAAATTGATGATTTACTGTATTTTTAATGATCCAGAATCCAGAATCCGCAAGCCCAGTCGCAACTCGAATACTCTGCTCGAACTCAGCTCGAACTCGGACGAGCCGAGCACGAGCTGCTGTTCTGAGCTCGAAGGCCAAGTCGAGCCAAGAACGAGTTGGGACCCGAGCAGTCCGAGTCGAGCACGAGCTGGGCAAAGCTCGGCTTGACTCGACTCATGTACACTTCTAGAGCTGTATACGAGCAGAGTAAGCTCAGTAGCTCACTCGACTCAACTCGAAAAAGCTTGACTCGACTCGGATCGAAGCTAAGTTCGAACCGAATCAAGCTGTTTTTTCGTGCTCGAAACGTATTCGAGTCGAGCTCGAGCTTGCCCCTGCTCGACTCGACTCTGTGTAGTATATAGATATATATACCCTTAAAAAAAACCTAATTTACTTTACCCCCTTCAAAAGAATACCCTATAGGCACGCCGCACGCCCCATTTCCCTTCTCCTTCAAAAAATACCCTAACCCTTCCCCATTTCCCCATTTCCTTCCTTCCCTCTCTCTCTCTCTCTCTCTCTCTCTCTCTCTCTCTCTCTCACTCACTCCGGTGGTCCCTGCCCTGTCCGGTCCTTTCCGTCTTCTTGATCCCCCTCTCTCTCTCTCTCTCAGTCCAGCGGACACCTCACCCTATCCGGCGTGCCACATCGATTGTCCAGTCGCCCCTGCCCCAGCCGCAACTCATCAGTTCAAGTCCAACTGACGGTAAGCCGCAAGCCCAGTCGCCTCTTACTTTTAAATTAATGATTTATTGTATTTTTAATGATCTAGAATATAGAATCCGCAAGCCCGGTCGCAACTCGAATACTCTGCTCGAACTCGGCTCGAAATCTGTTCGAACTCGGACGAGCCGAGCATGAGCTATTGTTTTGAGCTCAAAGGCCAAGCTGAGCCGAGCACGAGCTGTTGTTTTGAGCTTAAAGGCCAAGCTGAGCCGAGCACAAGTTGGGACTCAAGTGGTTCGAGTCGAGCATGAGTTGGGAAAAGCTCGGCTCAGCTCGACTTGTGTACACCTCTAGAGCTATACACGAGCAGAGTAAGCTCGGTACTCACTCGACTCGACTCAAATCGAATCTGAGTTCGAACAGAGTCAAGTTTTTTTTGGTGATCGAAACGTATTCGAGTCGAGCTTGAGCTTGCCCCTGCTCGACTCGACTCAACTTGAACTTGACTCGAACTGTGCTCGACTCAGATCGACTCGGTGTAGTATATACATATATATACCCTAAAAAAACCTAATTTACTTTACCCCCTTCAAAAAAAAAAAAAAATACCCTACCCGCATGCCACATGCCTCATTTCCCTTCCCCTTCAAAAAATACCCCAACCCTTCCCTATTTCCCCATTTCCCCATTTCCTTCCCCCTCTCTCTCAGTCCTGCGGTCCCTGCCCTACCCGGTCACCCATTCCGTCTTCTTCCCTCTCTCTCCCAGTCCAGCGGACACCTCACCTTGTCCGGCGTGCCACATCGACTGTCCGATCGCCCCTGCCCCTACCCCTGCCGCAACTCACCAGTCTGAGTCCGACCGACGGTAAGCCACAAGCCCAGTTGCCCCTTGCTTTTAAATTGATGATTTACTGTATTTTTAATGATCCAGAATCCGCAAGCCGAGCACGACCTGCTATTAAGAGCTCAAAGGACGAGCCGAGCCGAGCACGAGCTGGGACTCGAGTAGTCCGAGTCAAGCATGAGCTGGGCAAAGCTCGGCTCGGCTCGGCTCGACTCGTGTACACCTCTACACCTGATGGATGGGATGAAATCCTCTTATCCACATTAGGGAATAACATGCCCCCACATGACTACGAGTGATCAAGCAAGCATTTTTAATTAGATAGAATCTTGATTTCCAAAAATTTAACAGCCAAACATAGCATTAGTAACAACATAAAAAGCATAAAAACAACCATTACCTTCAAATCTCTATGGTATACTTCCTTAACGTGGCAATAATCTACTGCATTTATCCGCTGCTGAAAGTACTTCCTTGCCCCTTCTTCTCTCGACTTTCCCTGCTTGGCCTGCAACTCTCACAAAAGTACACTTATGACACTCCATTAAAGGCAATGAAATTAAATTCAATTGAATGAATTTAGATTAAAGAGACCAAGAAAACAAACAAATTCCAACCATTCAAAAAGGCCAAGGTAGTCAATATCTTTTTAAAATGGTCCACCAAAAATAAATAATAGGGACCACCCATGAGCCCACAGTAGATTGACACTCCACGCAAGTGATGCATGTACCACCAAATCATCGAACTGGACCATTTGCTATGTTCGCCCCACTATTCATGAGCCACCATAAAAATAAAATACACACACAGTTAGGGATGCACATGAACCGAGTTAGCTTGGTTAGCTCGTTCAACTCGACTTGAAAAAACTCAATTCGACTTGGTTCGAAATTGAGTTCGAGCCGAGTCGAGTTGATTTCTTGAGCTTGAAAAAATTTCGAACTGAGTTCAAGCTTGCTCGAGTTCAACTCGACTTGAATTGAACCCCAACTCGAATTGAACAAGTTCGTTGACTCGGTTACTTTGATATCGATTTGTTTACTAAGTGTTTGATGAAATGACTCAACGAAGTGTCGGCTGGTGGTAAGGAAGGTATGTATATGAAACAAATACCCCTTTTTCTTGATTTTGATGTTGCCTACAAGGTGTTTGATTAAATACCTGTAAACTGTTGCTACTGTTATACATACAGTAAGATATTGAAAGTGCACTCTACGTATTTGTGAAAATGTTGCACAGGCTCGATCTTGGCTCGAACTGGCCTAAGTTGCTGACCAAACCTAGCCGAGTTGGCCAGTCAGGTTCAAGGATCGACCGAGCCGAACCAAGTTCGAGTTGGGGTCAGCTAGTGGCCGAGCTAAGTCGAGTTATGCCAAGCTTGACTCGGTTCGACTTGTGTACACCTCTACACACTAGTAGGAGTATGCTAACCTTGCACACATTGGCCTCCCTTTTCATAACCATCGGTTTTCTAAGCCCATATTAGTATGGATATGGTCATCTAATCAAATAGACATGTTATCCCAAGTAGACTCTACCAAATGTAATATTCATATTAATTACGTTGTTGATCTTCCAGATGACATGACAATCTCACGGACTTTCAACGTCGCGGACCTGACCGAGTATCATGAACCAAAGCAAAACAAGAACTTAAGGACGAGTTCTTTTGAAGTGGAGGGGACTGACGTAGGGCAGGTCGTGGACAATTTCATGGCCAAGATGGATCAGAGAAGGCCCGGTCGATGACAGAATTGATCCGGAATGACGTCAGACCTTAAATCGGGCATATCTCGCAATTCGGAATGAGTTATTCGACGTACCATATATGATTTTGAGGTAAGACAAGCTACTTTAGCCACCCAACCCTACTATGCTAGGTTGCACATGCCAAATTTGTGAAATACCGCCAGATCAGCAGTCGAATTCCCGTTTTATTTTCATTTTTTACTATTTATAGTAAGTTTTAGTTTCAGTATAACTCTTCATCCGTTGGGCTTTAGGAGTCGCGCCCAACATGAAAAGTGCTTAGAATAATTAGGAGAACGTCATGGTTCAGCCAAATAGGACACTTTCTATTTTTGGCCGAAAACCTCACACACTAGTAGGCATCACTACCGTTTATAAATAGTAAGTTTACTATTTATAGTTAGTTGCGAATTCTAGGAGTTTTAGTTAGAGTTTGATTCCAAAACTTCTCCCATGATTTAGTATCCCCATTTAAAGGATTGTGAACTCATTTATTTCATTCATCAATCAAATTACGAATTTTATAAAATTTATTTCTATTTTCTTGCTTTTTCCTTATGGATACGAAAAGTCTTTGTGAGGAATCCCGAGAAGCGTTGTGGATTCGAAGTAATTATCCTTGAGAAAGGCGGTGATCGACCTCATTACATTCATCCCTACGTCAGGAGCGCACTTCACCTTGTATCCATGATGTAATGTGGAAGTTGGGCTTAGGCCTTGAGGAAGGCGGATTAACTTTGCCCTATTTCTAAACACTGATAATCAACTAACTACATGAATGGGCATCATTGGCCGTGATCATTCAAGGAAGGCAGCATCAAGTGTACCATTTCCCATCTCTATCTTATAAATACCATCAGTACATTTTTCTCAAATGGAACACTTCCACGTGCAACACAGCGCATATACATGCATGACTTTGATATATAGTACTGGTCATTAGATGTGGGTCCCAACATGCTTTAATTTTCAAATGCTCTTGTAATTCCTAACACAACAATCTCACCAGGTCAAGCCTTCGGGTCAAGCACATGGTACCATTTATTTATGGGAAAGACGTGTACTTTTTTTTTAAACTATTGATTCTCCTCATTTCTCCATTTCTTACTAAGTTTATAAATTATAGTTAGCAAACAATACGAGTTACAAAATAGGATGACAAAGTGTCACGATTACCTAATCTCGTGTGGCAATGGATTAATGTAAGATGGGTGGGCAATTGATCCAGATGATTTACAATTAACTAACAGCTTTGAAAAATACACATCATAGTGTTCCCACACAAACCAATGGTTTGCTTCTCATCCCTATTGTTTCCTGTGATGTGACCCACTTTGAATTGTAGATTTGGTTGGTTTTTTGTCTCGGGCCCCAAATCCAAGACTTAACCTGGTGGACAGGAGTGGATGTTATAACTTTGGGGGCAGATTAAGTACCCTCGCTATTCCAGGCTCGGGACAGGCAAAAGCTCCAAGAAGCTATCAAGGCGCAACATTATGTTTGTATTTTATCCACACCATCCATCCATTTTCTCATATTATTTTAGATTATTAGCCTAAAAATAAGATATTTCTCCTCTTCAATTCAATAGTTATGGTAGCCGAAGCATTGTCATGTGGGTCTTTCAAATCCTTCGTACTTCTATATTCTTGCAACCGTTCATCTTCTCTCAACCTTCATTCTACTTTTGGCCTTCTTAACAACACCCTATCTTGACAACACCCAGCAAAACTGTATGTACAAAACTGGAACGAGAACTCCTATTAGCTCTTCACTGGAAGTTTGGTAGCCAAATCAAACTTCCACAACTTCTATCATAAATCCTCATTAGCTCTTCAAATTATTACCTCCATTTAGGAAGAAAAAGATTGCATCAAGCACAATCAGTGAAATGTATTAAGCAAAACATGGGATAGAATTTTTAATCCACGCTTAACCTCAGCTGCTAAGGAGAAGCTTAGCTCTTATGAACAAAGAGGACTAGGCTTAAACTTATTATGTATTTGGGTTGTGCGAGCATGTTGGATCACATATCAAGCTTGAATATTGTATATAGTATGTGTTTGTAACCATGTCTTGTGTAGAATATTATAACCATCATGTTAAATAGGTCATTGCTCAAATTAGACTCATCTAACAATCCTAATCATCTAATTTGTGTCTTCAGATGGACCACCGAAAGGAATCTTGTGTGTGACTTTGGATTGTTAAATTGATATGCAAACCCCTTGGATGTTGCTTCCAATTGGATTATTGACATTGTCCACAACATGTCCATTAATCCAACTGTTAACATTAATTAGTTAATCAAATTGGGTTTTGGTTATGGTCCATACAAAATGCAGCCAACTAATTAGAAGGTCCTGATCAAGTGCATCTCTTATACTGTAGAAAGTATTGAATTTTAATGTGTGGTTCATTCACTACCAACTGCATTGGTTGAAAATAAGTTTCCTGTTTTGTTTTAATTCTGTTAGGAACACCTTTATTTGAGATGTCTACAACTGGAGCCTTCTAAAATATGCCTGGTGTGAGTGGATCTTCTCCACCTTTTTTTAGTGTCACTATACAACTTCAGCTGGAAATCTATTGTGACCTATCCCTGCTACAAAGCAGGATTAGAACTCGAGGACGAGTTCTTTTGAAGTAGAGGGGACTGATGTAGATCAGGTCATAGATAGTTTTATGGCCAAGATGGATCAGAAAAGGCCCGGTCGACGACAAAAGTGATCCGGACCGTATGACCTTAAATCGGGTGTATCTCACAATCCGGAATGAGTCATTCGACGTACCATATATGATTTTGAGATAGGACAAGCTCCTTTATCGACCCAACCCACTACACCAGGTTGCGCACACTGAATTTGCAAAATACATGGTCGAATTCCCGTTTTATTTTCATTTTTACTATTTATAGTAAGTTTTAGTTTCAATATAACTCTTCATCCGTCGGGCTTTAGGAGTTGTGCCCAACATGAAAAGTGCTTAGAATAATTAGGAGAACGGCGTGGTTTGGCCAAATATGACACTTACTATTTTTGGCTGAAAACCTTGCGCACTAGTAGACATCACGACCGTCGATAAATAGTAAGTTTGCTATTTATAGTAAGTTGTGAATTCTAGGAGCACTACAAGAAATATGGTCTTTACCTGCGAAACTTTTACCTATGAAAATAGTTTTCGTAAGTAAAGATGACTTTTACCGACGAAACTTATTTTCGTAGGTAAAAGACTACTTTTACCTACGAAATTAAATTTCGTAGGTAAATGCCATATTTACCTACGAGACTTTTCGTAGGTAAAGGGTCTTTTGGTTAATGAATTATTTTTACCTACGAAATATAATTTCGTAGGTAAAACCAATAATTACCTACGACAATATTAGTAGCTAAATGGTGTTTTGAATTTTTCAAAAAATAAAAAATTCAAACATTTACTATTACCTACGAAATTTAATTTCGTAAGTAAAACCCTTATTTACCTACGAAACTAATCGTAGCAAAAGGGTCTTTTAAATTTTTCTACCAAAACAAAAATCAAAAACTAAGCTTTTACCTACGAAAACTAATTTCGTAGGTAAAACATATATTTACCTATGACAATATTCATAGCTAAAGGATCCTTTCAATTTACTAAACTTTTGCTTTTACCTACGATATTTTGATTTTGTAGCCAAAATCTATCTTTACCTATGAAAATTTTCATAGGTAAAGGGTGTTTTCACATAGGGTGTTTTGAAATTACTTTTACCTACAAATCATTTTTCATAGGTAAAACCCATATTTACCTACAAAATTATTCGTAGCTGAAGGATTTTTGAATATTTCAAAACAACAAAAAATCGAATTCCCTACCTTTACCTATGAAATATACTTTCGTAGGTAAAATCCATCTTTGCCTAAGAAATTTTTCGTAGCTAAAGGTCTTTTTAGATTTCTTTTTACCTACTAAATATATCTACGTAGGTAAACACCTTTACCTACGAAATTATTCGTAGCTGAAGGGTTTATTAAATTTTCAACCAACAAAAAGAAAACACCTTACTTTCGCCTACGCAATATATTTTCGTAGGTAAAAAGACTTCTACCTACGAAATTATCCGTAGTTGAAGGGGTTTTTGAATTTCAAAATATCGATTAACTTACCTTTACCTACGAAATGTATTTTGGTAGGTAAAATCCATCTTTGCCTACGAAATTATTTGTAGCTGAAGGGGTTTTTAAATATTTCAAAACATCAAAAAATCGAATTCCCTACCTTTACCTACGGAATATGCTTTCGTAGGGAAAATCCATTTTTGCCTACGAAATTATTCGTAGCTAAAGGTCTTTTTAAATTTACTTTTGCCTACTAAATATATTTACGTAGGTAAACACCCATCTTTACCTACGAAATTATTCATAGCTGAAAGGTTCTTTAAATTTTCAACCAAGAAAAAATCGAACACCTTACTTTCGCCTACGCAATATATTTTCGTAGGTAAAAAGACTTTTACCTACGAAATCATCCGTAGCTGAACGGGTTTTTGAATTTCAAAATATCAATTAACTTACCTTTACCTACGAAATGTATTTTCGTAGGTAAAACACATCTTTGCCTACGAAATTATTCGTAGCTGAAGGAGTTTTTAATATACTTTTGCCTACGAAATGTACTTTCGTAGGTAAAAACTATCTTTACCTACGAAATTATTCGTACCTGAAGGGGTTTTTGAATTTTTCAAAACAACAAAAAATCCAAAACCTTACTTTAAACTACGAACATTTTCGTAGGTAAAACCCATATTTACCTACGAAAATGTTCGTAGCCAAAGGATCTTTTGAATTTTTTTCCAAAAATTCGATAAGCAAATTTTCGTGCGGCGGTGGAAATAGCGGTGGTAAGACTTTTACCGATGAAAATATTCATCGGTAAAAGTGTTTTTCCGAAAAAAAATTTCCAACGGCTAAAAACCAACGGTAATAATGTAAAAATGTTTTAATTTTAAAATTTTTTTGCCTATAACCTTAATATATATATATATATATATATATATATATATATATATATATATATATATATATATATATATAAAATATAATTTTTATATGATATGAATGAAATTTTATATATATATATGTATATAATTAAAAGATAATATTTAAATAATTTGTAATATCACATGGAAAAGAATATTGAAAAGTTTAGAAATTTTAAATATTTTTAAGAAAAATTGTGAGAACAAAATAATGCTTTTGAAGAGAAAAATTGGCATTTTGAAATTTTTAAGAAAAAATTAAAGTATGAGAAATTTTTTGAGATTTTACAAATAAAAATTCAAAATTTGTATTTTAATTATTTTTGAAATATTTTATAATAAAAATGATATTTATTTAAAAGAGTAAAAAAAATATACCTTTTGAAAAAAAAATGTTAAATTTATTTGTGAAAAATAAATTTACTAAATTATTAGGCACATCCACTAATTGAACCTTTAATCGTTTTTTGACAATCTAATCAGTTTAAATTAAAGAGTAAATAACTTCAGATGTTGAAATCAAATTTTACTGAAATTGTTGATCAATCTTGTATGCCCAATATCTTTTTCATATGTAGCTTGATTGAGCCGAGTAACTAGTCAAATTGAGAGTATTGATCAGTAAAATAGGGTGAATGCACCAGACATGTAAAATGGGCCAAATATTCTAGTCAAAATTGTGACCCAACTTATTGACCTCGTGAGAACCTAAGAATTGATGTTAATAAGTTTTGTGGGCCTCATCATGATGTCTGTCAAACATCAACACCATGGATTTGATGTCTCCCCTTTGGGTTATGAGATATCTCAAAAATCATCGGTAAACGAAACTCAAGTGGGCCATACCATTTAAAAGTATGTGAAGACATCCTAAAAAATATAAAAGCACTTGGTAGGGCCCACATGAGTTTTGGATGCAGTTGAAACTTGGTTTGACCCCTCATCCAAATGGGACACACATAATGAGTAGGTTGGATATGTGAATCACATTTAGGCAGGCCCAATATATGATTATGAATGTTTTAAGGAAACCCTTCTCCACTACATTTATGTGAGTTACTCGTTGCCCTTATCAGAGTAAACTCTATGGGGTCCATCGTTATTTATTTATTTTATCCACTCCATTCATCCATGTTAATAGATAATTTGAGGTCTAAAAAAAAAAGGAAGCATATCCAAAGCTCAAGTGGACCACACCACACGATATAGTGTGATTGAACCTCTACCATTTAAAATTTCTTGGAGGCCATAGAAATTTTGGATCAAGTTGATGTTTGTGTTTTCTATTCATTCATATATTTTTGATATTATGAACAACCTTTAACCGTTTTTTGGACAATCTAATCAGTTCAGATTGAAGAGTAAATAACTTCAGATGTTTAAATCAAAATTCACTCAAATTGTTGATCAATCCTGTTTGCCCAATATCTTTCTCATGTGTAGCATGATCGGGGCGAGTAACTAATCAAATTGAGGGTAATGATCAGTAAAATAGAGTGAATGGACCAGACATGTAAAATGGGTGAAATATTATGGTCAAAATTGTGACCTAACTTACTGACCTCGTGAGAACCTAAGAATTGATGTTAGTAAGTTTTGTGGGCCCCATCATGATATTACCGAAAATTTGAGATCAACCGACACCGTTCATTCATTTTTCAAGATAATTTTAGAGAATTATCCAAAAAATGAATCATATCTAAAGATTAAATGGACCACACCACAAATAAGGGGAACAGATTAACTACTCCCCCTGACACCATCCAATGGCTAGTGTTTGGTGCTCTGTGAGCCCTACCATGGTGTATGTGTTTAATTCATGCCATCTATCTATTTTTAAAGATCATCTTACAGTATGAGATCAAAAATGAGATATATCCAAATCGTAAGTGGACCACATTATAGGAAACAGTGTTGAATGAGCGTCAACCATTAAAAAACATTTTGGGGCCATAAAAGTTTTGGATCAAGCTAATTTTTGTTTTTCCCCTTCATCTGGCCATGTATGACCTAATCAACATATTGGATGTCAAATAAACAGTACGATCGACCTTAGGATGATTTTAATGATGGATATTCAATCACTATTGTTTTCATGTGGTGTGGTGCACCTGAGATATCGATTTATATACTTCTCAATTTTGACAGATCGTTTTAGGTTATGATACCAAAAAGGAGGCAGAAAGGAGACTTTGGTGGACCACACTACAGGAAACAGGGGTCACGGCTGTAGTCATTTAGGTGGGGCCTATATAGTTTCACAATAATGTCCACTAAAAAAATTCAAATATATAGATCATTTCAGGGCATGAGTCAAAGAATGAGGCAGATCAAAATCTCAAGTTGATCCACTATAAAAAAATAAAAATAAAAATAAAATTGTGGAGATTGAATGCTTACTAATAAAAAATTCTAGAGGGCTACAGAAGTCTTGGATCAAGCTGATATTTGATTTTTCTCTTCATCCATGTGTTTTTTTTTTTTTAACATATTAACAGGTTAGATCTCAAATAAACATCATAATGGTCCTAGGAAAGTCTCAACGGTGGATGTCACTGTCCCCACTATTTAATGGTAGACGTTCAGTTTATATTATTTCCTATGATGTGGTCCACTTCAGATTTTTATAGGCTTCATTTTTTACCTTATGTAATAAAATTATATGTTAAAATAGCTGGTGGTCGGTGCTCTGTGGCCCCACCATGATGTATGTGTTTCATCCATGCTATCCATATATTTTTACAGATCATTTTACAATATGAGACCACAAATGAGATATATCCAAATCTCAAGTGGACCACATTACGCGAAACAGTGTTGAATGAGCGTCGACCATTAAAAATATTTTGGTAGCCATAAAACTTTTGGATCAAGCTGATTTTTGTTTTTTCCCTTCATCTGCTCTTGTATGACCAAATCAACGGATTGGATGTCAAATAAACAGTATAGTGGGCCTTAGGAGGATTTTAATGGTGGATATCCATTCACTAATGTTCTCATGTGGTGTGGACCACCTTAGATTTATATCCCTCTAATTTTGGCATAAAGCTCTAAAATGATCTTTAAAAATGGATGAACGGACTAGATGAAACACATACATCATGGTAGGGCCCATAGAGCACCGTCCATGGTCCTGCCCAAAATTGGGCGGGTGCTCAAAACAGAGCCGCGCCCAATCTCCCCGCATTTTCTCACTCGCCGCCCTCCCTCCTCTCTCTCTCTCTCTCTCTCTCTCTCTCTCTCTCTCTCTCTCTCTCCCCTGCCCTCTGTCATGCGTCGCCCTCAAAAACCACCACTCCATGTATTACGGTGAGCCCCATCTCTATCTCTCTCATATTTCATTTCCTTTCATTTCTGCTCTTGAGTCGTTATTGAAATGGAAATAGATCTGAGGTTTTGGGATCTGCATTTTCGGTGATTTTTTCGTGCTAAGGGGATCTATAGGGCCTAAAAATATATATTTGTTCTATCTAAGCCGTCCATCTATTTTGAAATATTATTATAAGACATGAAACAAAAAATCAGCTACATCGAAGGCTAAAGTGGACCACACGGTAGGAAACATGGATATTAAATCACATGTGCTTCCTATGGTGTGGTCCACTTAAACCTTCAATATACTTTATTTTTTGGATTATGAAGTAAAGTATTTTATTAAAATTAATGGGTGGAATGGATTAAGCAAATACATTATGGTGGGCCCCACAGAGCCCCTGAGAGGACCCTGCATGCCCTACGCCCAAAATTGGGTGCGTGCTCAAAAGAGAGCCGCGCCCTCATCTCCCCTTATTTCATTCTCTCATCTTCCTCCCTCTCCCTCTCCCCATCCCCCAATCCCTTCTCTCTCTCTCTCTCTCTCTCTCTCTCTCTCTCTCTCTCTCTCTCTCTCTCTCTCTCTCTGCTCCCACCATCAACGCCCTCGTCGTCTCCCTCTCCCTCTCTTGAGGTCCCTCGCCTTCGTCGTCTCCCTTTCCCTCTTTCGAGCTCCTGCAAATGTTAGATGGCCTAAAAACTCTAACAGCTTCTCAGTGCACTCTCTCAAATCAACTATTCTTCCTTCTTCATCTTTTGCCCATAACAGACGCGAGAGTCTCTCTTCATAGAAACGCTTCAGTCTCCTTCCTTTCCATCTATGTTGTTCAAAATCCAAATGGGTTTTCAGGAAATGAAGTTCTAGCAATGATTTCCTGGCTTTCCTGACATTCAAAAATGCTTTCTTTAAGGTCAGTTTGGTATTTTTCCTTTCTTTTTTTTTTGTTACCTACTAATTTCTTTTTGGAGTAATCACGATCGTCATGTTCATTATCATCATCTAAGCTTTAACCCTTAAAAGGCCTCCTCTTCAATGGTGACTCCAGCAAGAGCAGAAGTCCTCTCTCTCTTCCACTCTCTGCTATGAACAGCTCGATCCTTCTCCAACTACAACATCAGGGAGTATGCCAAGCGCAGAACCATCGACGGTTTCCGCCTAAACCGCAATCTCTCAAACCCTTCTTCAATCTCTTCGATGTACTTCGACGGAAAGTCTCATCTCAAGGTTGCAAAGAGGCAGGCAATCGTCTATTCTCTTTACGCTCCCAAGGCGAAGAGCATCATGGAAATCACAAGCTAATGAGGTTCTGTCGTCAACTGTTATCGGTATTGACTCTGGTTTGTATTGGATTATCTTACTTGGAACCCTTTTGATGGGATTTTAGGTTGTCGTATTGTAGAAAAACTGAAATTCTTTGGTTTTTGATTCATGGGTTTTTTGAATTTGTAGTTTGAGATTACTGGGTGTTGATGTTGGAATGTTTGAGGGTTTCGGAAGTATGGGTGGGCTCGAAACTGAAAGTGGAGCGAATGCTCTTGGTGACAGAATCACGAGCTGTCTCATTCCTAAATTGGTCCTTTGGGGCACCAAATTGCACTGATTAATTATGAAATATCAAGAAAATTCATTAGGCAAAAAAAAAACAAAAAAGCTTTAACCCTTAAAAAAATTGTATATTTGATTTTTATTTTTTTTAAAAAAATAGGGATTTTTGGAGAAGGCATAGAAGGAAAGCTTTTGTTGTTGCGGGAGCCTTGGGAAGTGGGTATTTTTTGTATAGGATTTATGTTTCTCATACAGAGGATTTCTAATTTGGAGACTCAAATCGATAGCCAGCGTGAAATCGATGAGTTCATTAAGGCCCAATTAGAAATGGGTTGATTGAAGTATAGGCATAGAAATCAGGCCCAAGCCTTTCCAATATTGGGCCATGCCAAAATCCTGATGGGTCAACTGTCCCTACCTGTTTTACTGGTCAGACCGTAACTCGTGTCCATGCCCGTTAAGGTTTTAAGACTAGGTTGAGTGTCTTTGTGTGCATTCTTTTATTTGGGGCTGACCTTAACTCATGCTCCTAACCAACATTGCTCAGTCAGTCAATGTGGATGGTCCATCTAGTGGGCCACGCTATTGATGAGCTGTGGCAGAAAAAAAAAAGAAGAAAAAAAAAAACATGCCTAGCCATCAAGCACACGAACACTGAAAATAGAAAAGGTAGGATTCATCATTTTCATATTTCCCTTATTTCATGGGCCACTCTTGATAGGCCCACTAAATGAACCATCTAGATTCAGGGACACTACTCCAATGTAGAATTTGAAATGGTGACTAACTGGGAAGATCTTATTGTTGTTTCATTTAGAGCCATGCTAATCAACCATACACGTGGAAAAAGTGGGCCATGTACACATTGATTGGGCCACCCAACAAAAGCAACGGCTGCTAACGATATTTACGGCAATAAGGAATCCACCATTGATCCGCTGGCATATGAATTAGATATCATGTCATGAAGTGGGCCCATTTCACGTTTGTTCGCTATTGCTGAATAGGGGGAACATTTGGATGCTGGCACGAAATTTCTGAGGCTGTTGTGGCATGAAAGGTCCCTCCTGTCAATGGTCAGTCTACTGTTCAGCTCCAAACAAGGTATGACTATGTGGCATCATTTGTTTTATTAATCTGTTCTCTCCCAAAGTAGATGAAATTGCTTTCATTTTTTAGACCTTCAGTCATTTTGTTTTAATGAAGTATTTTCACCTTATCTTGTGTGGCAGCTATTGATTGTTGTGCATCCAATGAATGCTTTCTTTCTGGACAGTATTTTCAATCGGATCACCCTATAATACCATCAATTGGATCAAGTGAGTTTCTTTTGAGTGCCAAGGAGAACATGAACAGGCCCAAAGGTAGTTAATTAGATTGGACGTCATTCACAAATCAAAATGGGCCCACATGTAGAATTGTAGGTCAAACTCAAGCTAAAAAGCTTTATAGTGGATCAGCCTACTTGCCTACTTTTAATGAATGGTGCAAAACACTCATGCTAGATTAGCACCTTTGTTTATAGCTTTTTCTATATTTCCTCAATGTTCTTTTTATTATTTTTTCTCTCACTTTCTAGCATGTTTCCAATGATGTGTATGATTTTTAATGTTTTTTTTTTTTTTTTAATTGAAGGTCATTAATGAAGCTCTCATATGTGGGAACACAGTCAAATTTGTGCACCGAAAGGCCCTCAAGGATGTCAAATTTAAAGGTACACCATCCACCTATGGTGGACCTTTTTTTGTATATATATTTATAGAATCATGCATGTAAGAGCACATTTATTATAATGTTCCCACGATCTGTATTAAGAAACTCATTTTCTGTGGTCCAGATTATTCAATTCCATATGGATGGAAGGTCCTCCTAGTTTTCAGTGTTGCACATCTAGACATATCTCTTCTTGGAAGTGTCCTTGAGTTCCATCCTTGGAGATGGGAGGTAATTACTATTACTTTAATGATGATGATGGTTATTTTAGTTTGTGGGGTCCACTATGTAGCGAAGTATTGGTCCTCAATTGATTGAAATGCTTATTGGAATTTCATATCTATAATAATGTTATTCTTACTCCTTTTTATGATTCAGCGTATGTAATTTGGTTATGCATGCAATCTGTTTCTGGAAATGGCACAACTACTCAGATGCCGACTCAATTGAGTGCAACCCATCCAACCTTAAAAGTGGGAGCACCCAAATGTGGAATTTAGGTACCATTTGAGTCTAAGCCAAATCACTGTTGTGTTCAATATCTGTGGTAATAAATTGCTTGAGATTTCTGGAAAGTGTGGGAGCATGAAGGATACCCACCATTATGAATTGCTGATAACCCAACAAAGAAATATAACTGGGTTATCCAAGCATACACCAGACTTGAATCCTATGACAGGTAAAATTTGAAGTGTTGAACTTCAAATAACGGAGGTATTTAACTCCAAATTTTTAAACTCACATATAGCTTTAAAGCTGGTATCATTTTTGCATATTTTAAGGGTCAACAGGGAAAAAAAAGAAGTTAATAGGATAAAGGGCATTTTGTAAGGGGAATGACCATTCCAAAGTGTTTTGTGAATGGAAGATGCAATTCAAAAACAATTTAGAAAATTCAAAGCATTTTTGTTAATAGAAAAAAATTAAAATAAAAGGATGATTTCTATAAAAAAAAACAAAAATCTGACCTACCGGATTCGAACCAGCGACTATTGAACAAATTACTTATTATCTGATTGGTTATATTGTTCTTGTAGCTTGGTTTCGATTCTCTATACTTTGCAAGGATTGATTACCAGGAAAGGGCAGAGCGTAAGGTGGATAAATCACTCGAAGTTATATGGCATGGGTCAAAGACTTTTGGTTCTTCTTCTTCGGTAGGAAACTTCAAGTTCTTGTTCTGTTATTTATTTATTATTTTAAATTGCCAAATCCCCAAAATTTTTTTCCTTTATAAACAAATCCCCAAACTGTGACTGTTTTAAGATGATAGCATAACTAGTGTTAGCTAAGCTACCAAATTAAGTTTTTGCCCCTTCTGATTTGGAAAATGTTAGTTACTCTACTAGGTTGTTAAGGTGATATTCATGATGTCAAAAACTGCACAAGTGGCATGGTCACAACTTAAAAATGTTTATATTGCTAATCCTGTTTTAACAGTAACTTAAACTAATAATTACAATAGTTTGATTATTAATCAGCCGATTGATCTTCATTTTTTTGGATGATCAATGAAAGGAAGTGGGTGGTCTGTTTCAACAAACAGATGGCCATTTAGAGCACAATAATGTTGAATGCACGTGAAAATTTGTCTGTTGTCTATCAATGGCATGTCCTGGTATATTGAGGCATTTTACTTGAGCTGAAATATCTTTCAATATTTTTTTCACTTGAGCTGAAATTCATTTTTCTGTTTCTTTGTAGGCATGGCACTGTTTGTGAGCAATTTTGCTAAACCAGGAGATCCTGAGTATGCTCCTCCAGTCCGAAAGGGTGAAACTCCGGTAAGAAACTCTACTGCATGGGATATTCTCCTTCACATGCTTGGTTGTATAGATGCTACTTGTAGATATTTTTCTTGATGGAATCCCAAGTTGTATCCTGTGGATAGTGCAAGTTATGCAGATTTGTTCCGCTTTTTGGACAAATAGTTCTTGGTGGAGTTTTCTAAAATTCTTTTGGGAAGTTCTTTTCTGGAGTTTTAGATAAATAGTTCTCAAAAGAAGCTTACCAATATTTTAAGTTTGAAAGAAGCTTACCAAAATTTTCTTCTTTTGAGTGTGGATGGTTGGAATACATGTAGAATCATTAAATGTACAAATGCGTGTCTTAGATTAGATTTTTGCATCTTATTTTCTATTATTTTTATATTTTATTTTCAGCTAAATTTTCAAATGAATGGTGTCAGTTCATAAAATTGGATCTTTCAAAATGCACTTATCCACAGTGCCTTCAAATTGATTTTGATATATTCTTTGGTGAAGTCAAGATCTTATATATATGGCTTTTATCATTTATGCAAAACACGCTTATATATAGTGCTTTCAAATTGATTTTGAAACCCAACATTGTTTCAAGAAGAACCTTCATTTTGTTTCATGAACAAAGGATGGACAAGTGATGAGCTTTTTTGTTGTATTAGAAAGAAAATTTGTTAGGAGATGTCTGAGTGAGGCACATGGCATTATTATAAGTCTTATCTCTCTCCATATGTCACATTGGTTATATATGAAAAGATCATCAACTATCTATCCTATTTCAATCTAGAAAAAGAAGAAGAAGCAGTATTTGGTCTAGCTGGATGTATCTAACTAATAAATTGGACCTTGCTGATAAATTGGAATTTTTTATTTAGTAAATGTTATCTTGATGTACATGCAACATATCTCTTCTTGAATTCTAAACCCTATAATCATTCTGGTGATTATAAAGGGATCAATGGTTTGTTCCTGTTTAAAGTGGCTACGAGAAGTAAAATTGTGAAATTTCTTATGCTGGAAATAAATAAGAAGAAAAATATTTCTTGTTTCTTTTTAATTGGTGAAAGCAACTTTCATGCTTTAACAAATTTCGATCTGGTGCAGCTTGTGAAACAATGTCTAGATTTTGTTCAACAACAAGGCTTGAAGAATGTGTGAGTGCTCTTTTTTTAAGCATGGTTAATCTGGATCTTTTTACTAGATGTAACATAGACTTCTCTATTACTTCTGTGTGTTTCCTTTCTAGTCTGGTACATTGTACTTTCATAAAAGACTTGTAGGATTTTCAACAAGGATATTTGCTCAAAGGGATATTGGTTATGATTTATTTTTCTTCTTCATTGATAAATATTTACAAACAAGTTGGCAACAAGCCCACTCTTGTCAGAGTTTCACCCTTACTGACTCATAGGCACTTGTCTCAGAGAAGAATTAGGTTAATGGTAAGGAAATATCATCCTAGAAATGATGGTATGAAGGTGTGACTGTTTCCCTTAGAGAAATATAACAAAATTTTGTAAAATATATCATTCTGACAGCCCCTCTAAGCCTTTCTCAAATTTTCTTTCAATGCAGGTGCCATTCTTCAGGTGACGGTAGAGTTCCCACAGGATTGTATCAGACCTATTGGGAACAATGCCAGCTTGTTTACATCGGAGGTCGGTGTCTTATGCCGATCTCTGATCCCCGCCACCACCCCCCGTTGGGTAGACATGACAGATGATGTACGGCAGCTCATTCATCAACGCCTTCAGGTAAATTTTAGTAAATTAAAATTTATTTTATAAAAGTTCATTTACAATTAAGTTATTTTACTCGAAATTAATAGAGCATACCCGGATGTACGTCGGAGCTATCCGGATGAGCGGGGGTCCCTGGGAGGTGGGAACCACTGTTATGACCATGATGAAGCTGTCCATTTCCTATGGACAGCATTGAGAGGGCCTGACCATTTGGACAGGCCGTATTTTAGTATTAGCTCAAAATTAATGAAGCATATCCGGATGTGCGTCGGAGCTATCCGGATGAGCGGGGGTCATCTGAATGGAAGGTGGAACCACTGTTATGACCATAATGAAGCTGTCCATTTTCTATGGACAGCATTGGAAGGGCCTGGTCATGTTGACAGGCCATGTTTATATCTGTATTTGCAGGGACCTCACCCTTAACCTAAACCACATCTAATCTTATTACCTAAACCTATAACCTATTCTCAATTCCCTAAAGCTATAACCTATAACCTACCTAAAACCTTAACCTAAAACCTAAATGTGTTCTCAAATCCCTAAACCAAAACCTAAACCTAATCCTATTCTCAACTACCTAACCTAAACTAAAACCTAAATTTGAAAACCCAAAGCAAAACCCGATCCCGAACCCAAATCCGATTTCCTAAACCTAAACCTTAACCTATTATCAAATCCTTAAACCTATAACCTATAACCTACCTATAACCTTAACCTAAAACCTAAACCTTAACCTATTCTCAAATCCCCAAACCTAAATCTACAACTAATCCTATTCTCAACTACCTAACCTAAACCTAAACCTAAACCTAAACTTGAAAACTCAAAGCAAAACCCGATCCTGAACCCAAACCCGATTTCCTAAACCTAAACCTTAACCTATTCTCAAATCTCTAAACCTATAACCTATAACCTTAACCTAAAACCTAAACCTTAACATATTCTCAAATCCCTAAACCAAAACCTATACATAATCCTATTCTTAACTACTTAACCTAAACCTAAACCTAAACTTGAAAACCCAAAGAAAAACCCGATCCCGAACCCAAACCCGATTTCCTAAACCTAAACCTTAACCTATTCTTAAATCCCTAAACCTATAACCTATAACATACCTATAACCTTAACCTAAAACCTAAGCCTTAACCTATTCTCAATTCCCTACAGCTATAACCTATAACCTACCTAAAACCTAAATGAGTTCTCAAATCCCTAAACCTAAACCTACACCTAATCCTATTCTCAACTACCTAACCTAAACCTAAACCTAAACTTGAAAACCCAAAGCAAAACCCGATCCCGAACCCAAACCCAATTTCCTAAACCTAAACCTTAACCTATTCTCAAATCCCTAAACCTATAACCTATAACCTACCTATAACCTTAACCTAAAACCTAAACCTTAACCTATTCTCAAATCCCTAAACCTAAACCTACACCTAATCCTATTCTCAACTACCTAACCTAAACCTAAACCTAAACTTGAAAACCCAAAGCAAAACCCGATCCCGAACCCAAACCCGATTTCCTAAACCTAAACCTTAACATATTCTCAAATCCCTAAACCTATAACCTATAACCTACCTATAACCTTAACCTAAAACCTAAACCTTAACCTATTCTTAAATCCCTAAACCTAAACCTACACCTAATCCTATTCTCAACTACCTAACCTAAACCTAAACCTAAACTTGAAAACCCAAAGCAAAACCCGATCCCGAATCCAAACCCGATTTCCTAAACTTAAACCTTAACCTATTCTCAAATCCCTAAACCTATAACCTATAACCTTAACCTAAAACCTAAACCTTAACCTATTCTCAATTCCCTACAGCTATAACCTAAAACCTAAATGTGTTCTCAAATACCTAAACCTAAACCTACACCTAATCCTATTCTCAACTACCTAACATAAACCTAAACCTAAACCTAAACTTGAAAACCCAAAGCAAAACCTGATCCCGAACCCAAACCCAATTTCCTAAACCAAAACCTTAACCTATTCTCAAATCCCTAAACCTATAACATATAACCTACCTATAACCTTAACCTATTCTCAATTCCCTACAGCTATAACCTATAACCTACCTAAAATCTTAACCTAAAACCTAAATGTGTTCTCAAATCCTACGCCTAATCCTATTCTCAACTACCTAACCTAAACCTAAACATAAACTTGAAAACCCAAAGCAAAACCTGATCCCTAACCCAAACCCGATTTTCTAAACCTAAACCTTAACCTATTATCAAATCCCTAAACCTATAACCTATAACCTACCTATAACCTTAACCTAAAACCTAAGCCTTAACCTATTCTCAAATCCCTAAACCTCAACCTACACCTAATCCTATTCTCAACTACCTAACCTAAACCTAAACCTAAAGTTGAAAACCCAAAGCAAAACACGATCCCGAACCCAAATCCGATTTTCTAAACCTAAACCTTAACCTATTCTTAATTCCCTAAACCTATAACCTATAACCTACCTATAACCTTAACCTAAAACCTAAACTTTAACCTATTCTCAATTCCCTACAGCGATAACCTAAAACCTACCTAAAACTAATGTGTTCTCAAATCCCTAAACCTAAACCTACACCTAATCCTATTCTCAACTACCTAACCTATACCTAAACCTAAACTTGAAAACCCAAAGTAAAACCCGATCCCGAACCCAAACACAATTTCCTAAACCTAAACCTTAACCTATTCTCAAATCCCTAAACCTATAACCTATAACCTACCTAAAACCTAATTATGTTCTCAAATCCCTAAACCTAAACCTACACCTAATCCTATTCTCAACTACCTAACCTAAACCTAAGCCTAAACTTGAAAACCCAAAGCAAAACTCGATCCCGAACCCAAACCCGATTTCCTAAACTTAAACCTTAACCTATTCTCAAATCCCTAAACCTATAACCTATAACCTACCTATAACCTTATCCTAAAACTTAAACTTTAACCTATTCTCAATTCCCTACAGCTATAACCCCTAACCTACCTAAAACCTTAACCTAAAACCTAAATGTGTTCTCAAATCCCTAAACCTAAACCTACACCTAATCCTATTCTCAACTACCTAACCTATACCTAAACCTAAACTTGAAAACCCAAAGCAAAACCCGATCCCGAACCCAAATCCGATTTCCTAAACCTAAACCTTAACCTTTTCTCAAATCCCTAAACCTATAACCTATAACCTACCTATAACCTTAACCTAAAACCTAAACCTTAACCTATTCTCAATTCCCTACAGCTATAGTCTATAACTTACCTAAAACCATAACCTATATCCTAAATGTGTTCTCAAATCCCTAAACCTAAACCTACACCTAATCCTATTCTCAACTACCTAACCTAAACCTAAACCTAAACTTGAAAACTCAAAGCAAAACCCGATCCCGAACCCAAACCCGATTTCCTAAACCTAAACATTAACCTATTCTCAAATCTCTAAACCTATAGCCTATAACCTACGTATAACCTTAACCTATTTTCAATTCCCTACAGCTATAACCTATAACCTACCTAAAACCTAAATGTGTTCTCAAATCCCTAAACCTAAACCTACACCTAATCCTATTCTCAACACCCGATCCATCGTCGTTGTCGAGAGTGCCACCCGTCGAGCTGATATCGCTGAGTGAGAGGTTCACCAGCTACAGGTCGTCGTCAATGACATCAGAGATCAGCTAGAGAAGAAGAGTGAGCAGTTGGAGAGGTAAATGGAGGAACAACAGTGGAGGATGAAGGAGCTGACGAGTCAGAGGGAGGAGCAGGAGAGGAGGAGGATGGAGGACCAGGAGAGGCTGAGGGAGGAGCAGGAGAGGATGAGGATAGAGGAGCATGCGAGGCTGAGGGAAGAGCAGGAGAGGAGAATGGAGGAGATGCGGGTGGAGCATGAGCGACGGATAGCGAATATGTTTCAGGCTCTTGCTCCACGCTTACCCATCGATGCCCCACCACCTCTGCCTCCATCTTCATGATTTTTTGTATTTTATTTATGATGTTAAACTTATATGTATTTATGCATGATGTAGTTTATGTTTGGATAGATTTATTTATGTACTTTGGAGTTAAATGGCTGTGAATGTGAATATGATGAAATATATTACATGACAGGTGTATATCAGGAATTATATTGTAACAGGTGTATATCAGGTGTATTTTAAGAATTTTATGCTTGAATATAAGGTGGGAAAAAAAAAAAAAAAAAAACTTTTACCTACGAAAATTTTTGTAGGTAAAAGAATCCTCCAAGTTTCTACCTATGAAAATTTTCGTAGTTAAAAATCTCATAAATGTTTTTACCTACGAAAATATTCGTAGCTAAACGTTTTGTAGGGTATTTTTACCTACGATATCATTCGTAGTTAAACGTGTTTGTTTGGTAAATATTTTTATCTACGAAAATATGCGTAGGTAAAGGAAATTTTAACTACAAAATTGGTGGTAGGGAAACGTTTTCTAAGTATTTTTATCTACGAATATACCTTTTAGCTACGAAACTATTGGTAGGTAAAAAGTCTTGTTAATATTTTTAGCTACGAAATTTTTGGTAGCTAAAATGAGTTTAATATTTTTGGCTACGAAATTATTGGTAGGTAAAAAATTTTGTAAATATGTTTAGCTACAAAATTGTTGGCAGGTAAAAAGTGTTTTAAATATTTTTGGCTACGAAAGTATTCGTAGGTAAAAAGTCTTGTAAATATGTTTAGCTACGAAATTGTTGGTAGGTAAAAAGTGTTTCAAATATTTTTGGCTACAAAAGTATTCGTAGGTAAAAAGTCCTGTATATATTTTTAGCTATGAAATTGTTGGTAGGTAAAGTGTTTTATATGTATTTTTACTTGCAAAACTATTCGTAGGTAAAAAGTTTTGTCAATACTTTTACCAACGAAATGCAACGTTGGTAAAATTGTTTGCCTATGAAACATTTCGTAGGCAAAAGTCTTACCTTTGCCAACGATTTTTTTTTTTTCGTGGGTAAAAGGTAGCCTTTTAGCTACGAAATTGCGAACGAAAAATTTCGTTGGTAAAACTCTTTTGCTGCGAAATTAAGCCTTTTGCCTATGAAAATTTTCGTTGATAAAAGTGACATTTCTTGTAGTGGAGTTTTAGTTGGAGTTTGATTCCAAAACTTCTCCCATGTCTTATTATCCCTATTTTAAAGGGTTGTGAACTCGTTTATTTCATTCATCAATCAAAATACGAATTTTATAGAATTATTTCTATTTTTCTTGCTTTTTCCTCGTGGATTCAAGAAATCTCTGTGAGGAGTCCAAAGAAGCGTTGTGGATTCAGAGTAGTTATCCTTGAGAAAGATGGTGATTGACTTCATCCCTGCATCAATTAGCATGAATAAATTGATAGGGGGTTTAACTTGCATGACTCGCTACTCGTCAATGATTTGCCTATCTTTTCATGGATTGAGATTTTTCCATGGTCATCATTTACACAACTTTCTACACTAGTATGAATAAACTGATAGGAGGTTCGACATGCATGACTTGCTACTCATCAATCATTTGCCTCTCTTTTCATGTGTGGGGTCCACATTTTGATAGATGGGGGTTTTTCCATGGTCACCATTTGTACAACTTTATACACTAGCAAGAATAAATTGATAGGGGTTTTGACGTACATGAGTTGCTACTCGTCAATCCTTTGCCTCTCTTTTCACATGTGGGGTCCGCATTTTGATAAATGGAGGTTTTTCCATGGTCATCATTTACACAGCTTTGTACACTAGCATGAATAAATTGATAAGGGGTCGACCTCCATGACTTACCATTCATCAATCCTATGCCTCTCTTTTCCTATTGGGGTCCACATTTTGATAGATGATCATTCAATGGTCACCATCTACATAGCTTTCTACGCTATCTAGCATGAATAAATCGATATAGGGTTCAATGTACATGACTTACTTCTCGTCTATACTTTGCCTCTCTTTTCACATGAGGTCCATATTTTGATAGAAGAAGATTTTTCCTTGGGCATCATCCGACAGCTTCCTACTCTAGTATGAATAAGTTGATATAGGGTTCAACATGCACGACTCACTTGTCATCAATCCTCATTTACTTTCTTTTGACTTTACATCCCTTTGGAAGAGTGGCTTTAAGGTCTATACTCATGTCAGAGACATCCTTTTCAATACTTGTCCTATATGACCCTTTCTAAGGCTACTCACGCAAGTAGATCTATAGGTCCCATTATCCTTAGGTCGGCAAGATGTGATCCATTCATTCTGTAAGCTTCACCGTGTAGAAACTACAATCTGAATTTTACATCAGATGGATCACGTGATGAGTAGTTTTTTATCTTAAAATAAAAAAGTGTAACCATACAGAGCCATCCATGTAATCAGTTTCTCTCTTTTTTCTTTTCTTTTCATTGTTATTATTATCTTATTCATGTCACCTGCCAATACAAATGGGGTAACATTTTCAGATGGTAGAAGTGTTTGAGGCCCACATTTTGTCAAAATCCACTTCCATTTATCAAAATACATGGTCGACTTCCCATTTTATTTTTCTTTTTACTATTTATAGTTAGTTTTAGTTTCAATATAACTCTTCATCCGTTGGGCTTTAGGAGTTGCGCCCAACATGAAAAGTGCTTAGAATAATTAGGAGAAAGTCGTGGTTTGGCCAAATAGGACACTTACTATTTTTGGCTGAAAACCTAGCGCACTAGTAGACATCACGACCGTCGATAAATAGTAAATTTACTATTTATAGTAAGTTGTGAATTCTAGGAGTTTTAGTTGGAGTTTGATTCCAAAACTTCTCCCATGTCTTATTATCCCTATTTAAAGGGTTGTGAACTCGTTTATTTCATTCATCAATCAAATTACGAATTTTATAGAATTATTTCTATTTTTCTTGCTTTTTCCTTATGGATTCAAGAAGTCTCTGTGAGGAGTCCAGAGAAGCTCTGTGGATTCAGAGTAGTTATCCTTGAGGAAGATGGTGATCGACTTCATCTCTGCGTCAATTAACATGAATAAGTTGATAGGGGGTTTAACATGCATGAATCGCTACTCGTCAATGATTTGCCTATCTTTTCACATGTGGGGTCCACGTTTTGATAGATTGAGATTTTTCCATGGTCATCATTTGCACAACTTTCTACACTAGTGACGCAGGGATGAACGTGATGAGGTAGATCACCGTCTTCCTCAAGGATAACTACTCCGAATCCACGGAGCTTCTCTGGACTCCTCACAGAGACTTCTCGAATCCACGAGGAAAGAAAGTAGGAAAATAGAAATAATTCTAATAAATTCGAAATTGATTGATGAATAAATAAAAATGAGTTTACACCCCTTTAAATAAGGGAACCAAGCAACATGAAAGAAATCAGACTCATACTACAACTAAAACTCCTAGAATTCGCAACTTACTATAAATAGTAAACTTACTATTTATAGACGGTCACGATGTCTACTAGTGCGCAAGGTTTTCGGCCAAAAATAGTAAGTGTCCTATTTGGCTTCAACAAACCGTTCTCCTAATTATCCTAAGCACTTTTCATGTTGGACACAACTCCTAAAGCCCAACGGATGAAAAGTTATACTCAAACTAAAACTTACTATTTATAGTAAAAACGAAATTAAAACGAGGAAACGACCGTCGATCAGGGAGTTTCTCGCAAATTCGGGCTGCACAACCTGGCTTCGCCAGGTTGGTTGGCTAAAGTAGCTCGTTCTACCCCAAAATCATATATTTTACGTCGGATAACTCATTCCGGATTGTGAGATACGCCCGATCTAAGGTCCGATGGTCCGGATCACTTCTGTCGCCGACCGTGCCTTTTCTGATCCATCTTAGCCATGAAATTGTCCACGACCCGCTCTACATCAGTCCCCTTTACTTGAAAAGAACTCATCCTCGAGTTCTCCTCCTGCGCTGGTTCATGATACTCGGTTAGGTCCGCAACGTTGAAAGTCCGTGAGATCGCCATGTCATCTGGAAGATCAACAACATAAGCATTGTCATTGATCTTTCGGATGATCGGTACCGGTCCAATCTTCTTATTCTTCAGCTTGTTGTACATCCCGGTCGGAAATCTTTCTTTTCGTAAATGGACCATTACCTGGTCGCCCACCTCGAACACCTTTTGTCGACGATGCTTGTCCGCTTGTTCCTTTTACTTTTCGTTTGAGGCATGTAGTTTAGTCTGCACCTCCGCATGAATACCCATGATCCTGTCTGGCATATGTTCTGCTGCAATACTCATGCCTGGGAGCTTGGGCAGAGGGACCAAGTCTAATGTGTAGCGAGGTACTCGTCCGTAAATAACCTGGAACGGAGATTTTCCTGTCGAGCGGTTCACCATGTTGTTGAATGCAAACTCCGCTTGAGACAAGGCCAAATCCCACTACTTCGGTTTCTCTCCTGAAATACATCGAAGGAGGTTTCCCAAAGTGCGATTCACAACTTCGGTCTGCCCATCAGTCTGTGGGTGGTAAGCACTGCTGAATTGAAGTCGTGTATCGAATCGAGTCCACGAAGTCCGCCAAAAGTGGCTAATGAACTTCATGTCACGATCAGAAGTAATGGTCTTAGGGACCCCGTGTAGCCGTACGATCTCCCTGAAGAATAAATTCGCCACATGTGTTGCATCAAGGGTCTTCTTGCATGGGATAAAGTGAGCCATCTTGGAGAAACGATCGACCACTACGAACACCGAATCCATGCAACGTTGTGTTCGTGGAAGACCAAGTACGAAGTCCATTGATAAATCCTCCCAAGGACCGTCAGGCACAGGTAACGGGGTGTACAGGCCCGTATTCTGAGATTGTCCCTTGGAGGTCTGACAAGTATGACAACGTTGTACGGCTCTTCCCACATCACGTACTAATTGTGGCCAGTAATACCGCTCTTCCACAAGAGCTCGCGTCTTGTCTCGTCCAAGGTGTCCACCGAGGCCACCTCCATGTAGTTCCTGAATAATCTGCTCCCTTAGAGAACTTTGGGGGATGCACAATCGATTCCCTTTGAAGAGAAAATCATCCTGTATATGAAAGTCACTGGGGTGACCTTCTTGGCACTTCAACCAGGAATCTTTGAAGTCTTCATCCTCGGCATATAGCTCCTTGAGACAGTCAAAGCCGACCACCTCATTGCTCACCGTAACAAGTAGTGACGCACGACGGCTAAGTGCATCAGCCACCTTATTCTGCTGACCTGACTTATGCTTCAGAACAAACGTAAATTCCTGTAAAAACGCAACCCATCTAGCATGCACACGATTCACGTTAGTCTGACTATTAATAAACTTTAATGCCTGATGGTCGGTGTACAGAACAAACTCCCTCTGAATCAGATAATGCCGCCAATGTCGCAGCGCCTGAACAACTACGTACAACTCAAGCTCGTAAGTCAACCACTTCTTTCGGGCTTCACTGAGCTTCTCGCTATAGAAGGCTACCGGCCTGCCTTCCTGTGATAATACTCCTCCTATTCCGACATATGAAGCGTCACACTCCACCTCAAATAATTTATCAAAATTAGGAAGCACCAAGATCGGTGTTGTAGACAAACGATGTTTGATCTCATGAAAGCTCTTATCAGCTTTATCGGTCCACTGGAATGGCCCTTTTTTCATGCAGTCCGTTATTGGCGCGACTATGGTGCTAAAATCTTACACAAATCGACGATAGAAAGTCGTCAATCTGTGAAAACTCCTCACCTCATAAATGTTTGTCGGGATCGGCCATTCCCTAATAGCTCGCACCTTTTCATCGTCCACCCGAATTCCTGTGGACGTTACAACAAATCCTAAAAATAACAGGCTGTTAGTTAAAAAACTACACTTTTTCAAGTTGAGGTACAACTTGTTATCTTGTAGGACCTGCAGCACCTGCCTAAGATGTTTCTTATGCTCCGCCTCATCCTGGCTATATATCAATATGTCATCAAAATATACTACCACAATTCGGCCAGTGAACGGTTTTAGAACTTGATTCATCAAACGCATAAAAGTACTTGGTACATTCGATAGGCCGAAAGGCATGACTAGCCACTCATATAACCCTTCCTTTGTCGTAAATGCCGTTTTCCATTCATCGCCGGGTCGAATACGAATCTGATGGTACCCCCTCTTTAGATCGAGTTTAGAGAACACTTTAGCCCCTTCTAACATATCGAGCATGTCGTCCAACCGTGGTATTGAAAACTGATATTTAATAGTAATTTTGTTAATTGCTCGGCTGTCGACACACATGCGCCAGCTTCCATCTTTTTTTGGCGTTAATAATGCTGGTACAGCACATGGGCTCATGCTCTCTCTCAATAGACCCTTACGGATCAATTCCTCCACTTGCCCCTGAAGTATCTCACACTCCTTCGGACTCATCCGATAATGAGGGCGATTGGGCAGGCTAGCCCCAGGGACGAGGTTTATATGATGTTAGATGTCTCTCATGGGGGCAATCCATCAGGTAAATCTTCAGGCCAGACTTCTTTGAATTCGTTCAGTAACAGTCTTAAGCTTGGAGGGATGTTTGAGGGTTCCTCTTTCTCGCCCTTTACCACTACGGCATATACCTCACCGGTTTCCTTGGACTCCTCCATGAAATCCCGAATGGTCAAGAGAGAACTCCCCTCCACTTTAGAGGCTTCAGGGTGGTTTTCTAGTGCCATAGGGGCAAGGATTATTTTTCGACTATCCTTGACAAATATGTAGACATTGTCTCGCCCCCGATGGGTCGCATCATGGTCCGACTGCCAGGGTCGACCGAGTAGCATATGTCAGGCTTTCATGTCAACCACGTCACAAAGTATCTGATCCTTATAATGTTTACCAATTGAAAACGAGATAGTGCATTGTTCAGTTACCTTGGTCTCGTTCACTTTTTTTATCCAGCCAATTGAGTACGGGGAAGGATGTTTCGTCGTTGGTAGCTGCAACTTATCCACCATCACTCTTGAGACGATGTTCTCGCTGCTACCACTGTCTATGATCACATCACAGACCTTTCCGCTAACAGTGCACCGAGTACGAAATATATTGTGCCGCTGTGGATGTAATTCCTTTCGTGGGGTATACAGTAGTCGCCTCACAACGAGAGATTCGCCACGATCTTCGCCTGTCACTTCATCGCCACCTGCTATTTTTTCAGTGGTTTGTTCATATTCATCAAAGCCATGATCCTCTTCCACGGCCTCATCTTCAGTGCCCCCTTAGTTTATAGTCAAGTGCGCTGCCGGACGTTGAGGACAAGTGTTTGATAAGTGGCCTAGTTGGCCACAGCGGTAACAATTGTTCGGCCTTGGCCGAGCATAAGGATTCGGAATCCTACTCGGGCCCGCTGTTGTGGGTGCTGCCCGTTGAGGTCTGGATGGTCCGCTCCCCGTATCACGGTTCGCGGGTGGAGGAGGTTGAGGACGTTCTCCTACCGGATCTTTTCCTCGAGCCAACACTGGATCCTGTGTGGGACCTGTCATAGGGGGTCAATTTGAAGGATAGGGACGAGCAGGAGCTCTTGCAAGCTGTGTTTCTGCCCTTCCTGCCAATTGAACTGCTTCATCTACTGTCCCGACTGGGTACATCTGAACTCGATCCTGAATTACCGGTCGCAACCCACCTATAAATCGTGCCACTTTCTGTGACTCAGATTCTGACAAATCGTTTCGTGTAGCCAACCGGTGGAATTCTTCAGTGTAATCTGTAACACTTCGATTTCCTTGTCGGCAATTCTGGTATTGCTGGAATAATATCTGCTCATAATCACGAGGGAGAAATCGTGAACGAAGAAGACGTCTCATTCGAGGCCATGATGCGATGGGCGCCTTGTTTTGGCGGGCTCTTGAGAGTTGCAATTGTTCCCACCATGCAGAAGCACCAGATTTTAATTTAAACGCTACCAACTTCACCCTTTTATGGTCTGACACATCCATATAATCAAAATATCTCTCTACTTCGGCTAGTCAATCGAGAAAATCTTCGATACGTAATAAACCGTTAAAACTAGGAAGTTCAGCCTTACCTCGATAGTCTCTTTCAACACGATCTAGACGATCGCCTCCATGGATTGGTCGTCGATCAAAACCCTCATTAATGTCCTCGTCGCTGGAACTAGAATCACCTGGTGTAGCCCTACGATTTACCGATGGTAGTGCTCTGCGATAATCAGGGTCACGTCGTACAGCAACCACGGGTGGTGGAGCGACCATAGGTGGTGGATCACCGCCTAGGGCTCGGGGAGGAAGTAGCGCATCCGCAAGATGGTCGAGGGTTGCTTGCAGCCCTTGCATGGTCAACCGACTCTCCCGATGGAAAGCTTCCATTCTTTCCGAAAGATAACGAATCCCTGGATCACCGTCCATAGGATTTTGATTCATACCTTCGTTGTTTGCCATCGGCCCGAGGAAAAACCTCGCTCTGATACCAAATTGACGCAGGGATGAACGTGATGAGGTCGATCACCGTCTTCCTCAAGGATAACTACTCCGAATCCATGGAGCTTCTCTGGACTCCTCACAGAGACTTCTCGAATCCACGAGGAAAGAAAGCAGGAAAATAGGAATAATTCTAATAAATTCGAAATTGATTGATGAATAAATAAAAACGAGTTTACACCCCTTTAAATAAGGGAACCAAGCAACATGAAAGAAATTAGACTCATACTACAACTAAAACTCCTAGAATTCGCAACTTACTATAAATAGTAAACTTACTATTTATAGACGGTCACGATGTCTACTAGTGCGCAAGGTTTTCGGCCAAAAATAGTAAGTGTCCTATTTGGCTTCAACAAACCGTTCTCCTAATTATCCTAAGCACTTTTCATGTTGGACACGACTCCTAAAGCCCAACGGATGAAAAGTTATACTCAAACTAAAACTAACTATTTATAGTAAAAACGAAATTAAAACGAGGAAACGACCGTCGATCAGGGGGTTTCTCGCAAATCCGGGCTGCGCAACCTGGCATAGCCAAGTTGGTTGGCTAAAGTAGCTCGTTCTACCCCAAAATCATATATTTTACGTCGGATAACTCATTCTGGATTGTGAGATACGCCCGATCTAAGGTCCGATGGTCCAGATCACTTCTGTCGCCGACCGTGCCTTTTCTGATCCATCTTAGCCATGAAATTGTCCGCGACCCGCTCTACATCAACTAGTATGAATAAATTGATAGGAGGTTCGACATGCATGACTTGCTACTCATCAATCATTTCTCTCTTTTCACGTGTGAGGTCCACATTTTGATAGATGGAGATTTTTCCATGGTCACCATTTACACAGCTTTATACACTAGCAAGAATAAATTGAAAGGAGTTTCGACGTACATGACTTGCTACTGGTCAATCATTTGCCTCTCTTTTCACGTGTAGGGGCCACATTTTGATAAACGAAAGTTTTTTCGTGGTCATAATTTGCACAGCTTTGTATACTAGCATGAATAAATTGATAAGGTGTCGACGTCCATGACTTAGTATTTGTCAATCCTATGCCTCTCTTTTCCTATTGGGGTCCACATTTTGATAGATGATCGTTCAATGGTCACCATCTGCAAAGCTTTCAACGCTATATAGCATGAATAAATCGATATAGGGTTCAATGTACATGACTTACTTCTCGTCTATACTTTGCCTATCTTTTCATGTGGGGTCCATATTTTGATAGAAGAAGATTTTTCCTTGGGCATCATCAGAAAGCTTCCCACTCTAGTATGAATAAGTTGATACAGGGTTCAACATGCATGACTCACTTGTCATCAATCCTCATTTACTTTCTTTTGACTTTACATGCCTTTGAAAGAGTGGCTTTAAGGTCCATGCTCATGCCAGTGACATCCTTTTCAATACTTGTACTATATGACCCTTTCTAAGGCTACTCACGCAAGTAGATCTATATGTCCCATTATCCTTAGGTCGGCAAGATGTGATCCATTCATTCTGTAAGCTTCACCGTGTAGAAACTGCAATCTGAATTTTACATCAGATGGATCACGTGATGAGCAGTTTTTTGTCTTGAAATAAAAAAGTGTAACCATACAGAGCCATCCATGTAATCAGTTTCTCTCTTTTTTCTTTTCTTTTCATTGTTATTATTATCTTATTCATGTCACCTGCCAATACAAATGGGGTAACATTTTCAGATGGTAGAAGTGTTTGAGGCCCACATTTTGTCAAAATCCACCTCCATTTATCAAAATACATGGTCGACTTCCCATTTTATTTTCGTTTTTACTATTTATAGTTAGTTTTAGTTTCAATATAACTCTTCATCCGTTGGGCTTTAGGAGTTGCGCCCAACATGAAAAGTGCTTAGAATAATTAGGAGAAAGTCGTGGTTTGGCCAAATAGGACACTTACTATTTTTGGCTGAAAACCTTGCGTACTAGTAGACATCACGACCATCGATAAATAGTAAATTTACTATTTATAGTAAGTTGTGAATTCTAGGAGTTTTAGTTGGAGTTTGATTCCAAAACTTCTCCCATGTCTTATTATCCCTATTTAAAGGGTTGTGAACTCGTTTATTTCATTCATCAATCAAATTACGAATTTTATAGAATTATTTCTATTTTTCTTGCTTTTTCCTCGTGGATTCAAGAAGTCTCTATGAGGAGTCCAGAGAAGCTCTGTGGATTCAAAGTAGTTATCCTTGAGGAAGATGGTGATCGACTTCATCTCTGCGTCAATTAACATGAATAAGTTGATAGGGGGTTTAACGTGCATGACTCGCTACTCGTCAATGATTTGCCTATCTTTTCACATGTGAGGTCCACGTTTTGATAGATTGAGATTTTTCCATGGTCATCATTTGCACAACTTTCTACACTAGTATGAATAAATTGATAGGAAGTTCGACATGCATGACTTGCTACTCGTCAATCATTTCTTCTTTTCACATGTGAAGTCCACATTTTGATAGATGGAGATTTTTCTATGGTCACCATTTGCACAGCTTTATACACTAGCAAGAATAAATTGAAAGGGGTTTCGATGTACATGACTTGCTACTGGTCAATCATTTGCCTTTCTTTTCTCATGTAGGGTCCACATTTTGATAAACGAAAGTTTTTTCGTGGTCATAATTTGCACAGCTTTGTATACTAGCATAAATAAATTGATAAGGTGTCGACGTCCATGACTTAGTATTTGTCAATCCTATGCCTCTCTTTTCCTATTGGGGTCCACATTTTGATAGATGATCGTTCAATGGTCACCATCTACATAGCTTTCTACGCTATCTAGCATGAATAAATCGATATAGGGTTCAATGTACATGACTTACTTCTCGTCTATACTTTGCCTATCTTTTCATGTGGGATCCATATTTTGATAGAAGAAGTTTTTTCCTTGGGCATCATCAGAAAGCTTCCCACTCTAGTATGAATAAGTTGATACAGGGTTCAACATGCATGACTCACTTGTCATCAATCCTCATTTACTTTCTTTTGACTTTGCATGCCTTTGAAAGAGTGGCTTTAAGGTCCATGCTCATGCCAGTGACATCCTTTTCAATACTTGTCCTATATGACCCTTTCTAAGGCTACTCACGCAAGTAGATCTATAGGTCCCATTATCCTTAGGTCGGCAAGATGTGATCCATTCATTCTGTAAGCTTCACCGTGTAGAAACTGCAATCTGAATTTTACATAAGATGGATCACGTGATGAGCAGTTTTTTGTCTTGAAATAAAAAAGTGTAACCATACAGAGCCATCCATGTAATCAGTTTCTCTCTTTTTTCTTTTCTTTTCATTGTTATTATTATCTTATTCATGTCACCTGCCAATACAAATGGGGTAACATTTTCAGATGGTAGAAGTGTTTGAGGCCCACATTTTGTCAAAATCCACCTCCATTTATCAAAATACATGGTCGACTTCCCATTTTATTTTCGTTTTTACTATTTATAGTTAGTATTAGTTTCAATATAACTCTTCATCCGTTGGGCTTTAGGAGTTGCGCCTAACATGAAAAGTGCTTAGAATAATTAGGAGAAAGTCATGGTTTGGCCAAATAGGACACTTACTATTTTTGGCTGAAAACCTTGCGCACTAGTAGGCACACGACCGTCGATAAATAGTAAATTTACTATTTATAGTAAGTTGTGAATTCTAGGAGTTTTAGTTGGATTTTGATTCCAAAACTTCTCCCATGTCTTATTATCCCTATTTAAAGGGTTGTGAACTCATTTATTTCATTCATCAATCAAATTACGAATTTTATAGAATTATTTCTATTTTTCTTTCTTTTTCCTTGTGGATTCAAGAAGTTTCTGTGAGGAGTCCAGAGAAGCTCTGTGGATTCAGAGTAGTTATCCTTGAGGAAGATGGTGATCGACTTCATCTCTGCGTCAATTAACATGAATAAGTTGATAGGGGGTTTAACGTGCATGACTCGCTACTCGTCAATGATTTGCCTATCTTTTCACATGTGGGGTCCACGTTTTCATAGATTGAGATTTTTCCATGGTCATCATTTGCATAACTTTCTACACTAGTATGAATAAATTGATAGGAGGTTCGACGTGCATGACTTGCTACTCGTCAATCATTTCTCTCTTTTCACGTGTGAGGTCCACATTTTGATAGATGGAGATTTTTCCGTGGTCACCATTTGCACAGCTTTATACACTAGCAAGAATAAATTGAAAGGGGTTTCGACATACATGACTTGCTACTGGTCAATCATTTGCCTCTCTTTTCACGTGTAGGGTCCACATTTTGATAAATGGAAGTTTTTTTGTGGTCATAATTTGCATACCTTTGTATACTAGCATGAATAAATTGATAAGGTGTCGACCTCCATGACTTAGTATTTGTCAATCCTATGCCTCTCTTTTCCTATTGGGGTCCACATTTTGATAGATGATCGTTCAATGGTCACCATCTACATAGCTTTCTACGCTATCTAGCATGAATAAATCGATATAGGGTTCAATGTACATGACTTACTTCTCGTCTATGCTTTGCCTATCTTTTCATGTGGGGTCCATATTTTGATAGAAGAAGATTTTTCCTTGGGCATCATCAGAAAGCTTCCTACTCTAGTATGAATAAGTTGATACACGGTTCAACATGCAAGACTCACTTGTCATCAATCCTCATTTACTTTCTTTTGACTTTACATCCCTTTGGAAGAGTGGCTTTAAGGTCCATGCTCATGCCAGTGACATCCTTTTCAATACTTGTCCTATATGACCCTTTCTAAGGCTACTCACGCAAGTAGATCTATAGGTTCCATTATCCTTAAGTCGGCAAGATGTGATCCATTCATTATGTAAGCTTCACTGTGTAGAAACTGCAATCTGAATTTTACATCAGATGGATCACGTGATGAGCAGTTTTTTGTCTTGAAATAAAAAAGTGTAACCATACAGAGCCATCCATGTAATCAGTTTCTCTCTTTTTTCTTTTCTTTTCATTGTTATTATTATCTTATTCATGTTACCTGCCAATACAAATGGGGTAACATTTTCAGATGGTAGAAGTGTTTGAGGCCCACATTTTGTCAAAATCCACCTCCATTTATCAAAATACATGGTCGACTTCCCATTTTATTTTTGTTTTTACTATTTATAGTTAGTTTTAGTTTCAATATAACTCTTCATCCATTGGGCTTTAGGAGTTGCGCCCAACATGAAAAGTGCTTAGAATAATTAGGAGAAATTCGTGGTTTGGCCAAATAGGACACTTACTATTTTTGGCTGAAAACCTTGGGCACTAGTAGACATCACGACCGTTGATAAATAGTAAATTTACTATTTATAGTAAGTTGTGAATTTTAGGAGTTTTAGTTGGAGTTTGATTCCAAAACTTCTCCCATGTCTTATTATCCCTATTTAAAGGGTTGTGAACTCGTTTATTTCATTCATCAATCAAATTAAGAATTTTATAGAATTATTTCTATTTTTCTTGCTTTTTCCTCGTGGATTCAAGAAGTCTCTATGAGGAGTCCAGAGAAGCTCTGTGGATTCAGAGTAGTTATCCTTGAGGAAGATGGTGATCGACTTCATCTCTGCGTCAATTAACATGAATAAGTTGATAGGGGGTTTAACGTGCATGACTCGCTACTAGTCAATGATTTGCCTATCTTTTCACATGTGGGGTCCACGTTTTGATAGATTGAGATTTTTCCATGGTCATCATTTGCACAACTTTCTACACTAGTATGAATAAATTGATAGGAAGTTCGACATGCATGACTTTCTATTCGTCAATCATTTCTCTCTTTTCACGTGTGGGGTCCACATTTTGATAGATGGAGATTTTTCCGTGGTCACCATTTGCACAGCTTTATACACTAGCAAGAATAAATTGAAAGGGGTTTTGACGTACATGACTTGCTACTGGTCAATCATTTGCCTCTCTTTTCACGTGTAGGGTTCACATTTTGATAAACGGAAGTTTTTTCGTGGTCATAATTTGCACAGCTTTGTATACTAGCATGAATAAATTGATAAGGTGTCGACGTCCATGACTTAGTATTTGTCAATCCTATGCCTCTCTTTTCCTATTGGGGTCCACATTTTGATAGATGATCGTTCAATGGTCACCATCTACCTAGCTTTCTACGCTATATAGCATGAATAAATCGGTATAAGGTTCAATGTACATGACTTACTTCTCGTCTATACTTTGCCTATCTTTTCACGTGGGGTCCATATCTTGATAGAAGAAAATTTTTCCTTGGGCATCATCAGAAAGCTTCCGGCTCTAGTATGAATAAGTTGATACCGGGTTCAACATGAATGACTAACTTGTCATCAATTCTCATTTACTTTCTTTTGACTTTACATGCCTTTGAAAGAGTGGCTTTAAGGTCCATGCTCATGCCAGTGACATCCTTTTCAATACTTGTCCTATATGATCCTTTCTAAGGCTACTCACTCAAGTAGAACTATAGGTCCCATTATCCTTAGGTCGGCAAGATGTGATCCATTCATTCCGTAAGCTTCACCGTGTAGAAACTGCAATCTGAATCTTACATCAGATGGATCATGTGATGAGCAGTTTTTTGTCTTGAAATAAAAAAATGTAACTATGCAGAGCCGTCCATGTAATCAGTTTCTCTTTTTTCTTTTCTTTTCATTGTTATTATTATCTTATTCATGTCACCTGCGAATACAACTGTGGTAACATTTTCAGATGGTAGAAGTGTTTGAGGCTCGCATTTTGTCAAAATCCACCTCTATAATTCAGTTTTTATTTCAGTCGTACCTGTATACAGAAGTACATAGGATGAGATTGCTTATGTTACACTTAGGCTCGAACCTTAGTCATCAAATAGCAACCGTAGGATTAAATCCAGATTTGAGATTAACCGTTTAAAGCAGTCGCTAAAATCAGTTAGCTTTAATATTTAAAGCTTATATATATATATATATATATATATAGAGAGAGAGAGAGAGAGAGAGAGAGAGAGAGAGAGAGAGAGAGAGAGAGAGAGAGTCATGCTCCCCTGCACACCTATGCACGTGTGCACCTTTGCACACGTGCTATGGGTGTCTAATCTGAACGGTTCATGTGATGCGGAATTCCATGAAACCCGATGTGACAAATTTTCACCCTAATCTAAAATTCTGGTGAGCCAAAGCAAAGAGAAATGCAAATCAAGGGAGGAAACTGTTTTCATTTTTCATGGCCCATCAAGTTTTAGATCAAAGTAAAACTTTGGCTTGGGGGGTTTCACGAGGTGCCGTTTCACATGGACGGTTCAGAGTTTGGATCCAAATCACGTATGATGGGTTTTCAGAAAAGTCCATACATAGTATGTACCAACCGGTTCGCAGGTGAGCGTTCCGCTATATATATATATATATATATAAACAGATTTTCCACATGAGTTTTGGTGGGTTTTGGTAAGATATAGTGTCCCATATGTGCTGGTTCACCTGTACTTGCATCCTAGATGTGATCAGTACTAATGTTCTCAATCTTATTTCCTTATAAAAAGCTATGATCTCATAATCATACTTTATTTGTGATTCTTATATTTGACGAGTGGATTTTCATATGATCCATTAAAACTTTGAATTTCTTTGTTTGAATTCATATTTATACACGATCATTTGTATTTTTACTTTTTATTCTACACACACCTGCGCACGCTATGGTGGGATTTCACCACCTATGGGTTTTGAACCCAAGACCTCTTGGATTTTTTTTATTTTTTTTTCGGGTTAGCTTGTTAGTACACACTGATGTCAGTACGCACACTCTATGTTAGCCACCCCCCACTAGGGATCGATACCAAGACCTCAAGTATTGAAACGAGGTATACCCACTCGGTGTACCAGTTGAGCTATGGATCCGGGTGTGGATCTAGCCGGGTGTGTACTAGAAACTCCTCAGAGTCTACCACTCGGGCAAGGACTCGGAGTCAACCACTCAGACATCGTGTTGAATTCATCTTTATACACAATCATTCATATTTATAGACGAGTCTACCACTCAAACTTATCTTAAGATGGCCATCACATAAGACATTGGGGAGAGTGACGCGCACCAATAAAAACTTCTAAGGGTCACAAAAGTCATCAACCAAACTGATATTTGTGTTTACCCTTCTTTCATGTCTACCTTAATGCATTAATAGGTTGGATCTCAAATAAACATCATGGTGCACATTAGGAAGGTTTCAACTCTGAGCGTCACTCTCCCAACTGCTTTCTGTAGTGGGGTCCACTTCAGCTTTGGATTCACCTCATTCTTTGAATAATGCCCTAAAATGATCTCTTTGAATGGATGGACGGTATGAATACAACACATACATCACGGTGTGCTCACAAAACTTTGGCAACGTCACTTTAGCAGAGAGTCTTGGTACTCAGCCACAGAGTTGCATGTGCAAGTATGAAACATGGTGTAAGATATGAGCATTCAATAATGTTGGAAATGATGCTTAATCTTCTCCATGCAGAATCAGACAATGTAGGGAGCGGATTAGGTGAGACCCTAATCCACCGCGAGGTGGGTGGGACTCGGGGCCTACTATGATGTATGTGACTATATCCATGCTGTCCATCCGTATTCAAACCTCATTTTAGTAGGGCATGATCCAAAAAAATTTGAAGCAAATCCAAATCTCGGGTGAACAGTGGTAATCGACTATTAAAAAAAAAATTTAGCCACAGAAGTTTTGGATCAAACTTATATTTGTAGGGTCTCTTCAACCAACCAGATCTTTGTGGCTTTATTAACAGGTTGGATGGCGAATAAAATACGAGGTAAATTGAAATTTATTCTTTCATGGCCATTCATTTATTCTGCCGATGTGTCTCACCTAAGGCGTGAATTTACGTCGTTTCTATGTAAGAAGATTTAAACATTGGACCACATCCGATGGAATTATCCTGCGTGCATGAGAAAACAGGCACACGTGTGTAATTGGAGACGCTGTAATTGCGTTGATGCCTTATCTCAAAAACTCAAGCCTATATTGTCCGTCGACCCCTTAGTTCTTCTCTCTTTGCTGTACGATCATCTAAGATGTCTAACGTCAGATCAATGGCTGAGATGATATCAATAGGCTATACAAATTGAAAAAATATGGAACCTAAAGTATAGTGCCCAAATAACCGATCTAGATGGCTGAAAAGGCCAAATCGATTGGTAAACATAGCCGGCCCCATGACGCAGGGATGAACGTGATGAGGTCGATCACCGTCTTCCTCAAGGATAACTACTCCGAATCCACGGAGCTTCTCTGGACTCCTCACAGAGACTTCTCGAATCCACGAGGAAAGAAAGCAGGAAGATAGAAATAAATTCTAATAAATTCAAAATTAATTGATGATTTCCCAAAATCAAGTTCACAACCCTTTAAATAAGGGAACCAAGCAATAAGAAAGAAATCAGACTCAAACTACAACTAAAACTCCTAGAATTTGCAACTTACTATAAATAGTAAACTTACTATTTATAGACGGTCATGATGTCTACTAGTGCGCAAGGTTTTCGGCCAAAAATAGTAAGTGTCCTATTTGGCTTCACCAAACCGTTCTCCTAATTATCCTAAGCACTTTTCATGTTGGACACAACTCCTAAAGCCTAACGGATGAAAAGTTATACTCAAACTAAAACTTACTATTTATAGTAAAAACGAAATTAAAACGAGCAAACGACCGTCGATCAGGGGGTTTCTCGCAAATCCGGGCTGCGCAACCCGGCATAGCCGGGTTGGTTGGCTAAAGTAGCTCGTTCTACTCCAAAATCATATATTTTACGTCGGATAACTCATTCCGGATTGTGAGATACGCCAGATCTAAGGTCCGATGGTCCGGATCACTTCTGTCGCCGACCGTGCCTTTTCTGATCCATCTTGGCCATGAAATTGTCCGTGACCCGCTCTACATTAGTCCCCTCCACTTGAAAAGAACTCGTCCTCGAGTTCTCCTCCTGCGCTGGTTCATGATACTCGGTCAGGTCCGCAACGTTGAAAGTCCGTGAGATCGCCATGTCATCTGGAAGATCAACAACATAAGCATTGTCATTGATCTTTCGGATGATCGGTACCGGTCCAATCTTCTTATTCTTCAGCTTGTTGTACGTCCCGGCCGAAAATCTTTCTTTTGGCAAATGGACCATTACCTGGTCACCCACCTCGAACACCTTTTGTCGACGATGCTTGTCCGCTTGTTCCTTGTACTTTTTGTTCGAGGCATATAGCTTAGTCTGCACCTCCGTATGAATACCCATGATCCTGTCTGGCATATGTTCTGCTGCAATACTCATGACTGGGAGCTTGGGCAGAGGGACCAAGTCTGGTGTGTGGCGAGGTACTTGTCCGTAAATAACCTGGAACGGGGATTTCCCTGTCGAGCGGTTCACCATGTTGTTGAATGCAAACTCCGTTTGAGACAAGGTCAAATCTCACTGCTTCGGTTTCTCTCCTGAAATACATAGAAGGAGGTTTCCCAAAGTGCGATTCACAACTTCGGTCTGCCCATCAGTCTGTGGGTGGTAAGCACTGCTGAATTGAAGTCGTGTATCGAATCGAGTCCACAAAGTCCGCCAAAAGTGGCTAATGAACTTCGTGTCACGATCAGAAGTAATAGTCTTAAGGACCCCGTGTAGCCGTACGACCTCCCTGAAGAATAAATTCACCACATGTGTTGCATCAAGGGTCTTCTTGCATGGGATAAAGTGCGTCATCTTGGAGAAACGATCGACCACTACGAACACCGAATCCATGTCGCGTTGTGTTCGTGGAAGACCAATTACGAAGTCTATTGATAAATCCTCCCAAGGACCGTCAGGCACAGGTAACGGGGTGTAGAGGCCCATATTCTGAGATTGTCCCTTAGAGGTCTGACAAATATGACAACGTTGTACGGCTCTTCCCACATCACGTACTAATTGCGGCCAGTAATACCGCTCTTCCACAAGAGCTCGCGTCTTGTCTCGCCCAAGGTGTCCACCGAGGCCACCTCCATGTAGTTCCTGAATAATCTGCTCCCTTAGAGAACTTTGGGGGATGCACAATCGATTCCCTTTGAAGAGAAAACCATCCTGTATATGAAAGTTACTGGGGTGACCTTCTTGGCACTTCAACCAAGAATCTTTAAAGTCTTCATCCTCGGCATATAGCTCCTTGAGACAGTCAAAGCCGACCACCTCATTGCTCACCGTAACAATTAGTGACGCACGACGGCTAAGTGCATCAGCCACCTTATTCTGCTGACCTGACTTATGCTTTAGAACAAACGTAAATTCCTGTAAAAACGTAACCCATCTAGCATGCACACGATTCACGTTAGTCTGACTATTAATAAACTTTAATGCCTGATGGTCGGTGTACAGAACAAACTCCCTTTGAATCAGATAATGCCGCCAATGTCGCAGCGCCTGAACAACTGCGTACAACTCAAGCTCGTAAGTCGACCACTTCTTTCGGGCTTCACTGAGTTTCTCGCTATAGAAGGCTACCGGTCTGCCTTCCTGTGATAATACTCCTCCTATTCCGACATATGAAGCGTCACACTCCACCTCAAACAATTTATCGAAATTAGGAAGCACCAAGACTGATGTTGTAGACAAACGTGCTTGATCTCATGAAAGCTCTTATCAGCTTTATCGGTCTACTGGAACGGCCCTTTTTTCATGCAGTCTGTTATTGGCGCGACTATGGTGCTAAAATCTCGCACAAATCGACGATAGAAAGTTGTCAATCCGTGAAAGCTCCTCACCTCATGAATGTTTGTCGAGATCGGTCATTCCCTAATCGCTCACACCTTTTCATCGTCCACCCGAATGCCTGTGGACGTTACAACAAATCCTAAAAACAACAGGTTGTCAGTTAAAAAGCTACACTTTTTAAAGTTGAGGTACAACTTATTATCTTGTAGGACCTGCAGCACCTGCCTGAGATGTTTCTTGTGCTCCGCCTCATCCTGACTATATATCAATATGTCATCAAAATATACTACCACAAATCGGCCAGTGAACGGTTTTAGAACTTGATTCATCAAACGCATAAAAGTACTTGGTGCATTCGAAAGGCCGAAAGGCATGACCAGCCACTCATACAACCCTTCCTTTGTCTTGAATGTCGTTTTCCATTCATCACCGGGTCGAATACGAATCTAATGGTACCCGCTCTTTAGATCGAGTTTAGAGAACACTTTAGCCCCTCCTAACATATCGAGCATGTCGTCCAACCGTGGTATTGGAAACTGATATTTAATAGTAATTTTGTTAATTGCTCGGCTGTCGACACACATGCGCCAGCTTCCATCTTTTTTTGGCGTTAATAATGCTGGTACAGCACATGGGCTCATGCTCTCTCTCAATAGACCCTTACGGATCAATTCCTCCACTTGCCCCTGAAGTATCTCACACTCCTTCAGACTCATCCGATAATGAGGGCGATTGGGCAGGCTAGCCCCAGGGACGAGGTTTATATGATGTTAGATGTCTCTCATGGGGGCAATCCATCAGGTAAATCTTCAGGCCAGACTTCTTTGAATTCGTTCAGTAACAGTCTTAAGCTTGGAGGGATGTTTGAGGGTTCCTCTTTCTCGCCCTTTACCACTACGGCATATACCTCACCGGTTTCCTTGGACTCCTCCATGAAATCCCGAATGGTCAAGAGAGAACTCCCCTCCACTTTAGAGGCTTCAGGGTGGTTTTCTAGTGCCATAGGGGCAAGGATTATTTTTCGACTATCCTTGACAAATATGTAGACATTGTCTCGCCCCCGATGGGTCGCATCATGGTCCGACTGCCAGGGTCGACCGAGTAGCATATGGCAAGCTTCCATGTCAACCACGTCACAAAGTATCTGATTCTTATAATATTTACCAATTGAAAACGAGATAGTGCATTGTTCAGTTACCTTGGTCTCGTTCACTTTTTTTATCCAGCCAATTGAGTACAGGGAAGGTTTTTTCGTCGTTGGTAGCTGCAACTTATCCACCATCACTCTTGAGACGATGTTCTCGCTGCTACCACTGTCTATGATCACATCACAGACCTTTCCGCTAACAGTGCACCGAGTACGAAATATATTGTGCCGCTGTGGATGTAATTCCTTTCGTGGGGTATACAGTAGTCGCCTCACAACGAGAGATTCGCCACGATCTTCGCCTGTCACTTCATCGCCACCTGCTATTTTTTCAGTGGTTTGTTCATATTCATCAAAGCCATGATCCTCTTCCACGGCCTCATCTTCAGTGCCCCCTTAGTTTATAGTCAAGTGTGCTGCCGGACGTTGAGGACAAGTGTTTGATAAGTGGCCTGGTTGGCCACAGCGGTAACAACTGTTCGGCCTTGGCCGAGCATAAGGATTCGGAATCCTACTCGGGCCCGCTGTTGTGGGTGCTGCCCGTTGAGGTCTGGATGGTCCGCTCCCCGTATCACAGTTCACGGGTGGAGGAGGTTGAGGACGTTCTCCTACCGGATCTTTTCCTCGAGCCAGCACTAGATCCTGTGTGGGACCTGTCATAGGGGGTCGATTTGAAGGATAGGGACGAGCAGGAGCTCTTGCAATCTGTGTTTCTGCCCTTCCTGCCCATTGAACTGCTTCATATACGGTGCCGACTGGGTACATCTGAACTCGATCGTGAATTACTGGTCGCAACCCACCTATAAATCGTGCCACTTTCTGTGACTCAGATTCTGACAAATCGTTTCGTGTAACCAACCGTTGGAATTCTTCAGTGTAATCTGTAACAGTTCGATTTCCTTGTCAAAAATTCTGGTATTTCTGGAATAATATCTGCTCATAATCACTGGGGAGAAATCATGAACGAAGAAGACGTCTCATCCGAGGCCATGATGCGATGGGCGCCTTGTTCTGGCGGGCTCGTGAGAGTTACAATTTTTCCCACCATGCAGAAGCACCGAATTTTAATTTAAACTCTACCAACTTCACCCTTTTATGATCTGGCACATCCATATAATCGAAATATCTCTCTACTTCGGCTAGCCAATCGAGAAAATCTTCGATACGTAATAAACCGTTAAAACTAGGAAGTTCAGCCTTACCTCGATAGTCTCTTTCAGCACGATCTAGACGATCGCCTTTATGGATTGACCGTCGATCAAAACCCTCATTAATGTCCTCGTCGCTGGAACTAGAATCATCTGGTGTAGCCCTACGATTTACCGCTGGTAGTGCTCTGCGATAATCAAGGTCACGTCGTACAGCAACCACGGGTGGTGGGGCGACCATAGGTGGTGGAGCACCGCCTAGGGCTCGGGGCGGAAGTAGCGCATCCACAAGACGGTCGAGGGTTGCCTGCAGCCCTTGCATGGTCAACTGACTCTCCCGATGGAAAGCTTTCATTCTTTCCGAAAGATAACGAATCCCTGGATCACCGTCCACAAGATTTTGATTCATACCTTCGTTGTTTGCCATCGGCCTGAGGGAAAACCTCGCTCTGATACCAAATTGACGCAGGGATGAACGTGATGAGGTAGATCACCGCTTTCCTCAAGGATAACTACTCCGAATCCACGGAGCTTCTCTGGACTCCTCACAGAGACTTCTCGAATCCACGAGGAAAGAAAGCAGGAAGATAGAAATAAATTCTAATAAATTCGAAATTAATTGATGATTTCTCAAAATCGAGTTCACAACCCTTTAAATAAGGGAACCAAGCAATAAGAAAGAAATCAGACTCAAACTACAACTAAAACTCCTAGAATTCGCAACTTACTATAAATAGTAAACTTACTATTTGTAGACGGTCATGATGTCTACTAGTGCGCAAGGTTTTTGGCTAAAAATAGTAAGTGTCCTATTTGGCTTCACCAAACCATTCTCCTAATTATCCTAAGCACTTTTCATGTTGGACACAACTCCTAAAGCCCAACGGATGAAAAGTTATACTCAAACCAAAACTTACTATTTATAGTAAAAACGAAATTAAAACGAGGAAACGACCGTCGATCAGGGGGTTTCTCGCAAATCCGGGCTGCGCAACCTGGCATAGCCAGGTTGGTTGGCTAAAGTAGCTCGTTCTACCCCAAAATCATATATTTTACGTCGGATAACTCATTCCGGATTGTGAGATACGCCAGATCTAAGGTCCGATGGTCCGGATCACTTTTGTCGCCGACCGTGCCTTTTCTGATCCATCTTGGCCATGAAATTGTCCGCGACCCGCTCTACATCACCCCACTATCAACAGATTGGACAATCTGAGCCTTGAATTGATGTAGACCAGTTATCTGGTTCACAGATTGGATGAGCCGTATTATTAGATAACATGGTTCACATGCGGTGGAAAGTCCCCTCCCTCTCGCGTATATAATGCCTCCCCACCAATTCTCTTCCTGCACCATCACAGACCCCTTTCTCTTCTCACTCATCCCAAATCCATCTAACCAAAGCAAATGGCTCTCCTCCTTCCCTCTCTTACCAATAAAGCCTTTCCATTTCCTAACTTCTTCTCCATTCTCTCTTCCTTATTTACGCATCTCTTATTATCTTCCTTCCTTTTCTCTTCGTCTTTTGTCTTTGCCAGTGTCAGTAACAGTAAGGCCTTGTCAATCCAACACCAATGCATCGAAGACCACTTCTCTGCTTTGCTCCACTTGAAACAGGGCTTTTACTTCTACAACACCACTACACTCTCCTCTTGGAATCCTGATAACAGGGATTGCTGTTCTTGGGAAGGCATCATGTGCCATGGTGCCACTGGTCACGTGACCAGTCTCGACCTCAGCGAGCTCCATATCTACGGTCGGATTGATTTTGTAAGCCTCTTTAGTCTTCAGAGCCTGCAGAAGCTCAACCTCGCTCACAATTACTTCGATGACTCTCCAATTCCTTCTGGGTTTGAACATCTCACCAGTTTGACCCATCTCAACCTCTCTAATTCGAATTTTTATGGCCAAATCCCGTTGGAAATCTCCCGCCTGATCACTTTGGTGTCCCTCGATCTATCTCACAATGAAAATTCCAATGCGGCTACTCTGAAACTTGAAAACCCGAAGATTGGATCATTCGTCCAAAATCTCTCGAGTCTGAAAGAACTCCATCTCGATTCGGTAAGCATCTCAGCGCAAGGTAGTGAGTGGGGCCTGGCCTTATCCTCGGCACTCCCTCTTCTCAACAAGTTGAGCTTGCAAGGCTGTCTTCTTTCAGGTCCCATCCATCCTTCCCTTTCCAAGCTCCATTTCCTATCTGAACTCCGCCTCAGTCAAAACAATCTCTCTTCAGCCATACCCAAGAGTATTTTCAGGCTGCCAAACCTACAAACCCTGGATGTAGGATCCAATCCATTTCTCACAGGCGAAATCCCTCCAAACAGTACTATCAGGCAGCTGTACCTATCCAACACTGGATTTTGTAGCAATCTACAAGATTCGTATGGTAATTTCACACTGCTGACCACGCTAGCACTCAGTTCTTGCTATCCAGGAGGCCCATTTCCATCATGGCTTGTGAAGCTCGAGAAACTCATGTATTTGGATCTTTCAAACAATGGTTTCAGCGGACCATTGCCGTCATGGCTTGTGAAGCTCGAGAAACTAATGCATTTGGATCTTTCAAACAATGGTTTCAACGGACCATTGCCATCATGGCTCGTGAAGCTCGAGAAACTCATGCATTTGGATCTTTCAAACAATGGTTTCAGCGGACCATTGCCATCATGGCTTGTGAAGCTGGACAAACTCGTGTTTTTAAATCTTTCATTCAATAATTTCAGCGGTCCAATCCCTTCTTCCTATGGCAACAAGTTTCAAAATCTTCAATGGCTCATGGTTCGCAACAATTCACTTAGTGGGACCATCCCATCATCATTGTTTTCACTCCCACCATTACAAGTGTTGTATCTCCAAGATAACCAATTTAGTGGTCAACTTGGCGAGTTCCACAACCCATCCTCTTCTCTGCTAGATAGGATCGAATTGGATAACAACAAGTTGGAGGGGCCTCTTCCGATGTCCATCTTTGAACTCACAAAGCTTGAAGTCCTGGTGCTTTCATCAAACAATTTCAGTGGTGATGTGGACCTTGGCTTATTCCAAAACCTTAAGAACCTCTGGCTCCTAGATCTTTCATATAACCACTTCTCATGCCATGATGGCAGAAGCAATTCAACATCGATGTCCTTCCCCCATATTCAATTTTTGCACTTAAGATCTTGTAACATTAGTAAATTTCCAGACTTCCTGAGAAACCAAGAGAGTATTTACTATTTGGATCTTTCTAACAACATAATCAATGGTGAAATACCCTACTGGATATGGAATGTTGGAAATGCGAGTTTGTATTATTTAAATCTTTCTCATAATGCTTTGGAGGGATTAGAGTTACCGTTTCCTCATCTTTCCTTAAGTTCGTTAGAATTTCTTGACTTGAGCTTTAACAAGCTAAAAGGCCCAATCCCAATCCCACCACCGTCCACCACCATCTATTCACTTGCAAACAATCATTTTAGTGGAGAAGTTCCCTCGAATATTTGCAATTGCATTTCCTTACAATTCCTCGATCTGTCTAACAACCGCTTCAATGGTTCGATTCCACTATGCTTGGGTGAAATCAGTGATGCTCTCACTGTTTTAAATCTAGGAGGAAATGCATTTCATGGAACCTTGATTCAAACATTCAAAGAGGGTTGCAATTTAAAAACACTGGATCTCAATGAAAATCAATTGGAAGGGCAGGTGCCAAAGTCTTTCGCCAAGTGCAAGATGCTGGAGGTGTTAAACCTTGGAAACAATCAAATACATGACACCTTCCCTTTTTGGTTGGAAAAATTGTCTCAGTTGCGTGTTCTCATCCTGAGATCCAACAAATTTCATGGCAGTATTGGACACCTGCTGACAAATCTTACTTTTCCAATGTTACAAGTCTTCGACCTATCTTTCAATAGCTTCACAGGAAGCTTGCCATCAAATATGTTCAGGAGCTGGAAGGTAATGAAGGAGGACAAATCCCAACTTATGGTCCTTGGAAAAACGTTAAGCAGTGGGATGTACTATCAAGACAGAATGACTGTAGTGTCGAAAGGGCTACAAATGGAAGTAGTAAAGATCCTTATTGCCTTCACCTCAATAGATCTTTCAAATAACAAATTTCACGGAGGTATTCCAGAATCAATTGGGGATCTAAAGTCATTGCTCGTGCTCAACATGTCCCACAACCATTTCACGGGCCGAATTCCAACATCATTTGGAAATATAATGGCTCTTGAGTCATTAGATATATCACAGAATAATTTGTCAGGTGAGATCCCATTGCAGCTAAACAAGTTAACGTTCCTTGAAGTGTTGAACCTTTCATACAATCTCCTTGTAGGAAGCATACCTAAAGGTCAACAATTCGATACATTCACAAATGAATCTTTTCTAGGAAATTTGGAATTATGTGGCCCTCCACTATCGAAGAAATGCAAAGACATTGAGTCTTTACTACCACTGGCACAATCGGAAAACGAATATGATTGGAAACTCATGGCAATTGGGTTTGGAATTGGATACGGAGTAGGAATGGGTGTTCTCTTTTGGACTCTAACACTTTGGACAAAGGGACATAGGGAATACAATAAATTTATCGATAAGATGCTTTTGTCGATTTTTCCTTCTGCTAGCATTTGATGTAATGAGTGAAGAAGCAGGGACTGTGGACTTTGTTGGTAGGAGAAGCTGGTTGAAGCTCCTCAGGGTGGGGTAGGCTTTTTCTTTTCTCATCTTGTGTTTGCTTATGCTCATATTTGATAGGTGAGGCCCGTTTTCCTTCTGTGGAGCCCACCAGTTATCTTTGGATTGTACACCCTCTATTCATATATATACAAAAATAGTGTTTAAAAAAATAAAAATAAATGAGAGAGAGAGAGAGTTGGAGCCAGCAGAAGAGCAAAAGATCTCAAGGAATCTGAAGCAGTAGGTAAAAAATGTTGGACGTAGGCCAGTGGGGCCCACTGGTGAGCAATCACTAGTGGGTGGGTCCCATATGTTTAGGTTTCTTCCGGCCTTTTCATCTCTGTTGAAATTTCAAATTCATCTTTGAATTTAATTTTAGATGGGAGATAGGGATATGAACGGATTATCTGGTCTCATCCAATCTCTCATTCTTTCCTAAGGATGAGACTCTCTCGTAAAATATAGATATGAAATATTGTGGGTATATAGAGATATATAGTGTGCCCTAAAATTTGTCCATTTTGGCTTGTCCTTGAGACGATCTAATCCATAGATAGTAATTCGGGGTCACCTATACCGTAGGATCAGAGGTGTGAATAGATCCAACTGCTCCGGTAGTAGATAGGCAGGCCGTTGGAGCATTAATCTTCTGCTTTGTGAGAGTTCAAAAACTCGTGTAGACCATCAAATCTTGAGGGCTCACACTTCCGCGCTTCCCAATAGTGGTATCAGAGCATTCAACGGCGGATCTCCGATTATTTTCATCTAAAAAGATAAGTGGCCTTTTTTTTTTTTAGATTGGATTCCTGCTCATGGCTTTTGTATAGCATCATATCAGTGTGCACGCTATATCTCTCGATGTGCACATATGCACTGAATTTGGGCCCATGCGGATGCATGTGCACGTGTAAAATTTGGACTCTTGGATGTGCATATTGTGGGCAGTGCCCACTATCACGGCCTGAAAATTTGAATGATCTGGATTCCATACATGTAGGCCATGTGTACAGTGAATAAGCATCATTATTTTGAAAATAGTTACTGTCTAGTGAACGAAACCCACTGTATAAATATTAATCTGGATTGTTTTCTTGGCAATTCGGATTTTCATCTAGGGAGTTATGTGATGCCAAGGCCTTCTCACATTGTACATTGTACGGGTGGCAATTATGGTCCTGTTCAGATTACCAAACGGTATACACATGGCATGTGGTGTACACGTGGCAATCATTATACACGTGGTAATTGGTATCAGAATCCACTTGTCATGTATACAATGATTACCGATGGGACCCACTAGTCAGAATCCACAACCAATGTGCGGAGTGGATTGGCTGGTGTACACCATACCAGCTATATAGCTGCTGTACAGGTGATTGGCTGGTGTACATCACACCAGCCATATATCTGCTATGAGAAGCAGGATTACCTGATGTGCATCATACCAGCTACCAGCAATATAGCTGTCGTACTGTAGTACACCACTAATATATAGATGTTGTATTAGAGAAGCGGATTGGCTGTTGTTCATCACACCAGCTATAAACCTGCTGTATTGATGTCAACAACTCATGTGGGTCTGATCACATGCTATGAGTTGTATCCAAACCGTTCATCTTTATGGTGAGCTCGGATTTAGACGTGATTAGTACATGTCTTATATTTCTTCCCAAGTCTAATCCCCAACATAGATAGACGTCTACCATTGTAATTATCAAGTGAACTACACTGTAAAATGCAGTGGGGATTGCACGTCTACCATAAAAACCTCTAAATGGATAGGAGTCATTTTGAAAGTGTCACCCTGCACGGTAAGCGTGGATCGATGATGGAGAGCCTTCGCTTGGCTCATAAGATTGTGCATGTGGGCCCACATTGTGATGGTGATGGTTGCTTTGGGACTATTACATTTGCTTAACACTAGTCATGGATCTTGCCCATTCACTTTAAATTCGGTGCAATTCCTAGTTCTGCAGCATTTAAGTATGACTGTGACTCCATTGTATAAGTTGTCTGGAATTTCCAACTGTCGAAATCGCCGACCAACTATGTTACGTCGGTATCACAATTGCATTATCCTTTTAACAAATTGCACTGAGAATATATTAATTGTCAGATTTTATTTTATTTTCGAATTTGGACCTCTCGCCACTATACTTTTAACCCATCCATTGGATAGCTGCGAATTGGATGGTTAGGATTTTTATATCAGTGTGATTTTAGAAATATGCTATCTACGATGTAACTAACAATTTGCATGGTATGGATAGCTACAACTCAGAGCCTCATGCGAGGATGGTGAGTCGCCGTCAATTTTTTTGGTCCACAACGAACACTAGAGTCTGACTGAAACAATATAAGCAATCAACAATAAAAATCATGTCCATGCCACACGTGCCAGCTTCACATGATAGATACGTGATCCAATCCATCCATAAGATCCACCGCCATATTGATTTCCAGATCTCAAGAATCAGGTTTGATACACTGATCACTAATGAACTTGTGGTAACATATTACCGTATGCCTTAATATTTGTGATCATTTTGCTGGACTGATATGATCTTTCAATCACACCTAGGGACAATCATATCTACTTGGAACAGGATTTGGGCTCATGCATGTAATAACCTAGCAATATAGATGAATGAAGTAAATAAAATTTACTTTGACAATTAGTGATCTAGAGATCATTAGTAATCAAAACGATACTCAACCATGATAATCAATGTTGATGAAAGGATCCATCATCAACAATGATCATTAACAGTGATGATCGAATCTATCGCTAATGGACATGATCACTAGTGAAAATAAAACTTTCTTCATATCTTAGCACTTCTTTTTTTTTTTTCTCTTTCTGATAATGATGATTATATGCGTGATATAAATTGACTTGATGTGATTAGATATAAGCCCTTCTTTCATTAGCAAATAGAAAAATTAGTGCTACAATGCTCCCTACACATATTAATAGGTTGTGCATAACCTAAGTAGGAGTTAATTCTCCACCACCAAATGATACATGCAATCTGTAATGGAAGGTTGCACGTTATACAAATTTATTCTTATAAAAGCATTAAACTTATCTTAGATAGAGAACTTGATTGTTCTACACCACCCATTCGAGTATGTGAACTTTCAAATCTCATTAAAATGTGTCGACTATTTTTATACTTTGAAAATTTAAATAACACGTAAAAATGATAATGATAGGAATCAATACCTTAGATCGATCATAGCTAAGTAATGATACTTATGCAATGTAGAGATGGCCGCCAAAGCGTCAATTGCTGAACAGCTGAAAGGACAACATTTTAACAGTAACAACTACGAAGACTAGTCTCGTGCGATACGAAGCCTTCTGGACGAGAACGACATATCACACACACTCGATAAGGTTCAAGAGGAACCCATATTGGCTGAAAATGAGAATTTACAATAACATAGCATTGCGATGAATCACTACAATAAGTGGCGAAAACGGAATCATTTAGCTCGTAATGTCCTTCTTAGCACTATGCACAAAGAACTCATACCTACGTATGAAGTGTATGACACCGCTAAGGGAATGTAGGAAGCACTGGCAAATGTTTATGCGCAAAAGTCAGATGCGAGAATTCGAGGAATGAAATTAGAATTCCAGGAGTATAGGATGCCAGTCAGCTGCCCGATCAAAGATTATATCTATAAGATGGAGCATATGATAGGTGCCCTTAGGTATGTTGGGTATAAATTGACTGAAAATCAAAAGATAATAGCAATGCACCGTTCATTGCCTGAATCTTGGGCCTCAATCAAAAGAATTTTGAACCATACTGATTCTATCACTACGTTCATAGACTTTTATGGTCAGTTGGTATGAGAGATTGAAATGAATGCAATTCAGTTAAGTTCGGCCAAGGCCTTTGTAGCAGAGCCCCATAAGCGGAAAGGTAACAAGAAACGGTTCAAGGGCACGCAAGAAGGCGAAAAATAATAACCAATAACAGAAATCCACAGCTGCTACTCCAAATCTCGAGAAAGGAAATGGAAAGAAGAAGCAGAAAAAGAAAAATATAGTCTACTTGTTCTGCGAAAATTCCGCCCATTATGCTCGGTAATGTGCCCATAAAAAGATGGTAATTCCTAAGTCCCTACATACTTTATATGGAGGCATTTGTTCTGAAATCCTTTCCGTTGATACTAAATCTAACGAGTGAATTTTGGATTCAGACACAACAAAGCACGTGACATGGAGTCGTCCAGGACTCGAGGAATTTCGGCTTGTAGCCTATGAAAGTTACAAGGTGTATATGGGAAATAATGCTATCTAAGACGTACTAGGGATTAGCTTTTCGCATCTCCGTACGTGCGTAAGGCAAACAATAACCCTCCGTGATACTCTTTATGCATCAGGGATGCGTCGAAATTTAATTTCTGTTTCTAGGTTATTATTTGATGGTTTTGATATTCGATTTTCTGGGACAAGAGTTTCTTTGAAACTAAATAACCTCATCTTTACATGAAAAAATTTAATTTTAAATTTATTTATTCTGGACATAGATACTGATAATTCACTTCTTTCTTTATTTGCTATGTCGAATGAAAATGTAATATCTGAATCTTAAAAATGGCACGAGAGGTCAGGCCACATCGGAAAGGATTGTATGACAAGACTAGTACGTTCTAGTCTGTTAAACTCTTTATCAAAAGTTGATTTGTCATTTTGTGAACATTATGTATTTGAAAAAACTTCGAAGAAACCATTTCCTAAAACAACAAGGTCCAAGGGCACACTAGAGATAATCCATTCAGATATATGTAAACCCTTCGATGTACATGCCCGAAATGGATGTCAATACTTTGTCACTTTCATTGACGATTACTCGCGTCATAGATATATGTATCTCATCTCACACAAATCTGAGATTTTTTATTGTTTTCTTAAATATAAAGCTGAGGTGAAAAATCAGCTTGAGAAAAAGATTAAAATCGTTTGATCTAATAGAGGTGGCGAGTATACATCTGAAACGTTTAAATCATATTGTGAAAACGTTGAAATTGTTTTGGCATACACAATGGCTTACACTCCACAACAAAATGGTGTTGCAGAGAGAAAGAATAAGACACTATTGGACATGGTTAGATCGATGATGGCACAAGTCAATCTCTCTACCACATTCTGGAGAGGCGCACTGTTAATAGCCGTCTATGACCTTAATAGAGTCTCATCCAAATCCATTCCTAAGACACCATATGAGAGGTGGTCTGAGAGGATTCCTTCTCTAGCCAACTTACGCCCTTGGGGATCTTTGGGATATGTTTTGCTACTTACTCTACATAAAGGTAAACTTAATAGTAAAACCATTGAATGCGTGTTCATAAGGTACCCTATGCATTCAAAAGGATACGTTTTAGTTTATGAGGACCATGAACGATGGATTAAAATAGAATCTCAGGACGTGACCTTCGTTGAGGATAGATACCCCAGCTGAATGCAGCAAAAGATTCCAATCAAGCTTTTTGAAATTCCTGATGTATCTTAGAAGAGTGAGAGTTCTGTTTCTCATGATGATGATGCTCCTATAGTTCGTCAGGATAGTGGGAAGACATCAGAAAGCTCCTGAGTTACGACGAAGCGAAAGAGTATTGATTCCCCGAAGATACTTCGATATTGAGAGGTAAACATTCTCTTGTGTTGCGGTTGATGATGAAGAACTTGATTCGTATCGGGATTTTTATTATCTTTTAACTCGGTTGATTGAGTGACTACTATAGACAAAGAGATCGCTTCCATGGAAAAGAATACAGTCTGGGAACTTGTTGGTCTGCCACTACAAGAAATCTCACTTTCAGCGACGAAAATTTTCGTCGCTAAAAGCCAACTTTTCGTAGCTAAAACATTTTAGCGACAAAAATTTTTATCACTAAAAGATCGAAGCAAAAGGTTTTTATCGACGAAAAATTTTAATCATCGACAAAGGCAAAACTTTTAGCGACGAAAAAATTCCTCGCCAAAACCACCACCAACAAAGCGACCAATGCCTCGGTCGCCTCCACGTCGGCCTCCAAATCGGCCACCACTATCTCTGCCACCTCTACCACTGCTGCTCTTGCCACCACCTTCATGGTTGTCACTTCTTGGCCTTGTCTCCTCTACTATCAAGGCATAGTCCCCAAGTTCCGAACTGTTAAGTTCCAAGGCCTTAGAGAAACTACCGCCATAAGTTGATCTGCAAACAAAGGTGAGGCAAAAGTCACCTAACAAGCAACAACCAAATATATATGAAAATTCCTCAAATTATTTGCTAAAATAAAAAATAAAAAAATTAGCACATTTCTTGGGCTGGCTTCTTCCCATTCAACACAGCAATAGTACACATGGGGCCAATCAGCACATTTCTTGAGCTGGCTTCTACAGAGCACACAACTGCACTTAGCATACATCTATACACATTGGCAAAACAAATCGCAAGAGCCTTTTTTTGGAAAGGTGTAATACTATACAATAGCTTTTCTCAAAAGATGTCAAAACAAAATCACGAGCATACCTAAGCACATTTGACATTTAGGGCCTGTTTGATTTTCCAGTGGAACGGTAAATACCTGGAAAAAGAGTAATAATTATTTCTTGTGTATTTACAAAGCACCTCATTTGACTGCTTACTTTTTTGACAAAAACATTACAAAATATATATGGGTTCCACTGTGATGTATTTTGCTTATCCACATTGTTCATCCATTATGCCTTTTGAATTTATAGCATGAGCAAAAAAATGAGGTACATCTAAAACTCAAGTGGACCACACCATACGAAAACAAGAATCGAATACTTACCGTTAAAAACTTTGTGAAGCTACTGTTTCTTTTGGTGTGGGCCACCTAAATGTTGGATCATCCTCATTTTTTGGCTCATGCCTCAAAATATTGTGATAAAACATATGGACGGAATTGATATATCATATACATTATCTTGTGGTTCAAAAATTTTAAATAGCTATTTGAACTGGTTCCCAATACAAAAGTTTCCCTAGATTTTCAAACGGAGGAAATGGTAATAATTACCCATTTCCTGGGTATTTACTCAATCTCTTGGAAATCAAACACGCCCTTAGCAAAACAATTAGATTTTTCACAAGACCTCTTGTCACAAATAGCTTGGTCTAATTAAAATACCATCATCCTGAATAGCTTCGTCTAATTAGAATACAATGCAACATATATGTATCTTGGAGCTGAGCAAGCTACAAACATACTGTTGAATAGTTTGAAAGAGAAAAGAAAAGATATGAAAACCATCATCTTAAATAAAACCATAGTGAAGGTAAAGGAAATTCTGTTAGCAATATAAAGATGGAAATGGGCATGGAGCTTCAAAACATTCTGTTGATTCTCCCTTGCTAATGGAAAATCAGTAACCTGCATTGCCAGAAAAACATGAAAGAACACCACCAAGAAATCCCTTTTAGAAAGAAGAAGAAAACACATGCACACATGCAACTAGCTCAGGCAACTAGTTAGTATATGACAGACCATTCCTTCCATCTACAACATAAGTTGGCCACCCCATTGTTGCTTCAGCTTAGTTAAAAGGCTTTGTTCATGGTCAACATTCATGCTCCTGTCAAACAACAAAAGATAATCCAGAAACCTTCCTTGACTAAGGAAATCATTTACTATAATCTAAATCATTGAAAAGTCTTTCAGGAGGGACAACCTTTTGCATTTTGACAGTTAAAAAGTTCAAACGTTCAGATTTCACAATTCTCCACTTATTCTTTAGTAATTCATATGCCTGAAACAGATTTAGCAAACCATATTGTCTTTTGATTTTTTACCTTCATTACAGTTTCTTCCTTCCACATATCAAATCCCTTGAAGAAAGACCTTGAAGAAGTATGTAATACATACATTAAAAAAAAAAAATCAATGTACAAATAAGCCCAATTCAAATTAGAAAGCCAAAATAAAAATAAAAAGTCAACGAACTGTCAACCTGAAACATATTCAAGCAGCCTTGGGTCAGCTTTGATGGGAATAAGGCCCAACCTATTCGCTAGGACTTCATCTTGGACCACGATGTGTTGTCTACACCAACCATTCAATGCAACAAAAAACAACTGAGCCAACCATCTCAAAATATGGTTATAAACAAAAAGGAAAAGTCATGTGCTATACAACTGCTTTTCTCTGTAAACATCAGCAGGTTCGTTCCCAAGTACGTGCTATACAACTGCTTTTCTCTGCACATATTGAATACAATTAGTAAGATTTACACTTTAAAAAAGGACAATGAGAACCTAATTACCCTATCATTCAACTCGACTTGGCAAGATTTTGAGCTGCGTCTCTTCAAAACTCGTTGGAGATTAACTCTTTAAAAAAACTTACTGGAGATCCTGTCTTGATCCGAACTCAACAAGACTAGAAACAAGAGTTCTCGCAGGAATCCATTTCTAAGTTAAATCTTCAATTACACTACATCAATTATGTTTACTAACAAGTAAACAGGCACTTCACCTTTACTAGATGTGCTTTCCAACAAAGCAAAATGGGACAAGATGTCAATTGACCTTTCAACCAATCATGAAAAACAATTTCCCTAGACCCTTTCACAACCACACCTTGTCTTGGGAAAAACTTGAATCATGGATGAAAGGTTCACATTCTTATATCAATGACATGGATAATTTATATAAACCAAGATCACTGAAACATAAACATTCTTAACTAAAATGAGATGAACTAATTTTAATTTACATTGCAGGTGGATTGTTAATGACAACAATGATGGATATGCATGGCAACATCACATTTGCTGATTGAAATGGAACAATTCAGTCAAACCCATTTCTTTCAAAATGGATTAAAAATGTTTCATAAGAGAAGTACAACATTTGGAAAAACCAATTTCCTTAGCATTAGGAAGAAAGGGGATCCGTAAAACCAGATCAGGCCAGTTGGTAGTAAGATAGAAAAGCTCAATCACATTTGCTGATCTCACTTAGCACCTAAGGTTGGGAACTGACATGGATCTTCAATGGAAGAAAACCAATTCTTCTGTCTCAGAAATTGCACAGAACTGTATAATCATGAAGAACATAAAAACATCCTATACTCTAGGATGCACAGATGGACTTTGTCAACATGTACCATAAGGACCCCTTAAGAAACTGCCACCGCTAATTATGCACAAACCACAATGAGGCTGTGTTTTGATGTACTCCAAATCACTGGTTATTCATATATTTTGGCAACAAGAACAACCATCAACTCGCCAAGCATTTCAGATGGAGTAAGAAACCAGAATCACATTATATGGGATATGGTGTCTCTGCCTTCTCTGCGCAAAATAATATCCAAAGTGTTTCTTCCTACCCAAAACAGAAAGGTATTAATATTGCAGAAAAGCATCCCATCCCACCTTTCTACGAATATCCAAAATCCAAGTACAGTTACACCAAATTGCGAAGTTCAGGAACAACCAAAAATGTTGGCTTCTCATTCTCATATCACTATTCTTTCCAAAAATTTGTATAAAGCTGTAACAAACACCCCAAGTATGTAAAGTGCTTATTATAACATACACCCCAAGCACCCATTTCCCAATAACTGGCATAGATACTGTAGAAGCTACAATCATACCCACATTCAGATTTTAATTTTATTTTTTCCTTTTTCATTTTTTCCTTTAATACCCTCTAGGCAGTTTAATTTTAGGCAGATGTGCAATTTCTGAGTGCCAGTGTATCATCCATCACACCCTGCCAAAGTATCAAATCATATACAGTAGCGTGGGGCCCACATAAAATTGCTTGTGACATCCAACCCATACAAAGGGCACACCCCACCACGAAAAACACGATGCCACAAAATTCAGGCCAATCCTATCATCCATAGTGAATTCAACTGCCTAAACCTCGACTTGCACAGGGCGGCCCACCAGATGAGTGGATTGGACTGAGTTATAGGTTACATGTGCATGTAGACACATAAACACAGAAAATGAAAAGAACAAGAGTTCATTAGATGCATATGGAGAGTCATGTCAATGCACACCCACACACACACACACGCACACGCACAAAAACAGAGATTCAGATGATGTGTTAAAGAGATTTTCAAAATTTCCAAAGAAAATACTAGTTTCGAAGAGAAGAAAACATTGATGTGTCAAGTGGAAGCCTTGCGCAGGAAGTTCATGCGCTGGTATGCTAAGTGGGGCCCATCGTGATGTTTATGAGAAATCCTCACAGTTCGTCCGTTTCAATAGATAATTCCAAGACATGCAACCAAAAATTAGGTGGCTCCAATACTCAAGTGGGCCGCACAAGATGAAACAGTGGAGATTCAGTGACCACCGTTTAAAACATTCGTATGGCCACCATGTTTCATATCAGGCAAGGTTTTTGGTGTTTTCACTTCATCCCAGTGGGAATGACCTAATAAACGGTTTGGATGGCATATAAACGTGAAGGTGGAGCCTAGGAAGATTTCAACGATAAGAAAATCTTTCCACGGTTTTCCCTCTCGTATGGTCCACTTCAATTTTGGATCCACCTCATTTTTTTGTCGTTTTTTTGTCGAATGACCTAGCTCTTAAAACGGATGGATGGTGTAGATATCTCACAAACATCATATTAGACCCCACCTAGCGTTCCAGTGCGTGAAGGCTTCGGCAGGAAATCCGCGTCCGGAAATCGGATTGCATGCTACGCTCTTATCGTACCGAGTAAACTCGGTTGAGCCCACTTTGAATGTATTGCGTCCATCCATGTCATCAATCCATTTTTCCATCTAAATTAAAGGATTGAGCCCAAAATTGAAGCATATCATATGATCAAATAGATCATGCTACAGGAAACAGTGGGGATAATAATTTCCACAGTTGAAACCTTGTTAGGCATCAGTGGTGTTTATTCGTCATCTAACCTGTTCATAGGATCATATAGAAATGGAGGGAGAGAACATAATAGTAAGCTTGATCCAAAACTTCCGTGCCCGAAAAAATTTTCAATAGTAAACGTTCAATTAATTGTTACCAGTGGTGTAATCTATTTGAACATTATATATACTTCATTTTTGGGCTCAAGTGATAAAATTATCTGGTAAAATGGATGCACGGAGCGGATAGAATACATAAATCAACATGGTGAAACACACGAAGTTTACTCAGTACCATAAGCATAGTGAGTTACTTCGCAATCTGAGCATCTGGCATGCGCAGCCAGCCTCTTAGCATGCATAGGATATGCTTAACTTTGTGGGTCCACCGTGTATGTTTGCGTTTTATCCGCTCCATCCATCTATTTTACTACAAAATTTTAAAGCATGAACCAAAATATGAGGCTGATGCAAAGTTCGAGTGAACCCCACCACAGAAAACAGTGAGGATTATACACCTACCATTAAAAACTTCTTGGAGCCATGGAAGTTTTCGATTACTATCCCACTCTTTTCTATGGTGGGGTCCACTTGAACTTTGGATCTGTCCCATCAGTTAGATGTACCATTCCATGGTGGGCAATGGGCTTAAAAATAAAGTCAATCCAAGACTTGGGTAGGCCACACCACATACTATAGTTGAGAGGGGTTACCCTCTTATTAAAACATACATAATCATATATTGGGCCCACCTAGATGTGATTCACATATCCAACCAATTCATTACGTGTCCCACTTAGATGAGGGGTCAAACCAAGTTTCGGCGGCATCCAAAACTCATGTGGGCCCCACTAAGTGCCTTTATATGTTTTAGGATGTCTTCACGTAGTTTTAAATGCTATGCCCACTTGAGTTTCTTATCCAAAACTCATTTCTTTTTCAAAATATTTTATTTTTTGAAATTTGTCTAACTTTTCACAAAATTTTTTAACCTTTTCAATTTTATTTTTTCAAAATATCATTTTTTTTTCAAAATTATTAAAATTATTCAATTTTTTTTTTCAAAATCTTGATTTTTATGAAGCTGCAATTTTTTTTTTTCAAAATCTAAAATTTTCTCAAACATTGTTAATTGTTAATTTTTTTAAAAAAATTTCTCAATGAAAGTTTTCAAAATCATAATTTTTTTAAACCTCACAATTTTCTTTTTCAAAATGTCAATTATATATCAAAATATTGATTCTTTCTAATCATAATTTTTTTCAAACTTTATTTCCTAAAATACAAAGGATGTATAGTGGGATTTTTTGAGTGATATTGCAAAGCATTTAAATATCATTTTTATAGCAAATAATAATAATGATAATAATAGTTTCCATTCAATTGATAAAAAAAAACATTACATTCAATTAATTGATACAAAAATAATCTTAGATACAAATAAATACAATTAAGCCACTGAATTTCCATTAAAAATGATAGAATTTTTTAATGTAACGTTTTAATGGTGAGAATCATTGTCCCACTGCTATTGTTTGTGTGGTCCAGTTGAGCTTAGGATATGAATCACTTATGGGCTCATATTATAAAATGATTTATAAAATCATTTTCAATTATTCCATGTCTGTGTTAACTTCTAATAGATTGGATCTCAAATAAACATCTGGTGGGCCCTAAGTAGGTTTCATCGGTTGGTGTTACTATCCCACTCTTTTACATAGTGGGGTTCACTTGAATTTTAGATCTACCCCATCAATCAAATGCAACATTCCATAGTGGGCCACGGGATTAAAATAAAAAGTCAATCCATGACTTGGGTGGGCTACACCACATACTATAGTTGAGAGGGATTACCTTCCTATTAAAACATTCATAATCATATATTGGGCACAAATCCAGCCCATTCATTAGTGTGTCCCACTTGGATGAGGGGTCAGACCAAGTTTCAACCTCATCCAAAACTCATGTGGGCCCCACCAAGTGCTTTTATATTTTTTAAGATGTCTTCACATAGTTTTAGATGGTATGGCCCACTTGAGTTTCGTATACAAATGATTTTTGAGATATCTCATAACCTAAAGGGGACATCAAATCCACGGTGTTGATGTTCGACACACATCATGATGGGGCCCACAAAACTTACTAACATCAATTCTTAGGTTCTCACAAGGTCAGTGAGTTGGGTCACAATTTTGACCAAAATATTTGGCCCATTTTACATGTCTAGTCCATTCAGTCTATTTTACTGATCAATACTCTCAATTTGACTAGTTACTTGCCTCAATCAGGCTACGTATGAGAAAGATATTGGGCATACAAGATTGATCAACAATTTTAGTGAAATTTGATTTAAACATCTGATGTTATTTACTCTTCAATCTAAACTGATTAGATTGTCTAAAAACAATTAAAGGTTCAATTAATGGATGTGCCTAATAATTTAGTAATTTTATTTTTCACAGATAAATTTCAATTTCCATTTAAAAATAACATTTTTTTTCAAAATGTATATTTTTTTGCTCTTTTAACAAAATATCGTTTTTATTATAAAATATTAAAAAAAAATTAAAATGCAAATTCTGAATTTTTATTTTCAAAATCTCAAAACTTTTCTCATATTTTAATTTTTTTTCTCAAAATTTTCAAATTACCGATTTTTTTTCTTCAAAAGCATCATTTTGTTCTCAAAATTTTTCTCAAACATTGTTAAAATTTATAAACTTCTCAATATTCTTTTTCATACGATATTTTAAATCATTTAAATATTACCTTTCAATTATATATATAAAAAAAAATTTCAGGCAGCGGGAAAATTTTCTAAGTTAAAAATACAACACTTTTGGCGACGAAACTTTTCGTCGCTAAAAATATTATTGCCAACGATTTTGGTTCATCGATAAAACTCAGCGCGAAAATTTTCAAGGTAGTGGAAACATATAACACTTTTGGCGACAAAAGTTTTCGTCGCTAAAAATATTGTTGCCAACGGTTTTGGTTCGTTAGTAAAAGTCATGGCAAAAACTTTGTGACTTAAATAAACAATACTTTTGGCAACAAACATTTTTGTCGCTAAAATTAGATCATAGTTTTTTAGCAACAAAACTATTCGTCAGTAAAACTCTTTGTGCAAAATTATGTAAGTTAAAAATACAATACTTTTGACGGCGAAAGTTTTTATAAGACCCGTATCCTACACCGTACTGTTTCGTAAGCTTCCGTGGTCTTCCTGGTTGAATTCCGGCAACCTTCGACCTTTATCTGACATTTGCGCGTGACCCTGAGACGCATGCCGTCAACCAGAGTCGGCTCAACCCGAGACTTGTACCCTAGCGACCATGCCGTCGCCGCGGTTCCGATGTCGAGACTCGCGCTCCGAGGCGATACCCTGGTCAGGAGATGTGGGCCCAAGTTCGGTGCGAGGAAAACGCCGCGCGTGCGAGTTCCGAGAGAATCTCTACGACTTGTCACATTAATCAATCAATCAATTCCATCATGTTAAGTACATCTCAAGTACACATCACCTCACACTCATCCTCAAGCAACCCCTAAAGTCAAAAAGTTCTTACACACATCACTCACCACATCCATCTCTCTCTCTCTCTCATTTCTCAACTCACTTTCCTAAGCAAGTAAGAAAATCCCACGTCCAAGCTCTTTCTCCTCCAAGAGAACTTTGTGTGTGGCCCACTTTCTACCCTCTCATCTCCCATTTCAACCCTTCATTCTTCATCATCTTCCGTTGAAATCGAAGCCAAGGAGATCGGCCTTCCATCGGACCAAGAAAGAGGCTAATAGGTGGGTGATCCACCGTTGATTTCAATTTCTAAGGGCCTACTTATTGTGGGACCCACTTGATGTATGCATTGTATAAGGAGGGCCCATAGTGGCGGGGTCCCTCCCCTTCTCACGTGCCTCTCTCTCTCTCTCTCTTATGTATTATTCCTATGATGGCTTGTGTCCCACCTTGATACATGATATCATCCACCCCGTCCACCCATCCAAAACGGTGTGGCCTACCTTGATCATGCCTTTTAATCGGCGCCATCCATCTATTTTATCCTGGCCATCCGGTGGGCCGGATGATGAGAACACCAGTGTAGTGTGGCTGATAGTGGGAGTAGCTAACAGTGGAGTGTGTATAGACAGTGGGGTCCATGAGACCCATCCACGCCCTCCACCCCACGTGTGGGGCCACACCATGGTGTATGTGCTCTATCCAAACCGTCCACCATCTCTGGGTGGTGGGACCACGTCCGTGTGGGGCCCTCTTGATGCATCTATACACCCTGGTCCATAGCTCCAGTGGTGGGCTGAGTAAAAGATACCTCGTTTCAACCTGAGGCAGCTCACGTGGTAGGCTGAGTGAAAGATACACCGTTTCAATGCTGGGACCCACCCAACTCCATAGCTCACGTGGTAGGCTGAGTGAAAGATGTCTCATTCCAACGCTGAGGTCTTAGTACGATTCCCTAGTGTGGGTGGCTATCAGTGAAGTGTGAATAGATTGTGGGGTCTGTGGGACCCATCCACACCGTCCATCTGTTTAAGATGGCCCCACCATGATGCATGTATTGTGTCCACCATCCATCTGACGGTGGGACACACCCAATGTGTGGGGCCCTTCTTGAGCTATGTGACTGCCTAGGCCGGGCCTGGACGTCAACATGCACATATGTATTATGTTATATATATTATATTATATTATAATATTATATATATTATATTATATAATATATATTATAGATATTTTATATCATGTACAGCAGTTGTATATATATATATATATATATATATATATATATATATATATATATATGTGTGTGTGTGTGTGTGTGTGTGTGTGTGTGTGTGTGTGTGTGTGTGTGTGTGTGTGTGTCGGTGGGGTCCGTGGGACCCAACTCTCCCTTTGTAAGGTAGCAATGCTGCACGTGTAGTGGCTATATAGCTGCTCTCTGGATGTCAACAGCCCGCAGGGCCACCTTTGATGTATATTTTGTATCCCACACCGTCTATTTGACGGTGGGACCCACTCCATATGCATGTGCTCCATCCCGGTGGTGTGGGACCTGATGATGTATGTGCTTTATCTACACCATCCACTGTTTGGGCGGTGGGACCCACCATGATGCATGTGTTGTATCCATGTTGTCCAACCATTTGTGAGATCATTTTACAGCATGGGAAAATAGGTGAGTCTGATCTAAAGTCAAGAGGACCCCATCATTTAAATAGTGGACCGTGACATCCACCGTTCAAACTCCTAAAAGCCACGGTAGTTTCCAATTAAGTTGGTAATTATTTTCATTTCATCTATCTCTATTATAACTTGTGAATAGGTCGGATCTCAAAAATACATAAGGGTGGGCCCGATTTGATATTCATGAGGCCCATCGACTCGGCCTATTCGATTCGGCCCATCGACTCCGCCCATTTGACTCGGTCAATTGATTCAGCCCATTTGATTCGGCCCATTTGAATCGGCCCATTTGATTCGACCCACATGGTCGGCCCATTCGAATCGGCCCATTCGATCGGTCCGATGCGATGTATGTGAGGCCCATGAGCAAGGTTATAATACCCGTATCCCAGATCGTACCGTTATGTTGGTCTCCACGGTCCTCCCAGTCAAATTCTGGCAACTTTTGACCCCTATCCGACGTTTGCGCGCAATCCTAAGTCGGGTCCCGTATACCGAAGTCGACTCAAACCAAAACTTGTACCTTAACGACCGTGCCGTCATCGCGGTTCTAACACCGCGACTCGCGCACCGAACCAATACTCAGGTTAGAATTTGTGGGTCTGCATTCATTTCGAAGAAACGCCGCACATTACGAATTTTGAGGAAATCTCTATGTTATGTCCCATCAATCAACGTCAAGTACACACCATGCCTTAGGTACAAGCAACCCATCCCTCTTTCCCCACAAGTCAACTCTCTCTCTCTCCACCTCATCATTCCCCTTTATAAAATTTCAACCACAACCATACCTCTTTTACAAAAAAATTAAACTAAACCATACCTTCCATTCCCTTCCTTACATCATCCCATCCCTTTTATTATTTTTCCTCTCATTCTATCTCTTCACTCCCAACAACAAAGCATCAAACGTCCAAGCCTTCCCAAGCATTCTCCCAAGCTAAGTGTGCCCCACCCATCTCTCATCCACACCATCAAAGTTTCATCATCCATCGTTAAACGTTGAGCATAAGAGATAAGAAGGCTAAGGGACCAAGAAGGAGGCTAGTAAGGTGGGTGATCCATCGTTTATTTCAACTTTAAGGGCCCACTTGTTGTGGGACCCACTTGATGTATGTGTTGTATTAATGGAGGGCTAATAGTGGCGGGGTCCCGCCTCTCCATCACTGTCTCTCTCATCTTTCTTTCTCTCCCTTTCCTTATTTTTGTGATTATGTGGCTACGTGGCCCACCCAGATAGATTCCACCATGATGCATGTGTTGCACCCAAACCATCCAACCATTTTTGAAAGCCCGTCACACCGCTTGAGACTAAAAATGAGGCAAATCTTGGTATCAGGTGGACCACACTACAATAAAGTGAGGATTGAACAGCTACCGTTGAAATCTTTTGGGACCCTATGATTAGATTGGATGGAAAATAAATATTATGGTGGGCCTTGGGAATTTTAATGGTGGAAGTCATCAGCACTATTTATATTTGGGTGTGGCCCATTTGATATATATGGGGCTAATTGGTGTGTGATTAGGCCCAACTTGATATTTTTGTGGCCCGCCCACTGAGGCCTACTTTGATATATATGCGACCCATGGTATAAGGCCCATTTGACGTATTGGAGGCCCATGGGTCAAGGCCCAATGAGATGTACATAAGGCCCATTATAGTGCAATTCCACCATGGTATATGTGTTGACCTTTATAGCGGGTTATGCCTTGGGAGCAATGATGGTTTGATGTCCACATTGTAAGGATAATGTTGGTTAAATGTTCGCATTATGACTCTCCCTAGGGCGCCTTTGATAAGCCCATACCTGTAATGTGTAAGCCGTCTAGGCCCATCTTCGTTCTAATCAGAGCTCATCACCACATAACATGTTTAGTATAGATCCATGATTCATGATCATATGCATCATATGTATGCCTGATATGAGAAGTGACTGATCATAGCATATGCTTTCGGGTAGATCGTTCATGGGTTCCCTGATAGGCGGAGTTGCCCTACATGAGAGCGCGGTATGCGCAGGATTGTTGCATTTTTGATAGTATGATTCATGCACTTGCACTCATGTGATTATGATTATCATATGCCCTAGCGACATCAGGGCTATAGCCTCCACAGACACATCGTGGGTGGATGGACTAGATACCGAAAATATTGTTACTAAGCATCGAGGCACCATAGATGTCCCTGGGTGAAAATCCATAAATTTGATGGTACCAGATGATGCCTCCAATGTCGAGACCAAGTGGATATATGAGCACACGATGGCCGAATACCAGGAGGCCACATCTCCCACTGTGTTATGGTCGGTTGAAAAGGGGTGTGGCCTTACTTGTCCGAGGGTAGGGGGTAATACTAGGCTGAGTCTAACCAGCTCGTGAATGGGTCTGCTATCGATGTGTCGGATATGTATTGGAAAACTATTGGCTAGGTGGATAGTGAGGTTTCTTACGCTCACTTAGACTGTGCGGCTGCGAGAGCTGCAATGCCATTTGGAGTGTACTAAACCTTGGTGATTATCCAGAATGAGAACTGTACTGATATTGATGACTTGTATGAGGATTTGGATGAGGATGGGAATGCTTGAGTTGTATCACACATCGCATGGTCTTGACATGGCCGATAGCATTCATATCTTGCACCGCATAGCCTTGGTACGACTGATTGCATTCATGTACTCACCAGCATGATTCCGCATTTCTCTGACCTTGAATTTTGAGTACGCTCTTATTGCGCACACACTTACACCACCCTCTAAGCTTTCTATAAGCTTATGCACGGTCGATGCGTGCAGGTGACGTTAGGACGCAGTCATAGTTGAGCATACAGTCCGTAGTTTGGAGCACATAGTCGAGCTTCTGAAGTTTCCTATTATTTTCATTATCCTGTATTCCCCTTTCATACGCATTGTACTCAAAAGTTTTTTTCTTATCATAGTGGATTATATGATGATGTTCTTGTGGTTATTGTTCTTGGGTTATGCTTGTAGTTATGCTCATTATGAATCAGATTGATTATTAGAAATCCTCCTTATAACATCCCAGGATCGGAACCTGGTGAATGGGTGCCGGGAGCCGAGAACGAGGTACTATGAAGGTTGTCGGTGCCAGATTCGGTGATTGAGAATTTTGTAAGCCCGGTTTCCGAGTTTGGGGTATGACAGAAGTTAGTATCAGAGCATAAATTGAGAATAATCGAGAACAACATCATATGTTTGCTATGAGTTTAAGACGATTAGGTTTCGAGTCGTAACCTTCCGATTGAGTTCCCTAACGTGTGATTCTCAAGGTTGATTAGCGTCCTTATTCTTTCCTATAAGACATGTCGTCCAAGAGAGTGACTCGATTGACTCTCGCTCCACCACCTGAAGCTCCAGCTTTACCACCTGCGCCTCCCATTCCACCGCCTGAGATCCCTGCTCCCCTACCTGAGGATGAAATTTCACCAAATGAGACCGATGAGGAGCCGACCGTACTTGTGAGTGCCTCTCAGTTACAGCAGATGTTATAGGCTATGACGGTCGCACTTCAGGGACAGGCAGGCCCCCAATTATTTTGTCAGCCCAGGAAGAGTAGGAGAGCGCGAGCGCCCTTCTTCGTGAGTTCAAACAGCTCGATCCTCCACGTTTTCAGGGCGAGCCAGATCTGACTGCAGCCGAGAGGTGGCGCTCCGATATAAAGAAGATCTTTGATACTATGGCATGTATGACCGAGCAGCGAGTCCGATTGGCAGTGTTTCTTTTTCAGGGTGAGGCCGAACACTGGTCGACCTCGGTTACCCGTGTTGCAGGGCCCGACTTCGTCTGGACATGGTATTATTTTATAGACCGATTCGAGGAGCAGTACTTCCCTGACCATATTTGTCGTTAGAGAGCGCTACAGTTCGAGACTCTGATGCAGGGGGATATGTCTGTGGTGCAGTATGCGGCTCGTTTTGTGGCGCTATCGAGGTTTGCGTCGTATTTGGTTGATGACGAGGGACGGAAGGCATGCCGTTTTGAGAACGGGTTATGTTACGGTCTTTGTGGCCGTGTTATTAGGCATGAGCTCCGGACCTTTCAGGAGATAGTATAGAGGGCCCAAAATTAAGAGACTGAGTGGGTCAGCTCACAGAGCGATCGAGATCAGAGGAAAGGCTAGAAGAGGTAGGCCCCCTTCAGTAGTTCTCAACAGCATCGACGGCTACAAAGGTAAAGGAGCCACCCACTTGCTAGAACACCAGTAGCACCTCCAGAGCCATCCCAGCAGCCATTCTTAAGGACCTATTTTGGATGTGGTAGGATAGGACATCGCATATCTGAGTGCCCTCGCCCTCATCTGCAGCAGCCGAGAGCACCGCAACATCCTCCACAACAGTAACCTCTAGCACAATAGTGACCGCATCAGCAGCGTCCACAGCCGTCGAGGCCTTAACAGTACTAAAGATAGCAGTACAGGCTGCCGTAGAGGCAGTAGCAGCACCAGGGACCTCAGAGGGGACAGGCACCTCTCCAGCCAGCTCAGGCTAGATTTCATGCGGCTCAGCAGGACCCGCAGACCTCTGAAGGAGTTGTATAGGGTATACTTCTAGTCTCTTCATTCATCGCACGTGTACTATTTAATTTCGATGCTTCGCACTCATTCATGTTTGAGGATTTTTACTGATCGACTGGATTGCCGATAGAGTCTGCTAGTGAGGGATTGACCGTATCGATGCCCTTAGGGAAGACCATAGTATTGAGCCATTTTAATTCGTCTTGTCCTGTTTTGGTCGGTGATATCTTTTTGCTCGCTGACTTATTTGTGCTGCCAATATCAGATTTTGATATTATCTTGGGCATGGATTAGCTTGCCGAGTACTACACAATCTCAGACTGCTTCGCGAGGACATTCACATTCTGCATACCAGGCTTGCTACAGTTTTAGTTTGTTGCTGAGCCCAAAGGAGATCCATTGTCATGTTTGATGTCCTATACTATTAAGGAGCCTGTTGCAGCATGTATTGACCATTTGTCGATTGTTTGTGATTTCTCCGACATGTTCCAGGAGATTCTGGGGTTACCGCCTCGCCTCCATTTTGAGTTCCAGATAGATCTTATGCCTGGTACCACACCCATCTCGAAGGCCCTGTACCGTATGACACTGATGAAGTTGCGTGAGTTGCAGCGACAGTTGGACGAGTTACGTGAGTTGAGATTCATCCGTCCCAGCAGTTCTCCGTGAGGAGCGCCAGTACTCTTCATCAGGAAGAAGGATGGCTCATTGAGGCTCTGCGTAGATTATCGTGAGCTCAACCAGGTCACGATCAAGAATAAGTACCCGCTCCTGAGGATAGATGATTTGTTTGACCAGTTATAAGGTGCATAGTTCTTTTCGAAGATTGACCTGCGTTCCGGTTATCATTAGATTTGAATCCAAGAGGAGGACATCCTGAAGAGGACTTTCAGGACTCGTTATGTTCATTTTGAATTTCAGGTCATGTCCTTTATACTGACCAATGCACCTACGGTCTTCATGCAGTTGATGAACGGGGTCTTCTGTCCATAGCTCGATTAGTTTGTTGTGGTCTTCATTGATGACATTCTGATATATTTGAGGATCCGTGAGGACCATATACAGCATCTGGAGATCACTTTGTAGACCCTCCATGCCCACCAGATACATACAAAGCTGGAGAAGTACGAGTTCTAACAGGAGAAGGTGAGATTCCTCAGTCACGTGGTAACCAGGGAGGGTGTCACAGTGGACCCCTCGAAGGTTGAGGCAGTGCTATAGTGGGGCCAACCTACTATTGCGTTCGAGATCCACAGTTTCCTTAGTTTAGCTGTATACTATCGACGTTTCATTGAGGGTTTCTCCCGTATTGCAGCCCTGTTGACCAGGTTGACTCAGATGGACTGATGCATGTGAGCAGGCATTCGTGGAGCTGAAGGACCGTCTGACGTCATGTATTGGATTGTTGTATTTACCGATACCTCACGTATTGGATTGGGTGCTGTCCTGATGTAGCACGGCAGACCTGTAGCCTTCGCGTCTTGTCAGCTCAAGGTCCATGAACTAAACTACCCCACACATGATTTGGAGATGGCATCAGTCGTCTTTGCACTGAAGATGTGGAAACACTATCTCTATGGGGTCAGGTTCGAGCACTTCTCCTACTACAAGAGCTTAAAGTATTTATTCTTTTAGTCCAAGCTAAACATGAGGTAGAGATGCTGGATGGAGCTTCTAAAGGATTATGATTTTGACCTCCAGTACCACCCAGGCAAGGCGAACGTGGTGGCGGATGCCCTCAGTTGTCTGTCACGAGGCCTGGTGGCACATATGATGATTAAGGAGTAGAGGATACTCGAGGATATAATAGAGTACGACTTCGATTTTGGTCTGCAGTCTTCTATGGTTCAGCTATCGAGTCTGTCATTTCAACCCTCTCTTGTCGCAAGGGTGATCGAGGTTCAGCAGACAGATGAGTCGTTACAGGATTATCAAGCAGAGACAATATCTGAGAGTCAGACGGATTAGTAGATTGGAATTGATGGTCGACTTCGCTTCAGAGGCCGACTACGTGTCCTGGATATTCCTGAGTTGCGCAAAGATCTTAGGACCGATGCATGTGTTGCACCCAAGCCCGTCACACGGCTTGAGACTAAAAATGAGGCAGAACTTGGTATCAGGTGGACCACACTACAATAAAGTGAGAATTGAACGACTACCATTGAAATCTTTTAGGACCCTATGATCAGATTGGATGGGAAATAAATATTATGGTGGGCCTTGGGAATTTTAATGGTGGAAGTCATCATCGCTATTTATATTTGGGTGTGGCCCATTTGATATATATGGGGCTAATTGGTGTGGCCCATTTTGATGCATTCTAAGGCCCACGGGTCATGGCCCATTGCAATGTAAGTAAGGCCCATTGGTACGGCCCATTGATACGACCCTCTTGATGAATATAAGGCCCATTATGACGTATGCAAGGCCCATGTGATTAGGCCCAACTTGATGTATTTATGGCCCGCCCACTGAGGCCTACTTTGATATATATGAGACCCATGGTATGAGGCCCATTTGATGTATTGGAGGCCCATGGGTCAAGGCCCAATGAGATGTACATAAGGCCCATTATAGTGCAATTCCATCATGGTATATGTGTTAACCTTTATAGCGGGCTATGCCTTGGGAGCAATGATGGTTTGATGTCCACATTGTAAGGATAATGTTGGTTAAATGTCCGCATTATGACTCTCCTTAGGGCCCCTTTAATAAGCCCATACCTGTAATGTGTAGGCCGTTTAGGCCCATCTTCGTTCTGATCAGAGTCCATCACCACATAGCATATTTAGTATAGATCCATGATTCATGATCATACGTATCATATGTATGCCTGATATGAGAAGTGACTGATCATAGCATATGCCTTCGGGTATATCGTTCATGGACTCCCTGATAGGCAGAGTTGCCCTACATGAGAGCACGGTACGCGCAGGATTGTTGCATTTCTAATAGTATGATTCATGCACTTGCACTCATGTGATTGTGATTATTATATGCCCGAGCGACATCAGGGCCATAGCCTCCACAGACACATCGTGGGTGGCTGGATTGGATATCGAAAATATTGTTACTAAGCATCGGGGCACCATAAATGTCCTTGGGTGAAAATTCTTAAACCCGATGGTAATAGAGGATGACTCCAACATCGAGACCGAGTGGATATATGAGTGCACGAGGGCCGAATACCAGGAGGTCGTGTCTCCCACTGTATCGTGGTTGGTTGGAAAGGGGTATGGCCTTACTCGCTTGAGGGTAGGAGGCAATACTAGGCTAAGTCTGACCAGCTCGTGAATGGGTCCGCTATCGACGTGCCGGATAGGTATTAACAGATTATTGGTCAGGCGGATAGTGAGGTTTCTTACGCTCACTTAGACTGTCCGGCTGGGAGAGCGGCAGTGCCATTTGGAGTGTACTAAACCTCGGTGATTATTCAGAACGAGAACTGTACTAATATTGATAACCTATATGAGGATTTGGATGAGGATTGGTATGCTTGAGTTGCATCACGCATCGCATGGTCTTGACATGGCCAATAACATTCATATCTTGCACCACATAGCCTTGGTATGGCTGATTGCATTCATGTTGTAACGCCATGAAAATCAGGGTCGAGCATAAGCTCTACTCCCGAGTTCCAACGCATCATTTATGCAACATAGATAATGATGATTGAATGTTGTCCATATTAGTGCATTAAACATGAGTGGGAGTATACCAAAACAGCATATCATACTCCAGAGATAGTTAAATTTTACAAACGGAAGACTGTGATAGATATATAAAATATATAAACTATTATAAGTCTCCAAAGTATGAACGTGTTACCAGGTTAAATATATGCATGTATATTCTATAAAAAAAGAACAAAATGAATATGCATGGGTGTTCCCAACAGTACAAAATAACAAGTGTAATGGCGTCTAATTAACATCCCTGTGACCCCGTCGATCAAAACATGGTCTACATAGATCCGCCGAATAACTGCATATAGGAGAAACTCTCCTCACATCATAAAAGTCTGTCTCCACTTCGCAAGCATCGCCATCATCTGAAACTAAAACAGGGTCTGGTTGGTGTTTAAAACACCGTCCCGTAACGTGGGAGTGAGCGATCAACTCAGTGGAACAATAAAGCAAAGGTTAACATGTTATCAATTCAGTCAAGTAATAATGTTAACACAATATAATAATCAGGTCCTAAGTACTCTTGTTAATTTAAGAATGATATGAATTTAATGATGCATGCCCTCGCCTATGCTCCCTCAGCGACTTCATCTTACGATTGCGGCATGTAACACTCCCTCAGTGCTTGACCTGCAACGTTAAATGCACACGTAATGCGGTGCATGCAACATAATTAGTCAGGTTCTTACTTAGGTTTATTCATACAGCAGGATTGAAAAGCTAAGGTACCTCCCTTATATTAATTCCCCAAATAATGATCTATTCTTGGGTCATTAGTCCTAGTAAATCTTATACGGTGTTGCGGTTCTAGGTCACTACAAGAGGGCTTGTCACCAAATCAGTGTTGCTCCTGTGGGAAACACATCACATGCATAAGACGCGACAACTAATCAGTGTGGGCCTAGTTATACTCTAATACTACGGAAAGACTCGTCACCTCAACGTAGACTCAGAGTATGCTCGAGGTCACTACCAATGGCTCGTCGCTAAGTCGTAGGCCGACAACTCGAATACAGTGTCCCATACCACCGTATTCGGCTTACGAGTTTGGGTTGCTTACTGGTCACTACGGGGAGGCTCGTCGCCCTAGCGTAGGCCAACAGCTCGACCACGGTGTCCTATACTACCATGTCCGGCTCATGATAGCAGACCGAGTTACCAAGGTTAAACGGGTTTTCACTGGTAAGTTTAATACCTTAGATTCAAGCAGTAGCGTCCATACATGATAAACACACATTGGGCTAATTGGGTTACTTGACAAGCTCGACTGGTATGAACGTACGCTGAAGTAGCCAATAAGGTACCACTGTCGACAACCATCGTACGACTCGGATTCATCGAACACATCAATCGTGGCGAGACTAGCTCGGCCACTCAAACAGGAATTGTTACCGATTGCCTGGACTACATCATAGCCCTAATCACATCCAAACACAGTTGGCATTCTTATGTGATAATTAAGTAGCATGTGACAACTAGTTCCAAGAATTAATCGCATTGAGCATTCTAACAAACTCATACTGTACATATTATCATACAAAGGCATCCCATATATAAAGCACTTAGTAATAAGATAGGTTACATGTAGGAAGCAGTAACTATAGATAAGGGGATTGAGAATCCCATCCCAGCACCCTCATTTCATACATTAAACAACTATTTCCTCATTTAGGCAATTTGTCAAACACTTAGAATACACATATTACATACTTGTAATAAATTAGATAAACCACATATTATAGCAATTCCTTTTACATAGGAGTTGTCACACGTACAACAATCATGTATTCTCCCACATCAATCATAACAAGCACAAATCATAATTTTATATTCATTCAAACATTTTAACAAAGACATGAAATGCATTTTATTCAACATATCTCACATATATATAATAAACGAAAACCATTACATCTAAGCACATGTGACAGCAATCGAGTTAGTCATAAATCATTAACTGACATTGAACGCCTTGAAAACTATAACTTAAACATTTATAGTCCACACCTTACGTCGATAGATGCGAAACGAAATTAGTTTAGTTTTTAATTCTTTATCTACGGCACCACAATAACCTATAACAGGGAGTAGGTTAGCTAATTCATCTATTACACTAGTTGAAAACCCTAAAACAGGTTAGGGTTAGGATTTCTTACCCAAGAATGGAGTCGGAATCGTCGGATTTGTGACACAGAGGTGGTAGTTAGAGGTGTGGAGCGGCGGGGCTGAATCCCGGTAACTATCTCCCACTCTCTCTCACTTCTCCTCACTTCCACCTTCTCTGTTCTCTCTCTTCTCTCTCCTAGGGTTAGGAATTCGTATGGAATGAGAGCGAGGTGGGTTTAGGCCTCTATATAGGCCCAGAACTGATGGGAATGGTCCCAGGGCCAAGGTATACTTAGGTTATAGCCAAAACTCATCTGTTTCGACTCAACAGAGCATTTCTGGAGGTCCCTTTGCCGAACGCGGTCGGGCTTAAGCTTCCTAATATTAGATCTTGGTCAAGTTAAGTTTTCAGTCCAATCGAGTTTACAGATCAACTGTGGCGGACCAGTTTTCGTTCAACGGTCACCGACACTCGATCAGGGCCACAAGTACATAGAAATGTATGGGACATTTCCCCTGATCCGAGGGTAACTTTGGGTCAAATTCTGATGGTCAGAATGCTTATAATCGGTCCGCATGTGACACGACTCAGATTACTTAAATTCATATTTAATTTTTAAAAATATTCACTTTCTCATACTCTTCGCTCTGAACTTAAGAAAATAGTCCCAAGACATCATCTGGACTTAATTTTTGAGGTTGTTGTCAAGTCCAACAAGACTGTCATAACCGTAAAGTTTCGAGGTAATCGGACTTTCGACGTGCGGTCCAGGTCTGATACAAAGTTTCACGATGCTCCCAAGAGCAACTGGGTTTAGAGATTGATCCTAGGTTTCTAGGTAATGTAGCATTAACGGTCCTACTCATTTTAGGTCTGTAATTAATATTTAAAGTGGTTCAAGCTAATTCTACTGAGTATTCAGTTTAGTACTTAACCAAATTCTACCCTAATTATGGCAGAATACGGTCCTAGGGCCATTCTATGCCCTATTTTTAGTACTTTTAGTTATAATATTATTTTAATTATTTATCTAATAGTTCATCATCAAGCTTACCCTATCTCTACCGAATTTTATAAGATTTTATCTTGTAGAAAAATTCTAAAAATTCCAGAAGCAGCAACTGTCCAACAAATGATTTTCAGATAGTTGTCACAATGACCTACTTTAAACTATATTAATTATTTTATTATATTTTTAAATTATTTTTATATAAAACTAGACTCATTTAGCTTTATTCTGATTTTTGAATCACCTAAATCGGAGTTATAACGAGGGAGATATAATTTATCAAAATTGGATAAAATATATAAGTTGGGTGAGGGCAGGGGCGATGTCCTCCACCCCCCACCCTCCCCTGGGGTTGCCGGAAACATGTGGGACCCACCCCGGGTCTCCCGAATTGAGTCATTTGGGCCCACGAGTCCATCGAGGCATTATCAGGTCTCATTTGCAAATCGGAATGAGTTACGCGACGTACAATATAGGATTTTAGGATAGGAGAAGCTAATCTATCCAAATAAACTATTTATATCATGAGACTCCAAAAATTCAATAGTCAAAATCCTATTTTATTCATGTATTTACCATTTACAATAATTTTTAGTTTAAGTACAGTTCTTCACCATTTAAACTTTAGGATTTGTGTCTAATATGAAAGTACTTGGAGAAATTTGAAGAATGAGGGGGTGAAAGGTGAGATTTTGAAGGAAATGGGTTGAAAAGTGATTTTTAGACTTTGGAATTGAGCTCTGAAAGTGTTATGGTTGACCCATTACCTAAGGACGTCTAATTCCAAGTTGACAAAAATCTGGGGTGCTACACATGTACTCAATAGCATGATTCCGCATTTCTTTGACCTTACATTCTGAGCACGCTCTTATTGCGCACACACTTACACCGCCCTTTAAGCTTTCTATAAGCTTATGCACGATCGATGCATACAAGTGAGCGAGGATGCAGCCATAGTTGGAGCATACAGTCCATAGTTTGGAGCACATATTTGAGCTTCTGGAGTTTCCTGTTATTTTCATTATCCTGTATTTCCCTTTCATACGTATTGTACTCAAAAGTTTTTGATCATAGTGGATTGGGTGATGATGTTATTGTGGTTATTGTTCGTGGGTTATGCTTATAGTTATGCTCATTATGAATCAGATTGATGATTAGAAATCCCCCTTGTAGCATCCCAGCATCGAAACTTGGTGTATGGGTGCCGGGAGCCGAGAATGGGGTACTATGGAGCTGTCGGCGACGGATTCGGCGTTTGAGAATTTTGTAAGCCCGATTTCCAAGTTCGAGGCATGATAAAGGCCCAATGTGATGTATGTGTGACCGTTACATTGTATATGAATTCTTTATGTGGGTCACTCCTTGGGAGTAATGTTGATTAAATGTCCACATTGATAGGCAATGATGGTTGGATGTCCACATTGTGACCTTCCCTTAGGCCTTATTAGGCCCATTCTCATCATTTCCTTAGTGGGTTAACCTAAATAAGTGGGCCCCATTCGCCGTAGATGGATGGCTTCATGCTATTGGATTTGATATAACCACGGCCGAGTGCCGATCTTTATACTATGTTTGATCGACTGATCATCTATGAACCCTGCTTTGTTTATTTGCTGAGTATCGGTGTCGATTATCTAGGTCGAAGCTGATTATCGACACTAAGTATCGGTGCTGATTATCATGCTAATTATCGGTGTCAATTGTCGTGGTCGATTGCTGATTCCGATTGATGTGACCAATTTGCCGATTTCGATTCTGATTATCGAGGCCGACGTTGATTATCGACCCTGAGTATCAGTGTCAATTATTGATATTGATTATCAGTGTCGATTGTCGTGGATGATTGCCGATTCCGATTGATGTGACCGATTTGCCAATTCCAATTGTCGAGGCCGAGTATCGAGGCTGATTCCGAATGTCGATTTCGACTGTTGAGGCCGACCTCGATTGTCGAGGCCAATTTTGATTGCTAAGACCGATTGTCGAGACCTATATGATGTGCATGCGACCCATAGTTAAGGCCCATTGTGACACGTAT